>CP136886.1:3104626-3704626 GCA_033000465.1 Sciaenops ocellatus | reverse complement strand
TATTTGAAGCAACATTATGAAACGTTTCTACCCTGTAATCAGGTGAAGAGTGTCTCTGTGTATATATACAGACTCCAGGGTCCAGAGTATAACTTGATGATCCAAGTCACACAGCACCAACTATTTGACTGATTTTGGTGAAACTGGATCATATTTTATGGAGAAAATGTTTTCTTGTTTTCTCTCTGATGTCCTCCGGCTGCTCCACCTCATCTCTCTGTGATTTACAGAGTTTCGTGATGGACAGTGAAGTAAACTGCTGTTAAATGTAGGTGTCCGGACAGTGTGGTCAGAGCAACAAGGAAGTGTTGGTGTTCACACTGGTAGCTTATGACTGCCTTGAGGAGGAGAGTGGTGCCAGTCTTGTGCCAGACTTGAGTGGTACCAACCTTCTAATCTCACTCTCATTAAGAAAACAAGTGAAAGCATTTCCCAAAATGTTGAACTTTTCCCTTAGTCAGTGTATAAGCACATGTACTAGCATCTAGATAATTATATACCAATTTAGTAAAATGTCAACACGAGAAGCTGAGAAGCTCAGATATCCTCAATCTCTCTAAAATCCTGCACCTGCTGTTTGGTCTGGACCAAACTACTCCACGGTGACCCGGAAACCAACCTGTTGCCAAAAAGTTCAACAGTTCAGAGCGTTCACCAGCTAAAGAGCCAGATATTTTTCTCAGGGGCTGGTGGAGACCAAAACAAAGCTAAAAGTAGAGAGTGAATATTATTTCATTCATCAGGTTGACAGAAACCACTCTATGTCTGCTGGGTGTGTAAACAGGCAACTGTTGCAACATGTTCAACGCAACAACGTTATGAGGTGATAATATGTTAAAGAGGCTTAAAAGTCAATTAATGCAGCTTTAAGGTTGTTAAAATTGTTTTAATTTGTCAGTCTAGCAGAATTATACATATTACGTGAACTGGATATTCATCTTGTTGTTTTTTTTTTTTATTGAAACTATATAATCTTTACTCTGAATGAAATATTCAAGCCTAACCCTCCATGATTTAATGGCTGCACCAGTCCAACAAATGAAAACAGTCCATGTATGTATGTTAGTCATCATGTTGGACTAGAATATACTCAGTAAACTATTTTAATGATTTGTTAAATTTGGCTACATGATGGCAGTATCCCAAGACAAGCACTCAAATAGAGTAGAGACCTAGTTTAGAGTTCATTTAATGTTTGAGTTCAGAGTCTTTGCTGGTGTTTGCCTGAATTTATGTTATTTAATTTATTACATTTTCAGTTTTATTATGAATCTGCAGTATTTTGTGCCCATAACTGAATCAACATTCAAACCTTATAATCTTAAATTAATCAAGATGGTATCTGCACCCTCTGTATTATTTTGTCCTGTCTCTGTACACCAAACTGCAGATCATGATCAGATGTTATTATTGTCGGAACAAAGCCTGTTTCATTAAGCCTTTATTAATTAGTTTTGAGAAAAGATCACAAAGTAAAAAAAGTGGAGACAAACAATGATAGAATATGTCATAATAATCTCAGAGAGAAAGAAAATGGAAGAGAGGCTGACAGAGGACACAGATGCAGAGAGAGGAGAGAGAAACATTGGAACAGCTGGAAATGAGACGTGGCTCAAAACAAAGACAGACATCAATTAAAACGGACAAATATTTGTTCAAGAGTCTCAGCTTACTTCGTATGGTTACAGTGTTTGGAGGATTAGATGTTTTTTTTTTTTACAGGCATGAGACAGACTCATTAGTTTGATTCATCTGCATTCAGCACAGACTCAGCTGAGCTGGAACTGCACAAAAACAGAAACCTGAGATTTCTCAACAATCTGACTGCCAGCCTGCACTCTGAAATACTTTCTATACTGACTTCAGCTACTGTTTTAAAGATGCAGAGTTAAAATGATCTGTTTGCCCCAAAGATCTTTATTGGCCATAAACGAGATTGAACTTTTTGGTATGTACACTCCAGAATACGAGCTGCTGTGTCTGTGTGTTACCATGTGTATACTCTGCTCTAAGAGATCCTTCTTAACAAGTCATTCAGCCTCGTGCAGTGAGCAAACAGAGCAAGATGATTCCATAGACAGATAGAACGATGCTGGCATCTTTAAAGCATTCCATGACCCCTGAGAGATGCTTCATTATCTTCATTTCCACTGGAAATAGACTACATGAAAGATTGGTTCACTTACTTTCAGAAAATTAGATTATAGGACACGACTGTATTTACATGAACGAGCATGACTGCATATGTATTGCACATCGGTCTGATAGTAGATGGAACTATGTATTCTTGTGACCGATAAGTGATGATGAACCAGATGTGGAGTCTAAACCCTAAAATTATACATCCAGTCACACTGTGTCTCAATCAAAGAGAACCATTTTTAACTGTTCTAACCAACAGAATGTACACATTTTTAGATATTCCTAGATCATCCAAATCCAAATTCCTCCTAATAAATTACAGATTAGTCACCAACCAAATACATCAAACAATTAATACAAAATGTTCTGTAAACTGTCACTGCATTGTCTGCTGTGTAATTCTAGTAGAGGATAATAACTTCCTTTTATTTGAATTCATTTAGCCAATAAGAGAATCTGGTTTGAGGATTTTTAGTCTAAAATGTCAGGATCAACCTTAAAAATGTGCGTAATCATAAACTGTAAAATAATGAATGTGGTTAAAAAGAGTTAGTGGAGTACCCAGAGAGAACCCACGCAGACACGGGAAGAACATGCAAACATGCATCCACACAGAAAGGTTCGAACCAGGAACTGCACCACTGTGCAGGCCTGAAGATGGAATTTTCCTTTAAAACAGGTGACACATCACTGTCAGTGAGGTATAAATGTCCTTACTCATTTCTCAAATTCCTGAAAGAGGGAAACTTGAAACAACTATTAGGTTCCAAAATTCCAGATCACACGTCTTCAGTCCTTCAGAATCGTCTGTGCTCGTGAAACTTTTTTTGCAAATTAAGAAAAATCTTGCAGGCTGAATCTGAGACATAAAGTCGTGTTAAGACTGAAGTTTTTTTGCGATGTGTGAGAAAAAAAAAACAAAAGACTTGAGGTTGTCAACAAGAGAACTGAATCAGCTTAATGAGTCTACTACTGTCACGCAATCAGAGAAAATCAGCTCGAGATCTGAGATTGAAACCCTGAACACGCTTTGAAACGATTTCACGGCGTGTCATCATCATCATCATCATCATCATACTTAATGAACAATTAACCTCAGAATGCTCGGATCTCAGCTAATGAGCATTTCAGCTACACTTCAAATCCAGGTTTACACGGGTAATTGCACTGTGGACAGTCTCACACACTGTACATACCCCCAACATGTAGACACAAAGATGCTGTTGCTGCTGCTTAGTCAACATCTGCATGAGAAGACAAAGCACTAAACAATCTGATTTGTCATCATCAGCATTCCCCCCACCCCTACACACACCACCACCACCGCCACGGCAGCATACACCAGGGTGGTTGTCTGCCACCCTTCTCCCCCCTCCTCTGAAGCTGCAGTTACAGCAGCAGACACTCTAGAGGGCGGTGTTGCTCTCAGATTGAGGCGGAGGAACCAGCTGCAGTGTCTCCCCCAGGGCCTCCTGGCCAGGAGGAAGGAGGCTCCCTTCCTCTTTTGTTTGCCGGTTGCTGCAGGACGGGACCCCTGCCAGCCTGCCTCTGAAATACTGAGTAAAAAAAAAGTAAGGAAACCCAACAGAAAAACTGTGTGGCAGAGCAGACAGACCATAAATCAGCAGATCTGGCATGGCTCAGTTATTGAGTGTTATGGCTGCAGCTATACAGCAATTATGGCCCGCGCCGGTCAATAGAGAAGCATTTTATTTCCTCTCGGGGTGTCGTTTGGGGTGAAGGCACACTAGGCCTAACTTGTCATCTTACAGCTTTCCATAGAAATGAGAGATGAAGAAGAAAACCTGCTGCGTTCAGTCACAGGGAGGCCGAGTCAGCCGAGTGTATTCAAACTATGAATTATGTATCGTGTATTCTTTGAGATGTCCTCTCTCCCCTGAGGTGCCGGCTTTTTGTTAAAGCATCAGAGAGTGGATAACCTTATCTGTAGCAGACTGTGCTGTCTGTGCAGGCTGCAAAGTGCTAAACAAGCACAACAAATGTGTTCCTCTACACTTCCATGTGCACTGCAGAGGACTGTTGAGGTCTACTCTGGATCCTGGAGTCTGTATCTAGAATTTGAAGGCCTACAAGGATGGACTCTAGATTCAAGAACAATATAAAGACCCTCCAAGACCCCTCCTTGACAATGTGTAAACATTTATTCTAGACTTGTTCTAGGTCCTGTAAAGGTTCATTGTTTATCCATAACGGCCATAAACGTGCATTTTAGATCCAGTGTGAGAGCTGTGTTGCATTTATCTGGATACTTTAGACAATTTGTAAAAAAAAACATTCTAAATTTTGAACAAATAAATCAAATGGAAGATAGATATCTAGATTGGAGGCTCTAATAAGGTGTGTTAATCACCAAGTACCAACATAAATTTTGAATCATGGACAAGAAAAACGTGTAGACTTAATATAACGAAGGTGTATATAGGTTTAAAGGTTTTACATTTATTCTAGATTTTGTGAACCAATAAATGTATATTTTTCTAGTTCCTCGAGTTGTTACAGATGTCTATTTACAGTTTGTGATCTTGCAAAGGTCTATAGTTTATACTAGAACCATAAAGGTGTATTCTGGACAATTTAAAGTACTGATACATTAGAAGTGTTCAAACTGTAAATGTGTCAGATTCTCTCAGAATAATCATATTTATGTGGCTTATGAAGTGGTCTATCTGTAATTATCAGGCCTTTAATTCAATTTTATCGATATAGAGCAAAATCATAATAAGTTATCCCATGACACTTTCCATACAGAGCAGGACTCGACCGTACTCTATATTATTTACAGAGACCCAACAGTTCCCACCATGAGCAAACACTTGGTGACACAGACAAGGAAAAACCTCATTTTAACAGGCAGAAACCTCGAGCAGAACCTAGCTCATCGGACTTTAAATGCAAATGAACAGCCCTGGACAACTGTTAAGATATTTTTGGTAGATTTTGGAGCCCTCCACATGAATTCTGGATCCATTAGAACTCAGTAAAGGGCGTACAATTTAGATCTTGCGTGCTGTCAAGGTGTAATTACAGTACAACCTTAAAGAGTATTAAAAGCATTGTGGATTCTAGACACCTGTGCATATCCTGCACTGTATGTCAAAGGATTTATTGATTGAATACAGATAGAAGTCGTTGGATGTGTGAGAGGGTTTGGTTGGGCGGGGGCTATCCTCATGTGATGGAGCTGTTATTTTTCAATAAATCTTGGATGTTTACCATCACGCCTGTCACTCTCCAGACTCCCTAAGTTGTAAATCAAGCCCCTCCTGGTCACAGAGCCCACACTGAAGAAAATGTTCATCTCAAACATTGACAGAAATGATTTTATCCAGTGGTGAGTCTGAACTCTGATTTATTGGAGAATCCACTCAGAGAGCTCCCGGCAGTGATGGACGTGGATATTTTCTGCAGCGTTGAACTCTCTCGGACGCCCAGCTCTGACATGTAATGACAAATACATCCCTCAACGTCACTCCTCCTGTCTAATCTGTATTCTAATACTTTGCAAGGAGAACGGGAAGAGGTCAAGGTTGACTTAAAAGCGAGCACCATGAAATATCGACTGTGATAATAAAATATTCTAATTTTAAGCATGGGCCACGTTCAGCCAGATGTGTTGAGGACTGCGGGTGCAAAAAACAACAAACATCAGCAAAAAGCATTGTCGCTATAATCGCTCGCCGCTCACACCCATAACAAACTGACGACTGTGTACATTTGTGCTTCCTGCGTCGGACATGCGAGAGGAGATTTAATCTTTTCCCCGGAGCGATCCCTGCACTGTGATTGCAGAGGTCATGGGTGCAAATCAGGCATGTTGATCATAGACACACAACGGCTGTCAAATACTACCCACGCTCCAACCTCCACCACATTTTTCAAACCTGTAGAACACAAACTGCTGTCCTCACAGAGTTTCAAAGGAACAAAATTCAAAGATGTGTAAACACTGCAGACTTGGAGCCTCTGAAGCAGGACCATAATGTGATACTGGCTGCACCAAATGCCCAAGTAGCACAGTGTTACCCTGAAAAGAAGGAGCAATAACAGTGAATCAGGTCCTCTAATACGCAGCCTTATGTGCCACGCACTGAACCTCCCTCTCTGTTTTTGTTTGAACCCGTCTGGAACGTTTCCAGGTTATTCTATCTGCCGAGCTTGTTTTTCAAAGAGTGAGAAATGATTCGTTTTTTCTCTCAGGGACCGAGGCGTTCCCTTCACTTCTGCAGTTGTGACTTTTTGCCACGGTGTATTCATTACAGAGGCCACGACTGCCAGCTCTTGTTAATGTGAGAAGGTATACGGCCTAATTCTTTCATGGTTAAACAAAACTCAAAACTAAAAGAGTTGTTACAGTACTATACAGTATCTGTGCACATATTCATCTCTATGAACAGATCTGTAAGCGAGGGACCAAGATTTTGGCACCAGAAATGCCTTTCTCATCACTGAGTATTAACTTGTTAGTCGGACTGCAGAGGACGTCTTGCCCCAGATATCCACTGGCTACACCAGAAGCACCAAAACATTAGTTGTTGCCCCCACAGGCCAATTCATTCAGATAATAGCCGATGGGTGCCAAGATAGAGCAAATATTGACTCCTGTTGTTTATGCCTCATTAGTAGCGGGATCTTTTCCTGTTTTCACACCAACAAGCAACTGCAAATGTCACATGAATTCTAAGACCATCACTGTGCTCCCCTGTGCCAACTGTATTGCAGACAAGAGCACTGATTGTAGCAAACATTTGGTTAAGGTTAGGGCTAAGCAATTACTGTAAAACATTTGATAAGGATCACCTAAATTCCAATGGGTACGGCTGTGACGTGTTCCGGAGACACCGTGGCCACAAGAGCTGATCGCTCCAGTTCTAGACAGTGCTTGTGATTCCACCAGAAACAGTTTCAGAAGCAGCTCTCTGCACCCTGTGAAGATTCCTGATCATAAAACCAGACAAAAGTAAAATAATCTAACTACGCAGCCTACTTACTCATTGTAATGAGTGTACATAAACCAAGGATAAATGATCAAATTCTGGCTGGCAAAATGCTCCACTGTTACCACTGTTGGGGCATGAAGCCACTTGGAGAATGGACTAAAAGACCATCACAACCACCATGTCACAGAGCTGTGTCTGGTGGAACTGAGGTGTTAAAATTAGGCAACTAAAGGACTTGTTTAGGCTAGTAAAAGAGCATGAATAAAGTACTTTAACTGCAAGCCTGATCGCCTAGGGATACAAGGCTGCCTGAGTTATTATTGGAGTCATAACTGCATGCACTGACCAGATTTTCCGCCAGGTTTTGCAGCTGAAATCTCCATGAAGGGCTTCCAAAGGCATCGTCAGGAGGCAGAATTCACGATGGAGTAAATTATTCTGTAGAGACAAATGGTCAAGAAGTGAATTTTGTGCATCTCAGAGCTCCTACAGTTACATAACCTACAAACCTAGAAGGTCTTAAGTAAAAAAACAACAACTCAAGGACGGCTGAAGGTTTAAGAGAATGGGGATAGGATACTGGCTTAGAAAACAGTGCTTTACACATTCTGATTCTGATGTTGTGCATTTAACATCTAGGCCTGCTTCAAAGTATGCTAAAGAACATTATAAAAGTTCTGAAGGCTGGGCACATGTTTACAGTGACACAGGGTCTCAATGAAGGTCCATAGTTAATGGGTTGATCCAGCCATGATTGCGATGATGTTAGTGGAAGATGTCAATGGTAAAGGGTTAAGCGAGGACTACTTTTCGAATCTATATGTATAAATCCTATGCAGGCAACCACTGTCCATGTCATCTTGTATATCAGGTTTTATAAATACAAATCCTTGCAGACAGCTTTGATTTCTAACCAATGAAAAGTCACAACTCTTTCTTGCTTTGTGCCAGTCGGGCAGGTCAGTTTGTTTTGTCTTTTCTCCAGAGGAAGCAGGCTGTAAAATATGTTGGTGCAGTGTTGACATTATTACAGAATGTCCACAAAACAAGGATTTTTGGAACCATAATGCAATTAAGTATTTTTTTGAAATGAGTCCAGTTCCCTTCAACATGCTGTGATGGGTCCACTTTGCCTTTTGCTTCCCAGCTTTCCAGTTTGTGTAACGTTGGTTTCGTACAAGAGCCGCATGAATTATACGGCCCTGTAATTCACCAGAGATGGGACACATTTTTCCATCTGCTCCCATGCCAAATGGAAAATCCATACACCTTTAACTCCTATTCATGTAAAATCTCTTTGTCAGGCAAGGTCAATGTGTAATAAAGTCCAGTCTGGGTTGACATTTGAATGATTAAATATAATACATCGGATACTCAAAGCACTTTTTCAATTTAAAACATGGAGTTGGAAAAAGTCTCAATAGCAGGACTGTCCGATACTGAGCCAAACGCCAGCTTTGATCATGTAACCTTGAAGAGCAAAAGATTTATGACACGACATGGGCTGGTTAGTAATTCCAAATGACATAATTTCTCCAAAATACTGAACGTCCTTGTCAATCTTCTCAGTCGTTCACTCCCTCTGAAGAACTACAGTACAGTAAGGCCAGCTGTTGAATGGACTGACCAGAGGCCACTGCAGTTTTCTACTGACTGGGGCATAATCAACATGCGCAGCTGTTTCTGGTTATAATCCCTTGGTCGCTGAACAAACATTAACCTTGTTTTATGGCGTGACTCATAATAAGGAACTGAAGAGTCTCGCTCCAAAATAGGGTATCCTTCATTAGAAAACACCACCACCTGCAGCTACACTGTAAATGGTTACGGCTCACTGTGGGAGTAGCTGACCTAAATCCTTATTTTAGAAATATTTAATGTTCAAAGATTAATTTGACATGCAAAATATGCTTATTCACTTTCTTTCTGTGAGGTAGATACAACTCTCTTATCTGGTTTTTAAATATGAACCTACTGACTGGAAACAGGAGGAAACAGCCAGCCTGGCTCTGTCCAAAGGTAACATTTAATCTCTCAACAGTAAAATGAGTGATTTATCAAAACACAGAACTGCTTTGAGCTTGAAATAATGACTTTTTTCCTGAGTAGAAACACTGCGCTTGAGTGGTTTACTCATCATTTGCTGCTACAACATTTATGAGACGCATACTCAGACCCAGATTTACCTTTTCTTGACATACTGTATGTATAAATCTCACTCATGCTGCTGCAGCTTCCACAACACCTGAATCCATCAACACCATGTCTGAGTTACTTTGGCATCAAACATGGACAATCAGCACCGTGCTGCAATTGAGATTGGATGGTATGAAGGACTCCTGCTCCTTCAATTAATACGCTCAGTGGCCCCATAATAAGATTATTTTACAAGTGTGCTCAGACATACTGGATCCTTGTATGACTCCTGGCAGGAAATCTGAGGTTATTATCCCGAGCTGAGGTGCAGAAGAGAAGGGCAGTGGTGATTAGCCCAGATTTAATACCATATCCTCACTGTCCACATCTGAGCGCTAATCACCCCACCAGGAGGGAGGCAAAGGGAGGACAAGCTGCTCCATGAGTTGAGCCCAACAAGCGCTGGTGCTTCACAGACAGGAAGAGTAGGAGGCAACAACTGTAATCAGTCCGAGTCCCTGTGGAATAGATGATGGTGCAGCTGGGCCCGGGCTTTGTAAGTTGTGCTGTTGTGTAACAGAGACAATAAAGAGATGTGGTCTATTTTAAAAATGCTTGGAATCACAGTCATTACGGTCACGTAAAAAACACACACCAAGCTCAGCTTTAAAGGAACGTGACAAAAGTACAGTAGGAAACTGTTAGTGGTTATTAAAGGAGGCTATTTTCATTACACTGTGTAAAGACGGGCACGGCCAGCAACCTACTGATGATTTAAACCTTAAAGCTGCACTGTTAATATGTTAGTATGTTTTATTTAACCCTCTAGACATCAGTAGAATTCTAGCATGTTGCTGTAGTGTACTGAGAACTCAAATGAGCATTTTCTCCATCTCAATCATCAAACAGCTTTATCTCAAATTATTATTATCTCAAAAATTTGATACCAAATACGTGGCATTTGTGGCTTTTAAAACTTTAGTTTAAGTTTAATTCAGCACTAAAAACACATCAGAAAGAAAAAACAAATCTCCCTGTAAACTCTTCCCCCCAGAAAACAGCCTCTGTCTGGGCAGTGAGAGCCCGGTAAGTCCCTTTGTTTACTGATGATGATTGTGTGATGTCAGCAACCCATATTGTTATAACAAACAACAGTGATGTGCTAGTAGGTAGTGTCTTTGAGAATTTATGTCAAAAGAACTTTGAATTTATGTGGTGAAGTCAGCATGACCTGCTCAGACCTCCCTGCTGACTCCTCGGCGAACTGCCCCCCAGAAAACACTGATGGCAAATATGTGATGTGATGTGATGTGAGTAAAACACTTGAACTCACAATGTCTTCATCTGTTTCCACTTGGCACGGTGGGTCAGGATCTCCCTCACAACAGACTGTAAACTCGGGGACGCTTTGTCAGCAGAGACATTTTTAGATTTACAGAGAAAACAAATGAAAAAATTATAGATATCAATGCAATGATGTATATTTCTGATTCCCTTTAGTGATAAAAATTTAATACAAAGCCCAGGACTTTGTTTCCCATGTTTTGATACGCTGGGGTGCTACAGGGTCTAGATGGTTACAAACCATAGGTCAAATGACAGTGTAAGTTGGAAAGCATTACTTGTGTGAATCCAACTGTAGTTCTTCTTGGCTCTACAGAACTTTTTAGACAGCAGCAGACAGCTGTCTTTTGGTGCTAAAGTTCTGATGAATCCAGTGTACACTGTCCAGCACCAAACAGCAAGTTAGCAACAAGGTGGTGAAGATATGGGCCAGATATTTTTTCTCAGGAGATGATAGAGACCAAATCAGAGCTAAAATGAGAGTGAATATTCCAACTGTAAATGCTAATGTTTTGCTGCATGTGTAAATCAGGAAACTTTTTGCTAACACACCTCATCAACTTTGTAAGGTTATAATATGTGAGTGTCGTTGATTATAGCTTGCTTCGCTGCCTCCACAAGCCAGTGATAACTGTTTTAAGGTGAGTGTAAATGCTGTGTTCAGCATGTTTACTTTCACAGTACAGTATCATGGCCGTCTTTCAGGATTCTTGGCAGGAAAGCCCTCCCATCCACCCCCTGCCCTCTCCTTCGCCGTGTCCTTCCACAGACTTGATTGTACAGTAAGTGGCAGTTGGTGCAGCATCCCCGGCGCAGCAGTGTGCAGGAGTGCTAATGCCAGGACCCCACATGAATAATGGGAACCCTGTGCAGCGGCCCAGCTGCTCCTGTCAGGCCCCAGCACAGCCAAAGCCAAACAGCAGGCTCCTCGCACTCTGCTCTGATAACACACTCTGTCATCGTCCAGCCACACAGGAACGTGGCCAACCACAACTGACCGCAGCATGTGGCGATATCTCAGACCCCTGCCCATCTGCTTCCGGGCCAGCCTGACCTTGGAGGTCACTCAGATAACAGAGGCAGCAGCTCTGAGTGGATGACCTCTGATTAAATTCTGGACCTTGTGTGGAATATTTGGACATTGTAGCTAAACTCTTTAAAGAGCCTGGTTCTCAATTATAAGGTTTATGCACAATAAATAAAATACATACAAAAGAAACCTGACCCCTATCAAAGACATTATGTGAAGGAGACACAACCATAACCAGAATCTTACCCTAACTTAAGTGCTGTCTAACCTTAAATAATAGTTTTGGTTCATTGTAAATTGAGTGTTATTGTCATAGCTGTGGGTATATTTTCTGTCTGCTATGATTCCATTGTACTCATCCAAGTCAGTGCTTTGAACTGAGAACACAGCACAACATTGCCAAAAAGAATTCAGAAGGGTATCAGACAGGTTGTAAACAAGCTGACAATTTAGGCACATTATCTAAACCAGAGGCAAAACTGAGAGTGAGTATATCTGAAACAGAAAACTAGTGTGTATGAGTGTGTGTGTGTGTGCGTGTGTGTGTGTGTGTGTGTATGTGTGTGTGTGTGTGTGTATACTCACAACTGTAAGCAGTAGTTCAAAGTTGAAGAAGAAAGAAAATGTTTAAATGGACATTTTGGGTATTAAATTGAATTAGCTTAGTTTTGATTAGCTATACATATGACTTTGTCTTTGGTCTGTTCTTTTTAAATCAGTGTTATCATTTGACTCTTTTAAGCGATGGTGTTGTGTTCCCAGATCAGCAATCATAAGCACAACATTATTACTAATGATAGCAAAGATGGCCTGGGCTTAGGAGACTTATCCTGTAACCGCACTTTAATAAACTTTCATAGCATTCGTTCATTTCTTTTTGCCTGCTGCAGCTACAAACTGGATGAAAGCAGTGAGACTGCACTGAACAGCAATGCTGTGGACCATAAAACCAAAACAAGAGCTGAAAGACACAAAAAAGTTCTAGAGCTGAGGGGAACTGCAGAGTTAGGCATTAAATCTTTGTTGGTTTGTCACTACAAGTGACCCCTTTTACATAGCGTACAGTTATCTGGTGTAATTCATATAAAAACATGCAGCTTCAAGTCATCTAGATGTAACATTAATAAAAGTATTTTAATAATCCCCTTGGAGGAAATTTAACAGCCCATGTAAAGACATAAAATGATACCAGCAGTTAAGTAAAACATTTTACACATTAAATATAAAATGCCCCATTCAGGCAACTTTAACTTTAACTTAATAACTAATGGAACATACTGTTAACTTGTGTATAATACACTTCAGTTCAATCATAACCTCAATCACATAGTCTACAATCTACGTCTAGATTTATACAATTATTTACGCATATTTTACAAAACTTTGTTGCTCTTTGGTTTCCATTGTATGTCACTCAGAATAATCTGATGCTGACATCATGCAAATGTTTATACTCTATATAAACTACTGGGTTTATGCCTATAGTGATATTTATGGAAGCAAAGCCCGAGAGAATAAGCAGACTGATCATGTGTGTAGATAGTCAAAGGACAGCGATTGACCTGCTGCGATAAAAGTGCCACGAGCTGTCAGCATGTAAACGTCACCGACTGACACGAACTGTCTTCGCTTCATGACTCCAGGGTTATCACAGCAGTGCGCATACACTGCACATCAACAAGCCGTCAAGCTTCAAGTCAAATCCACTCTGAGAGAAAATGACAAAATATTGTCCATCATGCTACGTGACAGGGCACATGACAAAAAGCTGTTTATCTGAGCTCACAGATGTGATAATGTGATGTTTTATTTATGCCTGCAGGGAAAGCAGCTCATGCAAATCTGAAAGGGATTCTGTGTTTTTGTCAAGAATTATTATTAGCAGAGCCACACCCAAAGTGTTTCTGGCTAGCCAAGGTTAAAGCCCCTATGTGTAATACTGTTCTGTGATTGTAGATGCTTTAGATTATTGTTTTAGTATTCTAAGAGTGTATGCTTTTGTTTTATCATCAGAGTCAGAATGCAGGCATTATGGCCCTTGGGAGTGGTTAGTGAAGGATGTGGCTCAGGAGGTAGAGCGGGTCATCCACTAATCTGTGGTTCGATCCCCGGCTCCTCCAGTCTGCATGTCGAAAGCACCCCAAAATTGGGTGAATGAGATATGAAGTGTAAAAGCTCTTTGAGTGGTCAGAAGACTAGACAGGCGCTATGAGTGCAGTCCATTTACCATTAACCATTACAGTCTGTGTCAGTTGGTCTTCCACTTGCTTGGCTTTGACTTAATTGATCCTCAAACTGAGAATGACGACAGAAAAACATTTTTGTTAATCTCTATGAACAAATATCTGCATATCTATGAATGTAGCTAAATCATCATCTGAGGATAGCCGATTAGTTCCGAGATTACATTTCAGCCAATGCTTTCTGCCTCTTTTACTCTCCACATGAACTGTTGCACACAAAGCCCGCTTAAGCGGTTTTGATTGACTGATTAATACTACTGCCTACAGATACTGCCTTCATATGGAGATATCTGACTATAGAGATTATGTTCCCCTTAAAGAGAAACTGGAATATTTATCATTCCATAAATTTTTATTCAGCAAAACCATCAGTTCAAAATGTTTTATTAGTCCAAACCTTTAGTTTACGACCAAATACCTGCAAAACTGGCATCCCATTCGCCTTTGCTGTAGTTCATGTTTACTGCTAATGACCGCAATTTAGCTCCAAGGACAACGGCACCTTAGCAAAGCCTTAGTTTCTTAGTTTTAGTCTCTTAGTTTGACTCATTTATTTATATTGACATAACGTAATTTATAGGACATCTATATTTATATGTATATTTAGTGATACTTGGTAACTACTTCACATACCGTTACTTCTTTTTAAGCTGCTCTCATGCAGACAGCTTTACACCGAGTCTTATAGAGAATGCACTGAATGCACTTGAATTCCTGAACATATTGTCTTTAATTATTAGCAGCTGCTTGCATGGCACAGTCAACAGGTTGTGGGTGGGCACTTCGACCCATTTTCTCCTAAAGAAGTCATTTTCAATGAAAGTTGTTTGTGCTTAACCAGAGTGGAAATATGACCTCAATTGAGACAAAATTGCCTTTAACTTAAAGCTTCAATGACATGAGCAATTACCTTTTCAAAACACCAGCTAATACTTCATATAAAAACACACAACCGTTTTACAGTAAATGCCTACGTACCTCCCAGTGAGTGGAACCCACCAACACAATATTGTGACAAAATATTATGGTAGTACAGTTTTCAGAGGTTTACAGGAATTCATGACAGTTCAAGGTCCCCCGCTGTATTATTAGCTGATTTAACACTGTGTTTAAACCACAAGTACAGCAACAGCATTTTTGTTAACCCCTAACTGATGTTTTAGTCATGTGAGCATAACCTTAAATTAACCTTATTGATTTTTTTTAACTTGGGGGAAAGGGGAACAACATTACAAAGACAAATTTAGAGCTGTTTTTTTCTGGTCATGTGACACATTCATGTCCGTCATTTAATTTGCTATTTAGCTGCTGAATGATCCATTATGAGAGGCCAAAAAACTCCACAGAGCTGAGAGGCAATGCAGAGTCAGGTGAAGTGGAATGTGGGTTTGTCAATACGAGCGTCACCTTTCACAATACACACCATCGTTTTGATCAATTACTATTGGTGAGAAAGTGTTGATTAGTGCAGATTCAACATTACTGAATGTTACGTTTTTTTTTTTCACACGGCCAATCACAATGTAAAAATGGACAATTACAGCCAGTTATTCTTTGTAGTGTTGTAGCATGCTTAACATGGTAACAAGAGATTGGGTGGTTGTCCCTGCAGTGACCGTGACAGTGACTGCCTTCCCCATTTAGTGAAAAGATAGGGCACATTCCCCATCTGAGTCAGGCACACTGTGGTCATACTGGTTCAGACGGTACAGTCTTGGACACACATAAAACTATATGTGGGTATGTATGTGGCAGGTATGGGAACCCACTGTGGATACAACCATCAGAGGGAAGGGGGCTGGGTTGGGCTGGGATGGGGGTGGGTCGGGGTGGGTGTACCTCTCGGCAGCTTTACTGACAGGAAGCGGGCCGGCTCTGTCCCTACATTCCTCCAACAGATGTTTGACAGAGAAAATATTTTCACAGCTGGAGAGGGAAGGGAGGGAAAATATATGTTTTACGATACATCACGCTGGAGGTGGCGAAAACTGAGAAAAAAAAAGCCTCCACATGCATGATACTTTACTGTATATATGCGCACGTACTGTCCTCAAAGCTGGCCTTGGGAAATCCCATTGGATGTTTCAGTGTCTCCTCAAAATTTTCCATAACTCCCCAGGTTCATGTCCTTTGTTGATAGGAACTTTATCCATTAATCATGTGGGCTTGCCTGTCTAATGATTAATCTAAGAAAACAGCTGGTCTCTATCACTAACACATTGCTATAATGTAAAGTGAGTGGTGATGATGATGGTGCTGCTGATGATAAAGCTATAGGAGTTACAAAAGTGCGTTTTCTGGAAATGTGTGCTGGGTTAAGCAGTAAAAAGAGAAATTAGGAGGAGGTGTATCCATCTACACAAATTTCACTCTGACCACAAATCCAAACAATGCAGCAGAAAGAAAAGTGTCTGTTCTGTGTTGCAGCACTGTGCCAAAAGTGTTGACGAGAAGCAAAGCAGTTTCACATCTCTCTTTTCTGGCCAAGTCATATGTTAGAAAGTGAGAAGTGGTCTCCGTCGGCTTCCAGCTGCAGTCGACTGTATGAGTCGCGTACTCCCAGGAGAGACGCTTCCCAGCTGTCTGGAGTCCAGAGGTCTGAAACTAGAATCACCAGAGAGCAATTACTCTCTCCTTCCTGGACTCGTCCTGAGCTGTTTGGAGACAACTGAAACTGTTGAGATGACAATTTATCACTTCTCTGTAATCCTTCCTGCCAAGTCCAATCCACATACAGTTCAACAAGCAGCTTATTGGCAGATGGTGCACTGCTTGATGTATGTAGCAGAGTCCTATATCATCCACACTATGAACTATTTTATGTACGACTGAATTGTTTAGTTATCCTTGACGCTATCCTGCTTTATATTCACTGAGTTTGAGTTTTGAGGTTTACTCACACTGGCCAGTCAGTTTGCAGTTTGCGCCTACCGCTCAACTGATATTGACAACTTCAACTGTTCCTCGTCGATGTTGCAGCGTCTTTCAGTATGCACGACAGAAAGACATAGAAACAGGGCACCCGACAAAGGTTCATCTCAAAACAGTGTGCTGTGTTTTGAGTTTCACGGCCAGTCAAGACATTCTGATAGAAAACAATGCACTCAAACTGACTTTGCTGCTGCTGATTGCTTGTGTTGCACTCAACATGGGTCATTTTGAGTGGACAATGATGTTGACATTGTTGTTTTCTGATCCACCACCTCTATGGTTACGGCCTGGCTGAGTTCAGGGAACTAAAGCTACAGTGCTGGGGTTATGAAAAGATCATGGTCATGGTTTGAGGTAATGCCAAAATATATTCATTAACAACCTTTTTTTTAATATCTATTTTCTCATCTGTCACAAAATCTTGAAGCAAAGACAAAAAGACAGTCTGTGTTACCATCATGTAATCCAATTTGCCATTTTGTTATTGGATGGCTGCATATTTCTCTTTCTCTGTGCCTGAATCATCTTCCTGGTGACAACAGCACTGTGCCACCATCAGCGCTGAAGCCAGGAGCTTGCTGCACCCTGCGGCTGTAGGAGCTCAGCCAATATGAGATGGTGATGGGAAAAGTGCATGATCGCAACAGAGCAGCCTGACTGGGAAAAACATTTGCACCCAAATCAAATAGAATACAACACAAAAAAAGGTGAGTGAAAGTGTGTAATAATGTTGAAAGAGAAGCTCTACTGCTATAAAATGGCTGAAGACAGACATCATACATACCTGACATCTTGTGACTAATTTTCACTGCTGGTTATTTAAGCCTAAAATCAGTTGCATGAATTTATATAAAAGCAGTTTCCTGACTAAAACTAGACTAAAATATAAAGTGTTTTTGTCGACTAAAAATAAAAAGCACGAGGTTGACTAAATATGACTGAAACTAACGTGGACTTTTGATCTCAGGACAAGAAATCACAGTGGGTTGGAGAGAGAATGCTAACCACGGTCTCTAGTGTCAAAATGAGACACTTTTAACAGCCATCCAAACCCCCAACGCTGTGATAAGACCACCTGACATCAGCACAATAGTAGCCTGAATCTGCAAAAGATTTGAGTCTGACCCACTTGCTAATTTTATTTCATGTTGCGTGTACTATGAAGAACTGATTCAGCATCTGGGGTTGGACCAAAAATAAGAGTCAAATTTAGCATCTATCTCACCAAGCTTCCTAACTTCTACAATATGTTCAGTGACAGTCTAATGATTGGTTGGGTCTACA
Organism: Sciaenops ocellatus; assembly: GCA_033000465.1. NCBI lineage: Eukaryota > Metazoa > Chordata > Actinopteri > Sciaenidae > Sciaenops > Sciaenops ocellatus. The sequence continues at coordinate 3,686,558 of CP136886.1, read as the reverse complement.
TGTAGTCTGCCATCTCTATCGACTATGTCATGACTCTATGACTGTCTAATCCAACAATGTGACCATTGTAAAGGGTGAAAATATTGAGTGGTCATTCGAGGTTCTGCAGAACTGTAACAACTGCGTGCTACTTCATCCTTTGCTTCTGAGAGAGCACAGAAATGATGTGCATAACCACAAGAGTTGGCCTTTCAGGACAATGTTAACATAGGTTGTATAAAGCATTTGAATAAACATCAGATGCTGTCTCCAGAGAGGACACCTTGACATCAGCCTGTCCATTTACCTCAGTCTGAACTCTCTCCTGAATGTGCTCTGTTGTGACAGCTGTGAGGTCTGTGTTTGAAGATCCTCTTAGTGGAAGGAAAACATGGGAGAGGATCAATATCCCTCCTTTTATTATTGCTGGTGTGGTCTGGACGGTTGTGGAGTCTAGCCAGAGCCAGCAGGTAGCTGTCAGTCATAGACCACCTGAGGAGACCTCTGCCTCTGAAAGTGGGAGGTTGAAGCTGGACACGTTGGCTTGTTAGGATAAATTCCCATTTACGGTAAGCACCGAGCAGAAAGTTACATGGTACTGACTAAAGGGTTTACACCAGATTGTTTCACCAGACAGTTAAACCTATACTAAGGCTTTGTTTAGACTGCAGGCAGTTGATTGGATTCTCAAAGACAGACTGTCTACACTGGGTTTTGCAAGTGATCTGATTGGATTTGTGTATCCAGGCATAACCAACCCATCTACTCTAGTATGCTGGTGATGTGGCTTTCCAATGTGGAACCACTTTGCCTATTTATTTATTTTTTTACTACAACTATAGTACCATTTCAAAGGTCAAGAATGACCCTTCACATCCAACATTAGATGATATTCAAGTATATCATCTAATGTTGGATGTTCAAATATATTATATATGCAGAAATCATACAAGTTTGCCACTGTAGCTTCATTGGATATGTCCTTCTGAAAGCAGTCCAGCCGTCCTGTTTCTATCCCCAGTATCTTAGATTAATTTACTCAGTTACTACTTATTGAGACTGAACTTAAGTCAAACAAGGATAAAAGTCATGGAGGTAATTACTGACACCCATCACACCACTGATTCACTCGATATCCGATTCATTGTGAGGACGTGCTGATGAGCTCATTCTCTGTTTTTCTAGAGCTTTCTTTCCAGTCTCTGGTTACACAGTCATTGCTTATACAGGTGCATGAACGACAACACCATTCATCTGTGTCACTACAATAACTTTGAACTGAATAGTCGTCAGAGAACAGGAGAACTTTGCCCGTCTTGGGTTTGATTCAAAACAGGCGAGAAATGAGCTTCCTGCTTCACCCAGCTGGCCACAGTGTATGGCTGGAGTCCCGGCTGTTTGGGCTGCCTTGGCTCAGCTCCCGCTCAGGGTGGTGAGGGGGAACTACTGGAGCAGCACGGGGTTCTGACCCTGTGACCGCACAGCTCAGAGTGCAGAACAGAGTGCAGTGCCAAGTAGTGTGGCTAAATGCTGGTAGACTAGCAAGTCAGTGCTCAACACTTGACACTGGCCACAGCAAATGTCTGTTTAAAGCAGTTCTTATCAGCCCCTTTTAGGGAACGAAACTGATATATCTCCTGTTGTTTCAACATTTCTTCCCGGTGAGAGACCCCACCTTAACAATTAACAGTTATTTGTCTGATCAGTCTATTTGTCCATAGAGTGTAGTGCAAGTTATGCCAACAAGTACTGGCGAGATTTGAATTTTGCTAACCTTAAACATTTCCTTTCCTGTGGAGAAACTGAAAAATTAAAGAATTCTCAATGACCAACTGTTTCGTCTATCACATGCTCTCTTAAAGGAATACATTTTCCAAAAGGTCTGCTATGCATAGTCATGATCCCCTGAGGATAGTTTTTTATGTTTTGTTGACCCCCCTGATGTTTACTCTAGCTCCAACATAAAGGAAGGCAAATTTCCTTCTTGAAGCACAAAATTTTTATAACAAAATAGTTAGAAATTAAATAAAAATTTACATTTTGATAGCAAATTGACTGTATTCATGGTCAAGGGAGGATGAACCTTTTGCATTTTGGACTTTCCATAAACATGATGAGTGGTTATCTGTCAGCAGTTAGGTATTCTGTGTGTCATACAAATCAGGCAGCATTTTCGTTACATGATGTGTGTATGTTACATGACATCGCCCACACTAAGCGACTCTGTGTATTTTCCTTCTTGCCAGGATATCGCCTAAAACAAACCCAGGGCACCGCACAGCCCCGTCTGTGCTTGTTTAACATTTTTAGTTGTTTGTTCAAGTTTGTGGAGTTGGATTTTTGCAGGCGGCTGGTACCATGTTGTCAGGAAGAGAAGTTTATAATTTACTTCCTGTTAATGTTCAAGTTACACTGAGGACTTTACCACATGTACACACATTTCAAGAGGCTTAAACATTCCACACAATGCACATGCAAGGGCACGCAAGGTATAGCGTGTGAACCCATTGCTGCATAGAGTTATAGCACAATGTTAGAATGTTCACATGTTTTTTATTTGACACACGTACCTGATGGACCGGATCCTAAACTGGCCTGAAGTCTCAAGCTGTATTGTATGTGAGTACTGTCATGTGATAACAGAGAGGAAGATATTTCCTCTTGTCTTTTGGCTCCGATTTGCAGATCAATATCTGGTATGTAAGTTCAACTTTGCAGTGACTGTTAGGGACGCATGATGAATTCAAACAGTGTCCTATCTAAGTGATAGAGCTTGTTTTAGCAGGATCTCCACCTGACCCGAGGCCAAACTGTCACAGTGCCAGGAAAATAGCTGTTTTATTACTGTAAATAATCTGCAGTACAATATAGCTCAGGAAGAGGGGATGATAAGATGAAATGGCAGTTCGGTTGGCTCAGGTTCAAAAGAAAAATAAGTCAAAGTAGAAGTCATGACAGGGGCTCACTAGAGTGTGGGAGTCTGGGAGTTTCTTGCCTGTTAACCGTCAAAGTTCTTTTCACTGCTCCACAGGCCCAGCCTGGACCACAGCCTCCCTGTGAAAAGAGCAAGGATTAAGACAGTTAGAAATAAAGACAAAGGGGACACATTGCTCCTCTTCCCCTGAGAACACCCCCCCAAGCCACACAATGATAGGGTACAATGGGATGATGTGTTCTTTTTGGCCCGCACCGGATATGTCATCTCGTGCTGCTGTGCAGAACTTCTCAGCATTGTGCGCGGGCCTCTGCCATTGTGGCCGGGCAATACTAATACTTTGCAGATATTTCACAGTGGGTGAGTGCTTTCTTTCCACCCAGGCAGCCTGGAGTTCCCTGGCTCCCTGGGTCAGGAAGCAGGGAGGCCCTGGGACTGACTAGCCTGCAGATCCACAACTACAGCTGTGAGGGAGGAGAAGGGCAATGACCTGTGGTCTCCTTTTCACTATCTCTGTCTCTCTATCATGTTTGGGGAAACTTCTTGAAACACCTTGTAAACACTCATTTCCTTTCTTACTGAGAACCCCTTTCAGAGTCCAATCTAAACAGGCATCAGTCTGGGTTTATGTCCAAACACAGTTTTATCTCTGTAGCTTCTTCTTAAAATACAGCATCAGTCATGCCCTTAATGAGGTTGACACTGTTTCTCATTATTATCATCTGTCTTAACACATTGGATTGCCTTAAGCTTGACAACAACAGCGTTTAGCCTGACAATTGTAAACTGAGATACTTAAAGACCCCATGAAGGGTCTAGTGTTATATGTCACTTATACACCAGCACCTGGCTTAACAATAACTCTTTTTTTTCAGGTATTCTTTATGATGATATGATGACTCATCCTGCACTTGGGGGTGTATACTTTTTACATCCAATGAAATGCTTTCTCTCTTATGACGCTGCTGGAGCGGAGTGCTTCCTGTTTGATACAGTCTATGAGTGATTCTGAGGGCTGCTACAGTCATCTATGACCGGGCCTTACTGGTTACTGTACAAAAGAACAACTTCATAACTTTATTCAGTAATTTTGGTGAAACTGCATCAGATTTTATACACAATATATTTGTTTCATGATGGACATATAGCTTTAGCCTTGCTAAAATAGTTAACCGTTAATTAAGTGCTGCTAACTGATTCTGCTGTTATCAGGCAACAGAACTGGGATCAGCAGCCGGACTGGACCGGGTTCATCACAATAGACAGCATCTGAGACAACAGGGAATAAGATTACAGCACAGTGGTGATTTACAGCCGTGTGGCTAACTGAACTGACTCAGCCCCGGGATGCCAGGAGCCAACTCGGCAAGAAAGCCACATCAGTAGTCAGCAGTGTACTCCCTGCCAAACTGGACATTGCTGGTTTCGGAAGTTCTGTTTGGTCCCGGCTCTGACCTTGTTCACTGGAAGGTAGACGCTGACACTAAATCATGGTGCTACCTGCAGTGTATAGTAAGGGTGAGGGTATAACGCACACTCGCTATTGGCTATTGGCTAACACCAATCAATATCCATGACAAGTCCCTCTCTATCTGCCAGTTTTTACAGGAAACATATAAACGTGGATCATGGACTTGCAACTGCCACTACATTTAAACTTACAGATACAATGAGGTAAACCATGGTGGTCCACAAACATTATGACTTTTTTTCACAGGGACAGCACTGAAAGTTGGGTAAAATGAATGTATATTTACTAAAAATAACATGAAATCTTTTAAATGATTTTAAAATCATTGCATTCTGTCCCAACTTTTTTGGAATTGGGGTTGTACTATAGATTTGATTTAATGAAATCTTAAATCTGCACTATTAATATTTGTAACTTGTAGTATGGACCCACAGGGAACTATCATCCAACTCTGCAGTTTCCCTCAGCTAGTGCATTGCAGTATATTTTGCTTTTTTATGGTTCATTGCTCTCATTAACCCCATTTCCTGCTTCATCAGGCAGCTGTTTTCAGCAAAACAGCTCTGATAAACCAACTGTAAACTACCTGCCCAGCACCAGCACCAAACAGCAGACAGACAAGCCAGTGAACCTGGTGGAACAATTAGTAGATAAGCCAGAGCCAGATATTTGTATCAAGAGCTGGTAGAGGCCAAAACGGAGCCAAAAGAAAAGTGAATATTGAACTTACATTTGCCAGGTGGACTCACACAGCATTGTACTGGATGGTGTTCTGTGTGTAACAGGCAATTGTTTGCCAACATGTTTAGGCTACACTATATCATTTTCTCACAACACCGTTTTTTGTTCTTTTTTTTTTTTTTAAACAGATATAAACTAAGGTTGGACCAGACTTGAGGTGAGATGACCGGAAAAAGTGCAATCTGCAAATGTTATGGTCCAGCGCCCATCTTTAGTGCACACAATGAAAGAAGCCGAACCAGCAACTATGGATATGTAGATGTGATATTTGTCATGACCACTTAGTGTTGTCTGCTGAGACGAGACCAGAGAGGAACTGAAAGGGTGGACAGAGGAACTGACTGTGTGAGAGCAGTCAAAAGGAACATTGCCCTTGGGCCTATGAAAGCACATTTTTCTCCAATGTCATGGAGATTTCTTTTGCTAATGAGCTCTATCCATGGGCTATCAAGTGCTGCCAAATGCAGAGGGAAGTTGTTCCTTTGCTTAATTAAATCATGGACAGTTTTGTGGCCTTAATACTTGGAATGTAAGCCTTTATGTAACTGTTAGTGGGAACCTAGATCTACTTATTTTTTGTGTAATACAGGGGATGAAATGGTTCATTCTCAGTGTGAACGCGGAATTAAGTGGTTAGTAGTAGAAGTAGAAGAAGTAGAAGTAGTAGCACTATTTAATGCTACTTGTAGCAACCTTAGCAAAGAATGTAAAAAACATTTTCATTGATCATAGACATGGGATTATAAGAATTGTCCAGTACTGACAGTGCTGTAGTTAAGACAACCATTGTCGAGTCCAAGACAAGTCTAAGGACCAGGACTAGTCAAAACTTGAGTCAAGACCGAGTTGAACTTGCTGGACTGGGTCGAGACCAGCTAGAATATTTGGCAAGACCAATGGCCAAGTCAGAGACAAGTCTGAGCGCAAATACCAATAAGTCCAAGACAGGTACGAGACAACAGAAAAAACGTTTCAAGCCCAGACTCAAGTCCGAGACTTTAGAGCACTTCAGCACTGAGCACTGATGCTGTGGTGTGCTCTTGGCTATAGGATCAAAATAGATTTGAAAGGTCTCAGAGCCCAAATGAGAACCATAAGAAGCAGCAGTTTTCCACTGCAATGGTGTTTTATGTAACACAACACCCGAGCAGAGAAGCCAAACAGACTTTAGCCCATGGCACTTAACATGATCCATGATCCATGAACAATGCCTCGGTAAATGTATACACCTCAAAGAGCTTAGGCGATGTTAGCTATGCCCCGCAGGACATACCTTTGGTAAGTGGAATGGATTCCGGGGAGGAACTACAGATACAGTAGGTAGGGAGAAGATGGAGTTACTCTGAAGGAAAAAAACACATGAGTGAGAGTAATCTCGCCTTTAACCCACAGAACAGACACACTGACAAGTGATGAATGTGAGAACTAAACTTTTATTCACTTGCCAAATTCTATAATCTGTACTGGAGTGATAATAAGCAGGAAAGGGTTCACATGAAGCGTTTAATCTACATTTTAAAAGCTTGTACTTTGCTCTTCTTAACAGGCAGACTGGGCAGACAAACAGAAGGAAGAAAAGGATTCATGGTGCCCAACTCAATACGTTTCTTTCTACCACAGGTCCTCTATAAAAGGGAAGTGCGGTTTTGTGTCCGAGAGCTTTGAGAGGATACAAAGAGGCTCTCTTCTCAAAAGCATAACTTAACAGCTGTTTTAGCAATGCACAGAAGTGTGAATGCAACTTTTTCATGTTCAAGACAGGTCCTGTAGATGAAAGGCTCCTTTCATGATCCTTGTGTGCTATAAAAATGGCCACTTGCAGCAGACTGGAACTCGGGGGATGTAGATCCAGGTGGCCTTGGCAAACAATGTTGGGGAAAACCAGTTGTTTTGGTGTTGTGTTCATCTACTGAAGGGAAACTTTTCAAATGCCCGAATAGAAATATCTAATTGCAATAACTTGAAAGCATAAGAATTTTGGCTTGAATAAAAACAGGCTCAGAGTTCTTGCGTCACTACAAATGCACTTCTCAATGAGGAATATTTTCTTACATGTGGTTTCAAGTGTTTGAAGCAAATTAAAAGACGTGACTACACCAAAGAAGGCGGCATTCTGTTGTCACACTGCAGCTCTGCTCGACTCCAGCTCTCTCAAGTTCAAAGTGGAGTGCTCTCAGACTTATCTTGTTCATGCCACAAGGGACCTCATTTATGACATTCTAAAGCCTAGCAGAGGCTGATTTCAACCAAACAACACCCCATCCAGATTTTCAAAGGGCTAAGAAAAATTACTCTTCCTGCATTTTCAGACTCCAGCAAAGCCTAAACGCTCCAACTACTGTATATTACTTGGCACAAATTTCCATCTCAACCACATCTGTTCACAGTCCTGCTCTGAAAGAAGACGCATGCACAGAAACACACACAGTCACCCCTCTGATTGGAGGGAAACGGTCCTGGAGAACATGTGAAGTGGTGTGTAGGTGGTACTCTTTTTGAGAAGAGGGCTTAATGAATTCATAAGTATAACAGTATGGACGAGGCTGAATGGGAGGCCCGGCTGTTTGATGTGGAGCTCTGGTTCTGACCGCTGCCAAGAAGCAGAATGTCAGAGGCAGCCTTTGCTAACACAGAGGTTATGGCCTTGTTTTCGTGGCAGCAGAGCTCCTGTCAGCAGCTCCTCATGCTGTCAAATGAACGCACGCACATTCGTCTTCATGTTGAATTGTCTCTGCAAAGCCTGCAAACGGTCATAATGATCTTCTGAGAGGATCTGCAGCAGATGTCTGGGAAGGCTTCAGCCAGTGCAGACCAGACATCAAATACAGTTGGGAAATTACGTTATTAATCAATTTTTAATCATAATCAATTTCACTTTTCACGGCCCTTGAGGCTGGCAGATAGCATCTTATCCTGAATTACAGAGAGATCAAATACACCATGTTTCCATTAGGCACTTTTTAATTCAAGCTAAGAAAAGAAGCTTCTAATGTGAACTGATTTATCAGAAAAGACCCTAGTGCTTATTTCCCAATCGAACGTCACGCTTTTAGAGGAATGATTCTCATCTATCACCAGCCAGTGATACAATTTTATATATATATATATATATATATATATATATATATATATATATATATATATATATATATATATATATATATATATATCCTTATTCTGCTTCAATAACATTCAAAGGTGCTAATGATGTAGATGTTTCTACATGGTCCACAATCTGAAACTCCGTAGGTAACATGATATAAATATAATGTAATGTAAAGATGTTCCAATGTAATACAGCTTTTCTACCATAAAATAACAGATTTTAGATCATTTTTGATGCTGCGTTGATGTAGCATCAGGTGAATGTTGTCTCTGTACAGAAAAAGCTAATGTTAGCTCAGTTTGTTAGCTAGGCTGCTCCGACTGTTAGATCATGATCATGATAATGTTTATACAACAGGCCACCAGGACGAGGAGACTGATGGGGAGCAGACAAACTACAACCAGAGCTGGTCCAATGAGCAGGCTCAGCAGCCTCTATGGATATAATGACAGAGGTGAAAAGACGGAAGGTGACGATTAAGCTAGAAAGCTAAGAAGAGAAAATAAGAGAGCGACAAGAGTAAATCTGAGACCGACCTCTAGTCGTACCAATTTCTGCATTTTTGAGATTTCAAGGGATTTTATAAACACACACACACATATATATATACCCACAGTTGACTTGGTACTATTTGCATCTAAAATTTGGTAAAAACACTATATAAGCACAAATGCGTAATATTAGCTGCTAACGCTAACATACTCGCCTCAGGTCTTAAATTTCTAAAATAAATAAGTACATTTATAATGGAGAATGTAGATGTAGCTAGCAGTCAATGAACACACACACAAACAGAGAACTTGAAAAGATTGTTATTTTGAAGTTTTGATTGATAGTCAGTGACACATTTCACATTTCCCACTACATATCTTTCTATCTATTTTTTATTGTTATGAATGTGCTGGTTTCTGGTCATACATTCATCATTTTTTGCAGTTGTTTAATTGCAGCAAAGTTGCCATGAACCCTCAGAAAAAGTCTCAGTTGCAAACTGTTTCTGGCTCCTTTTGGGAAACATGGTGCTCTGATTTTTCTTTGGTATGTAAACACACTGCTTTTTTATTATTATTTTGCAAATCAGCACATTTGAAATATTTGCTTTTCATTTCCTGCCTGTTAGGAAAAAGACAACATCTGGAGAGAATATCATCCACTTCCTTTGCTTTGTCACGTAGTTACCGTGACCATGGCAACAGGGGTCTGGGGGAAGGCAGCATTCATTGGGGGGGGGTTAAGCTACGTTTTTGCTAAAAGGCAGTGAAATAAAAGCCGAGTGTAGATGAAAGGAAGACACGTCAGAACTTGATTCATCAACGGATCTTTTACTAAAAAGGCAACTGCGCTTCATCTCTTTCCACTGTCTGTACAGCGCTCCGAAATCCAAATAAAATGAAGTTATAATCCTTCTGTAGTGTGTCTCCTCATGCTGTCATCACAGCAAATGAAAGCCCGGTCAGATCTCGTTCTGACAGCCATCTTAAATCCACTCTGCGGTCTCAGGGGACCAGTTTTCTGCATACTCAATATGCCCACAGCTCCTTCAGCCCACACAGTCGCCATGGCAACCATGGACCACCTCTGGCTTCTAGTGCATCTGTCAGCCAATACCCCCTCATACACGCACACACACAAACACACAGCCATCTTTGCTTTGTAGCATGACAGTGTGTTTCTGCACCTGGCAAAGAAATTCTTTCCACATAACACATGACAGGTCGAGTAAATCTCATCCCTGTGGATTTTTACTCCACCGTTCTCCACCACTCCTCTCCAGCACCACATGCAATAGAGTAGAAGCTAGAAGAAAGCTGAGATGGCAGTGGAGAGCTCCCATTTGTTTTTTCCAGTTTGTATCTAAAGAGGGCAGCCTTGAGCCTTTTCTCGTGCAGCCTTGTTGACAATTCTTCACCACATTCAAAAAAAAAAAAAAATTCACGCAAACCTGCTGTGTCACAACCCACACTACCAATGTAGGACCACCCATCCAGCACTAAAAGTCCCTGGCTGGGATTTAAACCTTACTGACCCCCCCTGCCCGCCCACACCCACCAAATCACCTACAGAAAAAAAAAAAAAAAAAGTATTCTGTGTGCGTGTTTGTGTGTGTGTGCTGGTATGCATGCATGAGTGCATGTGTGCAGCAGCGAGAAGGAAAATGAAGGAGGAGGAGGAGGTGAAGGACGAGGTGGAGGAGAGAGAGCAGCTGAGTGAAGCAGCTCTCTCTCATCACTGAGTAATGTTTTGCGCCGTCTTTTTCTTTTTTTTCTCTCTTGGTTTTCAGTAAAGAGTGAAACAGCATTGTGCGTTCAGCTGCGCCGAATGCGTCTATTCTCCTCTCGCCCTCTTCTCTTTCACTGGAGATCTTTCTCTTTTGTCACCCTAAACCCTCCCCGCCTGTCTAAAGTCCCCCATTCGCCCTCCAACCCCACCCCTCTAAAACCTTCTGAAGTCCCCACACTTCATCTAAAAAGGCAGTGCAAAGAGGGGGAGTTTGGAGGAGGAGGAGGAAGAGGAGGAGGAGGGGGAGGTATATGTTGGGGGAGGGGTGTAGTACTGTTGTAATCTGCAATTGTTACAGTCTGCAGCCTTGCTACGCTGTCACCATCCCGAATTGATTTAACCATCAATGGCAGCATCCATTTGAGGGCTGCTAGTGCTGCCCAAATTCGGCTGAATGTGGAATGAGCCCCCTTTTGCTCCCTTTCCCACCATCGGGTATCAAAGGCTATTGTGTCCAGAGAAAGTAGAGGGGTCACCCATTTGCCCCCCGTGGGTCAACCACGAGCTGAGACAGAGGGGAAAGTGAAATAGCGGAGAGAGGGAGGTGGAGGTGGAGGAGGAGGTCTCGAAGTGCAACATCAGGACAGAGCACTTCCATTTGTCGGTACAGGAGGAGATAAGCATGTGTGTGTGTGGCCCTGACGTCAATGCAGCCATTTAATACGCTACAGTGAAAATATTTGGAATTTGAGGCATCTGTGCGCTGTTTTCACCGGGATGGATGTTCCTGTTTGGGCCCAGGCTTTCTCTTCACAGTTGGCTCCCTCCCCAAAGCTGTGTTTACCAGAGGAAGTCCATTCTTTTCTTCACAGCTCAATACCTGCACTTTTTTTCTTTGCCTCGCCTCAGTCCTCACATGCAGTTGAAGAATTACAATAATGACGGAAAATGAAAAGCCTTGTGCGTTGGTGATTTTTCAGTTGTTTGCACAGATGACCCGTCTTCAAACGTGGCTCCACCGCCAGCCTGTTTATTTTGGTTTATTGCATGTTATCTGGAGACAACTTTGATCCAGTTTCACTTCTGTTTGGCTGGAGCACAGAGGAGGAACATGAAAATGAGTATTCTCTCTGCAGTAGCGTCAGTAAAGCTCGGTGGTGTACAGTAAATAGGGGAGCACTGCGGTCTGCGCTGATTGATGTTCCAGGGAGAGGAGGAAGGAGGAGTAATTTGAATAATGCGATTAGGGATGAGGTAATACTACGCTGCCCTTCCATGTGTAAGGTCTGCTGAATAGAGAAAGCTGACAGGCTCCCTGTGTTCAGAGCAGTTATGTTAAAACTACTTATGCTTTAAGGGTCAGTTTACCTCGTCTCGCAGACAGTTTGAGGTTTAATCCCTCTCTGAAATACATTCATTTGTGATGCTCACAGCTTTGGAAAAATCACACTAAAGGTTAACACAAAATACACAAACAACAACAATTTCTTTCCAGTAACAGAATCTCTATCACTCTGGATAAACCACAGGCCTCACTGGTTTGATATGGACTATTTCTTCTTACAGTTTTGACTGAGGTCTGTGGATTTTCCACAATAACATTGGGTTCATGTCACATTATTCAGCCTCAAATATGTAGTGCAGCAAAAATAGCTACTTTAGCCTATAATTTTTATTTTTTGACTACGAGGCTAGCCAATCATCAAGAGCCACAACTACATGACTTCATCAGAGGTGCTGGGTACCAATGATCTGTGACTATCTGACGATGTCATGTCCATGTCCATTAAAAAAGGAAAGAAAGTTGTGACTGTAAGGCAAGCGGTAGTCTCCTTGACTGGGAAACAAAGCCAATGTGGAAGTGCCAAAAACTGTAATTCCTCGAGCAGCCCCTTTAGGCTGGTTACAGAACATTTCAACCTCCATAAGTTCCCATGTTAAAATGTCCAACTTCACAGCAGAAATAAACATGTTTACAGTCTGGTACAAAAAACAGTTTTGGTTTCTATAGCTAATTTCCCCGTTCATGACAACTGTACTGAGGGTGAATTTTTATACAACTCACCTGTTCAGATGATATTAAGACTTAAAGTTATGCAGAATTAACTGCATGGCTGCTTTCATTGACAGGTTTTACAAATGCCTTGTTTGAGCACCCAGATGTCATTCAGCCCGCCTTTGGTCCACGTCTTTGTCGTTTTTTAGATTAGCCGGGAGGCAGAAGAGGCAAAACAGCCAGCGCCACATATTTTTAACTTCAAAATGGCTTTACGGAAATATATCGGTGACGTAACGCATGTGGATTAGCATCTTGGAATAGCATAAATGCTCCAGGGTTGGAAGAATGGTAGGTATGGTAAGTATTCCTGTGTTCCCTGCTCTCTGAATGGTCATAACATCGTTTGCAATTTCAGTCCATGCATATATCCATGTTTCATTATAAGTCTCGATAGTGCTTTGACGGAACAGAAAGACTCAGAGAATCCAAAATGGAGGAAGCGATCGTAATTTGTTAGCTGTATTTCTTCTGACAAAACTTCCTCTGTCAGTGTATGAACTGCAGTCATGAGAACAGATGTTAATGGTACAACCAGGTCTCAACTGAACCCTGTGAACCTGTTCCGTTCCACCAAGCTAGCCAGTTAGCGGTTAGCTCAGCAGCAACACTCATTTACCAACAAGCCACCAAGTGTGTGGCACCACTTATTTAGATGGATGAACTTTGCTGTGCCACTTTCTGGCATCACTGGGGCTTAACTGGGACACTGTGTCTGGAAAGAGATGTTTCTATTGAATTTTTTAAAATGGCATTTTACAGTGCCGCGAGCAGCAGAAATGAAAATTCAGTGCACCTCAATTATATTTGGGTGGAGGCAAAAACTCTCAGATGTAGATATCTCAAAAAGAGGACAAACTAAACCGTAGCAGTTTGCAAGGATAGATACTATAGAGGTACATTTTTAAAAAATTTGGTTGACTGACCTCTAAAATAATGAAATACTAGAATAAAATCAACTAAAAATACTGAAATGAGGGCTCATGATTAAAGGTCTCTGGCTGGTAAAAGCCATCTGAAACATGCTTTCTTATGCTAATGAAATGAAGTTCATCTTCAGAACAAAATCAGCAATTTCCCATCTGCAGTCAGCAATGTTTTATCATTGTCACACTAATGTTAATTACGTCAACAAGCACGCAGTCTTGGCATGGCAAGATGTTTTGACACTTCAGCGTTGTGCATGTGTGCCAACAGTGGAATCCAAGTGATGCAGCTTCTCATCCAATCAGATCCCTCCAATAGGGCCCTGAGTTTCTATAGGACTCAGAAGGTGACTCAGTTCCAGCTAACAATGGCCTGAATCCACGATAATGTTCCAATTAGCGGCACAGGCAGCATTCAGCAAAGTTCAGCGCTGTAAATACTTTTTGTCGACTAAACGGGGGGAGACTCCGGGGAGGGACTGAGACTCTTCATTATTCCGCTCAGCGGCTTGTATCCTGGATGTCTGGAGAAGTTGTTTTTCACTCTGTGACAAGTTTCAGGTTTATGTGCAGGGCTGTTACTTTATCTGCTAATTGTCCAGGAAGAGCTCTATTTGAAAAAATAACTCGAGATGAAGTGTTGAAGCTTTAAATGGAGCGGAGGGAAAGCAGAGAATCCCTTTACCTCTAAAGTAGCCTTGGGCGACTGCAATTATGCATAGGATATCTTTGAGTTGGTTCATGTGCCAGAATACAGATGAGGCTGCCTTTCACATTCCTACCCTCTACAAAGAGAGTATCACTCCCTTGTCACCCAGCAAAGGCCCGCTGCCCTCCGCTCCCTTTATTTCAGTTTTGCTCCCGAGGTTTCCATGGTAACCTAAATACTATTCAACCCTTGTAAGCAAAGCCTTGCAGGTTTCTGTTCTTTAAAGCAAAGAATGCCACAAATGCAGTTCCAACAAAAAACAACTGTTGAGTGAGGGTCACTTAGAATTTGTCAATCTCAGATGCCAATTTTCTTCTGTTAATTCAAAGCACAGATAAAACAAACAAAAAACATAAAGAACCTCAAAGTTAATGTTGGCCATGGTTTATTCAAAGTGGCGTGTGTGTGATGAGCCTGTAGGTTTCTGTATAAGACATGAGGTTGGTTAAAACAAGCAAGGTTTGTTCACACATTTGATTTTTGCACACTAAAACAGCTCTCAGTATGATATGATGGGGGAGGGGAGCGATGGAGTAATAAGACTGATGTAACATGAGCGTATTTCTATGGTGAGCTTGTCGCTGAGTAACCAGTTGCCTTGGAAACCCTCTCCTTCCCACTTCCCCACCACCACTATTCCCTACTCACTCTCTCTCCCTATCTCTCTCTCCTTCAGCACTTTCTGATCTCCATTATGGGAGGAGGATACTAAAGTGTTCTTATCAAGGCTTCAAATAACAACAAGGCTGGCGTAAGCCGCAGTCCCGCACTGGTCCAGATAAATGACACGGACCCGGTGTCATCCGCCATATGGTCCTGAGTGGCTCTCAGGAGAGTCTCTGCTGTGTGACTGAGCTAATGGCTCTGTTCAGACAAAGACCTGAGGGCTGGACGGTGGACGACGCTATGCGCCACAGGGAGATTCACTTATATGAAAATAATCCTCAAGTGGTCGATACATGCACAGGTCTTGCTTTGCAAAGGATATTTTTGTAATAAAATTTCATGTTAAGCATCCAAATTTACATTTTCAATGAGATAAAAGATGAGTTAGTTCATACAGGGTATTTGGTAATTGTATTGATTAATACCAATATGGCAGAACTGTATGAAGAAGAGGGACATATAATCCAATTGTAAAAATGATATATGCGATTGTGAAATAAAGCAGCACTACCACAACTGTCTCATTTCTTGTGTGGGCCTGGACCACCACACTGAATGCACTAGATCAGGAGTCCCAACGTCACTTTAATCGAATGAAAACAAAATGTTGGTCAAGTTGACGCAAGCAAATAATTAAGCAACGGCCATGTGGTAATGATGGCAGTTTAGCAATCTAAAAATCCAAGAGCTACACTTGGATTGCAACCCCCTTAACTCACCCTCCCGTTCCAAATATGGAGAAACTGGGGTTGTTGCAGAACGCATGAAAAACACAAAAGAGCCTATCTAGAGGCAGTGTCTGATTTGTCTGTTCTGGGCTTCTGTAGAAATGGCAATTCAACATGGTAGACTCCATGTAAGAGGACCCACAGCATCTGTAGATATAAAAGGTTCTTTCTAAGGTAACAAAAACACAATGATTCTTATTTTCAGGTCATTATACACTAAAGAAAACATATTTATGCATATTGTATTCTATTTCTGCAATATTCTGTAAAAAGAAAAATACGGGACGTCATCTTTTTCCTGATGTGTTCCTGTGGGTACTTGAGGTTATGCTAACGATCTGTAGAAACCTTAATCTGTTTAAATCAGGTCACGTTTTGAGCCATTTTCAAATGAATTCAGCAGCTGTGGTATCGTGGTTTCTTCCCAACTCTATGACAAAAAAACAAGAGTTTTCCACAGCTCTGCTTCGCACTTGTGGCTGTCCTCTTCTCCATAGCAAAAGAAGTCGAGGTTCGTGGGTATCAGTACCTAGAGCCATTTGTCATACCAAGATGATGGAGAAAACACGACTTAATAGAAACAAAGTTCAAAAAATTAAAAGTAATGGCCATAACCTAAACCTGTGGTTGTGTTTCTATGTAGATGGACATCAAGTTTGTCATTTAAAGACATTTAAAAAGGGATTTAAATCAGTGGCCTCTTTTATTTCCTCAATATTTGACAACTCAACATCTATTTTATACATTTTGATGCACATTTTTGCCCCAAATATATCTATCTATATATATATACATATGGCACACACAAACAGCAACATGTACCCACACTGTTTGATGATAAATGACTGCTATTGTGTCTGAGGCTAAAGTAGGTTTACACTACAGTGCAGTCCTCTGGAGAGCCCAAGTGCGTTTCTTTGCTTGGGTCTGCAACAATGAACAGTTTCACACATATCACCGTGTGTGTGACTGTGCTCATATCTGAGAATACTCCACTTGTTTGGAACAGCGATATGTCTTCTTTATGTTGTGATGTAATTAAGAGCTAGGATTACAAGGACATTCTTCATCTCTGCAGACAAGCGTGTCTGTGCCATTAAATAGATTTCTTGTTCCTGGACTTGAAAAGAGTCTTTGGCTCTGAGTGACTCCTGATTCATTATCTGTTTCCACTAATGGGGGGTGAGGAGCTGAAGACATGCTGGAATAATGGCACAAGTCATATTAATCACAGCAGACTCCAACCAAGGTCAGTGGTGATCCTGTCAATATGATAGATAGAGAGTACATTATATTTTCACACTTCAAATTGTGTTTTTACGGCTACATATAAATGTAACTGTGGTACAAAGATTTTAATTCATTAAGTATTTTGCATTTACCAGGCTGTTGTAATGCCAACTCATCTCCTAAAATAAATTTATTTACTACTAATTTGTTTTAGAAGAAATTTAATTGCTGCCCAGATTATATTCACATCCAGGAAGTTCGACATTGTTATGCACAGAAGTCAAAGGAAGATCAGAGTGAATAGTTGGGTTACAAAGCACTCAGACACAGACAAAGGTTTGTGTCCTCCCACAGTTCTTACACTACCACTAATGAAAACATAGTTATAAATATTAGATTCCATGTCTGCTATATTCTGTGAATAGAGATTGCATCTTTAAAGGAACAGTTTACATTGTATTGCTTGAAAGAGAAATGTGAAAATGAATGGGAGTTAAGTTGGATTCATAGTTCTGTGTTGTGGGGTTGTGCTACACCTCACCACGTTTGCAACCTCACCTTATAACTCTAAAACTACAAACTCTTTTTTACATTTTTACATCTGTTCATGAACAGTTTCAACAAATGAGGCACAACATCATTCATCATTTGTCAGCTTTAGAGGTGCTGGCATTTCTTTGTACTTTGGACACAGCTAGTTAGCTGCTAGCCCCTGTCTCCAGTCTTAATGCTAAGCTAGGCTAATCATGCACAGTTTTGTGATTTATACTTTCAAGGTCCAGTGTGTCAGATTTAGGAGGCTCTTTTTACAGAATATGGCAGTAATTGAGTATAATATTCATGACTTTTACATCAACCAACACTGTAGAGTCCACCTGGTTGCATCACCATGCTTTTACAGTAGCCCAGAATTGCCAAACTAAACACTGGCATTAATGCATTTTGCATTTTTGGTGCATTTCATGGCCACCATAGTTTCTCCTTCATGCTAGGGAGGAGGAGGGTGAAACAAGGGGGTTGCAATCCACAACTAGACTGCTTGATGTCTCTAAATCCGACACACTGGTCCTTTAAGGTGAAGACACGAGATTGATATCTTCTCATCCCCGTCTTGGAAGGAAAGGTGTTGATTCTTTGAATGTTAGAAAAAGATTGTGGTTTCGGTTCAATCTTGAATTAATATCCTGTTTTATGTATATTTCAAGATAGTGTTAGCCTTTTCAATATTTAACCAAGACCACGATCTTCTCCTAAGCTCAACAAAAGCTTTGAGTTCCTTAAACTTTAGCTGCCACAAACAGATATAATAGGTCAATTTTGGAGATACTTTCCGGAGGAATTATTGGGTTAGCAGTTATCAGTTTCCAAATATGTTCTCTATAATTAATGATAAAAAAATGTAATCCATCAGCATTACATGTCATACAACCTGGTAATAATGTAATTTTTAGGAGTCAGGGTTGGTAATGCCGTTCTAAATTGTTCGCAAAAACTCCTGCATCATCACCCAGTTATGGAAGTCGATTGGAGTTTGCCAGAATCTTCTCCACTGTGACTGGTGTGATAAGTGGAGACACTGATTTCTTCCTGATGATCCCGTGGAAACACAGCGCACCCCTCTGAGCCCTGTTTTGTTTATAGCACCGGCTGCTCCTCGGGGGCCAAGCAGCAATATGAAGTTCTGATTAATTTATTCTGGTCTTGGAACGACTCCCAGCACAAGTTCCTCTGAACAGGCAGAGATTTACCCGTGGGCTTTCAAATCAGTCGGGGAACTCCATGAAAAACAAGTGCATGGTTTATTTTTTATGTCCGTTTACTTCTCAGTCTTCCACCAGAACCTCGGAAAGTAAAAGCACAGTTTGTTCACTGTTCAGGGTCATCAGTTCTTTGATGAAAACATCACGTTTTTAACTTAACGTAACTTAATAATATGATCTTATAACAAATAGGTCATGATTTAGTTGATACTCTCCTGGTCTAATAATTCCAGAATTCACAACACTTGACTGGTTAACTAGACATGCTGTCTTTGAATGCTGGTGGAACAGTTTTATCAAGAGTCACCAAGTCCTTCAAATGAAATGACAAAATAATTGTCCATGCCTTCTGTTTTATGCTCCAACAACATTTTCGTTAAAGTTTGGTTACATTTAGGCACAAAATCACTTACTTAAGGTTCAGAAAACATGATGGGTTTGAGTTAAAATGACAACTTCAGTGTCAGTGAGGACATGTTGGCTTATTCAGGAGGTAATGTTTACCATCTTCACAAAGGTAGTATAATGCATTAGCATTCACATCATTTACTCATTAGCACTAAACACAAAGTACAGCTGAGGCTGATGGGAATGTCATCAGTTTCACAGGTATTCGGTCAGAAACCAAAGTAATGGACAAACGGACTTATTGATCTCATGGCGTTAGGCAAGAATTGAGGGGATCAACAAAGTTATAATAATTCAACCTACTACAAAGATTTGTACCAAATTTCATGGCGATCTATTTAGTGTTATGGATTTGAGTATTTCACTCAAAACCATCAACGCCAACCTCATGGTGATGCTAGAGGAAAAGTGAATGGACCAATGGACCACCAAAGTCATTAGGATTCATCCTCTGAGAACTATGAATGTCCGTACAAAATGTCCCAACAATCTATGTAGCTCTGACGGACATATCGACCACTAGAGTGGCTAATAATTGAACTCACACTAAGACTAATCCAAAGTGTGATTGTTACATCAATAATATGGATAACCATATCTCAACAGGGACAAGAGATGAAAGAAATCAAATGATGGTGAGTTCAGCTTTCTACAAAGAGATCAATAGCTTGCTGCTGTTTAGAGACAGTTTGTATTCGGCCTTTACGTTTTGATAATATGGCTAGTAAGATCCCAGACATCTCACCCATCAGTTCAGTTAGATGGTGAATAGTAGGATTCTATGGATCTGGAGAGAGCATCACTCTCTTATGCTGGATATCTTTCCTGTGGTACGCTGATGGAAATGTAATGGAGGGGTATTTACAAATTGATGACATGATATTCTTCCAAGTAGGCTTTGTGCAAATCCAATCATTTATTTCAAAATCAAGCAGCTCCGAGAAACTCTTTCTCCAGTTAAAACAATCATACAAATAAATGTGGAGTGAGAGGAGCTGCAGCAGAGGATCATCATTTTAGTCATGCGGTTTCCTGGTTTACTTTTACAAAACAAACGCTGGATTATATAAAACAGCAGAATGAAAAATGAGCCTGGCTGAGCAGCAGAAAAAAGACTTGCATATAACACTGTAAGAAAATTAAGTTATTACTTTCAGCTTTTGAAAAATAGGTCACAACAGGCTGGTTACTTGAAAATTACAAACCTCTAACACAAATGGAAGTCAGTTTATAATGCAGCATGCAAGATATTAATGGTACTGTACACTTGAAAAAGTCTCTGGCCTGAATTGGTAGAGGGGTCTGGAAATGAGGATGACCAGGACCAGACGTCTTTATCTCACATATGATGATCTCTAGCTGCCTGCCTCAAGTTTAAGTTCATAAAAACAAAAAAAGTGAAATGAATCACAACAGGTGTCCAAGAAAATCGGAACCTCTCTGTGCTGGTATCTCAAGTGTGTGTGACTTGTTGGAGAAATTGATGCAGCTCCAGCATGCACCGGAGGCTAAGGCTAACCAGCGTGTTGGACACCCTGGAGAATCAGTTAGAGACACTTCACAAAAGCCTTCTTGTCCTCCACTTGATCCAACAGTGCAGCTGGGGTCGATGATTTACAGCGGCTGCATCCACAAGTCCTTGCAGCGCTCATCACATGGCAGTGGAAGACACTGAGGGTCATGGATCAGACCAGGGCTGGGGGGGGGATTACTGAGGAATGAGGCACCCCCACATGAGTGGGGTCTAAAGGTCTGTCTGCTCCAAGCAGACTGGGGAAGTGACAAAACAATAGTTGCAACTGCAACATGTTTGACCACAGTGACATTTTAATGTCCTCTTTGTGATCTTTATAACCTATAAAATCCAAATTGCTTGCAGTTTTCATGTTCGCACATAAATAAAAGAAGATATTTGCAACAAAAGCACACTGTAGGTCAATGGCCGTCTGCGGTGCCTTAGATCGGAGTTGTAGACTGGTAATGATAGACCTGATACTTGGACCTTGACTTATAGACTTGAATTATCTGAAGACTTGAAAGAAAGAACATTGAATTCTCCTTTAAAAAACAGAATCACACCTTCAGACTGAAAATGTTGAAATTGGTATGCAGATATCTGTTTAGAGATTACCCAAGACTTGACTTGTCCTTGAGTAAGAAGCATTATTTTGTGTCACAAACTAAAACTAGTGTTTAAAAAAATCTCCAACATAAAACGCAGAACATTGAATAAAGTAATGAACAACAAAGAAAGCTTTTATGCAACTTTTAACAAATTAAATAGCTACACCTTACATCCCACGCTTTGATTATTTATATTTCTCCTTCAACAATTTAATTCTTTTGTTTGCCTGTTATTTGGATAGATTTTAATTAGCTTCCCAGGTTCATATTAACTCAAAAAGATTCTGTTGAGCCCAGATTTGGATTCATCATTTCACCATGTTAAAAAACTTAATATAAAAATCCCTGTAAAGAAACTGTTGATATGAGTGACAAGGACAGGTCATATCTTGGACTGCGATAATTCAACAATTACACAATAGAGGAAAAAGGCAAAAAAAAACAACAACAAAAAAAAAAACAAGATTAATTGGAATATTTCTCCAATGCATCTTTTCAAGGTTAGATAAGTCACCCCTAGCCTGAATGACACAGTCAGGAAGTGTATTGATAGTAGCTATGATTCCCCCAGTGGGTATCTACACATGAATGCAAGTCAGATCTAAATATAACCTATTTCTTTTCCTATACAGATGGTTGGCAGCGAACACCAACTCACAGGGCTTCAAAGCTCATGCCCAGGAAGACTGTGGAGACCTAGAGGGTGTTGTTGCATACAGAATACAGTTTTTACATCAATATTTCATGAGTCGGTACAGCGTACCAAGTGTTGCCTTCCATCTAAATTTTGACCATAAATAGTGAAAAAGGGAACTATACCCCCGGTTCAGATCTATATTCAGTGTTAAAAGGGATCAAATGGCCCCACCAACCTATTAAATAATTCAAAGTAATTCTGGTCCAATACAACTTTGGTCTTATTTTACAGTTTTGGCCATCATTCCTATTGGAAATTATAGAACTGACTCACCAAATGACTGTCAGACTTTGTTGCAGCTATGTCTTTGTATATCCATATCTCTGTGATTACAACGATGTCATAACTGATACAAATGTAAACTGGTATCAAGGTTACTGGTTTTTGTGTCTTAAGGAAACTTAGTATCATTAGGAACTATGTTTATATTGTATGACTCTGTAACACAAACTGAGATTTAAGGCCAATATTTAGTGCCAATGCAGGAAGTAGACCTATGAATTAAGGTAAGGTAAGGTAAGGTGTTGGAGGAGCATAGAGTGTTCAAAGTTCATATGGGTGTCACGTGGGTAGTGGGGAGGTACAGGAACGGACCCAAATGCAGGGAATTAAACAAGTGCTAACTTTAATGATAACCAAAACGATAGAGAAAAACAAAGAAACGCAGGTACAGGATACAAACCGAAGAACACAAAAACAGACTATCTAAAAAGCGGCTGGAAAACCAGGCAACAAACACTAACAGTCAAAAAACACTAACAACAGGCAAATAATCCACAGGCATCAGAAAACCGAGAGACCGCAGAGAAACAGGGCTAGATACACAAAGACACAAAGACACAATAACACAAGAAACCAAGAACGGACAGACAAGGAAACAAAGGAAACACAGGAACTAAATATACCGGACTAATGAGAGACAGGTGAAACACATCAGGGGCAGGTGCAAAATCAAAAAAGGCGGGAAACAAGCCAGGAAGTAGGACAGACAGGGTGGAACTACAAAATAAAACAGGAAACACAGAAACAAACTCAAAACTGTCCCAGACCTACAATTATTTTGACTGTATCTGCCATGAATGGATATTGTAGGCATATAGATTTTTACAAGACAAAGACGCTACAGCCATGCTAGCTATTAGCAAGCAAACATTTACTAAGTAGCAGTGCTATTATACTATTATTACTAGTAGCTGTACAACACAAATTACAGCTCAGGCTGATGTTAGTGTCATGAGTTGTGCAGGCATTTTGATGTGATGATGGTGCTAGATGACGATCAGGCTTTTAAAATTAGTATGATTCCTCTGGGAAGTATTCATGCCTCTACACTTCATTGTGCCAATGATGTTGAGGTATTTAACTGGATATGTTAAAAAGTTTGACCTGCTGGTTTTGCTGTAGGAAAGTCAGAAGACCATCAAAGTCATTACATTTTAACCACTGGGAAACCTGAATATTTGTCACAAATTCCATCAAATAGTTTGAATTCACAAACCACATATGTCACCTGTGTGGTGGCACTAATGAAAGGATGATGACCAAATAAGGATACATGACCATGAATATCTGTACAACATTATTACAACACCATTGTTGGCACTGAATGTTCAAAAAGTTGTCACTGAACATAATCCGTGGATTTGTAAATCATCCAAAACCACAATATTGCTCAATATTGGACTATTCAAACCATGGATTATGTTCAGTGCTATCGGTTCTCACTTTCTACAATATCAGCAACTATGACATGGTTAACATAAGGTTGGGTTAGGGTTTCAGTTAATAAACCATGATTAAGGTACGTTTAAGTTTAGACAATTCAACAAACTCCAATCAATCCTGCGACAAATTCCGATGTGCTGCACACCCATCCACAACCCCAACCTTCACAACCTTACTTTCCAACTCACTACATTGGGCACACTGCCTTCTGTATTGGTGGAATCTGTGCTGGCAATAGTGTTGCTGGAAATTCTAAATACATAACAGTTTAACATGCTAGCAGAAAATGAACAGTATTTGTAAAGCCATTAAAAGTTTGTGTGAAGTTCTTCCTATGCCTTAAATAAGCTACATTCAAAAAACTAAATTCCCTTAACACTTAAGTTTGTTGAGTTTGATCTTCGAACAGCTGATGCAACCATCTCCAAGCCTTTCATTTCTGGAAACATACATGCCTGAAATAACTCCAACCACTCCTTGATATTCACAGTATAGAAAATTCTGTCACATTTGCTGTCCTTGTCTGAAAAGCTGAGAGTAACTCGCTGTATAAACCACAAATCAACTCTCAGACCTCCTGGTGTTTCCCCACACGCAACATCAGTACCGCTCTCTCAGCAAGAGCAGTCAAAAGTCAAGCAAATGTAAAAATGGAAAATAAGAAGAAACTTCAAAGCAGAGGAACAGCAGAGAGCAACTGCACAGAGAGGGTGATTAAATATTTATCACGTAATATGCAAGACATAAGAATGTAATTTTAAAGAGCTTCTGGGATCAGGGATATTTTTGGTAACCACTGAATATTTTACTTCATCTTGCCCTCTAGTGAGCAGGTGACCTCTCTATCTCTGTGTCTCACTTACTATGATGGGAAACCTCTAACGCCTCCCCGCTCCCCCTGCTCTGTGTTTATTCAAAGTGTGTGAGGTCATCCTCCTTCTTTTGTCGATGTGAGACCTCTTATGAAATATTATGTAAAATTATCTGAGACTTGACTTGCAGAGCTGGATTTCTGAACCTGACTTAACTGTCCCATTTTTAAAAGCCAAAATCATCTTTTGTATCCTTAAAGCTATAGTGAAGATTTCAGTCCTTGATTTGGTATTAATGTGATCACTGATGGTAACAGCTAGTGAGTTTTAATAAGATAGAAAATGATGTGGCTACTCTGTCAGAAATATAACATAGTAATGACAGAGTAAAGGCTGTTTCTGTTTCTATGGAGCGAACAAATCATGAATTAATTATGATATTGTTATAACAAATAAGACCTAAAGCAACACTGTGTAACCATGAAATAACAGACTTTAAATCATTTGTTGCTACACTGACACAAATACAGATTGATGGTGTCTCTGTCATTTCCACTCTGCACCCCATACACTTGTTTCTGCACTATGTAACTTTGTGCTCCGAGTATGATCACCCATGAGAAGTATGTAATGCTTTACAGCACAAAATCATAAACCACCAACTATTTCACTGATTTTGGTGAAACTGGATCATATTTTATGGAGAATTTTTTTTTTGTTCTCTCTCTGATTTACAGGTCATGTACTGGCTTGTCAAGTAAACTGCTAGAGTAAATGTGGGACTGAATTTTAGTGGCTGGTGAGAGCTTGGTGAAATAAAAGGCTGAAAGACAGACACCGAGCTGGGCTGACTGCTGTTGGACTAGTCAGTAATATTAGCTGGCTGCTATGTCTGCTGTTGTTGACCTTGCTTGATGTTTGGCTGTTAGCAAAGCTGTCGACTTGCTAGTTTTTGATCATAAGAAATATAATCATAACAAATACATGTGTACAACTATCCATATTTACCACAGTGGGATTACACTCTGAAACTTGGGGCTCTAATCTATGCAATGTTGCCTCAAGGTGTCAGCATATGGATGGTTTTCAGACTGTTGTTGATAAATGAACAGATGACACCTTGTGCAAATTACTGCGTTTTGAGCACAGTGAACAATTATTTGATAATTTGACACTCCAGAGAGTGTCAAAGCTACATATATATAAAAAACTTAAATCCCTTGCAGGAAAGGTGGACTCTGCCAGTACCAATGTCAACTGCTATAAATACACCTGATTGCAAAATGCAAACAGTGGTCATAAATAGTCTTAATATTTGGTGTTATAGAAGGATAAAAATCTTAAGGATT
Source organism: Sciaenops ocellatus (assembly GCA_033000465.1). Lineage (NCBI taxonomy): Eukaryota > Metazoa > Chordata > Actinopteri > Sciaenidae > Sciaenops > Sciaenops ocellatus. The sequence goes on along the minus strand of CP136886.1, from coordinate 3,660,916 downwards.
AAAATTCCAATGGAGCAGTTTTTCCATTCAGCCCACTATCAAAACAAATTAAATTAAAATATAAAGTTTTTCTTCAAGGTGTTACTGGCATGATAATGTGCCAACAATGACAGAGCAGGATAGTGTAATCATGAAAGAGCTTCAGGTGCTTATTACTGTCCTGTCATGGCTGTAAAGGATGGGCCTTTACATTTTTTATATGCTCTTAAACTATACATCCATGACACTGACCGGCAAACTTTTAGCACAGTTTATAGGAACATTTTTGGAGTGTGAATAAAACATGACCTGACTTGACATGAACAATTGTCTAAACTGCTTAAGGTGTATTTTTAAGCTGTACAGGATCCCCGCTGCTACATACACAGTCTGCCATGTAAAAGGTAGCTATTACATTCACATTATGTGCTGGATTATGGTGGTTATCTGCTCACAGTTGAGGGTCTCTGCATACCTTTTGTGGGAGACCTTTATATCTTACCAGGATGTGCTGCACATGAACTGAAGAAAGATTAATGTTTCTTTTAAATCCCAGAGAAGGAAATACTTGTGTGAACTAAGCACGATTCTTTAAGATAGGCGATAGTGATATAAATCAGGCCAGCTGTGAATAGAGAAGTTAAGAAATGATGAAAAAAGAATAGAAGAAAAGTCTACTTTAACAAACAAGCTGAGAGTATACCTGCATGTCGTGTGATATCCTTAAAGGGACAGTTTACCCAACCTTAAAGGTCCCGTATTGTAGAATTTTGCTATTATAAAGCAGGTGATATAGAAATATTACTGCAAGCATCAAAATGCTATATCCACGGATAATGCACACAGCTCGTATTCGCAAACTGTATCTTTAAATGAGCCATCAGGACTTCCATAACATTATGATGTCACAACTACATGTCCAGTCTGTTACTTGTGTTTTGGCCTGGCTATGCTTCACTCACAAAACAATGTCACAAAACTGTCAGCCAATCAGAAGAGAGGCTCATTAATATTCATGAGAACTCAAAAACACCTTGTTCTAGAGCTCGAGAGAAGCATGAGAGAGGCGATGTAAAACTAAATTGAGTATATTATATATTGTGTGTTTTGGTAATCAAAACCACAAATATTTCTTCTAATGGATATCAACGGTTAAAGTGTAAAATATAAAAAAAACTACAGCAGAAAACTATCCTGTCAGAGTATCTACCACTAATTTACAATGCCAATAAGGTCTCAGTTGTTTCCATCTCAGGATTCACAGATTTAAGTCACATGCTTCATGTACTGCACATTATTATTTACTCAGCAAGTCTGTTTTCATTTTGTTTTATCGATACACCAACTTATATTTAGTTTTTCTTGATGTTTTCTGTGTTTTGTCTTTGTATACACATAAGCCTAAGAGTTACATAAGAGTTTTTGGGGTGAAATAGGCAAAAGAGGTTGTATTTTAAAGCAACACAATTTATTTTTATAAACAAATTAAACAAAAAATAATAAAAGTTTGTTTCTCATATTTTATTCATTAAGTCCTCAAAACATTAAAATCTCTTTTTTTCTCTTCTCTGTTTGTGTATTCCAGACGATGCTGGCTGGGCGTTCGCTAATGGGATAATGATGGACGTGCTGGTCCAATGTTACTTCATTTCCATCCCATATGAAGAATGCAAAAAGAAGAGGTGCTCCAGGAAATACACTGTGCCAAACCCCCCCCGGCCTGTTCGACAGCCACGTCTGGCCCTTGTATGTGAAACACAAGAACATTTAGGCTCGAAAGAAATCGAACCTGAGTTGTTCCATTGTCCTGGGTTGAGCTCCAGCCAGTATAATCAAACCTTGGTAATCACACTAAAACTGACTATTAATGTGCAATCTATCATTCTGGATAAAAGGAGACGACATAAAATAGTTTTTGTGTTAATCTGACACAATAATAATTATACAAAACATTGTGGGTATAAAAGGAATATGTCAGGATCTGCTGTGACAGGCTGCTACTTAGTGTGGTGCCATCTACAAAGTACGAGACAGCCTCAGACCAAACCTCTGATATGGAATTTCCTCTGTTGATCTTTTAAATTAAGCAGTATGATCAACATAAACATAGCAGTTTGATATATATGTATGCTTATTCTATTGCTTTAAGCAACTAATAGACTTAATTGTGAGAAATGGTACATTTGAAACATTACTCTGCTGTGTGTTTCTTCCAAATCGGTAATGTCCAAGCATGCAGTGAGACAAATGTGGTCCCCCAATGTCCAAAAGAGCAGCAGATGGTAGATAGCTCAGAAGAACAGACAGGCAGCCAGGTTCTACTGCAAACACATTCACTTCATGGGTGCATGAAGCCACACTCGGTGAAGGAGCCTGATCGGATTTGCAGGAACTCAATGTTATCTTTGGTTGTTCCGCCATTTATGTGTAATATAATGACGAGGATATTCAGTTCTGCTTCCTGATTTCCGTCCAGCAAGTATGACATCATAGTCCGCACGGGGGAGAGGATCATAACCTGATTATCTGATAAGAAAATGGAGACCTGCCAGTGGCAGACACAGCTCTGTGGCCATGACTTCAGGCTGACAGGTGGTGCAGTCTGCCCTTGTTTTCTGAAATAGCTATTTAAATCCCTCTTTAACTTCGTCAAAGATGTCACACCCATAATCTTCAGTTGCTTCTTCTCTTACCAATGATTTAACACAAGTTCACTCTGATTAAGGCTTTATAGGCTTTAATTACAATGTTCTTGGTCACAAAGACGGCCCTGGCTTCTTATATTCCATTCCTTTTGATGGATTCCTCTTTACTTTTCCCCCAAAGGAGGAAGTGACCTTTCTGAAAGCCACCACACCTCTTCCCAAAGATTAGACAGTTACCTCAGTTTTTTCCTGCAGACACAATGAATTTGTGCCAAAGCCAGCACAGTCTTTTTGTAAGAATCTGAACCAGGACTGAAGGAGGTATTAAAGTTTCAAATACGACATTCAAGATTTACCACTGAAGAGGTCATTTATGGTATCATGATATTAGTTTGCTCGGGCGGCAGCACTGGGAACCATTTTGGTGGCATTGCTGACATCATGATGTCATGGAAATGGAAATCAGCCAATCCAATTTAGAGTCTTCTGTGCACATTTCCTGTCATGTAATACATTAAGGAACACTGCTGGACTCTAATGGTAGGTGTTTAATTTCCTGTTCACAAGCACTTAATACTGCGTTTGGCGCTCTGGGACATGATCAATAAAAGTAAACATTCAGTGTTTAACTCTGTAAATTACCGGTTATTAAGTACTGCCTTAAACCTGACACTGGTTTGATTCCAGTGTCGGATCCAATAACGTTGTGTTCACATAAAGGACATTTAACATAAACACTGGCGAAAAAGGCACGGTAGGTTTAGGTATTAGGTTGAGATTTATGCTTGACACATACCATTCAAACCCTTCCATGCTTCATTCACTTTCATCCCGTTTGTCTTTCTTGTGTGTGGAATTAGACATCTGTAACACATCTCTGCTGGCAGATTTATTGCTTGTTGCGCCTGGCTTAATGGTGCACTTGACAGCTTTCTCTGGCTCAGCGAGCAGGCCAGCTCCTGGAGAAGGATCCTTCAGAGTGACTTACTGTGGTACCTTGTCAGGCTAGAAAGGCCAGTTGATCCATGCTGGCCTTCACTGATAATTTCAGAAAATAGAGGCTGGAGTGATCCATGGAGAAAAAGAGTAGTGGATGAGTATAGCAGCAAGAAGACCTGGATAGATCCAGGCCGAGCAAGATGGACAGGCCTTTTTCACTTTGTCAATTCAAAGCTGCTGTGTGTTGATTATTTGTTTTTGAGAGTGGCAGCTCACATGCTACCATTTTGAAGCTTTCAACTGCATCTTATAGTCTTCTTCATCATAATGGAGATGGCTAAATTGTCTTCATCACGTAACCAATGGACAAAAGAGCCAGCTCTATGACAACTGAGCAAATCCCATCCAAGTTTTTCTTTTGTCAAGTTATGAATATATCCTGATAGCATATATTCTTTTATTTTGTTAAAAATGAGACAATCCAGGTGAAAATATAGCACTTTGCTTTCAGCCCAATTATCTAATGTTTCTAGGTCACATTCATGGAGGCACTGCTGGATTACCAACCAGGCAAAGCAGGCAACTGTCTTCATGGGGTCGTAGCACCTACTTCACTTGCAATAACATAATTTACTACAAGTGTGAAAACAACAGCTCAATAGCAACTGGAAGGATTTTATTATAAGGTCTACATCATTACCTCTTACTGAAGGTTCCTCCCATAGAGGGATTCTGAGTCAAAATCTAGAGAACTTTTTGCAGTGATGCTGACCTTAAGTGATGCATAGCAGCTTATTTTTTACTCTACAGGGCCCCAAAGTCTGTTCATCAAGGTTAGAGAGATCATCTCACAAAGTTAATTGGAGAGCTGGGAATGAAGGGACACGGCTGAAAAGAAGTCTCACGGGACAAGAAACACGAGGAGTCAGGCCATCAGACAAGTTGAAAACAAAGCCTCGAGGTGGGTCAAATGTGGAAGAGGAAACAAAAGCGAAAATTATTACCCCAACTGTCCATCACCGTCTGCCTCAGCCTTGAGCTACTTTACTTTGTAGTTATGTGTTAACCTTTACTAAAGTTAACCTTTAAACTTAAACAACACTGTTTTTGTTCTGTACACATAATCTCATAGATTCTTGCTGTCATATGTTAATACAGGTGTTTTTACCAACAAAACACATTTTGTATGACTGCCTAAACCTAACTGCGACCAAACAGGCAATAATTCCTAGTGTCCTAACGCAAGCAGAGATAACCTAAGATATTTTCAATTTTTAAAGTCATGGCCAAGGATCATCCCCACAACTGCGATGACATTTTCAGTGTGTGTTTGTTTTTTTTTATGGCTGATTAAAACATTGCAACATTAAAGCTGATGACTTTATTGTAAAAAAAAAAAAAAAAAAAAAAGTAAGCTGTTAGAAACAAAACAGGCAAACAGGCCAGTCCTGTAATTTATTTATTTCTAATATATTTCATCCTACAATAGCACACCCATGTGCATTGTGACTGCTCAATGAACTTGCTCATTTTTCAAGTCCTGACTATTATTCCGCTGTCATCACCGCCATCCACATGGCCAAATCTCTGCTCTGACATGTTAAAAAAGACTCTGCGTCCCCCTGACCGAGAGGACAACAGATGTAGCACACTGCCTGCTTGAAGCGGAGCCATTAATCACAGCAGTGCCATTAATGAATGGGACTTACTCAGCGGAGCAAGAAAGGGAAAAAAAAAAACACCTCTTATTTAATTAAGAGGAAAAGCACAGATTGACAATGACTGAGGGAGTCCCCTTATCCAAATGGAAGCAGATTGTACTATTCATTTGGAGCTTTACAGGACATTTTTTAGGGAAACAGTTGGGAACGGGACATTGTTAATGTTCAAATGGAAGACAGATTGTGCATTCTTCCCTCGACAAAAGTATCTACTGCCCATATTAGCACATTGTTGCTGTTTCTATCCTCTGGAGAGAACACGGAGTCATTAACTAATTGCGTGAAATGAAACAAGCTGTAAATGTAGACTACTCAGCACATTAACAACCTCCAAATCTTGTGAGATTTTCAAACTTTTCTTAGACTGCTCTGTAAAAGTGAAGCTGAATCCATTGATGTTTAGTTCGACATTAACCTGAGAAGTGTGGGCGATGTGTTACGGGTCAGAAGTCACTGTGGAGAGGGGTGGGGTGGGGGGTGGGGGGGGGGGGTGTTGGTACAGTATTAGTTTGCACATGGACTCCAAAGAGCTCCTTGGTTTAAGCAACAGATGCCCAATGTCAAAAGTCACCGTGCACCCCTCCCCCCTCCCTCCTCAGACAGAAGGGAGATAGGGAGGGACAGACGGCCTCTGGGCTCCTTTGAGGGCCTAAACAAAAACACTCCCTGACTAACCCTTTCTCTGCAAGCTTCTGACGCTGCAGGCTTTGTCCTCTGTGGAAACCTGCTGCCTGGATCACCAGTAAACTGGCCGAGGGTACACTACAAGAGAATTATTGGATGCAGGTAAAATGAATTAGTCTAAAGTGGCAGTACAGCATCCCGGAAACTGCACCCAAAAGATACAAAACTCATAACCACGTTTTTAGAAAAACTGGATTTTGCTGAGTAAATAAACACAGTAAAACTATTCATGAAGCTATCTTCTGATCTGTTTATACCTATGTTTATGCAAGATCATTTGGTAACCATGGTGACACAAATGCGCTCACCACATGAGAATTGTGCAACAATCAGAAACTGAGAGTGACAAAACAGAGGTGTGTCCTACTTTATGTATTTGAGCAGTTTTTCATAGCATTTATACATGTTCATCACTAGTAATCACATACATGGTCTAGTTAAGTTCTCTACTAAAACATAAAACATAATCAGTTATTCCTTGGTGTTACGACCCAGACAGGGCAGAAATTGGTCTAGGGGGACACAGGGAGGTAACAATTAAAGCAAAGGTCAAAAAACAAAGAAGTGAACCAAGGACCGTCTGCAGTCGCAGGGATTTATTCACAAAACTCATATAACACAAGGAGAAGGCTTTCTCAGACTAAGCAATGCCAGCCAGAAACGATTACCCCGCACACAACGACCCACTGGCTGCAGGATCACTTGCCACTCTGAAACACCCGGTAGGAGTTTATAGCCTACAGCTGTCAATCAGCTAATCAGCTGACACACAAAGGCCTGTAACACTTGGTGAGTTCTTTGTGACACCAGAGAACATGAGAAACACATCAGGTTCAGTAAACTACATAACTTTACTGTCAGTCATGTAGCCATGATGCAGCCAAAACTGTCCAATCAGTGAGTTACAGTCCATCTGAATTCATTTTTAAAGCTCTTTTCTCATTTTTATTAAACCAGTGTGAACTAGAAGCAGACCAGAACTAAAAGGCAACAACTAATAAATAATAAATATTTTTTTGTCCTTGGTTCTGGATCAGATGAACTGAACATTAGACATGACAGTAGCCTGAAGATTTGTTTAAAATAAAAAGTTCACTGTAGCATTGTAGCAATGTAGCTTAGCTTAGAAGACATAACTGAAATATACTATCCAGAATCAAACTGGACATATTATTATTCCTTGAAAGCTGGGACACTGACCAATGCAAATGTGAAAACCAAACTTTGTGTCATGATTAATGCAACATCAGTAGCATTCTCCCCTCTGCCTGGACATACATAATCAACATAATCTGCCCTCCTGGCCAAGAAAGTTGATAAAATTCATTCAGGTTCAGGTATTAAACATAATGTTAAACAGATCCAGAACCTGGAGTAATAGAATGGTACCCGACCACATATCTCTTGTGGGTTAGATCTTGGGTCAGAAAGTTCTGGTAGACCTGTGAAGACCTCTAATTTAGCCAAGATTAAAAGTAGAATTTCAGACTTCTTTTGAGCCGCAAATCACCAAACAAATTACCTAGGAAGGAAAACAGCAGTTCAAACACCTACAGAATAACAAGTAAAATAGACATTAAAGGAATTGGTTGCAACCCCCTACATGAAAAATGTGAAAGCAACCATCTAGAGCCAGTGTTGGCCAACAAGGCAGTTCAACATGGTGGACTCTGTGGAAGAGGACCTCTGGCATCTGTAGATATAAAAGACTCATTCTAAGGCAACAAAATCATAATGATTCTTATTTCAGGTAATTACACACTACTGAAAACAGTTATGAATATTATATTCCATTTCTGCCATATTCTGTAAATGGAGCCCCCTAAGCTCACAAACTGGGCCTTTAAGTTGTGCATTGACAAAGCGAGATGGAAAGCAGTCTTTGTCGGGAATAAGACTCCTTACACGACAAAGTGCGTCAGCTGATTCAAACACTGGGTTTAAGGTTTTGAGGCAGGGTGGCAAACATTTCAACAGTCCTGCTGTTCCTGCCAATGTTCAGGATTTCCAGGAAACTTGTTGGGTACTGCAGCTGATTATAGCTAGAGGAAAATCAACGGGAAAACTTCCTGCATTGAGAGTGTGATGTCTCCAAAAATATCCTATACGGCTTCCTCTCCAGTTTGACACAATGTCAGCTTGTTGATCTCTCCAAAACTTTCACTACCAGTGTGAATTCCAAACCGACTTTCATTTCCAGGCATGAAGAGGAGTCAAATTATAGCCTTGCTTTACATCCTGTCACCACAGAATTCTCTGATTTGCGTCAGCTGTGATTTTGCATAAACACTTTTCCTGTTGCCACAATGACATTCTGTTGCAGCCTTTTGGTTCTACTGTGTGTAATCTGGGGACTGATTGAGCAGCTTCTGTTCCTGGAAGCTGAGGAGATTGGCTTATTTTGATGGGAAGTGCTGAGGGGAAGTGTAGGGGGGCAAACATTCCAAACATCTCAAACAGAAACTGAAGTTGACCCCCTCAGCTGGACCTGTGCCACCATACATTGGCACTGGCAGTCTAAAACTCACTTTGGCTTACATGGCATGCCTGCTGTTTGTTCACTTCAGAAATGTTTTTATCAAAAAAGAAACATTTCAAATCACTGAGTCTAATCAGACCATCAGCTGAATGTCCTCCAAAGGCAGCACCAGTTGTTCCAGCAAGTGCCCAAAACAACATATGTTTATGTTCAAGTGACAAAGTGGATTAAAAGCCCCTAAAGCAACAGAAACCGACATAATCTGATAACTCAGTCATAAATAATAGACTGCTGACCTGTTAACCTTATGTGCAGTGCTTTTATAGGTTACGTTTGTGCTGAACTGAACATTTCAGCATGGGCTAGCAACAGACTGCATTTGTACGGTGATGCTGATGAACTCGTAGCTTGAGGAAAAAAAGTGAGGGGCTTTGTTTCTGTCCTGCTTCCAACCAAGAGACAATGTTGGTTTATTTTAGTCATGACCAAGATTGTCCCCAAGACAAGTCAACCCAAGCCACGATGTTTTGCTAACCTAACCAGGTCATTTTTGTGCCAAAACCTAACTTTATTGCAACATTGTCATGTCATAAGACCAATCTATTTTTCATAAGTGTTTTGTAATGGTTTTGGAAGGCAGTAACAAATGATGTGGTCTTGCTGATAGAGACATCAGATCAGAAAACACTTCTATGTGAAGTTCTAGGGGACATGGACAAACAACATTTCACTTGGACATCAGTGGACATCAGAATCAATCAGTTGGTATTTGTAGCACTTCTTCTAGTAAAGTCTGACTTTCTGTAGATGTCAGGCAGTACTGAATGAACAATTTGTTCTGTCTGTTCTTCTCCATGTTAATAAAACGAGAATAAAAACTTAATGTACTGTACATTCTTGGTTTTATGAGGTGTGAAACACTGTCTAAGCGGCATTACACTATAAAGGAAACAAAGAATTTCAAGTGATTATCGCTCAGATTGAATGCATCCATAGATAGTTGTTCTCAATCATAAAAGATGAAAGTTTTCACTGCTACTTGACTTCTGTTTTGACTTTGGTTGTACTTGAAATTCCACTTCCTATTATCTTCGGGAGAGCTTTTGCAGCCACTTGTTTGCATCAACAAGACACTTCAGAACAAAAGAAATCATCTTTTAGAAATTTAAAGCCAGGGAGTTTACAACTTCCTCTGAGCTATTGAATCAAATAAGTCTTTCATATGTGTGTCAACCCTCTGCTGGCTTTAAATATCACTTTATGGGAAAACAGTTTTAGAAATGCAATGAACTATATGTATGAGAGGTAAAGAATAATAAATTGCCAGAAGCAGTAAACAAGTCACTGCAGGAAACTGCAGAGGAGGTTCACAGGTGAACAAACACACCATTTCAAAAACCTTTGAATTATGAATATAAAACCAACAGTGGCTTAGAAATACATCTGAACTTGACAGCCATAATAGCTGAGTGCAGACCTGAAGCTGAATTTTATTTTCTTATTTTGAATTTGTGAGTCTAAGAGCGGGAGGCCATCCTGCCAAACCCACTTCAAGAACCAGTGAACAAATCAGTTCAGGAAATTCCAGTCTGCTCCTCTCAGGCACAAAACTATAACTGATTCCATTTAACAGGATATTATGTCTCATTATGAAACTGGCTGGCAAAAATGACAGTGTTATATTAATAAAAGAACCACTTTCTGCTGACTTTTCCCTATGACATCAAAATATCAGTGTAACACACTTAAATTATCATAATCTTTGCATCAGTACTTCACTTGTGGTTGTAAATCATCACAATACGCTCCAGACAGAGTCCGGCTGCTGCTGAGACATAAATACTGTCTTGGCACTGAGGACAGTCTTACAAACCAAACCTCTGTACCTCTTGTCTTAATCAGCGTGGGTGGGGTCCAGACAGGAAGTGGCTGTATTGTGCGAACAACAACAGAACTTGGGTTATCTCCCTGCATGGTCAAGTAAACATCTCTCTGGCCAGCTTGGGCTAAACCCTGTGTAGGACCAGTGACCCACTGAGAAATAAGAAGCTAAATAAATATAGAGTCATTGCAGATTTTGAGGTGAGACATTGCTGACCGAAATGAAAATGATTGGTACCTTTCAATATATATTTAGTAAGAGCTAAAGAGTACTGGGTAAATGTTGGTCAGCCATTTTGTTAGTCCCACATGTTTTGTGCAACAAACATTACAGTGAGACATCAAACTGTAGCTGATTCAACAGATGTGCTATTACTTGTTTGTTTAACCATATTCCTTCAATTTTATACTCATTATTGAAAATCTGTCAGAGGAATAATCCGACGTGGTTCAGAACTACTCAACTGTAATGACGCTGAACTTCCAAAGTTCCAAAAGTGACTGCTTTTACAGCCGTTTTAAGACTTCAACAGTGATCTGGGTTTGGAGCGGTGTAGACCAGATAAACATTTCTAAACTGCTCTCAGTCCCACAATTCTAACTCTTGAACCACATATAATGCCTCAAAATGGAGCCACAAGCCTCCGTCTATCTCAAAATGTACACATACACCCACAGGAGTTACAGTTCTTGAGATCTGAACCTTAATTGATATGAAAACACCATCAAGTTCTCATCTTCCACTTTCTTCAACATATAATTTCTTCTTTGACACTGTGTAAACTTTATATATATATTAATCATCATACTCAGCTTCTCCTGGTGCCATTGACATTGTAAAGATCTACAGAGCTTTAGTTTTGGACAATTTGTTTCTCCTCAAGACAATGTCAACTACTGCTGTGTTTTCATGGGATGTTCTGTGATTGGGCTTTTGTGTTGAGTCGAAGGATTCAGAGTTTGATTCACGCTGGGCAGAGCATTACTTACATGTACACCAATAAACCATCATGCTCGTGTTCATCTGCTGCCACTGATAATAAGTCTCAGAGCTACAAGATTTACTTTTGAGGCAATTATTTTTCGTGAAAACAAAGTGAACTTGTGAACCTTGCCGTGGAAGTTGTATTGGCTCAGTCCTTAACACTACAGTCTCATAATCAGAAGGCTCTGAGTTCAATGCTATTGGCAGTCTCTCTCTTGGTTGACAAAGATGCTCCTGCACCTGTCAGATTTGTATCTTACCACAATTAAACAATGTGTACAAGTCACTCATATAAGCTTCACTGTTATGTCATGGACAATGCTCACTATGTATCTGCATCCTCAACAATTCTGAAGCTTTTAATCACTCGACCTGCTCTCCAATGGCAGCCCTTGGCTGTTCAGGGTTTTCCTGCAGGATGACCTGTTGGAGGCAACAGGCACTAAAGAGAGTTCACTTCTTAATCAGTTTTTTATGTTGCTGAAACAATTGACTGAAAATTAATCTGCAGCTACTTTGATCACCAATTGATCATTTCAGTCACGTTTCAAACAAAGATGCCAAACATTGACGAGTTCCAGCTCTATGAACATGATCAGCATCTTTCTCCTATTTGCTTTTTCTCTGTTTTGCATAAATATTTTTGTCAGACAAAAGAAGCAATTCATCTTGGACTTCAATTCAACTGTCAATCGATAAATGATCTTCAGATTAACTGGCAACAAAAAGAATCAGGCGTGCTCTCTGTGCCAGGCATGAGTGTTCGTCAGTTCAAGTCCCAGCTGTGCAAGAAAATGTGCTTGCACAGCTGGGATTTGGTTCTTAAGCCTTCATGGTCGACCTCCCAGCACTGATGCGCATTTCCACAAGGAAATAGAAAATTTTCCAGTTAACTATAAATCGCATATACTCTACATTGTTGCCAACATTTCTAAAGCATGAAATCACTTTCTAAACTGACTTTTAACCTTCCAGGCAGCTGGTTTCAGTTCATTTCAGCACACTATGACAATCAACTGAGACAAGTCCTGCTCAGGTGGAGAAATATGATTTGAAGACTTCTCAGACACTAAAACAAGACAAAAAATTAGATTATAATGCAATCACACAGGACTTTACAACCCTACTATAGCTATCAGTGTAACATTGTAGCAAACACAGAGCCAGGTTTCTTTATTTTGTTGGACCATCCTGCGGGTTTTTGCAGGAGCCTTCTGGATTGGGACCACTACTTCGTCAGTGCAGTGGTCTCATTGAAATGAATGAGTTCTCACTCAGTGCTAATGTCACCCTAAACAAGGCAGATTTAGAGCGTCGGTGTAAGCTGTGGTATCCATGGTTGGATAATGCTGGGGACCTTGCATTTCCCATCACCTCTCTATTGTATACTGTCTATTGAAGAGACTCAAACAATACATGGAAACAAATCAACTACTCGTCAGGGCTATGAAGAGATCATATGGAGACTGCAAGAACTGTGAACATGGTATCCATGTTGTAACATTAGCGTAACTAGCAAGTCCTTGACGTGTCTGTCAGGGAGTGTCGGTGCAGCTATGTAGCAGGCCACAGTCTGCAGAGTCCAGGGATTTATAGGACGTGGGTTGGTTAGTGACGAAAGCTGCCTCCAGACAGCGTAATTCAGAGGGCGGTCGCTGTGCCTATTTATGGCACAATATGTAGAACTCAAATGCTTTGTACTTTTCAATGGATTGACGATTTAGTTACATTTTAAGCAAGTTAAAAAACAGTTTAGTTATCTGCTACTTTTCAGTAACACTCTTAAGTAACGTAAACGTTCAGCTTGCTGCAACCACAGCTCTCTATTACACTGAATGAATAAATGTTAACACGATGACTGTACGTCAGCAATCTGTCCAGTAATTATTGTTAAAAAAAGAGTTCAATGGAAGTTATTCCAGCGTTTAGAAGTTTTATAGCTGAACATTGCATATATATAATATTATAATATAATATAATTAAAACGCTGCCGATCATATGCATCATTCACCTGTCTAGTGTTGCCATGGTAATATGAATGGGTGAAATTTGACACCCAACTATAAATCAAACCCTATGCTGCAGGTGGTCTACAGCTGCACTCTGTAAACCCTTTGTGTGGATAAATCCATCTCTAGAGAGGTCTCACAACGTGTGACTTCAACACAGGAAGACAATCTTTCCCTGAACTTAACCAGACTTTAAAGAGGGGGCGGATTAGAAAACTGACTGACGGGTTCTTACATTTAGTGTTAGCAACACTTAAGAGTGGAATCAGTGCTCTTCACTGTGCTAACGCTATTTGTACTCTCTGCCTGCTCTAAACAATACGAGCAGCTGTGAAGAGAGAAGCCAAGGCTCCGGTGGTGTAACACATTATGAGGTATGAATGAGTGTAATGAGTAAAAAGTAATGGATGAACCTCTGATGCTGAAGTGGCACAGAGAACAAAGTTGTTCATTACAGTAGATGTGGTAAAAAAAAATGGCATGTACCAGACATGTCCTTTGCAATACTTCAGACACATTTCCAGCACTGCTCTGCTCTGGAAACTGGATCGTGTCTAATGAGGAGGGAGTCATTTGAGCTAAATCAAGTGTTGTATTACATGAAATATACATACATCTTCCCTAAATCTCATATTAATATCTGCCAAACCTCCTCAGACTGAAATAAATCTAATTTTAGCCCCGATAAGAACAGAACAAGTGTAATATACTCACTGGAAACATATGAACACTGTCACTTTCCAATCATTAATCACTGGAGAGAGAAATTTAGATGAAGTATTTTTGGCTCAGAGACTTCATCAGTACATTAATAAAGCAGAAAAACACCCAAAGACAAATTCCACACGTGGTTTTTCTTTTGATCTCAGACACTTTGTCAAGATTTATGCAAAGGAACCAGCCTGCTATCACGCTGAACACAGAGGCTTAAATATATCTTACCATTCACCTTTGACAAAACAAACTATTAAATCTGTCCGTGAAACATTCAGCTTGTTTTGATGTTGAAATGTAAAGCATAATTCCAGTTTATTTGAACTCGGCTGTTATTTTTGCAGTATGTAATTAGTGAGATATTGAACATACGATATGAACAGGTCGAGTTCATACAGGTTGTGAACAACAGACAGGCCTTGAAATAAGTTTACAATACTGCAAGGTGACGGTGCTATGAAACAAATCTACACATCATCACTATATAATACAAGAAAATTTAGTTTTCAGCTGCTGGGGTCAGATTTATGATCAGATTTATGCAGCCACTCTGAGGCTCTCTGCTCTTCTTTCAAATGACTCACTGACCAGAGGCACTGAAGCAAAGCGACATGATCAATATCAAACTTTAAAGTGGTTCAAATCAATATTTTCATATTAACAATGTATGATGACTGCTTGTATGTGAAGAGGGTCGTTGGGAGAGATGAACTCTCTCTTCAGCTCTGCAGAGCCTTTTAACAGCTTTGATTTTACGGCCCACAACTTTACTTTCGTAGTGTTGTTTTCAGATGCAGCAGGCAGCTGTTTTCTCTGATAACGTCTGAACACGACCAGCTCAGCAGCAATCAGCAGACAGACTTTTTTAGCATTTAGCAGCTAAAGAGCCTGATATTTCCCTCAGGAAGTGGTGTATTTCAAAAACAGAAAGCTAATGTTGCAAGCACAGCTTGTTGCGATGCCCCTCAGTGATCATAAGAAATCAGTTACTGCAGGTTTAAACTAACTTCTATGTTGCTGTAGTACTGGGTAAAACTGCTGACTATCAAACTAATTAACTAACCATCCTACACTCTGAATGCAGGCTCGTCTGTGTGATGGATGTCTACAATTAAAATTCTGTAATCATTTTACGTTTCTGTTTTCAAATAAATTTGACTAACCTGTATAATGACTGACTGCTGCATGTTTGTTGAGCTCTCTGACTTTTTCATGATGTTTCCCAGAAGCAGACTCTTCACTTGGTAAACACAATGTTGTCATTCAAGTTCAAAAACAGCATATTTTGCTGCTCAGACCATTTCTCCAGACTGCGCAAGCGTGGCCGATCATGTTTTAATTGACAGCTCATTTATGAGTACTGACACAGAGGTTAAACAATATACAGCCGTGGACGAGAAAACATATTTTAGCCACCGAAAAACATTGATATTAGTTTAAGCGTATGCTACATTTCGGATCACCGCTTTACTTTGTCGTTAGGGAACTGAATATGACATCTATGCTCCCTTCAAAGCCATCAAAATAATTTTTCCAGAATATTTTCACCACTCACTTGGTGAATTGATGATTTATATTGACCAAGCCAGAGTTGGTGATTGTTTAAACAGTGCAAAGACTAAGACTAGTTCGTTTCTGCCATGTTTGAATGAAGTGTGTTTTACGATGAGTTAACAAGTCAGTTATGCTGACTTAGTTCAGTAAAAGAGAGAAACTTGAATTTAGAAGGTGTCCTCTTGTATTGTTTCTGTTGAGTTTTTTCTTTCCACTGTAGCTGGCTGCTAAATGAGAGCAGAGAGGTTGTTTTATGATTGGCTGACAGATTCCAGAGAGCTAAACTTAAAATAACTTGGTTAATATGTGTTCATTAACACATAGCTGTACACTGTATTTACAGGTATAATACAATGTAAATTCTACTTTAATATATTGAAGCTGACACTAATTGGAGTTTGGACATTCAGTACATTTGAATTCATTTATTGCAGATGGGAGGTGATTTACAAAACTTTCAGGACTGTGTCGTCACTCAGTATCTGCAAACAGAGCAGGGAGGAAGAGCGAACCAACGTAAGACAAGAATCAGAGGGAGGCAAAATGTGGAGCGTCAGAGATGAAAAGAAGGTAGCCCAAGAGGATGTTTTGTTGTCAAGTTCAAAGCAGAGAGTGCAGTCATGGATCGTAGGTGGCTGCTGCTTTGGGCTGCGCACAGAGAAGCTCCCTCATTAGCATTGCGGCTGACAAGAAAACATGCTTTTAATTAATCTCTTCATTTCTATCACTGCATTAAATGCCAGAAGAGTACGCAATCCAGGGGTCTTTGATGTGTGAAGACTGCTCCACCATGTACCCTACCCATCTGGCCTGAACTGACAATGGCAGTCCTACATCAAATCTCATTAGTGGTGACTAATATTCTTTTCATCTTTCCACAAAAGGCTTCCATTGTGCCAGCGCTAAAGTGCATTCCTCAGCTCCCACTTGTCTTCTCTGTGTCTCAGAGGGAGGAGGGAAGGGGGGACGGAGGTGAAGACAGTGTAGGAAGAAGAGATTACTGCCAGAGTTGACTAAGTTCAACTCTACCTTCCCATGCATAAAAAGATTACAGCAGTCCCATTGTATGTTTGATTGATTTTGGAGAATGAGTATGTAGCCCCAACAAGAAACTGTGGCAACTCCGGAACAAAACGCACAAGATTAAATGGCAATTTGAGAAAATGTCTGTGAAATTAAACTCTAAAGTTAATTACACCTCATAATACAAAAGTGTTAGAAAGTATGTTGCATACTAATGATGATACTATTCTGAGAAACGTGAGACTAAAAGTGTAATGTTTGTCCTGAGGTATGGCTGAGTGGTAAATTATTATCATGCAATTAGGATAGGATCCGACATCTAAAGTATGCTATGTAACACATATAAAAACCCAAACTGATGTTGATGATGGACATATTCTACGTGTGTTTGTAGGTGCGTACAGTCTGTGTGGTCATAACATTTGGGTGTCATGTGGATGTCTGAATAATTTGCATACCCTCGCAGCTACCTAGCTACCTAACATTACCCCTAATGTCCTTAAGAGTTGGATTTCTGGATAAATGCTAATCAACATGCGAATAAAAACTGATGGCAGGCTGAGCTCCTCCAAACTCCTCTAAAGCTGGCCCTGAGCCCGGGTAGAACAAGTGGAATGGCAGGTGGAAAACTCTAGACACTTAGGCACTTAACTAACAACAAAGTTAGCAGCAAAGATGACAAGAACATACATGTGGAAGATTTGGCCTTATGGTGGCACTAGAGGAAATGTCAGGAGGTAGAAAATCCAGTGCCTGTCTGGTTGCGGTCTGGACCAAAGTGTAATGAACAGATATGCTGTCAACTAACAAAGTCGTCCTCAGACTACCACACATAGTGAACAACCGCCTGCCCCACAGATATGTTAAAAATCTCAGGCAGTTGGTCATTACAGTGTGTAGGCTGAGGCAGGACATACAGCACATCAGACAAATGGAGGGTGCTGAACATAATCACAGTACATGTGTCGGCTTTGGAATCTCCCTCGACTGATGACTGTATCTTGCACCACAGGAAGCGAGCACTGAAATGCAGGTCACCCGGTTTTTGGACTTTCTGACGTACACCAAACAACAGAGGGCCTCGGATAACAGCTCATTACTATGATATATTTCTCTGGTTAATGCTGTTACTTCAGGACACATCCGCTCCATGCCTGACTAGAACACAGAGCGGCTGTTGAGCTTGCAAACATCGTGGGCTGTGTGGTTCCTGTCTTTTAATCGCCTCCAATGGGCCAATTGTTCTGAATAAGATTATCTTTAAAATGGCCATTCATTCAACTATTACAGCTTTGAACTGCTCCAATGTAGAGATGAGGAAATATTCTCAATTAGAGATTGAATGATTGGACTGATGATGCACTGAAGTAAACGGCTCCTTATAATATCAATGTTACCAGCTAAACTTCGTTCCGCTGACCTGGACCTTATTTTGAACTATGAGTTCGCATTCTGACTTTTATTTGGATTGACAGCATGTCAGGGCACAGTTTCTCCTTACAGAAACAGGAAAGCTGGAAACCAACCTACACTCCAGTTCCCCTCACTTCATGTGTCTTGGAATGTTGGAATAGCAATCAGATATGAACAAAGCCCAGGGTGAATGCAACCAAGCAGCATTACAGACGATTTGAAGTCTGATTACTCAAACCACCTTTGTAGGCAATCCAAAACCGTCTTGGATGGTTTGAAAACGATGGAAATGCATCAAAAGAGTCTTATGTAATCTTTACATCTCATAAGTATAACTGCGTCAGTACGTGCTCTGTGCAAACTGTCTACAGGGTCAGTCCCCTATGACAACAGAGATGAGGTTACAGAGATTACGTGAAATTCTCCCAGTCTCATTAAAGCCACAGGGAGCAACTGTGCCCCAACTTCAAAGCTCATCTTTGCTTTTGGCTACAATGACATCAAACATGTTCAAAAAACCGACAAGCTCACGGTGTGGTCAGGACCCATCTGGGAAGCACTTGAGCTAGAGGAGCTCTACAAGCACAGATTTCAGGCCAACTTAAGGATTTCTGTCTCAGATCTAAGAAATCTGTCAGATACAGGCAAGTCATAGAAAAAATTGGAGTATGCAGTGGCCCTGAGCTGTCAGTGCTACCTGCTTGCTGCCACAAGGCTCACCTGATAGCTCTGCTGTCAGCAGGTTGAATAGCTGGAGGTAACCCAAGTAAAGTACAGTTTGTTGCTGAGTTGATTCATTTATACTCAATTACACTTACCCACCTCTGGATTTACCACTACACCCCAGGCTATGACTCTACTGCCACTGGTGCCATTGCTGCTGTCCATGCAGCATTTGAGTGGAAGTTATTGTTGTCACACTCTGCTGTGCCTGAGAGGCATACATTATGTACATTCACATAATCTACGGTATTCCCCGTTAGCTGACCGCTCTGTATATATGGCTATGTGTGAACAAAAGAGTATCAAAATACAGTTTTCCATGTATTCTGGTGGGATCACAATCAGCTCAGGCGGCCAAGTGCACCCAGAATGCTTTGCGGCCGTCCTCGGTGGGATCCAGCAGCAATGAATCTAGCTGAATTTTTTAAAATCCTCATTATACAAAGTTCCTCACACTTGTGATGTAAAAGAAGTTGAGTTATTGCAGAAAGCACCCTGGTTATTTAGGTACATGTCAACACACTAAGTTAATTCGTTAACCTATGTTCTGGAGCAGGGCAACGCCTCAACCACATCTCTAATCACCGTGGTCAAGCCACACATACCTGGTCTACCCTTCCGGCTGTTCCCCTCATGCATTCACCTTCCTACTTCATCCCTTCCCACATCCCTTCATCCTCTTTTCCTCCTCCTCATCCCCTCCTACTGAATCTGCTGCATACCTCTCCCACATCTCATTCTAGGTACCGTCTGGGGGCCTCTATGCAGCTCGGATGGAAACACCCCTGAGACGGAACCCCCACTCTGAGTCTCCCCCTGCCAGCCTAACAGATGAAATCCGTCTTCCACCTTCTCCTCTCAACATTACATCCATTCATCAAACCACATGAATTTCCATTAAAATTTTAAACTATGCTATCTGTGAAGTGTGAGAATAACTGACAGCCTGTAAACACATTCCCAGGCTGAGGTAAATCTGTTTTGTTTCCTTTTCCTTCCCATAATTGGACGTAAAGCCTCCAGCTGAAATGTGCTGACCTGTAGAAATCCCAGCTGTGGGCCCTGCGGTGCACAACACAAACTGGGTCTTTCCCATTGAAACTGAACGCCCAGGGTAACATGCCATGTTTTGCAGCAGGAAACCAGAGAATGTTTGACCGCTGGGCCTGGCGTCTGATGGCAGTCTGCGTCCGTTTGAAGTATTCCCCTTCCAAGGCTGTGGCCAAAGTAAATAAAAGCAGACCACTCTCTCGACCTCCATCAAACACATCACTCAGAAACAGCTGTTACCATTTAGCTGGAAAAACCGCCAGCATTCCTCCCCTCAGAATGTATACGGGACATGTGAGATAGCAATCACCACACACATTCTTTGACTGTGGTTACACTTGCAATTTCTTCCCCCTCCAAGTGTAAACAGACTGCGCTGCCGCACTGACCAGGTTGCAGTTATGACCTCAGAGTATTGTTTGTTGTTACAAACATTTCTACGTTGTCATTATGTCGTTTGGTTTGTTTTGCTTCAATCCAAGAATCTGTGAAATTCTCAGAATGGCTTACATATTTAGGTCAGTGATAATGTTTGCTGATCACTATTTACAGCACAGTTAAAACTGTACAGCAAAGCCAGCACTGTTAGGTAAAGTTCAGAAAGTTCAGTTTCAGAAAATCCTTCTGGAGTCTGAGATGTCATGATGTCAAGTACATAAAAATAAAGCCCTCATTATTTGGTATTCAATTATCAAAACATAGTGATACAAAAAATGTTATCAAAAGGTGTGCATTAATGTAACGCACTGAGTCAGCAGACCTTACTTGAATGTAACGCACTGAGTTGACAGACGTTATGTTAATGTAACACAATGAGTCGGCAGACGTCACTTTAATGTAATGCACTGAGTCAACAGACCTAACGTTAATGTAACAGACTGAGTCAACAGACCTAACGTTAATGTAACAGACTGAGTCAACAGACCTTACTTTAATGTAACGCGCTGAGTCAGCAGACCTTACTTTAATCTAACGCATTGAGTCAGCAGACCTTACTTTAATCTAACGCACTGAGTCAGTAGACCATACTTTAATGTAACAAACTGAGTCGGCAGAGCTTACGTTAATATAACGTGTAGGATCTGGGGGTTTGGGAGGGAGGTAACAGTCAGTGTCAGATGGGGCCCCGGGCCTTGTTGATGAGGCCAGCTGCAGTCAGAATAGCACAGTATATATGCATTAGAATACTGTATATATTAGCAGATATGCAGAAATAAATCACAGCTTTCTGGTTTATCTTATCTGTTTACTGATACTGTTAACTTTTATGAAGTTTGCTGTTCAGATTTAAAGTACTGCAACCTCCCTAATTATAACCATGCTTTTGGGATTTCTGCCAAACGTGTTGCTATATGTATCATGTGAATATACATTACATTCATTTTTTTCATTGCCCTTAAAATTCTAGGGCATTTACTGTTTTTTTTTTTTTTTTTTTGCTGAGCCGTAACAAATAATCCAATTCCAAGGAACTGGAACAAACTCAAGTAAGGTCAAACCCAAGTCTCAATAAACACATTGAGCCCTACGGATCTATCACTCCCTCCAGTCAGCTTCTCAGGCAGAATTTAGTGGAACATAAGACTGAATATAACACTGCATTAGAAAACACAAGCGGTTCTGTTACTGTAGAGAGGCAAAGCTAAGATCTGTTCGTCTGAAGGCTTATCAGACATTTAAAAGTACTGCATAATGGTTGCTAATGAGACAGAACGTTACAACTCTTGATCTGAACTTTACGTCCCCTCTGTGTTTTGCATTGTGTGAACACAGTAGTCCCATTGAAATGAATGTGTTTTTTTTTACACAATGCAGTGTGTACAACACCAACTGACAAGACAAAGGCTTCTATCTTCGTGCAATCTAAAGGACATGTCGTTTTTATGCAGTTTTTCTTGGATGTCTGTGTCTGCACCTTTTTAGTCATTTCTCCGTACCAGGCAAATGCATTTGCATCGAGGTGGATGAAGACGCACAGGTGAAGCTGCATCCATGCTGATTATGTGGCACGGCGCGATTTTTAAACCTCATTTTGGCTCAAAATGGAGTTTGTGTAAAAGCTACTCAGACCACCTTCTTGGTAGTTTTAGTTGGCAGTGGCGCACACACACTCTCACACACACCTCTCCGGAATGAGAAAACACCTCATGTATGTTAAATTTTAGTTCTAACCCGGCCACAGTGTACTCTATACTTTCTGTCATCAACTTCCAAAAAGTGATCATGTGGTTCATGGAGCTTGTTGGGAGCACTACATGGCTGACTCCCCTTTAGAAATGTCAACTTCACAGTTAGCTGCCATGTTTAGACTACATGCTGCTACTATCAGAGGAATTGCAGTAACCCAACACTCACATTTACTGAACAAAAACATACTAAAGAGAATTTCTTTCTATAAACTGACCAATAACATATTCAAGGTGTGTACTATTTAGACTGTTTGATTAAGATGTAAAACTCTGTTTAAGTCACTGTAACAATCTTCCAAGAAACTTCAATGGTGCGTCATTCCTGAAACAATCTACTCTGACAGCCTCTCTTAAAGCAAAATTCAGTCAGTTACACATTATTTTAAATCAAAAAGCTGAGGAGGAAGCGGCCCCTTTTACAGAGTCCCTACTTCCCATTCTGCCTCACCTTCCAGGGCCATTCAAATGTCAAACTGATCCCAGCCAAGCATATTGGTCTTTCAGTATCCATTGTATGCGCATTTGCTGAACATGGGGGTAAAGAAAGTCTGAAGTAAAATCCCTTCACTCTGGAGGTACGGCGGAGCTGAATCCTCACTAATGCAACTTTAATGAGGAGCGCTTCAGGAGAGGGAGGATGTGTGGCCCAGTCAGCTGATGGCTGGGTCACCTGGCACTGCTGTGCTGTGGCTGGTTAGAGACTTGAAAATCTAAAACGTTGAGATATAAGATTGAAATCTGATTAATATTTTTTATTTTAGCAGTTGATCAAATAACTATGTGAAAGATGTCTCTTGTACTGTAATGAGTAACTCTGCAGTAATCCTCAGCTCTACTGAACACATTGTTTTGGTTTTATGGCCTATAAAGACTACATCTATGGCATGTCATGAATGTTAATATAGAGCATCAGAGAGCATTGTGTGTGTTTATTAGTGTAGCCATAAAGCATTATGAATGCCCCCATAACTGTACAGTGTACACTAAGTGCCCAGACGCAAACACAAAGAAGGACACAGTGACTAGCTGGTGAACATGTGTGAACACCAAAAAAGAGCATCAATTCAACTGAATATTGGACTTACATTTAGCAGGTGGCCAGAAAAACTACTTCAAGTAAACGCTAATGTTGATCCGTGTCTGGATGTGTAAAACGAGCAACTGCTTTTGAACCATGTTCATCATTTCACATTTATAATGTGACAATAAGTCATGTATGTGCCATGTTAAAGCTTGCTGTGCTGCCTCGAGGAAGTCAAAAATCATTACAAGAAATATTTCAACACTGTGGAAAATGTACTTATTTGATTTCTTTCTGAAGAGCTGCAATGAGGATTTGTTAAGCCTAGCTTAGCATGGCTGGAGGCAGTGAGAATCAGCTAGTGTGGCAACATTTCTAAATTCTTTATCAAGTTGTGTTCAGAAGAAACATAAAGCAAATTTTAGAGGTATAATTTAGAATGCGCCTGTCCCTGCATGAGTTTGAAACTTAAACAATATTTCAGGGGCTTTATGCAACAACTTCATAAAAGTCCAACGAAGCAGAAATAGCAGAGAGAAAAATAGGAAAAGGAGACAAACAACTGGAGCTCCTGGTAATCTCTGAGATCAGTTTGAATCTGAGCTGTCGCACAAACACACATGTATACATCGGTCTGGCTAAAGAGAACAATAATCTGTAGGAAGAGAGTTTATTTGGAATGTTATGCTGCTTACACTGCCCAATGAGACTTATCTTATGATATTATCCACATTATAATATCAACTTTCTTGTGGGAAACTGCATCTCTTGGGCCAGTAGTCTATTTCTTGCTGGGCAGCTTAATTTCCAAACAACTTAGTAACTTTAGAATCATCTTGTGAATGAAATTTGGTTTGACACCATTTGGTTGGGGCTAACAGCACTTACACTCCCTGAATTCTGTCAGGATGGATCCGAGGCGACGGGGAACAGCTGAACAAACACTCTTTCATGTTGTAACTGAAACCCCAAACTCATCATTCACAACCATGGATAAAAGAAGCATGTGCGATTTAATGAAGCCTGGACTTCTGCCAGAGAGCAAACAACAGAAAACTCATTAAAACACCACAATATATGACACTCAGATGGTGATCTGACTCATTAGATCATTCTTTCGGTGGACTGAGCAGTGTGTACAGCTTCAGATTGTCTACGTCCCACTCAATATGCAGGTCCGGCAGTGGGCCGGGTTGTGGACACAGTTGACTGCTCCCTGGTTGGAGGGGAGGGGTGATGGCAGTAGATGGCCTAAAAACGGCCAAATGGCCTGTCTGCGACCCGGAGCACATTCCCTCCCATGGTCTGCTGGTCAGGGCACTGGCGTTTTACTGGGCAGGCGGAGATACAGACTGACACGGCTGCACTGCGCTACCCAGACTCATTATTCTGGACAGCGAGGGACAGACTGACCTGGGTGACATCCAGCAAGCTGGAGCAGTGCAGTAAATTGCAATTTTTCTACAGTTATCCACTTACTGATCATGATACCCAGACTGAGGATTGATTCTTCTTTTTTCTTTGTCTGAGTGATTTATCCGAAGCATTACGTCGACATTCTACCCTCATGTTCAGTTTTCTGTGGCGTTGTAAAATAAAAATCTTGAGGCACCTGAATTGAACACAAACTTGTCCTGAAAAAGCTGGACAAACCCTTCCAAAATAAATGCTGACTCATATTTGACTTGTAGTATCTTAGACCTGCATCCTCGGTGAAATGGTTGGTAATTTTGAAAATTACGGGCAGGAGATGTGATCCAGGACGTAACCTCCACCTGAAATCCTGATCAAACACACATCAACAGTTTCTTCAATAGAATGCTCAGTGACAGCTCCATCAGCCATGAATTCAGTTTGTTTTTGATGAAAAAGGGGCACCAGGATGTCGTCTATAGCCCCAGGTAGGGTTCATAGACAGGCAAGTCAAAATCCCTTCAATAGTTGAATGATTTTATGGTGTGTTTAAGGCTATCTTAGGGTAATGTAACCCTGGCACTGGGGCCTCAAGTAGGAATCCAGGGATCTGGACACAGCTGATATGAATCAACGACGGACCACGCTTCTCAGAAACTGACCCAATGAATAATTCTTGGAGTTGGGCATCAGCGTACTACATGTGCTGTCTTGCATGGTGTTGTTTGAAATGTAATATTTCCTCATGCTGCTTGGTTAAAATAACAGTGATTTCAGCTTCACAGTGATTACAGCTCTTGGTCCGCCACAAGTTACTGCTTCATCCGAAAGATGGAGCAGCGGTGAGACCTGACTGTAGGAGAGAGACTGCAGTGATGGGAGACGAAAACAAAGCATAATCATAAGATGAAAAGGTTTGGAAGCGGCCGTGTTCTCAAAAAGTGGTCAGGACTTTTATCTACCAGCTGGTTAGCAGCTCTTGTTTTTAGCAGGCGTTGACCTTCACTTCATCTTCACTGGTTAAAATGACAAATGTTGCCGGCAGCAGGTTAAATCCATGAGTTAATCTCGTGAGCTAAAATTAAACTTGGGTTCAGGCACATGGGCGCACACACACAAAGACACACATTAGCTGAAATGTATATTTACGCACACAATCACACGCTCACCTACGCACACTTAAAAGCCCCTGAGGTGTATCATTATATCCTTCCGGTAGATTCTCTCTCGCACAGGTCAGCTGGCTGGTGCCTGCCTCCTCCCCCGCTTGAAATAATGATCAACACATGTTTAGGATTTCTCCTTCAGACCTCACATTCCATAACCTTCAAAACGATGACCTCTGCGCAGAGGAGAGGAGGACATCCCTCGACTAAACACATGCTCAATCTGCTGTCAAAGGACTCCTGGCTCTCTTCATGTGTTACACTGACTCTCTGCTCTTTACCTGTTTCTATCTGTTGTACTGAGCTAATGAGTAAAGCTCATGAACAATCAAACTGAGCAGAAGGAGACAATTTATCATCTTGTAATCAATAGTGTGACGGGGCCCTTTCATGATATCAATAGAACTATCAAGAAAGTCATTGTCATTAAAGGATCTGATGCCAGTCGCTGTGACATTTCATTAAAAATATCTTTACAAATGGAATTTGTCTTTTGTCTCGCAGTCATGGCTCATCAGTGACCATCATTTGTTTGTGACTGTCACTGAATGTGCGATCATGTGATCAGCTGGGTCTATTCTTTGCATCTTAGTCCCTCCCACAGTTACACCATGCAAGATGTGAAGAAAGAGGAATTAAGGTCATGTCAGCTGTCACTGACTATTGACTTTTTATAAAAATCTATTCATTCAGTATTTAATGGATGTGTTCAACATTTGGGAAATATGATAATTGCCTTCTTTCGTATAGTTAGATGAGAAGACTGATACTATAATTGTTACATGCAGTTATTTAGTGTTGCACATAGCTGGGGGAATCACAAAAGGCGGATTAGCAAAAGAACGGTCAAACGAAGCACAGGCCGAGATACACTGAAAACAAACATTAAAAACACTGGATCCTACATTTCCCATAATGCAGCTCAAAAGACCCCAATGACATCATGATTTTTTTCAAACACCGTAAAACTCGTGAGTCGACTCAACTTTATATGGAAAATTTGCACTGTGTTCCTTTAAGTGTGGAGCCGGAGCCAGGCTAAGGATGAGCCTAGCTTGGCATAAAGACTCTAAACATGAGAAAACAACTAGCCTGGTTATATACAAAGTTCAAGAACACTCGTAATAACATCTCTAAAGCTCACTAATTAACATGTTGCAGCCTGTTTGGCGATACAATACATAGGCCACTGATCGCTAGTTGGGTAGAAATGCACCCACAAAGGTAAGGAGTAAAAAGACTGCAAGCCAACCAACATGCATGCTAAAAATTATTTTAAAAAGTCAGACTTGTTTTATTAAGAAGGACATTCATTCTACAGTGTGCACTAACGCCTGGATTGGGATGTGCTTCACCTTGTTGCCATCTCAACCTGACCTCAGTGTCAAAAAAAAGTGACAATACAGTGAATTTAGCTGAGCCAATCTTTTCTATCCAATTTTAAGCCTCCCACTGTGTTTTCTCACAAGTTACTGAAGGTGCAATTCTGTTCTACTGTGTAATTTCACTGAGACTCGTGTGAGCTATGTGAAAGCTTGATGGGATGTGGTGGGAGGAGGATATACAGCAATGAATTAACTCCCAGCCATCAAAGGAGATCCTTTGTGCACTTGTCTCCAAGGACACCTGACTTATATTTGGTGAACAAATAGCCATCTCGCACAATAATGGGAAATAAATGAAGTTCCCGGGGATAAGAGAACAAGATTTCCCTTTTGGGAACACAGCGAAACAAAGATTTGGAAAATGAATGGCAGCTTTGTGTTCTGTTGAGGACATACTGAACCCCTCGGCTTTAAAGAGCAAGTCACTGTTTCAAAGAAGTAATAGAGAAATGTTAAAATGATTACCGTGCACATTAAATGTGTTTTCACTTGTCGTACTGCTGGGAGTCTGGCAATTTGTGATCATCACATTACTTTCCGCTTCCAGATTTAGTTTGTCAGATCTCTATGACGACAGTGTCTATGATAGAGACTGGCCAGTATCAATAAAAGAGGCTATTTACTCAGTGATTGTTTGTTTGAAGCATTCTTCATTATTTTAATTTACAAAGAAAAAGGCGATCACAATAGTGACTGAGCCATGTCTGGGGGGGGAGCATAATAATATTAGCATTATACAACAATTTATATTAGACATATTACTCATTTTGTTTTTGACTACGCAACATAAATGAGAACTTTTAATAATGTCCTGTATAACACGTAACAGGACTGACCTCTAGCTCTGAAAAATACTTCAGTATAGTATATAGTAGCAGGTTTTTACTAGACGTGAATTTCAAAGAGCCTTGAATGTATATCCAACTATCTATAGCTTTAACGAAAAGAACTTTTCTAGATCTCGATTCTTCAAGATGCTGATACCTGATTGAGTGATGCAGCATGTAATCCATTGTCATAGTGTTTTAAATTTCATGTCATTGATATCAGTCTCACTCACTCAGCCAAAATGCTTCACTTAAAAACATGATGGTTTACGGCTAACTAATCATTCATGAAAAAATGAAGGCTGCATTAGCTGATGCTAGCATAACTCACCTGAATCCCGACAGAACTGTTAGCAGCTGGGTTGCGTTGTGGGTAATGTAAGCACTTTGTTTTGACTAGCTGGAATCCAAGGGGCAAAATCTGGTGTTGGGAAATGAAGCCAATGTGGAAGTGCTAAAAACTGTAATTCCTCAAGGGGCTACTTGAGGCAGGCTGCAGAAGTGAGTCAATCTCCATAAACACCTGTATTAAAAAGCCCACCTTCACAGCACACCTTTTTTTTAACTCACCAGTTGATGATATTAAGGTTTAAAGTTGGGCATAATTACCACATTGGCTGCACGATTGACAGGTAAGGCTGTTACAGATGGCTTATTAGAGCACCCCGGCGTCATCCGGCCAGCCACAGGTCCGCCGATGATCCACGTCTTTGCCGATATTTAGAATAACTGGGAGCGGAAGAAGCAGCACATCCAACATGGTGGCGGCCAGCACAGCATATTTTCGGCTTCAAAACAGCCCTTCACAAACCTACAGGTGACATCACTCATGCTCTGTCCATTCTTTATACTGTCATTGGTGGAACCATACGTGGAAAATAAAGTATAGCTCTGGTTCTGCTGTCAAGTATCAATTTCAATACTTTTATCATACTACTTTTATCACACCATCACGAGTATTTTCAGCAGTATACTAAATCAGTGGAATGCCTGTTCTGTTTGAGTCATTTGGTCTTAATGCACCAACTATATATTTTCACCCTGCTAGAACTGAGGCTGTTTCCTTCTAGGTTTTCATTCTTTTTCATGCATCAGTGTGAAATAAAAATTAAATTGCAGAAAAATAAATGTTGCTTGAGAGAGGTAGCTATGAATCATTCTTTGATTCTTCTTTGACTGCACCATCAAAGAACAAACGTACCAAACAACAAAATTGAAAAGGGGAAAGTCCTGGTTTGCTCTGGGAAAATGGTCAGCCCTGGTGTAATGTATACGTGAGTTCAAGTGAATTGGTTAAAACCTGCAGAAACCACTTTGTCTTTTCTGTACCATGACTGATCCCAGACCACCCAGGCTGGTAAACATGCTGCTGCTGCATGTGCATCATGATGCTGTTAGACTAATGGTGTCAAAGATATAAAAGGGGGCTCACTGAGGAGCAAAGTGGGGGCTGGAGGGTGTAAAACTGCACACGCTGCAGTGGAGGACATGCTGCAGCTCAGCTGTCCGACTCAAAACAACAAAGACAATGTAAACATTTGGCTCCTGCGGTAATGACATTAATTTAGGCTTTCTAAAGTGAGAGCCTCACTTGGAACAATGGTAATGGGTGCCTGTGTACAAGCTCATTATCTGTGTCACCCCCACCAAACCCCTGACACACACACACACACACACACACACACACACACACACGTCTATTTGACCCATGGTAATGTGCCGTATGTCTGCCCAGGCTGAGAGAGGGGGTTAAATGATGCTCGTAACCAATGGTGCCACAGTGCAGCAAAACACTAAGAAATGCTGCACAGCTCTACACATGTAGGCTAATATTTTATTAAAATTCACAGGTGAATGTAAAGATGCATCCTTTTTCGTGCACAGTGTGTGTGTGTAATAGAGAGCAAGAGGAAGAGAGTTCATGGGTCATATCTTACAACCGGGGTGTGGTCAGGCGTGTTGCCAACTTGAAGCAGCAGCAATCAATTGTGCCAATGGAACCCCTTGTCTAAAGTCAGTGCTGCAGCTAGATAAGATGATCTTAAATGGGTTCACAAAGTTGTGTGCATTCTGCTGGCACAGCAGCGTTCCTCATACTCTGTTTAAAGTAAATGTAATAATGTAGCCTATTAATTATTAAACATTTTAGAATTAGACTATTAACTATATTAATTATCTTAAAACAAGAAAGGTGTGTCAGAGGGGTATCCTTCTCTTGCAAAATTACTTTCTTGTTAAATAAAATTTTCAACGTTCAAGAAGTTGCGGGCACATTTTGATAAACACCACGGACTTGGCATGATCTTCTGATGCTTTGACAATTAATTGTCAATTTATTTGCTCATGTGAAGTTGTGGATTGGAGAGGTGTCTCTAATTTGGAATTCTGCATGGTATCAGACGTGGATCTTCTTTGTGCTTGTGTCAAATTCTTTTCTCTGACTTTATTAAATACCTGTAATACCTGACCTTACTCATCCTGTGCGAATGTGCCACATTAAAAGACGTTGGGGAGGTTATTTCTAAATCACGAGGTCCTCTGGTAAAATTAGTCCTGTGCATAATCACTCCTGTGCTGCATTTCTTCCTGTTGGAAGTCCTGTTGGAAGTATGAGTGCACAAGGACAGCTGGCATTAGTGTCCAAATCATCTGACAGAAGATTACAGATGTTACAGTGTGGCAGGATGAGTGCTCGAGCAGCTCGGTTTCCTCAGCAGAAAACTGTAAATTCCTCTATTTTGCTGAATCTGACGTTTATAATAACAATGTGCCAGGTGCAGGCGCACCTGGATATTAAACAGGATGGGAGATGACACTGATTGGTTTAATTCATGTTACGCCCAGAACACACTTGTGATTAATTCAGATGTGCTATACATAGAGCCCCATATGTTTAATGAAGGGTGACTTGTTTTGCTGATCTTCAAAAATAAAGTTTGTTAAATGTTTGAAATGAGTCTGTTAATTTAGCCTCTTTTCACTGTGGGCGGGGGACAAAGAGCGCTCTGACATTAATGTAATGTGATTAAAAAGTCCTGGATCCTGTGCGTCCAGACGACTCAATTCATATAAGCCATGGCCATTTAATTTTCCGCCATTTTGAATTTTGTTCAAAACTTTTTTTTTTTCATCACAATCATCGGACAAAGTTTGAGCAATCATCAGCAAATTTGGTACAGTACGTCTCTGAACCAAGCTGGGGAAATACACTTTCTTAGATTTTTTGACATCTGCCCCTCAAAGTTTGCTCAAATATCATAAATGACAATGACAAATGTCATATCTCCTGAATCTCTCTATCCCTAACCCAACAGTTGGTGGACATGTACTGTAGATACAATGTCTGAGTCACAATTTTTGTGCCATTTGGCCTACAGGTAGTGCTGTAGAGCCATCATCTAATTGAATAAATAAAGGATTCTCGTCTGTCTGAGAAGAACCGTTTGTCTGATCCACTTCATAGTTGGCGGGCGTATTGCTGAGGACCACAGGGAGTACAGTCTTGAGTGCCAAGTCGATCGAACACGCAGTTCTCAAGAACGGTGCAAGCAGCACTTACAGGGACCAAGCAATTGGAAGTCTCTGGAAGGACCCGCACTTTAAATGGGTATCAATAAATGCAGACAAATAAAGAAAAAAATGGAGAATACATGCCAGGAGAAAGACCTGAAGTCCATTTAAACACTGTGCTTCCACTACTCAGCACACACTGTAAATACAGAATGTAGGTTTTTAATAAATCTGTCCACCTCATGAGTCATGAGCAAATCAGACCTTCATCGTGACGTGATGTTTGACTAGAAGTGCAAAGTGAATATCTTCTTTCACTTTTGTTTAACTCCTCAAAAGACACATCAGAAGCTCTTTCAACATGGAGATGAACAACACATCCAGTAAGTTATTCTGCTGCTTTATTTTAACCATCATGAGTGATCCAATATCATCTTTACAGCAACAGTATTTACTAAAATATTTAATCATGTGTAAGGTACTAAAGGTAACAGAGCATCTATTACATATTCTTGATATTAAACACTAATTTATTTTACTAGTACGTACTTTGCTAGTATTAAAGTTGTTTTCCTTATTAGTAAAGCAAAAAGCCAGCTCTGAATATTAACTTCATTTTTAGCAGCACTAATTTCAGGTTTTTATCTTGTTTTATTGTGAGGTGACAATTAATTAATGCATTTTACTAATTTAATTTTCAATGACTCAATGCACACATTCAAATCAAAGTAAATGTAACTAATGTTTTTATTAAGAGAATTTATATATTCTTAAAAAAAATTCTACTTCATTATTATTTTTATTTATTTATTTATTTTTAGTTATAATTATGACAATTACAAATTCTTGTTTCTTACATTAACATTTGTCTGAACACTTCTTTCACACCATCCCTATCTTCTTTTAATGATGGTTTTATTTTGTCTAAATCGACCTACATTCTAAATCAACATTTCTATTCAATATCTTAGATCAGTGTTTCTCAAACCTTTCACACTCACCTCAGAAAATATTAGGCTCTCACTGTTTACACAACAGGCAGATTTATTCCGAATAAAAAGATTATTTATTGTCGACCACTGTTGAATTTGATGAGAAAAGGGGAACTTCTGGTCCAGCTTTTGGCCTGACTATTACTAGTAAAATAGAAATTTAGAAATTAGTGTTGGATGAAATAAATGTTCAAATGGCTTTCATTAGACATGGGTAAGATACATTTTATATTTAAAGTAAAGAAATGCATGGACAGTGTTTGACATTTGACAAAGTCGAGTTTTCAACTGTCAATAAGTTTCATGTAACCTTAAAAAGGAATCGTCTCAAAGATTTTAGTAGCAGGAAAAAAACTTGACCTTCAGTTAAAAATCAAGAACAGTTGTCAGTGTGACAACGCCTGAACATGTTTTCTTGGTTATGTGAATGTTATTTTTTTGTGTTCTTTAGACTCTGTTATGCTCTGTTGGGCAAACGTGTCATCATGTTGTAACGTTATCTTCTCTCTGCTCTCCTTCCACACAGACGAGCTCCAGATTTACAAAGGGAGCTCCCTGGGACACTTTCACAAGGTGGAGGGCTTCCTTGGCGAGGGCGGCTTTGGTTTTGTTACCAAATGCCGCAACCTTCAGACTAACAAGGCAGAGGCCATCAAAATCAACAAGAACAGACCTGAAGTTGTACGTCAGGCCAAATCCGAAATTTCAATCCTCAGGTGGCTGCTGTATCTAGATCCAAACACCTGTAATATCGTCAGGTGGAATGGGTTTTTTTTCGACAAAGACAGAATATGCCTTAACTTCGAGCTCCTTGACAAAAGTCTGTCAAGGGCCTTAACACGACAGAGCTGAGGCCAGTTATTCAGCAGCTGGCCACAGCCCTGTCCCACCTGAGGTCAACTGGCCTTGTGCATGCGGACCTCAAGCCGGATAATGTGATGATTGTGAACCGCAATCAACATCCAGTCAAAGTCAGGCTAATTGACTTTGGCCTGGCACATCCAGTGGATGAAGTTCAGCCTTATGTCTGTAAACAGACCACATGGTACAGGGCACCAGAGGTGATGCTCAACATTCCCTTCAATGAGGCCGTAGACATGTGGTCTCTGGGCATCACGGCTGCAGAGCTGGCTACAGGATACCCCCTGTACCCCGGCAACATGGATTATGACATGTTGCGTTTCATCATAGAAACTCAGGGACAGCCAGCAGACCACATACTGGACCGTGGGTTGGCCACTGGATACTATTTTCATAGAGACCAGAGGAGTGGCCAACAGCGATGGACATTCAAGTCACCCGAGGCCTTTGCTTATGAAACAGGCTTCTATGCTGAGGAGACAAGAGCCTACAAGCTCAACAACCTGGATGCCCTTAAACATCTGGTGACCAAGGAAAGACAACAGAGTGATCAACACCTACTAGTGGACCTCATTAAAAGGATGCTGGACGTTGATCCAGATCAACGCATTCAACCCCTGGAGGTGCTGCAGCATCCATTCATCCACTACAACGTCTCACAAAGTTCCTCTGTAGATCCCTGTATCAATACAATGGACAATAAACAAGAAGCACCTGAAGACACACAGCAGCCTTCCTGCCTTCAGGCAAGAGGACCAGAAAACCTCCATCTGACTCCAGCTGACCTGAAGGACAACACCGAGAACACCGACAAGACCGAGAATACAGAAAACATTGAGAACACTTTGGAGGTACAGTCTGACATCGATGTGGAGAATGACGGCTGGGTATGGAGATTCTTCAACAGGATGAAGAACACCGTCCAAGGCTACATCACCTGGAACAGAACAGCAGTCATCTGGTCCCAACCGGTTGTGGCAGACGCACCATGAGCCTGGTTCTGCCAGTGGTTTCTGCCTCCTAAAAGGAAGTTTTTCCTTGCCACTGTTGCCAAGTGCTTGCTCATGGTGGAAATTGAATAATTTCATAAGGAGTACAGTTTAGACCTGCTCCATGTGAATAGTGTCCTGAGATTATGACTCTGTTAAGATCTGGCACTCTCCAGGCGATCTGACAATCTAAAAAAATGTTATTTAGAATTAAATATACCTGTGTGTCTATAGATTTTCTCAGTCTAACAGCTGAGCTGTGACACTTTTGTAACACTGTAGTTAATGTTAATGCCTGTACGTTAGAAAAGAATCTCTTACAGTGTAACCACTGTAACTGGCCAATTCTTTTTGTCCACCACTGGATATCAGAAGGTGTAATTCCTCTTCAGTGTTTTTAGATCATTAGTTCCCAATATGGGGGTCTCAATCTGACTTGAGGTGGGTTGAATTGTGTGCAGGAAAGAATTGTATTAATTTCTATGAAGAAAATTAAGTTATTTTTAAAGTATATACATTATTTATGTGTTTCAATTCATCCAACTCCTCATGGAAATATCTTCAGTTACTAAATGTTTTACGTTAACCAGCTAGTTGCTAACTTTCTCTCTCTGCAGGTAGCTAATAGCTTACAGTCAGTTTATTTTACAAAAAAACTCACATAACTGTACATGGAAGCTGTTTTTAGTTGGAATGGATGCTAATAAGAACAAAACAGTAAAACCGGGATCAGTAAAAACCAACACAACGAGCCAAAAGATGCTGAAAACGTCATCAAAGTTCATCAATACAAGAAACCGATCACACATACAAGCAGTCATTTCATACATTGTTCATGTCGCAGCTGCCCTGAAACACACACACAAGCACACACCCACCCACACCACACAGACACATTTGTTGTTTCAAGTTCATTTCAGTATTGTCATGTGCAAAGACGAGCAACTTGGTTTGGCTGCTTGCATTTGTGCATGTGTGCGTATGTGTGTGTGCTGATGTGATGGGGGGCTGGGGGACATAATGCTGATGAAGTGGGGGCTTTAAAAAGAGCGAGAGGAGGATCCTGCCGGCTTTGATAGCCGTGCTTCAGTGACAGTTGAGGCTTACGCTGCAAAACAGAGCCGCTGACTCTCTGCTCTCTCTGCTCTGACACACTAACCGCCTGACAGAGGGAGAGAGAGAGATAGATAGATAGAGAGAGAGAGAGAGAGCGAGAGAGAGAGAAGGGGTCTCTGAACGTGTCACATAACTGGGCCATTAGGTCTGTTAAAGGGTTGTCATGTCACACTGGGTCAGCATGTTTTTTGCAGGGTTCATACAGACACTGAATCTGAAATCTGTGGTGGTAGAAGCTGAAATCCTGTTGGAGACATAGCAGAGCGAGCGGTACTAGTTGTGTGGAAGGATGCCACATATTTAAAATAAACAAGTAAACATTTGACAGACGCCTCGACTGGAAAACTGTAGTAGCGCTGGGCTTATGCTGCTGGTTTTTAACGTGTGAAAACAAACACGGTGTGAAGCTCATCGCTGCCATTCCCCTGTGCTGCTTTCAAGACTTCATTGGCACTGTCAAGCAGATGAGGTGCGACTAGACGAGCCAGTCTGCATTTTCCAATAGCGGAGCGTGGACAGAGAGATGTGTTTTACTCCAGCTCACAGATGGAAATAACTATTTATCAAATAAAAACAATACACATACCAGCTGTAACAACAGGCTCGCAAACAGGCTTTGCTGCAATGAGCCTCCCTCAGGTTTCTACATGAGAAGGAGCAAGAAAATGGAGAAGAGCTTCAGTGTTTGAGCATGGATAATATGTATTTACTTCTCAAACTGCCCCCCAAAAGCATATTTTCTCTTTTAGATGGCACAAAGAAACAGATTTGTACTCAAAAGCAAGCAAGTAGATGTAAGAGAAGCCTGTGACTGGTGGCGATATCTCCACCATCCTTTCCTAAACTGGGAGCCAGGTCCCCATGCGGGACTGTCTGACATGCAAATGAGGTCAAAAAAAATGTGTTAAATATAGTAAATCTAAGTTAATGTAAACATAACAAGCAAACCTTGTCTGACCTTTTGAACTTAGCATAGAGCACACTTATGCAGTATATGTGTTGAAGGAAGTGAACCCTCCCTAAGGTAGGCCAGCATGTTAAGAAAAGCTTTGACTGAGTGATTCAGCTGTGATGGGACCTCTGTGGATGTGTTAGTCAGAACTCTGTCATCCTACAATGACTTTTTGTTTGGAGAACAGAGATGAATCTTCTTTCTGGTTACCTATGCAAACATTGACAGGACTTGACAGGACCTGAAATCAAAGTCCAGGCAAGAGACGTTAGATTAGATGTGATAAGATAGTGAGTATTAACCAATTATGCTTTCTGACACATTTCCCCCTTCACACTTAAAATTCTGCCATTAAAAATTAAAAAGTATCCAATAGCAAAGAAAGGTCTACCTTGCTCAAGGGTACCTTGGCAGTGCCCAGGAGGGGAACTGGTACCTCCCCAGCTACCAATCCACACACCATGCTGGTCCATGTTGGACTTGAACTAACCACCCTTTGGTTCCCTACAGACTAAGATTCTGCCGCCCCTAACAGGAGTTGCGAATATTTTCAGACCTAAAATTACAGCCCTGAGATAGTTAAGATCCCTGGCCTACACTAATAAAGAGTTATGTCATAGTACCACTACGACCATGTATAATACATGCAATACTATGTTAATTAACAGTAACCCTAAGCACTACTGTTTAATTAGCAATGGATCACTTCTTTTACAGCTCTCAGGTACATACAGTGCTGATACTTCATTACCACTACGTCAACTGTTGTCTTGCTTCTGTCGTTAAAGACAAAATCCACATCAAAATGTTCATAAAATAAAAAGATCATTTCATAACAGAGTAAAAACTGGAGCATGAAAATATTCTATTAGATAGTGTATAGATTAACACTCCAGCCTTGTCTGGAACAAATTAGAGTACACAGAGATTAATCGTGCATGAGAGGAGTCAATAAGCTCTAAAGCAAATGAAATGACTTCTAACAGGCTTGTTAGACTTAATTACAAAGGAGCTTTATTGTGAATTGATGACTCCTCAGATGAGATTAAAAGTCTAATATTTACTGCCAACACCATTAGACAACACTTGGGTCAAAGAGGGTTTGGAATGTTAGCTACAAATATCTGCTGGAACTGTAATGACTGCCATATCCCATCTGTGGCCAGACTAAGGCAGCAGCGGTCCACTTAGCTGTCAGCATCAATGCATAGACAGCTGGACTCTAACTGACTGCAGACCACTGTGCACTCTTGTGGGCATGTACTCATTCTGTCACCAGTAAAATGTCCATTTGGGGTAATATGTGTTCATTTCATGGCATGGGACTGCCCCAGACTTCTTTATGTAGACATTAATTATAATTGCTGCATTTATTTATAATCTGTATTTCCATTTCATGACAGCTGTGTCCTTTGTTATGACTACAGTTGCCATCCATAGGAATCAAGTGGCATTATAATAGTTCAAATAGCATGGAAATGATTATGAAATAACGTATTCGACAGATGCTGTCCAAAACAATCTACAGCATCGTGTGCATAAAACTGTAGGGCCACTGGTACAGCTGTCCCATGTTGAACTTATAGAGCACAGCAATTAAGTGTGATGATGTCACACTTGGGTTTCTAAAGGAATTCTCCGATGCTGCCCACTTGTTGCCATTTCTGTCAGGTACTGAAGCCAGGAGATATGAACATGGAGCTGAGGTGGGCTTAGCAACATTGCTCAACCTTCCTTAGAAAACATTTGCAAAGCTGATCTTTTTCAACGTTTGGAAAACTGTATTGTTCGGTTCCATCTTTTCCTTTTCACTTCGAGGTAAATACCAGATTCATTTACCATCACACTGTGCATTTGTCGTCTCCTTTGTGTTTTATAGCTTTCTTTACACAGTTGCATTACATTCTTGTCTTGCATGTACACGAGCTAGTAGAAAATGAGAAATAAAACGGGGACCAGTTTTCTTTTGGCTACAATCCCAGTCCAGTTGGGTACCTGCCAGTACCTTGTCCGATCCAATGCTTGTTCACATAGCAACAGAAGATCTGCAATGTTGATTAAATAAGTATCCTGCACACTGAAAATGCAGGCTCTTTGTGTATACATCTGGACCACGGAACAACTCATCTGAGGGTTCCAAGGAGCAAGAACAGACATAGGGTATTAAAAGATCTGCTAAATAACTTAAGGGTAGGCTTTTCAGGACCTTGTAATCAATAAAATCTTAAAATCAACTCCAAAAGCAACAGGTAGCCAGTGTAATGAAGCCAAGATTGCTGGCGGCAACAGAGTTTTGGATGAGCTAGAGACGAGAGGCGGATCTTTTTAGATGCCGCCAGATATGCACTTACATGTTCTAGTAGTGGAGAACCTAGATTCAGAGCACCACAAAATTCACATAAATAATACTTTCATCTAGGCCTATCAGTCCTACAAGGAACAAGGACAACACTCCTTACCTATATCTTGGAGTCAGAATATGTCAGTCTTTCAGTTCTCTACCCCGGAGGATGACTCACACCTTTATGACCCCCCTGATCTTTCCTCTAGTTCTGTGGTCAGATCACCATTTCCTCTTGAATCATAACAGCCAGTTTTCAATGAAATTTGGATGTTCCTGTTCACCAGGGGATGAACCCCAATGGTGAGCCCAATACTCTTTCCCTACCACTGACATCAACTTCAAAATATAAAGTATGCTGGTATAGCATAAGAAATGTCATCTGTATTTCGTTTGGTAAGTCCCAAACATTCATGTTTTAGTGTTCAATGAACTTCACAGGCTCTAAAGGACACCGGCAAGGCTAAAGACATTTACTCTGCCTTAATTATTGTTATTTATTGTTTGCATGTCTGGATTACACCCATTACAAGTTTGTAGACTCAGCACCAGCAATGCTGGATGCCTTGATTATTTTCAATTAAAGCAAAAGGAGGCTTGGCTCTTTAACATGAAGGAATAATGACACTGCATGAGGCACTCTGTGGAATGTTTGT
Organism: Sciaenops ocellatus; assembly: GCA_033000465.1. Taxonomy (NCBI): domain Eukaryota; kingdom Metazoa; phylum Chordata; class Actinopteri; family Sciaenidae; genus Sciaenops; species Sciaenops ocellatus. Next base: position 3,621,699 of record CP136886.1, on the reverse strand, counting down.
TTTTTCTGCTGTTTACTCTGAATAATTCAGCCGCGATTACAAATGGGCCATGTTTCTCGCTCACAGCATGGGATGCTGCCTTTAAAACGAGTCCGGACGTTATTGTGACAGTGCACAAAGGACCTCCTGCTGAGAGCAACCATTACTGAACCATACAGATCATTATTCGAGGCCTAAAAATCATGTGCTTTGCCAGGCTGTAATTTGAAGAATCTTACGACCCATATTAAACAGTGAAACACTCCCATTGTGGGGAGGAGAGTCCTGAAGGTTTAGCCGACATTCCAGATCTTGAGTTAGTCTGAGGGTGATGGGAGAAGCCCTGAGGGGGTAGCTGAAGCAGAGGACAGTGCGTGAGACTTCACCCCAAAGCCAGCTCCCAAACCTTGCCCCTGATATTGGGACAAAGAGCAGATCTGATATCAGACAGACATCCAGTGTGCCAAAGAAAGGCACTACTTTAGTCTTGTGGGGGGCATGGACAGGGAGGTCAGGAAAAGTTTAACTACACTATTTTTCTCAAAGTTAAGTACTGTATAAGCACTTCTGGTTGATAATCAAATTTTAATCTATACAGGGTCCAATATATGTATACTTTACATTACAACTTACCATTTTGCAAATACTGTCTTTGTGGATGTAGATTTCTACTGTTCCAGGCACTCGCTCATTGCAATTCATTCTCATCATATGAAAATCTGTTAGCAGGCTCTCGAAACTTGCTTAGGTTGCATAATCAAGACTATTTATTTTAAAATGCTAAAAGCTGAGGGGAACTGCAGTCAGGTGATCATTTTTTGTGAATTTGTCACTGTGAGCAAACCCCGTTCACAGTCCATACAGTTATTCCATTAAAAATATTGATCAGAGCAGCTTTTCAACAGTTTGCTAATTAGTTAGAAATTAGAAATAAATGCAAACCAATGACAATATATATATAAAGCTGTATAGCATGCATCTAAAAATGGTTAGTAAGTGGACATGATATGCAGTCAAGTAGCTAAACAAAAAGACTGCTCCTTCGACATGACACTGCATTCATACTGTATATCTTATATATAGCATATGATGAGCTTTTTATAGTTCAAAGTAAGGAACTATAGGAACTATGTGGAAGTTCAGTCTCATAAAATGCTTGCTGACATGCAAATAAAATAAATTTAAAGTCACGATTGATGATTTATGTTGAAACAACATTAAAATCTACTGCAATAATATCTTCCCAAATCAAAAAATGAATTGAATACATGAAATGAATACACACTGTGTGTGTTGTCACCTGAAAACAGAACTCAAATTTGATCCTGCTGTGAAACTTTCACTTCCTCACAAGGCAGGATGATTCATGTATCCAGTGACCGTGACCACTACAGGCTTTTTCAATTTTGTTTGTGGAATAGTTGCTATGGAGATGACACACTTGCTTCTTCAGCTTCATGATACTGGGCGAACAAACAGTGGCGGGCACGTTTGGGTATTGTTGAAGAAGTGTATTTCATTTTCACATGTATTGCTTGGTGTCAGGTGAAACAAATGGTAATCCAAATAAATAACATCACTCCCCTTCAGTCATTTAAAGTCTTGCATCATGACAAGGCTCAGTCCCCTTTGGTGCATGTCTGAAATGTGCAGTTTTTAATGTCGCTTTTTTGATCCCTTGAAGCGGTGAGTTATTAGTTGGTGGATATTGTTGGATTAACTGAGAGGGCAGAGCGGCTAAAGTATCAGTGATGACTGGTTTGTTGATATCAGTCAAAGCCAGAGAAGCTGTCACCCTGATTCTGCTCAAACCTCGTGCGCAGAAATTGATGTGAGCAGCAGGGCTCAGCAGGACGGAGACACTGAAACAGCCCTTTGCTGTCCGCAGTTGTGGTGGCAGGTTGGCCTAGCAGTAGGTGTGACTGTACCATCATGAAAAGGTCACAGGTTCAATCCCTGCAGCAGCCAAATGCTTTGTGTCCTTGAGCAGGACACTGATTCCCTGCTAACAGTTGCTAATTAGCGCTAAACACAAAGCCAGAGGCTGATGAGCATGTCAGATATTTGGTCATAAACAAACTAAAACCTAATGATGGCACTAGATGATAGTTACAAATCTGTCTCAAGGGGACATGAATGGCTGTACTTAATTTGATGGCAATTCATCCAATAGTTGTTGATATTTCACTCAAAACCACAAATCGCAACCTACCAGTGGCATCAATAGAAATAATCCTCTGGTCACATAAAAACAAAAAAAAAAAACTTCATGGCAATCCATCCAATAGTTGCTGACTAACCCTAACTCCTAACCATAATGCACCGACTACGTGATCCCTAGAGCCACACTGTTAGCATGGCTAAAGATAAAACAATCCTTAAAAGGGCTGTTTTTGAATTATGTAATTAAATTCAATACTACAAAAGACCTTAGAAGATCTCTTCTCTCTGAAAAAAATATGGGTAAAATCTCTAAGATCAAAAAATGTTTTGGTGTATAAACCCATTTTGTCCCTATTTGTCCGTCAGTGATTACTTTCAGGTTACTTTGCTGCCATTTTATGGATGGCCAAGTTTAGACTCGTAGTTTTCTCGGTGTAAAGTAATTTTGCCGCTAAACATGTGTAGGATCCTGGATCCTGGAGGCAAAACAGACAACTCCCCTGAGGACACAGGCCTTTAGTGACTCCAAAGGATCCAGATTAATTGTGAGTCTGTTTTTGTGGTTATTCTATTACCATCTTAGAGGTTACGGTTTATAAATACTTAGGAATCCAGTTAAATAATGCATTGTCCTTGTCTAACTGTCTCACAGTGATGCAGTTGAAGGTCAGTTTCCTCTTTTACATCTGCTGCTAAAACACAAGACTGTAGAAATGACCTTACTTCCCTTGTTTGATTTTGGGGATACAGTTTATAGACTGGCTTGCAAAGAAACTCACGTGTAATATAAACTGATTCATGCTTATTTACAAAAAAATTCTTAAATACTAACTCCTATTATTTAGTCAGCTATTGCAGCCAGTACTGATGGCCAGATGATCCAGTACATCCTCTGGCTGTCATTCCAGTCTGCTGATGATGATTTACAAATGATTTGTAACAAAAAACACTGAAACTGGACACATTTACCTCAAACATATCCCTTTACCTTACCTCCAAAAAATACAGAGTATATTCCCAAATCAACCCGTGTTGCCATGACCTTAAAGAGAAGGTTTGGTTTAATGTAAGCAAAGGAATTATTAACTGACACTTAAGTGCAATGTTAAATGCATTGCTAATTGATTGATTTAGGTGGATGTATTTTTGCTAATATTTTTAACTACTGCAAATGGATAATTAATTAACAACTTAGAAGATATTAAACAAACAAACAAATTTTGTAGTATTAAAAATGAAACAGTGGCTCTCATCAGTATTTGAAGTATTCTGCTCAGCTCTTACAAAACTGTCTATGCACATCAAGGTGGGAGAGCTGTTTTATGAAAGTACATTGATGACAAAAGATTTGTGAATCTCCATTTCTGGTTCAAACTTCAACAATTCCTCTTGCATGTTTAAATCATTGTTTATGCGCCCAACGCTGTGCTCTTAAAGTTTAACTTTTTTTTTTTTTTTGATCTCTCAAATCTGGCTGATATATACTTCCATACTGTTTCAGACAGGAAGTAAAGAGCGTCTGCATCAGTTGGTGGTGACACGAGGAAAGGCTGACACACATTGTCGGCTGGTTGGTTGTCAAGTCACATGGCCTCAGTGCAGACCAGCTGTGGGCTTGCAGCTGCATCTCAGCTATAAAGGCATTCATTTAGTCAGAAACTACAGTTAATTGATGCTAAATGGTCTGTAGGGTCCAAGATAGAAGCCATTGAGGGAAAAACAGAGCTTGGATTACAGTTGTAAACTAGTGAGTTATTGGTTCAAAGTAGATGAAAAAAAAAAAGCATTGCTTCTCGTTTCAAAAGGAAATTACCCTCAACAGACCGAGGACATGGTAAGCAGTCTTTGGCACATGATAAAATCTGTCCCAAAGTTTGTCTCCTGAGAGCCAAATTCCTGTCATGTTGATGTACTGTCTGAATGCTCTATTGACAGGATGGAATTTCACAATAAAATATGAACTTGAATGTGGCTTTAAGTGTTTACAATTCTGTTTCTTTGTGGCGTCCATGCCGGGTATTGAGTTCTTCCCTAAGACAGACTGAACCAGACTGTAGACCTTTTCATATATATTTTTGTGCACCACAGAAACAATAAATCAACAAATGAAAAAATGCCATTTCGTGCTGACGACCATTTGGATACGGTTCCATGAAATGTTGGATCTGTTCAGGGTGATGTCGAAGTTCAAGTTCTGGAAAGATGGTTATGGATTCTTTTTGGGTTTTCAGCTACAAATATTTATCCCTGTGTAGAACTCAAGAGGCGAGCTATCAGATATAAACATGAATATCTTGATATAATGAAACTCTCTGTATGAGGACCGCCCAGACAGCTTTTTCACAATTTGTTAGCTTAACCATGCTAATCAGCTTAGCCACTGGATATAGCTCACATAGTGAGTATCATTGGTTTTATGAACAAAACTGAGAAAACAGCTGCAAGATGCCATTTAGATCTAAGAATTACACTGGTCTAGATTGACCGAAATCTCTGTAGTGTCACAGTCCTGCATTTTGTAGGCAGGCTAGCTGGCTGGAGAACAGGAGCAGCCTGGAGGCTAGCCGACTGGGCTAATGGCTGGAGGCCAGCAGTCTGGGTGCTGTCTGGCTCTAAAGCAAGGTCTAGCAAAAAAAGAGACCAGGAATCTGGACAACAGGGAGTCTGGACTGTGTTGGGGCCCCGCTTAGGAGGGGATGTCTTGAAGGCTAGCTCTGTCCCCCCAGAAAAGAGACTCCTGGGATCTGACCTAGTCAGACCAACTGATTGGCATGAAGGTTAGTTGGCCGTGGTGCAGGCTGAAGGTTTGCGTGCTGGTAACTGTCGTTCTGGGGTCTAGCTGACTGGATGCTAATAGACAGAGAGCTAACTGGCTTTGGCTGAAAACTGGGAACCTGTAGTTTTTAAAGCAGAGAAAACATCAATGGAACAAACGGAATTCATATGTGTCAGTCAAATTACCACAAAAGCCCAAAGAAACGTCATGGGAAATGTGTCTTCAAAGCCTTGTGTGTATAATGTAAAGTCATCAGATGGGAGTCCTGGAACAGCTCTTGTGTCAAGAGTTTACAAATCTGCCTGTGTCATGGTTTTCAGCAGCCACGTCTACGAGTGACCTGCCAAAATGGAAAACCAGAGAACAGCAGATGCCAAGCAGAGCCTCTGAGAACAGCAGCTTTGAGACATTTTAGGAGAGGGAAATAGGAATAGTGAACTCTATTTTACCCTTCCCTTCATATGGTCATCTGAGGACACAGGACTGTATCGAAGACATTTTGTTTTTACAAACGCTTCATTCTGAGCTGCACTTCAGGGCCTGCAGGGAATGCTTCCAGCTCATGGAATGACATTCCTGGTTACAGCGTGATTATTTTGGCATCCATCCATTATAATTACAGAGAAGGGGGTGGACTCGTTCGAGTAGCTGTCTAGGCCATAACGTACTGAAAGATGTATAGACGCTGTTAGCGTGCGTCTTGTTAAAAACAGAGCAGTAAAACAAATGCTGGTGAGATTGATGGACTAGAAAATGACGGTTTTCAGTGTCGTCTTTGCTTCCTTCCGAGACAACATACAGTATGTTTATGATAATACCAACATATGAAGCTCTTTTGTCAAGCATCATTTGTCGGGACAGTCACAAGAGTCACATGAGTCTGAACAAGAAAGGTATGGAAACACAAGTTCATTCATTGATGTGCTTTAACCTAACCAGCAGAGGACACCAGAAATGACAGTCATTGGTCCTTGTTCATAAATGTTGAGGACTGCGTCCCCTCTAATCAAGAACATTCATTCTGAAGCCACATTAGTCAGAGAATTGTATCAAAATCGACGAGAGCTTCCGTGCTTGTGGCAGCAATTTCAATTTTAATTTCCATGAGCAGATCTGCTTTCTCTCTTTAATATCTCAGAGACTGCCCAGATACCACTGACAGTGCACACACACACCACACACACTTTCCTCTGGAGGCCCTGCACACCAAATGGTTCTCCAGATTTATCCTGAAACTGGATACTACTGGATAGTAACTGACTTCTACTTCCCTACTGCTGTTCTCAGTGAAAACAACTCAACCTGTCAGTTGTACAGTATCTGCCCTCCAAAGGTTTCACTTTAAAGCATCTTTAGCCTGTCCAAGATGGCAGAACATTTACCGCCTACATGTGAGACTGTCATGATGCATTGCAACTACATTTTGTAGTATTTCCCATTACAGAAACATTTTACACCCAGACCTTTTGATGTCAAGTCTTGGTGGCGGGTTATCAAAGGAACTGCGTCCAACAATTTTTATAACTTTTCAAAAAAGACACTCTAACAGTATGCTGACTTCACGTAACGATTAACCAGAAGTGTGCAGGTGCAGAACCTCTCCCTGAAGCTTTCTTTTGCTATTCTTAACACAATTATTACACAATTACATCTGTCATTTTCTGTGAGTACATTGAGTGCAACACCAAGAATAGTTCTGGGGAGAGAAACTGAATTTCCACCTGTCAATTTGTGCATAAAAACTGGAAATGTAAAAAGAAAACACAGACGACTGAACAGACGACTCACCGACTGGAAAATTGGGTTTTATCTTGATGTAAAAACTCCTGATCTTCATAACAGTAGTGAATGGAAACACATTAATTTGCTACTACATTTAGATGGAGCCTGTGATGGCAGACTTTTGCCAACGCTTTGTACAAACCAGTTCAAGGTAAACATACTGAGGCCCTTCAAAGCAACATTCTTTTCGATTTGGTGTCCCCAGTTCAGAACAGCTGTACACATTTTGTATTTGTTATGATTACATTACTTATGATACTATTATGCTAACACAGCCAAGTGCAACAACAAAGAATAGCTACTATTACTTACTAGTCCATCAGCAGTCAGCCCAGCTCGGCGCCTTTTATTTCACCAAGCACTCACCAACCACTAAAAGTCAGTCCCAGATTTACTCTTGTCCGGCAGCCTCTTGCTCACTCACTCTCTCCTTTTCTCTTCTTAGCTCCCTCCATCATCGCCCTCTTAGGTCTCTTAGCCTCTGTCATTATGTCCATAGACTCTGCAGAGCCTAGTTACATTGCCGATTTGCATGGCTCCTGTTCTGGCACAACATGGGCTCCGCTCCCTGTCAGATTCGGCCCAGGCCTGAAAACCTCCTCCTCCTCCTGGTGGGTCAAAGCTCGTTTGCTAGTGGTGTAAATATTAAAACACGCCTCCAGTGCTTTTTGTGCTATTGTTGATGATTAGAGAAATCTAAAGTTACATATATTAACATTAATAATATTAATAATAATAAGTCCAACTTCTAAACTAGATATTATTGTTTTAGTAACGTCTAAGAATCATTTCATAAAAAGCATCTCTGCAGTCAGTCGCTGACATGACAAGTTTATGACGCGGCATCGTGCCATCAAACCCTCACTTCATTTGTAAACCTCATGCTGATGTTAAACGAGGCGTGCACTTCTGCAAACAGACCATAATAGGCTGCGTTGCACAGTTTAATTCATTGCCGTTCTCCTGCTAACCAGATGTAATCTGAGTACTGCTCTCTGTTATTCTGCATGCCATTCAGAAGCAGTGCTTGTTTGAGACAGCGAGGTTACAGTTGCGTGCTCTGGTACAGACTGATAACATGCATGCCGCTTAAAGGGGAACTCCACCGATTCTACAGATCAAAGTGCATTTGCAGGTGTTGCAGAGTACAACTGCATATGTGGAAAAAAGCTGTATGAAGCCTTTTGTGGCTCCAGAGGGAGCTGTGTGAAGCTGGAACTGAAGACTACAAGTTTGAAAATGAAGAAAATCCGGAGGCGTGCTGTTAGAAAGAAGTGAGCTTAGCAGACCTCTGAAACTGCTCCTCAGGAACCAGAATTCTCTTTAGGCTTTCTGATACATGATAAATGATTTAAGCCTCTCCATGAAAAACATTTTGTCTGTGTGTGTGTGTGAGAGAGAGACAAATTAAAAACATTTAACAGGTAACCTGTGAGAACATACTGTAGATGTATCTTAAATCATCACGCTGTAGATGAACGATTCTAACCTTGCCTTGCCAGCAACACAAACTCATCCTGTACCTGCGAGCTGCCAGTTACTGAGCAGCATCATAGCTGCTGGACTGATGATATCTCCACTCCATATGAGAGCTAATACTGCAACCAATCAGCACGGCAAGGGAAATGTGTCACAACAGTGATATAGGCTATAAAATGCTCAATTTCTGGTAGCAACATTTTAAAGTGAATTCTAGGGTAGAGTAGATTTTTGTTGCTGAGGCAGTACACTGAGGCTGCACCTCCGGCAGTTTTACGACAGCTGAGGTAAAGAGGGATCTAAATCTAATGTCCTGAGCCACCTGCCAGTGGAATCTGGCTGAGGTAGATAAGAGCTCCTGGACTGTAATCTACCTCTGACAGTCATACAAACCAATGCACTTTGTGCCTAATAAATTTCCAATTGTCCGAGCATTTGTTCCTCTTTCAGCTGAAAACAACTCCTGCGTGAACATGTATACATGGAAGCGACGTGCGTGGACGATGTACAGTATTCTGTATGAGACCAACAACATATGGCACCTTCATTTTCTTAGCTGGTTAGCTTACAGTGCAATCACACCAATGGTTTGTTTTCTTGGGTCCAAACCAAGGTGAAAAGTTTACTTGTACATTCGCTTCACTGCACCTTCACTTTTATCTTTATGTTTGGTTCTGCCTATTTTGGCAGCAGTGAGAAGAGTCCAAACAAATTTGACCATTGAACCTTGGCAAAGCGTGATGCTGACCTGAACGCTGAATTTGTCTTTTTAATGTTCGTGCCAGGCAAAAGTACGAACATTAATAAATGCTGATTCTGAGCTTGCACGGAGCAAAGATTCCAATCTCTTCCTGACTCCAAGTTTGATCTGGAGTTTATTTGGTTCCTTTAGTTTTCCTGATCTTTCTCTCCTGCATATCAAATGTCAACATCTATTTCCTTATGCCGATAGACAGATAATTACATGCTTTAGGATCAATGCTCGTCCTTGGTTTGGATTTTAATCTCATTCAGCCACCAAAGCTGCTGTGTTTTTACTGTTGGAGAAGGCAGAACGAAAGATTTTCAGGTATCCTGTTGTGGGTTCCGGAGTTCTGTTTGCATTGTACCCACCTGACCAAAGAAAATAAAATAAACCACTCCGAACATTCTTGGCATGAGTTTATCTTTAGCCTCTGGTAAAACTCCTCATAACATGCAACAGTCTTTCCCAGATATGTGAAAGTGTAATGTGTGTAAAAGTCCCTTTACCTTCAGGGATGCGGTCTGCACGATGCATACTGGCTATGTGTTTTCTCACAGCCTCTGTTTTCTTTAACATAACAGGATCTATTGACATTTCACAGTTTAAAATAATATATATAGTTCTGCTCAAGCTTTACAATGTGGGTTTAGATTTTGATGATTTTCTTCAGTCCCTCCCTGATGTAACGGCACTGCTGTTTGAATCACAGCAACCTTTTAAACATATGTAAATGTACTTGTGATTACATGGTGGGATATCACTCAGGTGTGACAAACTACCTGTGCAGTCATTGGAAACTTACTGACCTACAGTGAAGCAGGAAGCAGAACGAGAGAACAAAGACACCTGCCATGAAAAACCCCAGTATGAAGGGAACTGTGTGCATACTGGACACACCTCAAGAATTCAGTTCACTGGCAACATTCAGTGCCAATGAAGGAAGTAATGTGTGCTTTATGTTGCAATGGCAGAGGGATGTAGAGGTTGCTGTGGTGTATTGGCATATAATGCTTTCACAGACAGGTCATGAACCTGTAATGAAAGGTCCAGTGTGTCAGATTTAGGGGGCTCTATATACAGAATACGGCACAAATGAAATAACTACATTTTCATTACTGTAGAATAATAAGAAAATATCTTATTATCTTAGAATAAGACTTTTATATCTACAGGCACCACAGGTCATCTTCCACGGAGTCTGCCATGTTTAACTGCCATGTTTCTACAGCCTGGACAAACTAAACTCTGGCTCTACATAGGGCCTTTCACGGTTTTTGGGAGTTTCATGTTCCTTCTTTACACTTTCTTCTCTTCAGTTGGAAGAAGAGGTTGAATTGAGCATTATTCAAGTCGGTTGCAATCTGTAACTTCACCACTCTGTTTCCACTATTTCCTACACATTGGACTTTTAAGGTTGCCTTGATCTTAACCCTTACCATAGTTGCCATGTGCAGATATGATGAAAGCAAGAATTTTAAAACACTGGTGATCAACACAAAAAATGTTCGTAATTAACATGATTCAGGGATTTGCTGAAATAATTACATGTTTAATTAATTACAAAACTGACAGAAAATTAATTGACAACTATTGTTCTATCCAACAGTTTCTTTATGTGGTGCTTTGCTACTTTTCTGTTTTTTGTTGTTGTAAATTGAATTTCTTTAGATTTTAGACTGTTAATCAGCCAAACAAGCTGTAGTTGATTTTCTGAGAATGAATCAATCAATAATGAAATTATCATTACTTACAGCACAATGGTCTTCTCATTGTAGCAACTGACTGCAATCGAAAAAGACTAGCTCAGCCTTGACAGCAAAGCAGCAGCACTGGAAGAATTTAAAGACTCCAATCAGATGTATCCCTCTGCAACACTTTGGCCATCAGGGCTGGTCATCAGCCGTCCTGCCCAGGATGCAGTGTGCCAGCCAGAGACTGACTCACACTTGGCACTGGTCATTAGGCTGTCACCAGGGTCTCAGAGTGTTGCTAGTAATGACAGGGCAGTGCAGAGCATGCATTATGATTGTCTCCCTGCACATACAAGACCCTCTCAAGAGGCCTGTAATTCACTCAACCTTTTATTTTGGTGGTGTGTGATTTGAGTTTAGAGTAGATCTGGTATAAGTAGCACAAGGCTTGATCTCCTGCAGACTTGGCCACTAAACTAAACCACAAATCATGGAAGTGCTGGTCTGTTCATCACCATATAAAAATAAATGAGGCCAGCACTGGTGCAGTGCTTTGCTAAAGGTTCGGTTCACTGGGGTTCACAAACAAAACAATATTTTCTTTAACATCTGCTGCTACGCTGATACATGGTGGTGAGTTCAATTTGATTCATGTTTCGCAAAGTATCTAAAAAACAGTTTAAAACTCAACAGTAGCATGCATTTCTAGAACCAGAATAATCCACATATGTGACAGACGTTTTCACTGGAACTATTTTCTACTAAGGAAGTAGCCCAAACAAAACTGAAACTATTTGCATGTTAAATATTCTGTGGAAGTCATGAGTCTCTTGGATGAGAATGTTGATTAGTCACAACAACTTTGACCCCGATCTTGACAGATACTGGCTGCAAACATTGATGTTCCCCAGAGGATGAAGCCTACTGACGGTGATCCCCTCACCTTTCTTTTAGTTCCACCATGACGTTCACATTTATAGTTTTAAGAGAAATGAGGATGAACTATAATCATTTTGTAGATCAATTCAATTTCCATATAGTGCCATCATCAAGTCCATTTTGAACTTTTCCAGTCATTGGTTTAGAACTAATCACATTCCCATCAACCTCAGCTGTACTTTATGTTTACTGCTAGCATGCTAACTCACTATAACCTGTGTCCATCTCAGAGATTTCTGCGACCCCTCTGTTGATGTGGATAATCCACAGAACGGGCAGTCAAAGGTTTGTGTCAGGACTACTTTTTTTCTTTCTACTGAAGAAATAGTTCCAACAGGAGAAGACATTGCTTGTGGAAAGACACGTTGCCATTGACTTTTTAAATGTAAATTATCAATGCTCTTACCACTTACAAATGACAAATGGACATAAATACTACAAATGGCCTACAACTCAATATGTTTTACTTGTTTTTTGGTTCACATTAGAAGAGTACACTACAGGGTTTTTATCTGAACCTGAATTGTTTATTGGTATGACCAATATTTACAGCTCTCTCTCAGATATCTTTTTCAATTTCGAGTCTTCAGTTCATACAAGGAGACTTATTACATGAAGGAGAGTGCTACATCTAGGAGCAGCTCTACGTGTAGTTGTCATGGAGATGATGTGACTCAGAGACCCTCCATGAGTCCCAGACTGTTTGATGAGTTGCAGTGAAGCTGTCCGCCTCTCTTCCTGGGAGAGGTGCCGCTGCTCTGCACCACTGTCAACATTGACAGAGTTTTGTATGCAATACAGAGTCTTTGCAAGCAGACATGAGTTGTTGCTCAGTCTTCCTGTTTGGAGCAAAACTATAGGACCAAATGACCTGCAAAATTCTTGTCATATTTTCTTTTTGGGAAAAATACCAAAAGAACTAAAGAATTTGTGTTAAATATTGATGCTATACAAAGGCCTGTGAAAAATCAAGAAGAAATAAGCTCTTAAAATGTTTATTAAAGGACTTTTAAAGTCTTGAAATACAGAAAACCCACATAAGGCTTTTCTTGGCAGTCACGAAGATAAAATTCCTTCCAGTAGCTTTATGGCAAAAACAGCTCTTGCAAATGTGCTTTCAGTTCTCTATTACTTAGAATATCTGGTCTGTTTCCCCTACAGCATGGCCTGCCAAAGCCTACATCAGTTGTTCCTATACAGTCCTGGTGACAAGGACAGCCAGGTGAGACACTGTGGCAGAATCCAAGCCAAAGAGATATTTCCACCACCTCATCTCTGCCAGAAACAAAGTAATCAACACATTCTCCAACTATGTGCAAAACATTAGAACTCTGATGATGGAATTTGACTCTGAGCAACTGTAATGTGCAATTAATTAAAATTATATTCTTCTTCTTCTCCGGGATACGCCATCAACTCGACATGCATTCCTGCGGGTTTGTGGCCGTGGCAAGAGTCTGTCTAATGCTCATATTCAGTTTCAGTGAAGTTCAAGCAAAGTTTATGTTGAGTAACTCAATTTAGGCACAGTGTATTTCGATGATCAACAAACATTTCTTGTTTTGATTGAAGGGGAAAAATGAAGTACAGAAAAAAAAGAGTTGCAAAGTGTTGTTTGAGATACAACTGTGGTGAACGTGCATGTGAGGTAAATGAGGAAACTGTGGTTTATAACATCATTTTTTGTTTTTTCAAACAACTTAAGTAATTGCTGAGATCTAACTGCTTGATTTCAATGGGCATGGCTTCAATGTGGCCACTGAAGTTGATTGCGACTGTTCGAGACAATGCTGTGACTCCACCAGAAGCGCGTTTCAGAAACATCGCAGAAGCAGCTCTCCGCTCTGCTCCGTAGAGGAAAATACGCGTCTGGTCTATTTCTGACCGAAACTGCAACCAGGTGAATCAAACAGCACAGAGCAGATTGAGACAAAGGGAAACAATCTAACCAGGTAGATTACTTACGAAGCACATAAACTGAGGAAAGATGACCAAATCTGAGCAAGTTAACAAAATCTTGCGGGCAAAACATTGCACTTTATAAAACGCTCCTTGTCTGGCATAAAGCCATGTGGAGAACAGAGCAAAACAGTTGTGCCTGGTAGAATCTAGGCATAAGAATGAGTTGACATGGCTAAAATAGGTCTGTCAGGGCAAGAAATGAGCTGTCATACACAGATGACATCATGTTTTTTTCTCTGACTTTGAGACTACCAATTTTTAAAAAGAGAACTGGCATCACAAACATGCTATAAGACATGCTTAAAAGTTTGAATGACATGGGAGTTTAGCAGCCAGGGTATAACAAAATGGTATAAAGTTGCATTATGGGAATTGTAGAATCCTTGACCCAGGACAAGGAACTGAAAGTCAGAATATCTCAGGCTCTGCTGCATAAATTTTGACTACTCTCTTTTTAAATCTCACAAATTATGTTACATATGTATTACGTAAGTAGTAAGTAGGTCTCTGGTACCCAGAGCAACATTAACATTCATTCGGAGTCATGTTTCTGACCACCTGGCAAAAGTCCAATTTTGTCCCCACCAACTCCTGAAAAAATCCTTTTAGCTCTCTAACTTTGTTTGTCTGCTGTTGGTGCTGAGCAGATTGTGTGCAGCTGGTTTATAAAGCTGGAGATGACAGCTGTGAGAAAGAGTAGAGAAGCATCCAAAACAAGGAGCTAAAAGACGTTAAAGCGCCTTCTAGAGCTGAGGAGGATTGGGTGAATTGGGTGATAATTCTCTGCTGGTTTATCACAATGAGTAAAATATTAATTTAATATATACATATATAATGAGTTAATGTGTTTCTAGTCTCCTTGTGTACTCCATCTAACCATTGTAAACATTCAGTAGACTTTGCAAGTCCATGTTTCAATGTTAAAATCCTGTGTTGCAATCATTTTTGTTACGGACGTTTTGGCTGTGCTCACTTTCATTTCCAGCTGAATCAACTCGGGGTGTTTCTTATTGTTTATCAGGTATTGTCTTCAAACCTTAGCAGTTAATTTAGTCAGTAAAATGTAGTCAAAATCATGGCCAAAACTACCAAATGAATACTGATCATAAGAGAGAAGACTTTAACTTTAGCCAATGTACTGGACAACAACACACTGCATATCTATATTTTCTCATATTGAAGGAAATCAATGCGTCTGTGATGGACTCTGATTAACTCTGATTTGCGTGGAGGCAGTCAGCTAAAAGCAGCCCAAGACTCACAAACCTCTAGTTACTAGAGGGTCATCTTAGCACACATGAAAACCAAATGTCAAAGTAACACCTTGTGTCTCTCAAAATCCCTCTGAGGACGTCACAATAAAAGCTTTTCCTCTTAAAAAACATTTCTAACCTTTTCTAGTCAGTAAGGAAAATCCCCAGGCGCTGAACTTCTTTCTAAAGTAGCTCCTGACTTTCACTTCTCTTTTCCAGAGACCTCCTGGGTCTGTTTTTAGTGGGCAGAAAGTTGAAAAGTGGGCAGAATCTTGGCATGCGGATCACTTTCGATTGAAGAGCAAAAACAGGAACCCGATTCAGCGCTGTCACACCATCCCCATTCAGTGGTGCATGAGAGAAAGCCCTGATCCACAGGAAGTGAGCTGGACTCAGCTGGGCCAGAGCATTGACATTCTGATGGGATGTAGTCATCGTGTCATCCTGAGCGCTGTCTCAGTCCCCGGTGTCAAACGGCCCTAACAAGTCACGTCGTCTGACTGCTTAACAATGACCGTATACATGTTAGGAAGAAGAAAAATGGCGTCTTGCTTATCTGAAGCCATGAGAACTCACATCTGAACCAACACTCAGTGCGTAGAGTGTGACGGACAAAGCACCAAAGACTGTGACCTTTAGAAGACACTCTAGAGCTGATAAGTAGAGTAAAAATAATTCCCCTGAGACAGGATGATGATTTATGCACAGGAAAAAGGAGCAGATGAGTTTTGCACACTTCCTGAGCAACTCAAGATACAACGCAGCAGAACCTTTCACCCCAACAGACCTTGGCTCAGACACCGTCTATCAACTCCAGACAGGTTACAAAAATGGTATTTCCAGTCTGATAAGTCTGTATAATCAAAGACTGCTTGTAAGTGGCTACAACAACACTGCACACTGGTTACTAAATAAAAATGCTTTGTTGTGGTTAGGCAGTGAAGCCATACTACATTTTAATGGAGTTATGACCAGTAATTATAAGATATTTACATGGGCTTCATTCCATTATTCTCAGAGAAGAATCATCCACAGTAGGTTAAAATGTCAAATTCCAAGCTGTAAGTGACGAGTTCCAAGACTGTATTTCAGCCAATGTGTTCCATCCAATCGCAGTATAAAGAATGGACAGCATATGCGTGATGTCACCCACAGCTTTCTGTTGAAGCTCATAAGCTGTGGCTCTGGCCACCGTGATGCTGACAGTCCTACTTCTTCCGCCTCCCGGCTAATCTAAAAATGCTCCAAATACGTGGATCATCAGCAGACCTGAGGCGGACTGAATGACGCCTGGATGCTCAAACAAGCCATCTGTAACAGCACCTTCCTGTCAATGAAAGCATCCACAGTCTTAATTCTGCATAACTTTAAGCCTTAATATCATTTGAACAGGTGTGTTCTATAAAAATTTTAGTTTTTGGCACTTCCACATTGACTTCACTTCACAGCCAGAGGTTGCCGTTTGGTTCCACCTCTTTTGTACTCCTCACGGACTGTTTATCTGCATGCAACCAGAGCTTGCTCAAATGTGATTGGTCAATACTACTCTTGACTACAAACAGAAACCAACACGCTTCTGTGAAACACCAATTTAGCGTTGTGGTGGCGACATCAACAGAAGTAATCGGAACCAAAATGATAAATCAAATCCTGCACCGGAGGCACCCACAGCAAGACTCCCATTAACCCTTTGCATCAACTATCAGTACGTTTACATGCAGCAAAAAATCAGAATTTCTGATCGTATCAGACATAGTTCGGACTTTTAAAATGCATGTAAACACCTTAATCCGACTACTTCGGACCTATTTCGGACCATAACGGACATCTCAAAATCGGATAAGAACACCTAGATAATTCGTTCATAGTCGGCATTTTAACACCATGTATACTCAGCAATCGGATCTAAATTGGATTTTGCATTCTGCACATGCTCGAGAATTTCCGCTGGGGCTTTCACCCGGAAGTGAAAGGAGACGTCGTATTAAATAGCGGTGTTGTTGCTTTTATATGCATTATTAGGAGGAAAATAATGCACAAATGTACGCTACTGTAGCATCGTCCATCTCTTCGTACGCAATCTTTGTTTGAATGCCGTCAGATAGTTTGTTGTTGCTGATAAGTAGAGGTCAACCGGACGTGGCTCTTTGTTGAGAGGGCTACAGCGCCACATAGCGTAACGGAGTCAGCCATGCTCCGGCCGTTTATCCGATTCTCTGAACGGCATGTATACTCAGACAAGTGATCCGGTCCTATGCATGTCATTATCTGATACGATCAGAAATTCAAATTTTTTGCTGCATGTAAACGTACTGAATGAATCCTGTTGACTGAGTGAGGCTGAGACTTTGCTGTTCATGCAGCTCAACTGCCCGACAATGTCAAGCATAGGCTGTTTGCCTCCTCTCTTCCCATTTTTTTCCTGTCATTCTCCCCTCCTCTTGTGTTACTGTCTGTATATTGTCAGTCTGTGTAGTGTGTGTGTGTGTGTGTGGGTGTGTGTGTGTGTGTGTGTGTCACTGGGTGTGGACTCCAATTTCCCTCTCACCTGTCTGATCTGTTCCTCATTCACCAATCAACCACTGCATTTTATAAGACTGGTTCTTCCTCCCAGAAGCCGCCAATTCATTCTGTCTCTCTCTGCCAGCTCTCTCTGTTCTTTTGTAACTTTGCTCTATGCCTCAGGAACACCTCATCTGCCATCCTCCTGTAATATCAGCAATTTGTTCCTATAACCGCACTTTGGATACCTGTAACCACCAGCCCTGCACCACCTCAGACAACCCCTCCTTTGGATCACCCACTCACCTGCACATTGCCGCTTTGTTAACACAATAAACTACCTTAAACTGGTTTAGTCTCTTGGTTCGTGTTTGCAGAGTACAAAGAGTTCAGCTTAACAGACAAACAAAGGGTTCTAGTTGCCTGACCCTTATCATACCTTGAATAAAAGGACCAAGATTGATGCATTAGCATTATCAGAGAATGTTAAAGTGCGCTCAGGCTGGATGCAAAGACATGAAATTGGATATATAACTAATGCAAAGAACTTAGACATCAAATTGCCTTTGTAGCAAGAAATTTCGGAGCTCACACAGCCATTCTGCCTTCAAAATCCAGTGCTCAAACTCACACAAATAACACACACAAAAGAAATTCTGTTGCTGCTTCACCTCAATAAAGCTACATCCGCCTTCTCCACTTTATGCCAAACTGCAGTAAGATGTATTTTATTGATGTACGTAAATGTAGCCATGTTGACTAATGTGAAGAGTGTAACCACCTTGTTTCCTGACCTTTTCTGGTGGCCAGTGACCCTTGCAGCGATGCCTGGCCTCTGACAGAGCCTCCCGGGGGAACTCGAGGCAGGACATCCTGCCATTCAGAGCTGCTGTCACAGTTGGGAAGGTGGTACAGCTGCAAAGCACTTCCTGAGCCGTGGGGTCACATCTGAGAACAGGAAGAAGCGCATTTCTGACCCAGACCAGAAATGCCCTCACCGGCTTCGCCTCTGTGTGACATGTGTTTGTCTGTGAGGGAGAAAGAGAGAAGATAAGTGGGGTGGTCCCATAAGAAATCATGACAATGGAATGTGGACAGCACCAGATCATCTTTTCTCACTTCAAATACTGTCAGACTGAAAGCACACAGATGATTCTGACTCATAAAACCCAAATTTTAGTGGCAGCAGAGCAGAAAAAAAGAGAAGTCAGTAATCAATTCATTTATGAACCAAGCACATGCTGTAGAAGAGGAATCCTTGATTTAGTTAAATTTTCTGAATTTATATTTATGGTACAAGTTCATGAGCACATGTATTAAAGATCTCCAGAAAAATATATTAATTACTTGGATGTTTAATGTAAAATCCACAAGCAAACAGGAAGTGATGTGATTTACATTTTTGACAGCAGACACACTGCTATGATTGGTATGAAATGAGGGCCACCTACACACACAAGATGATTATTTTCATTACTGATTGATCACTGGGTCTATAAAATACCAGAAGATAGTGAGTCCAAGCCCAAGGTGATGTCTTTAAACATTTCATTTTGTCAGTTCAATACACAAAGATATTCAGTTTAAGAACATATAGAACAGAGGAAAGATGAAGTCTGAAGCATTTTTGCCATTTTGCATAAAAGAATGACTTCATAACGATTAATCACTTATCAAAATAGCTGAGACTATTTTCCTATCGAGTAAGTAAAGTAAAGTAACAAGAGAACCAAATGTGACAGTGACACGTCGATTCAGCCAAGTCATTCCAGATGTTTCACTGTATATCCTTTATCAAGAGAAGCACCTTTATATGTGCACAAAGACGCGAGCTTATAAATTATCCAATGAGGACGAGACACACAAATGAACAACCCATTTCAAAATAAAAGCAAACAATGATATCATCAGTAAAAACTACCATTAAAGCAGTGACTAAGTCAAACTTTGATTAAAGAACTCTAACAACACTTTGATGCTGAAATCATTGGAAGCTTCCACATCATAAATTCAAACATGAAAGCCATGAAAACTTGACACCAAATATGAAACCAAATAAAGTTAAAGCCAAAGCAATTACTGTTTCACATCAACTACGTTGCCAGATTCAATATGAGAAAGTTGTGCGTTGCCAGCGACAACCATTAAACCAGCGTGAGTGCAGATAAAGCATCAGTGTTCGGTGCAGCTAGCTGCTGCAGCTGCTGTACGCTACACTACAGGTATTTCACTTCCTCTGTGACTGATGGTTGCAGTTCCTTTCATAAAGTGGAGAAAGAGACGTGAGATCATAAGAGCCTCCGATTATGGAGCTGCACTCTGTCAGGTTGTCATGGCGATGATGAGGCCCAGAAGTGATTTGCCCTCATGAGTCCGGGCCTCACACTGTTTGATGAGATGAGCCACGGCGATGCTGTCCTCTACTTCTGAGAGAGACACTAAGTGGGTGTGAAAGGACACACATGCACTTGTAAATGTGTACCCCCCCCCCACACACACACACACACACAGGAATAATGGGTTTTATGCTACTGTGCTGAAAGCAACAAATGAAGTAACAGAGTGTTTAGTGAAACACTTGTTTCTCAGTGCTCTTTAGGGTTAGGTTAACATACATTCAGTCAATACAATCCTCGACCTCAGTGCTGTGGGCAGCAGCTCAGTCTGTGGGACTTGGTTTGGGAACCAGAGGGTGGCTGCTTCAAGACCAGTTTGGACCACAGCACGTGTGGGCTGATAGCAAACACTTAAATTAAGGTAAAGTTTCACTTAAACACGTTTTCCATTAGTATGCCGAAGCAGAGCAGACCAGAACACAACAAGGACTCACAGCAATTGACATTTCACTGGAGTACACAACTCTCCAAACAGCCAGGCCTGAAAAACAAACTCCACTGCTGCTGTAAGAGAAGTGAGCTCTTTGTTTGTGAGCTAAATGTGAAAAAAAGATGCACACACGTGAAGCAGTAAGATGTAGGGCAGGAGCTTCTTATAGTTACAGGAGATGAGGAACGCCTCCTCCTCCTTCATGAACCTGTTGTGCACAGACAGAAGGCAGCGTGCCCGCAGCAGACTCTGATCGCAGCTCAGCTGTTTGTACATCATATACTATCTGTTCACAGACGGAGTACAACCATATGTTGGCTGTCACATGTATTAATTACCTGGGGCACGCGTTACCCCGGGCAGATGTCTCAACCGGTGAAACACTATATTCAGGAATTAATACTGTGTTAAAGATAAAGGCCTACACACATGATCAGCGGCTAACAAGTGCTGTGCTCAGAGTCCAAATGATTTCAACTGCGACCTCGGGTGCTGCTGACCTTTCATAGCACAACCAATAAAATAACAGCTATACGTGACGGAGCGTAGCATTGACACATGCAAGCAGGGGAGGCAGAGAGTGATGGAAGAAACTGAACTCTTCTCTCAACTCAACGTTCTAACACTTATAACGTTAACACAACAAACCATGATCTCACCGGGGAAAGTAATACATGGTGAAATGTCCCATAAATCCCATCAGCTTGATACATAGACGTGTTTTTGCCTGAGCTCGACCTCATTGCGAGCAAATGTCTCATGATGTGAGGGCAGCTTAATAGTATATGAATGATTCATGTATGATTAAGACAGATATCTGTTATTAATCTGCGATCATGTGAGCAACGTTAACCCATAAAAAGTAAAGAAAAAAATAAAACTATGTGTCAAAGTGTACACAACATTTTATGATTCAATCAAACAGAAGTGATATTTAAAATCTTCTTTTATGTCTGTTTGACAAATTGACATTCTGTGATTTTCACTCATCTGCTACCGATTAGCACAGATTTCACAGGAGAGCTTTAAAATGCCTTCCACTGTCCAACGCTAAAATCCTGAATGATTTGATCATGAGTTTCTCTCAACAACAACACCCATAACTGCCCCTGTAAGATTTATTTTTTGGAAGAAGGGGGGTAATAACAAGTGAAGGGAGCACGCCCAGTGTGATGATATCCCGTGGCAGCAATTGAACACATAAAACTTCCCATCGCTGTGCTTTTGTTGGCCGGGTTGGCACGGAAGACTGAAGCGGTGTGACGCACACGCAGGCCTGGGGTACGTTGCGCTGGTTGAATTCGATGTCCCGGGGCGGTGGCATATAGCTGAGGGGCTGTTATTATTCCAGCTTCCTGTTTGGCAGTGCTCCATAAGAGCTGTGAATACCTGCTGGCTTCGCTGTCACATCTGGGTCTGATAACAACCACAACAATACTGCTGCTCGGCCTGGATCTACTGCAGAGCTAAGTATATTAAGGCCTGATGTCTTCCTGTCATGTCACTGTGGTGGAACGACACTTAAACATCAGGCGCTTGGCTAATTTGCACACGCGCTCGTCTTATATTGCGAACTTTCCTTATGTTCACTTTTAGCCTCCTGCGGCTCAGCTTCCCTTAAACTTCTCTCGTGCTTCACAGGGGAGTTCAAAGCTGACCTGATTTTCTTTTGGCTGCACAATACAACACCTGCAGACTGAAAGAAACGATTCATCTCTATATCTGGCACTGCCTAGATATCTGCGTCTGTGTGTGCAGTCATTGTATTTTCATGTGTGCCATCGTCCCCGATGGGTACGGACCACATAAATCTGGTGTCATCCTTAATGAAAGTCTCAGAAAATCAAACAAAGCTTCAGAGTCTCAGCCTCCAAACCATCTTTCTGTCACTTGCCAGGAATCCAGATGGTACAAGTCTATACATCACAGCATAATGCTCTTTCATTGTACACGGCCTTGTTTGACATGATGTGTGGCTCTTTTGTGAAGAGCCACCACAAAAGTACATTCACTGAGCGCAAAAACCTCTGACTCTCCCGCAGACACCACTGCCTGTGTCCCGTCTTAAAACCAGAGGACATAACAGTGTCATTGTCCTTCGGTCAAGGCTCTAGAGGGACGCTGGCTGTTAAAAAGGCATTTCATTAACTTTGCACCCTCCATTTTGTAATACAAATAGTTCTGTAATGACATGTCCAACCCAGAGGCAGCGTGTGTGCACAAAGAACAAAAGGCTCATAACTGATAAGAAGGAAGGAACTGTGGAAAGGCCTCTTCTTAGAATTCCCATGCTTCGTATGATGACACGCACTGCTACTTCAGGCATTTCCTTTCATGTTTGTAAAAATGGCAAGAATGTGATTGTTCATTCATCGCAAGAGAAAAAAAAATCATAGCTTTATGAGGAGTCAAATCCAGCCTGAGCAGGCTAAGCTAGGTAGCCCAGACCAGAACGAGGACAGGTTCAAGTTCATTTTAAGTTCAGTTTAATTAAAATAGTGTAAATTAGGACAGTAATAAGAATAGAACATTCATCCATTTTCCGTAACCGCTTATCCTTATCAGGGTCGTAAAGGGCCAGAGCCCAGGAGTACACCCTGGACAAGTCACCAGTTCATCACAGGGTGACACATAGAGACAAACAGCCATTCATGCCTACGGGTAATTCTGGAGTCACCAATAAACCTGCATGTCTTTGAACTGTGGGAGGAAGCTGGGGAACCATGCAGATACAGGGAGAACATACAAACTCCACCCAGATTGGGTTTGAACCTTCTTTCTGTGAGGCAAGTGCGTAGAAAGGTAAATAGAAAGTCATCTTAATGGAACTACAGTAAATAATGATAATAATAATAATATTGGTGTTTGTCTTTTCCACAATGTCGGTACAAGAGTCAGCAGGAGGATACTTTACAGAGTCGTGTGGATCCATATACTGATGACAGTCTTGTAGTCATAAGTTATCATTGTCCAGTATGGTTCACAAAAAGCATTTTGTGATTTAATATTGTAGTATATATAATAAACCCTTCGTAATTTAGCAGAGCTACTGAAGGCAAAATATGTAATCCCTCCAATGTCCTCTGTGGTGTCTCCTCCCAGTTGGACGTGACTTTGAAAACTTTGAGGCATCCAGGAGGTATTCCTAAAGGGGAACTTTGGAGTTACAAATCAAAGTGTGTTTCCAGATTCTGGTGAGTTCAACTGTATATGTGAAAACAGTTGAGGTCACTTGAGTCAGTGTTTGCTGGGGCTGAAGAAAACAAGTCTTAAAGTTTCCAGTAGCCTGTCCATCAGGTCCTACCAGGCTCAGCAATAATCTCTATGAACAAATATCTGAATATGAACATGCAGGTAAACAAAAAGGTAGCGCAAATTCACCAGAATGTAATCTCAGAAACCTTCAGCTATTGTCTGACGACAATTTAGCTTTTAAAAAAATGTCTGTTTAGATGTCTAACTGGACTGCGAAGGAAGTGTTATTTGGAATCCCTGACACATTGACCGTTGTCCCCAGAGGCTAAACAGCATGGAATCTCGCTTGTGTAAGGGCAGGAATAGAGGTCAGGTGCCCTGCCAACCAGGCAGCAAGTAAAGAGGCAGGCTTATTTCATGGCTAGAGTTTGAAGGATTTATGTTCAGGAGAATGATTCTTATTCCTCAAAACATCTGAGCACAATGAAACAACCTTGAAAAGAAAGTAAGAGACTAGCTGTGTCCAGAAATTGACATGACTCAGTGCACAGTCTTTAATGGACACTGCTTGATCAATTTACTACAACAAATGCTCCAAATAATGGAGTTTATGTTGCACAGGCCTCCAGACAAAGGTGCAAATCTTCTTTCCAAACATTGCCAAGACCAAATCATTAAGTTAAAAGTGAGAATACAGAAAACAAAGGGAAAACTTGCAAAACTACCTAATGATGAACAATGCTTATTTTTGAAAAGCTTGACGATACTTTGTGGCTGTTGACTTTGATACTGACTCCAAGAAACTGTTCAACTTTTATGTGTAGGAATCATGCAACTTTATCATGTGAACAGAAAGAGGAAACATATTAAGCATGCACATAACAGTCATAAATCCAGATTTGTCTTGATGGAACCCTTAAAAGTTGCTATATAGAGAGGACAAACTGTACTTGGAGTTACTGTGCATTATAGGGCTGGGCGATATATCGATATTAAAAATATATCGATATATTTTTTAATGCGATATGAAATTAGACCATATCGCATATATCGATATTGAGCAAATTTGCGCTGAGATCCTTGCTCTCTTTGCTCCATGCTGAGCCGGAGGACTCTGCACTGCTCCCCCGCCCCTCCTCTTTCATGCACAGAGGGGGGACGGGCACCCCAGCACTCTTCAACAAACATGGAGGAAGCGACAACGTCTGCGAAGTGTACGGAGGAATTGGTCAGTAAAACAAAAAGCAGTGGGTCAGTAATTTGGAGGTGGTTCGGATTTAAAATATCAGATGAGCAACAAAATAACATTATCTGTAGGGAGTGCCATAAAGAAGTTGCAGCCAGGGGTGGGAGCACTACAAATCTTTTTCACCACCTAAAACAGTGGCACAAATTACAGTATGAAGAGTGTGTGAGACTGCGCGCTGCTGCAACCCCAGCTGCTAGCCACCCACAACCCACCAAAGCTCCAGCCCCGAAACAAAGCTCACTGCAAGCTTCATTGTCCCGCAGTGTGCCTTATGAAAAGAAAAGTGACAAGTGGTGTACTATAACGAAAGCGGTGTCGTATCACATTGCTAAAGATATGGTCCCTATTTCAACTGTGGAACAAGACGGATTCAAGAAGCTACTAAAAAATATGGACCCGCGATATGAACTCCCCAGTCGCAACTACTTTGCACGAGAAGCACTGCCACAAATGTACACTGAAGTCAGACAGAGCGTTGCTGACCGGCTAGCTAACTGACCCATTTTGCGTTGACCAGTGATATGTGGTCAAGCAGGACGTGTGAGCCTTACATGAGCGTGACAGTTCACTTCATTCATTTTTTTCATATAAATATTTATTTCCAAAAAAGATTGGCCTATTTTATTTTATAGGCTATTTTTATTTAAGATATCTTTTTATTTAAATGTGCAACTTACAGAGTACTCCTGTAATACAGTATTTATGTTTACATTTTATTGTTATTTGAACAGCTGAGCATTTAAACCTGTTTATTATTTATTCATTTGATTCTGTTCACTGAATTAGCTGCTTTGAATAAAACTACTTGTGACATGTCATATTTGGCTTTGACTTTAACTGAACATTTGCTCTCACTTTGCGGAAAAAATATCGGGATATATATCGTATATCGATATTCAGGCTCAATATATCGGGATATGACTTTTGGTCCATATCGCCCAGCCCTAGTGCATTATGTAACTTTTTGCCTTGAGGCAGGAAACGTTAGACGGCAGTCTTCCCTCCCCTCACTTAGTCAGGTATCTACCCCAACATGTGTCATTCAGTACGTTTACATGCAGCAAAAAATTTGAATTTCTGATCGTATCAGACATAGTTTGGACTTTTAAAATGCTTGTAAACACCTTAGTCCGACCTACTTCAGACCATAACGGACATCTCAAAATCGGATAAGAACGCCTAGATAATTCGTTCATAGTCGGCATTTTAACACCATGTATACTCAGCAATCGGATCTAAATCGGATTTTGCATTCTGCGCATGCTCGAGAATTTCCGCTGGGGCTTTCACCCGGAAGTGAAAGGAGACGTCGTATTAAATAGCGGTGTTGTTGCTTTTATATGCATTATTAGGAGGAAAATAACGCACAAATGTACGCTACTGTAGCATCGACCATCTCCTCGTACACAATCTTTGTTTGAATGCCGTCAGAAAGTTTGTTGTTGCTGATAAGTAGAGGTCAACCGGACGTGGCTCTTTGTTGAGAGGGCTACAGCGCCACATAGCGTAACGGAGTCAACCATGCTCCGGCCATTTATCCGATTCTCTGAACGGCATGTATACTTAGACAAGTGATCCGGTCTTATGCATGTCTTTATCTGATACGATCAGAAATTCAAATTTTTTGCTGCATGTAAACATACTGATAATGTTGTTATTTTGATGAGCTGTCACCTTGGCGGTAAAGTGTTGATAAGGTTTTAACAGGGTTTGATGTAGCAAGTGGCAAGTGAAACTAAACTGCAGGGTATGAAAAAAATGTGCTTTTTGAGTTGCTCCTATCAACCACATCACTTTGCTCGCTGTTCCATAGACATTTATCATATCTGAATTCGACACGGATTTGTCTGGATCAATGTTGCTATCAAGGCTGTTGATTAAGTCATAGGCAGGAGTTAACGTTGGCTAGAACAATCCAGTACCTTCAGGCACCACAGACATCTTCAATTTACGTGTTTTGTCTAACCAATACTACAAAAACCCCTAAAACACTGAATGTAAGTAAAACAGATAAAAGCTTCAAATTGACACATTTTGTGAGGCAGGAAACAGATGTGCCGCCCCCATCATAAAGGATAGGATTACATCAAATCTTCGGGTTCTCCCACCTGCCAAATCCCACTTGAACCTCTGGTCATAGGCCATGACGCTTGCAGGTCTTTCTGACAGGACCTGTCAGTAATGGTTAGCTGTCAAGCTGAAGAGAAAGTCTGAGTTTTCTAAAGAGCTTTGCAAAGTATCTGGCAACGGAAATGCTGTGTTAATGGTGTCCATGTTGAAGGGTGTGCACAGTTGATTTGCTCAGCGCTGAAATAATTGTAAAGCATAACCACACACATGTGTACATGCAAAGCATGAACATGCACCTTAAATTTATTTTTTTTTTGAAAATATGGTCATCCTACATGGTAGCAATAATAATAACAAATCAAGCTACCAAGGGTCCTAAAGTTGCACTAAAATATGTGGTGGCTGTTTGAAAGTTTGATAGGGTTGAATCTGACAGTAATAATATCATGGACTGTGACATCAGATACTCACGTGTAACACCCATGTTGTTGCCACTTGGGCCAAAAGTTTATCTTGTGAACAGTGCAATATAAAACAAATATTTGTGTTGTCATTTATAGCTTGGTGTTTTGGTCATTAAATGGCAGTTAGCAAGATACTTAGCTTGGCCAACAGGTTTGCACAGCATGTATTTGTTTTGTCATTCTTTTTTGTTGTTTAATTCTATTCTCAGAGTTCTTTTTTAACATTTGGCAAGGGACAACGGATTACAGTTAACCGTCTTGGCTTATTTCCCAACCCTCACTGTGTTTCACCTCGGGGCAGGGAGTTGCTTGTTGACAACGACTCCTTGTATTACTGTAAGTACAATACTATATAAAACATTGAGTAAATGGATCACTACCATAAAGTACACTGGCTGGTGTATTTTATCACAAAGGTTAACTTGGTTGGTGAGGTAGCTGCTGAAATGGCTGCTGCTCAGTGTTTTTAGATAGCAATCTGTGAAGATTCTCAGTAATCCAGGTCATCTTTCTTCAAGAAGGTTAAATCTGGGGCCTCTCATCCAAGAAGGTTCTTCAGTTCTGACTGACTGGTGGGGAGTCTGAGTATTTATCCTAGGCAGGATCGTTGACCGGCCCATTGTTCCACTTGGTTCGTTAGTGCTCATTGTTGATGTGACAACTGTCGTCAGAGTCGTTCAGGTCACCTGAGCTCCGGTATGGAGTCACATGAGGCCAAGTGTGAAATGCTGGCCAGTCTGCTGGGAAGGGATGAAAGGTCAGCACTGTAGGTGGGGAATAGGTGGCTTCTGAGGCCTCCTCCTCTGTTGAGGGATGGTTCTCTACTTTACATAGATAGCCTCCTTCACTCCTCTTTCCAACCACCTGTCTTCCCTATCCAAAATGTAAGAAGAGTGTCCCCTGCCCTTAAGGTGTAAGAAAAGTGCAGAGTCTTGTCCTGATGAGTTGAGTTGAGCCATGTGATTGTTGAGTGGTTGTTTGGTTTCCCTGACGTATAGGTCTGTACACTTCTCACTGCATTGGACAGCATACTCCAGATTGCTTTTCTGGGTGTGAGGCGTACAATCTTTGGGGTGTACCAGTTTCTGTCTAAGTGTCTTGCTGGGTTTGAAGAACACCAGGATTCTGTGCTTGTTGAAGATCTTCCTGCGTTTTTTCTGATACACCAGATACGGATGACAGTGTTGTTCTGTCCTTCTTTTCTTCATCACCAGCAGTCTTGTCCTTCCTGGATCATGTGGTTGCTTTTCCAAAAGTCTAATTTGGGGATCCACAAACTTTGAGTGTCCCTTAGCTATCAGAGTTGTCAGTTAAGATAGCCACACAGTCTGATGAATTGTGAAGAGGAAAATGAGAAATAGATAATGGATTAAATGTGTGTCAGGGCCAATGATTGAGTTAAGAAAGACATTTAGAGTTAAATAAGTTTAGTTTTAATTTGTTTGTGCAATTGGTTGGTGGTGAAGGAAAAGAAATTTAAGGGTTTTTGATATTTTTTACCATCTGGTCAGAGCTTAAAGGAAATTGACTTGTCAGTTTCTGGGCCCATCGTCTTAAAATGACTTGTTTTAATCCAACTAACCGTCTAAAAGATAAGATTACATAAATTAGATAAAAGCAGCGAATTCTGACATTTTGTGAAGACTTTGTCCATTGCCCTGTCACGGCTTATAAAGTTACACCGGATCTTGGGGTTTCTCTACTTGCCAAATTCCTGTTTAACCCATGACTCATTTGCTGTTTTGTATGATGCACTCCTATCCCACAATTGTCAGCAAACGATGGGTTTAACATGGAGCATTTTATATAGGACGGGGCAGCTAATGTGATGGTTTCCTCTGTTTTGAACAGTCTGACAATCCATTCCCTCGAAGATCATTGATTGATTAATATTTGTCAGATTTGAGTAGAATTACACAAAAACTCCACGCAGATTTAGATTAAGCCAATCCACTGATTGGAGAGATTCCATTAAGATTAAATAGTTTTGGTCCCAAAATTTCACAGTAATGCATTATAATTTCACAACTACATGCCTGAAGAATAATTCAAATGTTTACTTGTGTCATAAAGAATGAGAGAGAACTGTAGAAGCTGAGGTACAGAAAGAGGGGGGGGGGGGGGGGGGGGGGAATCTCAGCGCTGAGTGAAAATATGCAGCCAATGATGATTTATTCTATTCTGTGGAGCTTTCTCATGTGGGTGTAACCGCAAATGTTTATAGTGACCACATTTGAAATAATGTCAAACCCATGCTTTGCTTATGGATACAATTAGGTCAGCTCCCTGGAGCACATTTCATCTTATAAAACTGGATCTGATGTGATTAGGAACTCAAACATGTAAATTCTGGTGAAATAACTAGTCCTGGACCATGTGTGTTTTTGGCATCTTAATGTGATCATAAAAAGAAAACATATGAGTAAATTATGATTACAACAATGCAGAAAACAGCTTTCTCTGATGATTTACGCAAACTACAGAAAACATGTTTTTTAATGTCTCCCTGCTGTTGTGCCCATGTTTTATTCTGTGATAAAAAATGTTTTCCTGTTTAACAGAATGGTTGAAGGTTGCACCTCTTCTGCAACGCCCAAGACCTGAATTATTGTCTCCATCCTCCCATTACATTATGATAGAGTGTGCACATTTAAAAAATTACACATAGCTATGGTATTTAATGCCCTGAAGGCTGAAAAAATAAGAATATATGACACTTTCGTATTCTACACATATTTTGGTTTCACTCTACCCTGAATCAAACTGATACTGGTTTAACCCTATAGCAACAGTGTGAAAGCCTTGACATCCCTGGATTTGCATTTCTACACATTAAAACTTTGAGGCAAATGATTAATTTTAGATATCTGGCAACGATAGTTCGTTTAATACAAACAGAAAAACAACTGTGAACCTCTAACTATCCCTGGACGCAACCAACTGGACTGCTGGAAGGAGAGGATTTCAGGTCCAGGACTTGGGGAATACCAAGTTGTTCAGAACCTGAGCGAAGAGTTGGACGAGAGTAAATCTGGGACTGACTTTTACTTGTTGGTGAGAGCTTGGTGAAATAAAAGGCTGAAAGACAGACGCCGAGCTGGGCTGACTGCTGTTGGACTAGTAAGTAATATTAGCTGGCTGCTACGTCTTGTGTTGTTGACCTTGTTGATGTTTGGCTGTTAGCAAAGCTGTCGACTCGCTAGTGTTCGATCATAAGTAATGTAATCAGAACAAATACAGCTTGCGTACAGCTGTCCAGATTTAGGACAGTGATGAATAAGTGAATTGAATATAGTAAATTAAAGTGCACTCTAAGACTGGTTGCGCCATATTGCAAAAAATAAATGAACAACATATCTCATATCATGTTGCTTTAAAGGGTCATTTCACCCAAACTTTAAAAAGATCTTTAATACTCTTAGTGATATCTATCCATGTAGATACAAGCAGCACGTGTCAATCTGCAAAGAGCAGCTCGAGCTGGCAAGAAGTCAGGCACAGGAACGGAATAAAGAATTTTTAACTATCTATTTAATTTAACTATGTAGGATATTTACATATTAAGAATAACTAAATTTGATTAAGTTAACACATTTTGGAGAGCAAAACTCTTCTGAAACACTCCTGGTGAGGTTTGTAATCAGACCAAAAAAGCATCGCAGCCTCGACATGACAGAGACGTGCCCGGTGTGGTTTTGCTCTAAGAGAGGCATGGGACACTATACCAACAAACAGAATTACAAATTACAACTTCTACAAATGAACAAATGATCTCTTTAAGTTTGGATTCTCCAGCAAAGGTTTCCCTAAAAACTTCTGGATATTTTATTTAAACTGAGTAAAGCACATGACAAAATGTGTATCAGTCACTGTAGCACTGTAATCAGACTTCATATCAGCATGTCAAAATATATCTGCAGTCTGCATGTCTATTGTATAGACTGTGTGTACAGTGGGAGGAAACACTGGCTGAGGATTTTTCTCCACATTCCAGACGGATAAATGAATCCATACAGCACAGCTGGCATCATCGTAGAAGCAACATGAATTATACAGAAGTCACACTGCAGCTCCTCGGCCTGTAATGAAGGCCTTCATTTTCCCGGGGCAACGTACAGTACCATGCACTGTACATGCAGGAGACAAAGAGTGTCTCTGTGGGACACCTGTCACTGCATTTGACTTGCATGTTCTTGTCTCTGCTGACAGCAGCCTCATTAACATCCTAATTCAGCAACACAAGGCCATGTTTCATATCTCTGCTGCTCAGTCTGTACTCAGGTTGGGCAATATAACAATACATCCATGATACAACAGATATTTGTGTTTAAATGAGACAAAGCACTCTGCGTGTACCTGCTCGCAGGGAGGAGGCCTGCAGCTGGGGGTGGGGTTGGGTTTCTGTTGCCCTGTTTGTTGTGTATCTCCTCTGATTTCCCCTCGGAGCCACAGAGAGAAAGTGAAAAGGGCGCGCCCCTGTGCTAACTGTTAATATGAAAAATAATACCCACTCTGCTAAACCGCTTGCGAACACATCTACGTACATAAAGTGTCACTCCCTCACCCATCCCTCTCATCCTGGGGAGCGTATTTATCTTTTACAAACCGGTTCATGACTCTCATTAATCATGAGTGTATTTGACACCTCGGCCCAATTCCAGTCCGGCCCCTACACCCTCCCACTCTGTGTGGAGGGTCTCTTTAGGGGGGAGGGCATAAACATGCCAGCAGGCTTTGAGACGCCCTCACCTTTCTCTGTTTGGAAACAAGAACATTGTCAGCGTGGTGTCAAATCAACATGTTTCTCTACAGCGATGTTTACGTTACGATAACAATAAACCATTAAGTATTTCATTTTTTCAGGTTCTGCAGCTTCTGTTTAAGAGTTTAAATGATTATGTTACACACGTCAATGACAAATATGGACGTGTATGGGCAATGACATGGCAAACTCATTCAAGGTTCAAGTAATCTTTATTATCCCAGAGTGGCAATTTGTGGTGCAGCAGAAGTAACAACACAAACAGAAATAAACATAAATAACAAATAATAAATGAACAATAAATACATGCTTGGTGAATTCTTTCAGCACAGGGCCATGTTCAGGGTCGTTGCCAGCAGCGACGTCGTCAGCGAGATTAATAATGTGACGCTTTGTGAGTTGGCTTTGGCATATGTTCATGTATAAAATGAATAAAAGAGCGGAGAGGACGCAGCGCTGTGGGGATCCGGTGGAGGCGGAAGAAGCAGTACATCCAACATGTTTTTTGGCTTCAAAACAGTGCTTCGGAAACCTATGGGTGACGTCACTCAGGCTATGTCCATTCTTTATACTGTCATTGGTTGAAACCTGTTGATTAAAAAGTTAATCAGCCAGCAGATTAAGCTATGATCAATACTGAAAGTGCTCTTTAAAACACCTGCTAAAATATGAAGCTGGATGCAGAGGAAAAGTCAATAAAATGGCATAGTACGATTGTGAAATGAAAACATGTTAAATAAATAAAAATGATTGTTGCATTTCAAAGGTCTGTGTCCACCCCGGACAAAAAGAAGTGCTGCACTTGAGCGGAGAGTGGTTTGTAAGCCTGTATCGATACAGACTGGGTATTGAAAGGCTTTATAACCCACTTCCACTTAAAGCTAGTTTGTTTGGAATGACACTTAATGTGGCGGACCCTCCACACAAACAGAGTGAGAGTGTGTGAGGGTGTATAAGACCGGATTGGAACTGGGCCTGACTTTGAATTTCCACTTAGCTGGAAGTGATCTCGAGGATTGTTCAATTTCAGCTTACCTACCTAAAGTATACTGAGCAGATTGGGGCTTGAGTAAAAAAGTGTGTTGAACAGAGAGAATCAGACTTCTACATAGCAATGACACCCTGATCTATACCAGCATACAGGATACACATGTGAACTGACTGAACAGGGAACAGACTCTCAGGTTTGGTACAGTTAAAACTGGAGAGATTGTCTTGAAGGTAAATCCAAGAAAACTCATGGAATGGAAAAATTGAAAGGGTTCATCCACATGGGAGCATGAATGTGTTCACTAGGTTTTAACAATCTGACCATTGTATTTTGACATCTCATATGTATAAGTGGGAGGATGGGGATGAATAAAACCTCTATTAATCCTCTGGAGACCAAGACTATCCACAACAAATATCAGTCCATCTCGTCCAAATATGGTAATTTCTGGCTCCAAAATGTCAAGATGGGAATGGCCAAAATGCTCAAACTGGCTGTCCACAAACCAGACGGTGACTTGCCAGGTGTAGTGTTAGGATGCATTTGGTTATAATTAACTCTAGAGGTGAGGTTCACTTTTAATCTGTAAGGAATAGTGTTATGTGGCAGCCTAATTACAATGCTATCTGAAAATGAGATGAGCTAAGTGGAATATGACATGTCCATTAAATGTATCTGACACAGTGAAATAATGTAGCTAACTTCATTTTAAATCTTTATTTTTCATGACTACGTTCTCTAAATACAGAGATCCTGATGCACAACTATAAAGCTGGTTAGCTTGAATTATGGATATGATATGTATAAAAGTTTAACTACTGGAACTCAACAAAATATCCCTTAGTTTCCCTATAGAAGAATTGTTCCTATCTTCATCTTGTTGAATTCCCTATTGTACAAAGTGCTAAATGATGTTTGGCTGAGTACAGACACCAGCTTTCAGAGAGCAAGTTTACAAGACAACAGCCAGAAAGTTCATTTCAGCTGTGACGATCCAGGAGATATAAAAAGATCAGGAAAAAAGATTTGTTAGCACCAGAGTGTAGTGACTCTGGATGTTTGCCCACCGGGGAACCAGATGTACAGTAAATTGAGCAGCTTATCATCAGCTTATTTAATGTAAATTTATTTACACAGTAGCACCCACCAACCACAGTATACAGACTGAAATAGAGATCAGGGTACAGTATCCAGGGTGTGTTGATCAGGGGCTGTTATTTGGACAGCTGACGAGTGTCTGATGATTGGAAACAGGACAGCGTGTTTAATGAATTAGACAGCTTGTGTAGATACATGTACCCAGGCCTGGATGTTTGGATGATTAGAGGAAAAGAAGTAACCTTTAAACCCTTCCAAGTGTGGCTAATAGAGGAATGGTTAGTTTATACACCAATTACTGAGAGAACCTGAGACTACTTGCTACACATCACTGCACCCACTAATAGCAGAAGCCACCCATGCTAGAACAACATCTTAACATACACAGCAACACTGTAGCTTCTGCTGTGTGCCCTCTGCTTCAACCTCAACTCTTCCAGCTCCTTTGCCTCTTTATCCCAATACAACCACTCGAGGTTGGACAGCTGACAGTAAGACAATATGTACTGTATTCACTATAAGATCTCTTTTTTTAAAAAAAAGAGTGGAGCATTAAATCTAATCACAAATCTGGAGAGGACAGCTCTCCAGACAGAGCAGCCAGATGTCTTTTTAAGCACACAGTTACCAAAGTCTGCCCTGGATTAGTCTGGTGGAAACAAACCCTCGCCCTACAGGGACTGAAGCCCCAGGTGCACAACACACTTCCAGCCCAGCTTTTCATCCCTCCCACCCTCCCCTCGGGGCAGACAGCGCCCCGGCCACACAAGATTTAGGGAGTGAGTGGCAGCATGGATGGGAAAAACAGGGATTTGGAAAGTGGTAGCGAGCTTTCCGGAGAGGTTAATGACAAAGGATTGGGTGTTGAATTGGGGTCATTTCAGTTAGGTGATACAAGACTGAGCCTGTTCACACTCTCACTGGCCTCCAGGAAATGTCAAGTAGTTTTTAAGCTACCGCACTGTTGTATGAAGTTCCAAGGGTAACCAAAACAACACAAGCATTTGGTTCTCTTTCAGCTGCTACTTCTCCAACTGGCTGACGGTGGTCAATCAGTGGTCAGGATCTGATTGCATCTTGGTAACTTTACCCTTTGTTATTTCTACATTTTACGTGCACTGGGAAAATTCACTGAAATTATTTCTGACATTCTGTGATTCTATAGTAGAGTCAGTAACAAGTAGAAGAGTCCACCCTCTTTACATGTGGTATTGTCATTGTTTTGAGTCAGGATCGATGGTCTGAGGGTTGTTTCACCAGAGCTTCACTGTCAATGAACATTTCATCAGGATTTTACTTAGAAGTCAAATTCAAAGAACCTAAAGGTTCATCTGCATCTAGAAAATAAGACCAATTTATCGTAGCTGAGATAATAGATACAGTTCTTAACAGATTTATTAGACCACCTGTCAGAGACCATCCAGCATCATGAAGTGCTTTAATGTGAACTCTTCCATTTTTAGTGAGCTCTCGACTTTTCACCATTTTGAACACGAATGAAGAATTTCAAACTGAATTCACCTTTTTATACCCAAATCTGAGCTATGCTGGCAGTGGCTATGTAATATCGAGAATATAGCTGACTTAAGTGACATCATGAAATCAAAGTCTCTCCCTCAAGCCACAAAATACAACCTACAACAAAAGATTATCACGCAACACTGCAGACGTGTGTTTTAGCATCTTTCAGCTCATTGTTTTGGCAATTTCCAGCAGAAGCAGGCTGCTGTTTTCAGCTAAATAGATCTGACAAAAGGCAGACACACAAAGGTAGCAACTAACTAGTTCATAAAGTCAAACATCTAGCAGATACAGGACCAAATATTTCTCTATGGAGTTGGTGGAGAACAAAATGTAGCTAAACACGGGGTGAATATTGGATTTACGTTCATCAGGTGACCAGAAACACAAATGCTGACATTAGCATTGGCTAAAAAACATGCAACACAGAGTAGAAACAATTCACCAACTAGCTTTTTACGTTTCATATACAGAGTGCTCATCTTTCTCTAACAGCCAACAGGTTAATTTAGTTGACCGACTAAATGACATAATTAATGTTAATTGACTAAAGGTGATAACATCTACAAATGAGAGGCTTGCTAACAGCTGCCCTTGGTTTTATGAGGACAACTGAGTGCACAGTGACCTTTATGTTGAAGGGGGGTCAGTGGTGCATTTGAGATATGACCGCGCGTTCTGGATTATTAAACTGAATCCAGAGTTCTGAGATCTAGGTTGCTGCATTTGCAAAAAAGTGTAAATATATCGAGAAAGTGTTTGAATGTTTTCTGTCTCGAAGCCTGGAAATATTTACTGACATTAAAAAAAAAAGCCATAAACATTACCAGCATGCATTTTGGCAAGAGAATGAGAAATCATAATTTTATGTAAATACTAAGACGGATATTAATACCAGACATAAACACAATGCACTCCATTAGCATACGAGACACACTCTGTATTAATGCCAGGTGTAAAGGGCGCCTTTGTTTATTTCTAATTGCATCTCCACTGCTACAATAATGCATGATGAGGACTAGCCAGCAGCCTGTTTACTGCTGGTAATGGCTTCCTCACTTCCCACAAACCCCTGCTGGTCTCCCAGGGATACGCATGGCATATTAGGAATGATGAAGCCGTGGCAGATGGGCAAGCTCCCTCTCCATGCCCACTTGCCTTATTTGTGTCACAGGCCGGTGAGGCAAAGCATCATTATCTGCTAAGTGGCTTCTTCTACCCAGGGTGTGCAGCCAGGTCTCTACTCTGAGAGGGAGATAAAGAGAGAATGAAGGAAAACTCGGGCAGACAGAAAGAGAGAGAGAGAGAGAGAGAGAGAGAGAGAGAGAGAGACATGGAAAGAGAAGAAGCAAGACAGCATGTCGCCTGCCTGTGGTTCAGGTAATCAGCTGGACTGCAGCCCATGCCCCGCTGTCTGCACACTGCTGAGCCTTCAGGAGGCTGTTGTCTTTAGGCTGTCATGCTTCACAAAGCTACCATCCATTTAAAGTGCCACTGAATTAAAGGCATGTGATTTATTTGAAGGGGTCCATCTTAGGGCTTCACACTGGGATGCTAAAGGTAGACATTCATTTCCAGGAATCAATTATCTGAAATGGCTAATTAATAAATGTCTGAATTAATCAGAGGGAGAACGCGTCATCAGAGTCCTGCACGGAGTCACATATGACCGCCATAATGGGCTTGGTTCATCATCAACTCCAACTGTGAGAGTCCGATGGAAATGGCCACCATTATCGCTGATGACAGCACGGCCCGCGCTAATGGCCATGTCGCTTATCAGGACTGCAGGTGTGTAATTGTTCAGGAGGGATTCCGCTAACAAACAGTGAAAGCCAAAACCCATTCTGGAACAAAAAACCCTGCTGCAGACAAATAAGATGAGACAATGCGCTGCCGTATTTGCTACGTGCTATCAAGGATTGGCAGGGCATCTTTCAGCAAATAATGACCGAGCATAAAACAAACGGCGAGCGGGGAAAGGACAGAACACACAGCAACTGTGATAAAAATATTCCATATTCTGAGGAGCTGTAGCCAGGCAACAACACAGAGAAACACATGAGATGTTGTAAGGCTCCCAGCAGGGGACTGGAAAACAAGTCCAAATAAACCTTGTTATTTATCAATGTCCATTTGGACCATCTTAAATCAACAGTGGGACGGCTACACCCTTAACTGGCCTCAAGATTTATTCTTATTAGATAAGATGAGTCACATTTTGCACCTATATGGTTGTTATCAGCAGGCATCCTGGCTTAACTTTATACTGCGGCACTATAAAGGAGACTTACCGAGCCCCTGATTGATGGAATACTGGCTGTCTGCCGAGAGACCGGACCATACGGACCCATCACACAACTGAATGACAGAAGCTGTCACAGTTTAGACAGACCTATCCATCTAGGATCTGGTGTTGAAATCAGCTTTGCCCTGAAAACGCACAAGCTTTGTCATTTCTGTGACTTGTATGTGTGAAATACAGTATGTGTTTACACTTAAAAATAATAAAATCTGAGGCTTAGGGCAAACCTTCTCATAGCAGTTCTTCTCTGTAGCCTAAAGGAAGCCATTTAAAATTCAGTGACGGAGGAATGCAGCCAGAGTGAGAATTCTCTCACGGAGATAAGCCTGTCATACATAAACAGGTTTAGTGTAGGCAAAGACATAACATAAAGACTATAGGAAAGTAGTAATGAAATTCAGCACATGCTATCCGGCTCTAACAACAACTTCAACTTCACCTCTCCTTTATAGTCTGGATCATATTTCCCTCCAATTATGAGACACACTTACTCAAATTCAAATATAATCAAACCAATTTATTCAAATATTTTGTCATATAAGATGTCAAAATCAACCCAGTATAAAAAGGGAAAATGCATGTATTCATTTTATGAGACTATGGCGAGAAGATTGATATCAATGTCTGGAGCCAGCGCATGGTTAGCATAGCTTAGCAGAGAGACTGGAAGTAGAAGGAAACAGCTAGCTAAAACTCAGAAATATACTAAACACTTGTAAAAACTTATTAATTGACATGTGTCCTGATCAAGGCTACATCCTTGAAAAAATAGTTTAACAGATCAATATTAATCTCATGTCTGTGGTTTAAGTATGGAACTGAAGTCAGGAGGTGGTTAGCCTAGCTTAGCGCACAGAGTGGCAGATGGGTCAAACCGCTAGCCTGGCTCTGTATAAAGTAAAACAAACAAACAAAAAAAACCTCTATATACACCTTTAAAGATCATTTATTATCACTTATTTTGATTCCCAGTTTGTAGTTTGGGAGGAGTGATATGTTACTATTTCTTGGCGATCAGTGACTGAGCAGCTTCTCTTAGATCTGAGGGACGTTTGCCATCCCCTGTTGTTCGCCAAGAAATAGTTCCGATGAATGAGAGGCGGGGTCCACCCTGGACAGGTCGCCAGTTCATCACAAGGCTGAAATTGTGGTTTATGTATGGGTTAAACAAACTAGATACATCGTGCAAATAAACCAAATTTAGAGGTTTTGGAGTGAGTATGTTTTTCAATCTGGACCAGCCAGCTGTTTCCTCAGCTTCAAACCTTTGTGTTAAGCTAGGCTAAAGAGTCCTGAAAAGCTGTCTGAGCCATTTAATCTGAAATCAAGCCTTGACATCTTTTTGAAATAATTACATTTGGTTTTCATTATTTAATAAAAATAATGTAAATAATAGTGTGCTTTACCGGGACTTTCTTCACCTCTACCTGTCTTCAGTTGGTAAAATCATTGGAAACAATGTGTTGACAGTATTAAGGTGTGTTCAGTTTGTTAGCAAAAGAAGAAAATTCAATTTATTTGCACAAATCAGAACGCTTCAGTGTTTGTAGACCGTTTATTCAGCAGAACCCTGTTATACCAACTGTAGAGACGTTAGCTTTATCTGTTAGCTGGCAACATACTCCCCAAATGTTTGTGGTGTTCCTGTATTTTTGTACAAGCCTTTTCTATTAGTTCCTCTTGACCCATCTACTTTTATCTAGTCTCCGAATAATTAATTGACTGGAGTCACGCAACAACAACTAACATGGATACGTTTTCAACTCTGTATTTAACACGCAGACGTTAGATTGGTCAATTGGTCAATCAACGAGCATATTGCTCAAAATTAAGAAGACTCCGAGAGACAAGCTGCTGAGATGAGATATCTTACCTGTTTATAAATATCACAATATTATGTAATGACATCCACAAAAAACAGTGGCAGCAAGAGCAAATGCACAAATACACACGTCAACCATCACATAATATTTCAAGATTAAAATTGGCCAAAGATAGAGGGAGAGAAATACAAAGGCATGCTACATTTACTGTAACCACAGCAACAGTTGCCTGCTATTGAAGCTTCGTCTCTTTTTTAGTCCAGTGAACCTTTGTTAGACATGTGAGAGCAGCTTATATGCAGAATGAGAATGTTATGCTGTCATTTGAATAAAAAGCCTCTGTAACTTTTCTTCTCTGCTTCACTGAATCTCCATTCACATCCCTTCACTGCCTTTACTGTTTAAGTTATCCAAGTGTTCACATTTCACATAGTAATGAGAGAATGTGTGCACTTCATTTGTCTGTAACATATAATGTGATGAGTGATGGCCTTACTAGCTTCCAAACCAAAACCTTGCTTGTGAGTGGAGCCTACATGAAAATCTGGCCAGGGGGACAGTGAAATTGAGGAGTTTCACTGGACCAAAACCTCAAAATGACCCGAGGGATGGAAGGAATTTTGGCATTTTTCATACAGTGAGAACCTTAGCCCCTCTCTCTGCTTGTCTTGTATGTGATGTACAGTGTTTCTCTCCTTCACTCCTTTCTGCCTGATGTGAACTGCTTGGCTGCCTGTGAAGATTAAATCTCACTGAAGTACTTCTATCAGGCAAAAGTTCACTGAACACAGCAAAGATATGAGAGAGTCTGAGAGTCCTTTTTTCTTCAAGCTTTACTTACTTTTTTTTTATGATGACAAAGTACATATCAAGGTATTTAAAGCAACAGTACATAGATTCTTTTTTTTTTTTTGGCCCCCGTTTACTCTTATCCAACAGCTTCTTGCTCGGTCGCTCCTTTTCTCTTAGCTGCCTCCATCAAAGTCCTCTTTGGTCTCTTCTCCTCTGCCATTATGTCCATAGAGACTTCTGAGCCCATTTACATTAGCCGCTTGCCCAGCTCCGGTTCTGTCACAACACCCTATCAGCCCTGCAACCAGGCCCGAAAACCTCCTCATGTGAGTGTTTCAAAACACCTCTGGTACAAACACTAACACTCCCCCGGTGCTCTGAGCTCACAGTAAATCTAAAATCTCTTATTTTATGATGGAAAGTAACACATTTCTTTAAATTATTGACAAAAATAAATGCTCTACCGTTTTCAAGACTGTGCTTTATGGACACAAACTTCTCCACCTGCTTAGTGGCCATGAACACCTATTCTAATAGGTGTCCAGACATTAGCTGTAGCCATTAGGTAGCTCGCCTACACACCAACAAGTTATACAAAGCGTGCCTGTGTTTTCCTGAGGTCGACAGCTTATTCTGACTGGTTTCAAAACCTACCAGGAAGTCAGGAGGAGGAGCTCCAAACTACTTTCATTTGTTTTCATGTCTCTGTATAAA
Source organism: Sciaenops ocellatus (assembly GCA_033000465.1). Taxonomy (NCBI): domain Eukaryota; kingdom Metazoa; phylum Chordata; class Actinopteri; family Sciaenidae; genus Sciaenops; species Sciaenops ocellatus. The sequence continues at coordinate 3,580,618 of CP136886.1, read as the reverse complement.
CCTCAACTTTGATGAACATGCTCGCTTGCCTCAATGTGTGCCATCTATTTTACGGTTTAAGTGGAAAACATATTTAAGACTGTAGATATTCCTTTCTTACAGCATTGTTACACTTCTGATGATAAGCTGGTAGCACACACTGTTCTTACGTAACAGCACTGAAACAGAAAGTCTCTCGCCAGCAGAGGTATAAGTGGCTTAACCTCAGGACAGGCCAAGTTTAATTTGAGTTGAGAGGTTAAGTGGTTGAAATTGGAGCTCAGCAGATAATCTGCTGAAAACATATTCCTGAGGAGGGAAAAAGATCTGAGGGCCCTGCACTACTTCTGCTGGAAGCCCACCACAAGGAATTCAAAAACTGACGAGGGAGGACTGAAAAACATGACTCGAAGGAAAAAAACCTACCAAATCAAATGTTTTCTGGAGCGTTCCCATAAATCTGGATAATAGAATGTGGCTGGAGGCAGAGTCTGATTTAAGAGTACTGTTGGCGCGCCATCATTTTTAATGGTGTCTTCATGTCCTTGGAATACAGACACAACTGACAGTGGAAGCGAGATAAAATAAACCACTTCAATTATGAGAAAATCAAAAAGATGGAGGATAATTTTACAAAGTGAGACTCTTCCACACAAGTGTCAGCGAACAATAACACCACGGTGTCACCAGGGAATTCCAGCTCATCTACAATTCCTCCTTAAATGCCTCCATTAGGCCCCGAGGTATCGGAGCTGTAATCTTGGCTTTATTGCGATTCCTTTACGTTGAAAGGTCAGCCAGCAGAGGTCAACAATCCCAGCGCCAGAGTCACTTTCAAAGGCAGCAGCTGAGATGAGACGTGCACTTCGGAGTGACAGCAGAGGCACGCCCCGAGCATTCACCCGCCAAGTTCATTAGCTTAATATCGGTGGACATCTGTTTAACGGGCGGGCTGTTACTACATCTTACCTAATCAGAGTGTTCCTCTGGGAAATCAACCAGAGGAGTTAGAGGTGCCATCAAACAGCAGCATCCCTGCTATCCACAGGACCGCTCTATCATCGCTGTAATTAGGATCTCAGTGAAAAGGAGCCACGTTTTGACAGCTTTCTTATTATTTCATTTAATAAGAGGGAGGCAGATACACAGCTAATATAATGCCTCTATTCATTTCATTTGAGGGCCTTAATTGATGCTCTTGGCCACAAGGCCTGAAGACAAGTGAGCAAGACGAGCTTATAGGGCAAAGCATGGCAGACACTGAATGACACTGAAGAGCCAGTTGTCCATGTTAGTCCATATCTCAGCTACTTTTGTATGGATGGCCATGAAATTTGGTAGAAATATTCATAGTTCCCAGAGGAATCCATTTGACTTCTTAACTTAACCCCTGATTTTTCCTTGAGTGTCTTTATGACATTTATTGGTTTTGAGTCAAATGTCTGTTTTTCCCACAGAGTTGTTTTAACTTTGGGTAATGCCTGGATTTTCATGTGGAGCCAGCATCACATTAAAATTTGTACTGTTGTGGTTTGTGTTTAGTGCTAATTAGCAAATGTCACCAAACAAACGTGTTAAACTAAAATGGTGAACATGGTACACATTAACTGCTACACACTGGCACGTTAGCTTAAATCTCTTATTCTGGGCCAAAATAACTGAATTTGCAGCAGACTTTTCAAAAACAAAAAAAACAAAAACAATGTATAATGAGAGTGTAAAGATGATTTTAAGATATCAGAAATGCTCTGTTCATGGGCCTTTCTGTTGGCAGCTGCTGGCCTGTACAGCTAGTTAACCAAGAAGATGAACTCATTTCTTTAACTTTTGCTATTTGCCCTGAAGCAAACCTGTAAGATAACTCTTGTGCTTAACTGTAAAATGTTTCACTGTATTTTACCGTAACCAATAAGTAGTGTCATTTTCAGTCGACGAGGAAGTCGAGTTCTATAAGTAAGCTTACAACAACCTGTAAAGGGGTGTCAATCTCGTGTCTAATTTGTAATTTATGATTTATGATTAGGATCCTGAGTGCAGATGCCAAGGAGGAGAGTAGATTTATGGATGCTTGAGAGTGGCATGCTGTAGAAGAATGCAAAGAGCAACTATATGGTGAGACCGTGATGGACACTGTATGATAACCCCGCCTCTGAAGAATTTGGTTTAGCTTGTGTTGGAAGGGTCAGTAGTAACAAAATCCCCTTCATCTACCTATTATTTACAACTGTTTCTATAACTATTTTTCAAGGTTATAGAAAGGATTTAGCTGTCTATTTATGGGGATGACATTCTTAATCCTGCCTCCAAACCTGTGATTTTTCAACTGTTTCTTCAGTAGATTTAAAATCCATCAGTAAACCCCACAACCAGACAAATGTTGAGTTGTTGAACAAATTGGAGATGAGGGTGGTGATTTAGAGTTCTTCAACCAGACTCAAATACTTACCAGGCAAACTTAGCAGGAATACTTACCAGGTAATACTTCCAATTTCGCTTGATTTTGGGTTAAATATATTGGAGGAATCTTGGAGGGTTCACACTTGTACTCAAAGTGTGACAGCTAATCACACCCTAGTCTATCAGTAGTTAATTGGACCAGCTTTCACAAACTTGGTTTTGTGTCCTTTTCAGAGGTTTTATTCAAATTAAGTATAATTTATTTCGCTGCAACATTTTGAAGAAAATATTTAAAACACATCAGGGCAGTGACACACAAAGTGCAGATGAACTGCTGCCTGTGTAAACACCCTGCACTGGACTGATCTTCACTGATTGTCCCAGTTCACTGCCATCAAACTAGAGACCAAAGAGTCAAATAAAATTCAGTCAAAGGAAAGAAGCCGAGACAGTTCGAGATTCTCTGGTGGACTGTAAAAAGAGGAATCATAATGAAAATCCACTTTATGACAATTCCAGGTGCCTTTAAATCTCCACAGACAGTCTGCAAGTGTTAAATCCATTAGTAGTCCATGTCGAGCTTGACAAAAAACACAAACGATATGCAGCGTGGAGTTTGCATCCAGGTTTCTTTTGGCTGTTGGCAGTGAGACAGTTGAGTTCAACGAGTAAACCATGTCAGTGTTTAAGCCATGAATCAGGAATGTGAAGCAAAGAGTGTCTCTGCTAAAACACATGCTGCACTGCACGAACTCGCTTGCTTTACCCTCCTCATGTTCACTTCACTTCTAATACACAAAACCACAATGCACGTAACTATGTCAGACATTTCATCCTCCTCGAAGTCTCTATGGGACGCATACATTTTTAAAAACATAAGGAAACTCAAGATGATTGAATCAAACGTGAAGTGGCTCCAACTCTGTTCCCAACATGTGCTGGGAAGGTTCCATTCATGTTATCCCAGAGTACTCCAGCTCTGGAGAAGCTTTAACAAGCCTCACACAGTTTATAAATTCTGCAGAGTTCGTCAGGGCCGCCTTCCAAAGAAAACTCTCCCAGCACACATGACGTGACAACTGATCTCCTCAGGTTCGTGTGAACGCAGGGTGCAAATCACATTGTGAGATAGATGAAGAACACTTGAATCCAAGAGGCAAATCATGAACTATTGACATGTTTCAGTTAATTAAGGAAAATGATTCATGAATACAGTTTACACTTCCTGTCACTCTGTCAACAAACATTTGAACTTCCATTCAAAAACACCACAGCAGTGATGTCTTAACATCAATAATGCACCAAAATGAGAATCTCATCGATTACAATTTGAATTTCTAATAGGTGGTTTCAGAGGAATAGTGGGTGGGTGACAGAGATGAGTTGGTGCTGTCTATGAAAAGGAACACTGGCATGGACACGTACTGCGGTTATAGTCTGAAGAGGAGCACTAGATATTTCAGATTTTATTAAGCTGTTGAGAGTAAAGCCCAGTTCAGACCAAAGATTTACAAGACAGAACTGTTTTAGAACGTTGCAAGGAAAGTTGCAGAAGTGTCTCAGCAAGACAAAAAACAGCTGATCAAGCCAGTAAACTGTCAGCAGGTCAAAAAGAAAGTCAAGAATTTGTAGCTGTCCATGGGTGCTTCAACGGGGGAAATTGACAAAATCTGTTTTTAATACTACAAACATAACTCTATTAAGTAATTCACTGTCATTATATTATTACTCATTGTATAAAGACACTACAATTTAGATCCAACTACAAAAAAAGCCTGACCAGCATCCAGTCGCATAGGTGTAAACTGCTAGATTTCAGAAAGTTGCAGACCAGCACATTGCCATAAGTTGCAACTTTCAACTCATCTTGTCACTAAACTTTGGACTGGCCTAGTTCAGACGGGAGCTTTGTAGTTTCACGTCAACTTTGACAATCTGACCAATCCAACTTCGGATCAGGATTTTAGGTTACCATGACAAGATTTCATGCTGCTCAAGAAAACTTCACAATAGCCGACTCATCAATAACATCTCAAAACAATCATCGACATGCATCCCTCTTTCATAGGGGCCCTGTGGAGTTTTCTTTTGAGTTTCTGTTCACGTTCAGTTTTACTTTTACAAAACACATCAGGCCTCATGTCGTATTTGCATTCTCATCCTCTTTTTTTCTGTCTTACTTCTGCTTTGAGGTTTGCTGGTGCGAGTGTTCCAAGTTGGAAACCATTGGAAATGAGACATACATATTGTAGCTTACAATGAGTTTTGTTACACTGTTAAGTGAAACAGATTTTCCACTTGTGAACAAATCTGTTCATAATCTTATAATTTTCGCACAGTTTTTGTTTGGACCAGTTTCGGTTAATTTTGGAGGCTCCAGTTTGTGGTGATGTTAAACTATCTTGCTTCATACTGAGAGGAGTTTCTAATATTATGTCTAGACCATGTATATCAATGACAGTAGAATAAACAACAAACACCTCTCTATATAATGTAATACAGTGCTGTGATAAGAGCACAACAAACCACATCCTCAAAAATCATCATACACTTAATGACACAAGCCCAATAACATACAACTACATATGTCTTATGTGCAAGTCTTATGTTCAGAGATATGACAAATATAACAGTAATAACCTAAATAACCAAAACGGGGAATGCAATAATATTTAAGTCTGTCACTGCTGAATTCATAAATGTATTTGAGATTTTAATCCCTTTGAGATCTCATGTATAAAAATGAGTCCAAGACAGCAAAAACACCAAAACACAAATATGTGGTCTTCTTTTTTTAAATGAGATTCAAGAGTTTAAAGTACATTTAATGCTGCAAACAACATCAGTCTTCTGACTTGGAATGCTTTCCAAAGTGAGACTTAGCAGTTTGGGGGTGATCCAAAGCAATCCCCAGAGGAAATGAGTGTTTTTGCAGGCTTTTTATTAGAATTTCAAAAGTAAGTGGATGATAGGAGTGAAGCTGCAAAGAGCCTTTTAACAGCTGTCCAATTAAAGCTTGTCGATCCGTTCATCATTCCACATTTTCACGAGTGCATACTATATCGTTCACCAGTGCAAACGGGGATGCAATGATTTGCCTTGTGAGTCTTGTTTGCTTTTTTTTTTGTTTCCCCTTGGGGCTCACCGCAGTGACAGAGGAACCTTCCATCGCACTACAGGAAGTGAGTGTTTTCTGTTGAGATACATGGAATGCCAGAAGAAAAGTACAAACCCCGGCTTAAAAAGCACTCACACCAAGACAACCCGTGGAAGAATTCAGAAAGCATCGGCAGAACTATACTTTTCCAGGAGGAGGGTGAGAAGAGGGCTAATCTTTCGGGCAACACTACCCCCTGCTCAGCTGGAAAGGAATGCGCCCTTTCACAAGCTGAATTGAGGGCATGCCTGGCATGGAAATAATAGGGGAAGAAGTCACAATTTCCCAGATACTGGGGGTGGGGGTGCTTAAGGGGGAGCTTAAACTGGGGCAGCTCAAGTCTTTTTTTTTATCTTTACCCCTTTCCAGCAAGAGAAGAAGAATCTGTGCTCTACATTCACTTCCATGCCGTGTTACAAATGTTAGTTACTCCAACCTTTGGTTCCGTGGAGATGTACAAATGAATACTTTTGAGTAACATCGCAAAAATTCTGGACACGTCCATGTTGCTTCGCACACAAAAAGGTCAATGGTCGTGTCAGGGCTGTACATGTGCAGAAATTTAGACTTACACTTCGAGTTTATTTTTTAACATTAATCATCAGTATACACAACACACAGACACAGGTCCATAACCGGGCAAAGTTTTAACAAGGATCCACCCGTGGCCGTGACTCTCTGCTCTCGGTTCTTTGGCTGCACTTCCTCATCCTCTTCAATGAAACAAGATACTAGCTAAATAAATCAGGGTAAATTGCACTAAATGTAAGTTCAACATACTGTATAGTAATTGGATTAAAAATGTTTAGTCTACTTCAATAATAATTTGACACTAATATCAATACGAGCAGGGCAGCAGCATTATTTCATTAATGGTTGCGTGATGTAACAGTGATGTGGGTCATGTTGGGTTCAAGGTTTAGGTTCTAAGTATTAGATCTGTGATTTTTGGATGTTCTTTTAGATGTTCAATTGATTTTATAGAATCTGATTGACGTCCATCAGCGGAGAAATTGTATCACTTCCTGTTAGAACAAAACAGAAAAAAGAACAAACTTTCCTTCTGCGTCATCCACAGCACCATTAAAAATCCTATGAGAAATCCTCAGTGTGTTTGTTTCTGTCATATTGTGACGCATGAAGAACGAGTTTCAGGTTCAGGTTTCTGTCGGTGGAAACACAAAGAGAGAATTTCACGCTGAGAAGACTCAGAAATCTTCTTCATTTGTCTAACTCAGACTCTTAAACCCTCATATTAGCATCTGCTGAATTTTAGAGTGCATTTTTATACCCCAGGATCTCACCAGGGCCAGTATGGAGAGAAGGAAATGTTACAACGTACATTTGAGAGTCTTAAGGTAAACGTGCTAAGTTACATGTATTCTGTCATAGCCAGAGAGCATGTGTAGCCTGGGAAAATGAAAGCCACGGCTGCATATCTGTGGTTTTGTAAAGGAGTCGGCTCTGCCAGCCTGACTGTGGCGCACATGGCCCTGTATGTCCCCTTCTGGAAACACTGAAGGTGCTCAGCATTCTTTGTGGCTGATTCCAGACTAAATTGGCTTGTTTTTTTTAACACACAGAAAATGTGTAAAACACACAGAGTGGTAACAGGGCCAGATATGTTCACTGTGTGAAAAACGATGCATTCAAGCTTTGTGGAGTTTTACCAATGAGGTCATGTTGACTGTTCAAATTATGAGCTCATCCACTTCTATTCTTGTTCTTTCTTCAATCATAAGGCAACACGTGGGCGGAAACTTGAATATTACCTCTGTAATTACCAAGGAAGTTTTCCTCTGCAAATAGACAAAAAGTAGGCCTAATCATAGCATTATATCCTCTTTTCCAACCACTGTGTTTGGCCAGTTTTTGTGCCACATACACAGTTGGCGCACATCTTCCATTTGCAAATCAGCAATCAAAACTTAGTTGCAATTCCAGGTTTGAAAAGAAAATAAAGGGAAGAAAGTGGACCAGAAAAGCGACTAATTAAAAGCTGCATATTTTCAAGGAGAGTAATCAGAGTAATTTCACTTACAAACTTTAGAATCTAGATTGAAGAAAGTCCAAATATTTCTAATTGTTCAGCTAGAGGAAACATTTTGTTACTTCATTCTGGTAGCAGAGAAAGTGCACCATGCGAGACACATCCTAAAACTCACCCTACGTGATGGCAGCATGAGGTGCACCGAAACCTGCGGTGGATATTTCCTGCACACTCAGCATTTTGGATGAATAGCTGTTCCTCGTGCTCTTTGCACAGCCTATTAAAAGCTCTTGGTGCATATCTGCTTCACATCAGGATGTGGGGATGTAATTACAGTTACCATGTGAAGGATGGGGAACAGCAGAGGAGCACAACAGCTTTTTTTTTTTTTTTTCCACTGTCACTCCCTCTGTGCCAGCATGGAGCTGCTGGGTTGCCAGGTTTTGCCACTGAAAGATTAGGCATTTTCTACACTGGACCTCCTTCAAAGACTCCACATCCCTCCAGCTTTCAACAGCAATTCTTTTGGGAAACACAGGGCTGAAATATGCTCGGAGCATGAGGTCATCTATGTTTTAAACCCATTTATTTTCTTTGCCAAATAGTTTTGGCAGAAACATAATTGACGTTTTTTCCTACCCATAACAGAGTTGTCACTTTTCAAATAGTCAACTTTGAAACTAACACACAGCCCATACCCATACCATATATATATATATATATACTGTATATGTAGAGTAATGGGTCTGAGATCTAGTGAGCTGTGACCCCTGTGTGGCCCCTGATGTCCAGAGAGAGCGTCTTACCCTTTAATAACATCTTTTCCTGTGTGGTGTCATACAGCTGCACTATGTGTCTTGATCAGGCCGTATGTGACGTCACCCATTAGTTTGTGAACACCCGTTTTGAAGACTTGAGTTTGGCGTTATGGATGTTGCCATCTTAGATTTTTGGAGCCAGAGGTGACCAGATTTGGACGTCACCCACCAGCGTAAAGCTGGTGGGTGACGTACTGTGGCTTGAGCTGGACTTGGCTTTGACCTTGGTTTTGGTTTTCAGACAGGAAAAAATGTCGGCCTGTCACAATCGTTCTTGTGTTACAGCTCAACAGTACACTCAAATATGTTTCTGGAGCGTCTGAGGCAAGAAATCGCCAATGCAGTAACTGAATCTAGATTCATATTTGATCAGCACTACCGAGTTTAATAGTTTGATCTGAGTTTCGTGAGCCTGGTGTGTTGCACTGGTCAATCACGAAGTAGCCACGCCCTAAAGCATACACCGCTTTATTGTCATCATATTTTACTCTGTATAGGAACATCATGCTGTGTGGAAGAAGACTTGAAACTAGAGACCATAAACTCATAGGGTAACTATAATCAACTAATAAATCAAGTCAGAAGTATGGTCAGTTTCACCTAAAGATCAATACAAGCTACCTTTTTTATTGCGGCCGTTGGAGCTCTGCCCCCTGCTGGCCATTAGAAAGGATGCAGGTTTAAGAAACTTCCACAGTGGCTCCACTCCCCTATTGTAAGCCAGCAGGTGAGTTCTCACATTTGTAAGTTTCTAAGATTCTTCAATGTTGTGTTCATCTGATCAGTATTTGTTCCATAGCATCCTACATTTTTCATTTATTAGCTTTATACTATTTCATACACTGGCAATTGACAAAAAATGTGAGAGAACTGCAGGAATTTCCAATACAAGTAATTCCAAGGGATGTGTATATCAAAAGCACACTCATACTGAAATATACTGAACTTTCCAGTGAGAACACAGAACATACTCATAGGGATTCATCCTCAGGGGAGCATGAACATCCACAAATTTCGTTCCATGAAAATTCATGTCATTTCTGAGATGAGGTCATATCTGTGCAAAGTGCTACGATTCATTCTGTGGCTATAAATATCCAGAAGAACTGTCATGGCACTCTTGACCCAAGTGTTAGACTGTCCGAGCCACCAACTGACTGATGTCACCATCCAGCCTTGACCCTTGACCTGATGTCACCACCCAGCCTTGAACCTTGACAGCGTCATGAACCACAACACATCATGCCCACACTGGTACACATGCATTCCTTTGTACATGTATGTCTGTACGTGCTTGTGTGCATATGCATACCCTCGCAAACAATACCTCTAGTGTAATGAGCTGTACCAGCTGAAGCGGGGTGGTGGTCACACATGCACTGTAGATACTTATCTTATCATGCCGCATGGATCCACTGAGCTTCATGGGTTCAAGGCTGTACTATTGGTTTCACAGAATGATTCATTTGAACATTTAAAGCAACGGAGCGCAACTTTTTGAATGAAAAAAAACATTCTCCTCCTTACAAATGAAAAGTTGAATTCATAGAAATGAAAAGCTTACTTGTTCAGATCAATAAACTCGGGTGTTTGCTGCATCTGCTTTCAATTAGTAACTAATTGTGTCGGCTTATGTTAGCAAATATCAGATACAAGCTAGCCACAATACCACTACAGAGCTTCCATGAGAGTTTTGGCTTCATTTGCAGAAAATTCCTCATTTTAAAGTCTATAGCTTTCCTCTTTTTGCACTCCCCCGATGCTCTGAGCTCACAGTCCAGGCAGCCCAGCTAACAAACTGAGCTAACATTAGCTAACAGCTGCCAGCAGCTTACTTTACTGTCCATCAGGAAACTCTGTAAATCACAGAGAGTCGAGGCGGAGCAGCCGGGAGACATCAGAGGGAAAACAAGAAAACATTTTCTCCATAAAATATGATCCAGTTTCACCAAAATCAGTCAAATAGTTGGTGGTGTGTGACTTAGTTCAGAAAAGCGTATCACGGATGATTGTACCCAGAACACAAAGTTACATAGAGTACGGAGTGAAGAGGCACCATTTACCTGATTACAAGTCAGCGTATCACTTAAAAATGATTTAAAATCGATTTTGTCATAGAAAAGTTACACAATGAGGCTTTAAAGTGAGGTACTCGACAGGCCTTCTCTCACACTTTGGACGCAACACGTGCTGACCTGTGACATCATAGTGCATCTCTTCCCCTGACCTCCCAGGGGTCAACTTGCTTTCACGACACAATGAGACTGTCAACATTCATTCCCCCCGGCTTTACAAGAGGACCGCCACATAATCAGCGCGGTCGCCACCGAGCGATGTTATTAGGAACGGCTGGCTGAGCTTCTATGGCCGACCCAACACTAAGCACATCAGCGCCTGGCTGCCTGCTGCACTGTGACCTCTGTGAAGACTGGGCACCAAAGAGCACTGAACGTGTTAGTGCTCAGCAGCCATGCTTGCCCCGCTGACTGGACCCATTTTGTTCTGCAGCAACAATATTGTGGCCAGCTAGTTCACTGCACCTTTACCTCACAGTCAGAGCCAGAGAAAGAGAAATGTAGTAGGACATACAGGATGTGATGTGAAGATAAAGCCAAGCCTCGGAGGAGAAATATGAGCACAGCATTTTATTTTGAAGGGTGCTGGCAGAAGTGCTTATGCTGGAGCCTTAAAATGAGCATTAAAATTTCAACGGCGCAGTGAATGTTTTTTTTTTTGTGGAAGGGAGGAATTTTGAGTCAGAACTTAGCTCCAGCTGATGCACATGTTAACAGTGTCTGTATTCATGGTGAAACTCCCTTTTCTACAGTCAAACGCTTTAAATTACAACCAGGATTGTAATTTATCTCTCTTCTAGGAAACACGCCTTGAGCAAAAGCCATCGGTTAAAGCTCAATTAATCAAAGCAGTTGTTAATGGTGTAATCTGGAATGCATTAAGATAAACGTGCAATCCTATGGGCTCTCCAATGGCTGTGTGTCACTGTAAATATGCGTGTTATTTTGCAGTTTTTAGCAGCTCAAACTTCCCCACCCTTTCACAGCCACAGTTCTCACACTCAGAGTAGGAGGCTGAAATGTGTCTTTGTGAGGTTGTGTGTGTGAATTCTAATATGACTGCACAGAACCATGAGGGAAGTCATCCTTGGAAACTGCTTGGTAAAAGACAGGAACTCTCAAAAAACACTTGGCAGGTGATTGGATGAGCCATCTATCAAAGGTGAACTTCAACTCATCGAACCAACTGACCATATAATCGTAAAATGTATTCAAACTCTTCTCATGCAAAGATGTGTGAAGAAAACATCCACCACCGTATGTGTTAAACCACACCCTGTAGCTCAGGCTGTAGATGCAAGTAGTTCCTCAAAGCGTGCTGATTGGTCCAAACCATTGTGGTTTGGACACAAGCATGTAGCTTGAAACGTCCCAAGATGAACACTCGCGTGATTTCATGATCTCTGGAGTACAGCTGCCTCACGAGGTCATGTGAATGCATGAACGTGTGGATTCAGGCTTGTTCCATCAAGTGCTTACTAAGCACTATGATATTGTTAATATCAAGTTCAGTTTCATTCCAGAGAGAAATGCTGACCAAAACAGAATTTTTAGGGCCGACTGTTGCCAGTTTGCCAACTTCCACACACACAAAAAAACACTGCTTCCTTTATTTTTGTATTTATTTAAAATACAGAAGTCAGAGGAAGGTACATAAATGTCCTGATAATGCAGACTAAGCATTCAAAAATAGAAACTGCATGGTGGAACCAAAGGCCATCTCGTAGTTTCTGATTTTGGCTATTTAAGCCACAGCACTGTCATTTTATTTCCTTTCAGTGTGCACTTCAACTTCACTTCAACTTGAACTCAACCCTTAGTGTTCACAGTCACTGTTCAGTATTTACACCTTAGCAAAAGTTTCAACACATGAACTGGCACTAACGTCTAACGGCCTTCTACTTCCAGCATCTTCTATCACTTCCACATTAAAATTTCAACTGTCTTTAAGCCCTCTCACTTTAACTGATACTTCACTGAGACACAAACTGAAACTTCAGCTCCCATTTAGAAATTTCCATTTCAAGAGTCATTTTAGCATCTGCGAAATTCCCTTTTAACTACTTCACTGTTCTGCATTGTGCTACAACCTCAGGTACAATATCATTTCCCTTCGCGTCATCAACATCAGTTGATACAGCCATACAAACACATTTAAAAACTCTAAGACAATGAAATCAAAATGCTTTGCTCTGTTTTTTTCTGGCAGATTTTCATTCTGCTTTATTTATTTTAAAGCACGAGTCAGAAGTGGAGGGTATGTACACGTAGCCTAGGCATTGAAAGAAGCAAGATTGAGCCAAAGATACATACATGCAAATACATCTAAAATATCTCCTGAGTGGTTTCAGCACTTTGACAGGGCAACATAGCAAAGGAAAAAAAAGTACTGGTCTAAACAAAATAACTTCCTCCTTTCATACAAATCATACATCAACATGTTGAAAAAATTCCATCTTCCAAATAAACTCAGTGATCTGTTCAGGTGACAGGACTTTCAGTTTATGTTTGTTGGAAAACGTCTTCCCTGTAACATGGACATATTTAAGTGGTAGAACAGTTTTTACATTATGGACTTCAAAATAAAGGAAAGGAACACCATTTCTAACACTTTCTCTTCAACAACTTTTAGTGCTTACGCTTCAGCAGACGCTTGAACAGACAGTTCAGACAGTTTTTAGGACACTTTCAGCTCCTTTTATCACTTACACGCCTGACATTTCAACATTTTCAACTGACATTGACAACCATTTGTTTCATTTCAATAGATAGAATTTCTTTATTCAGTATTTAAACTTTACCTGCTTTTATGACTTGTATTCAAAAATGCATATATATTTGTAATTTCTATTCTTCACTTATGTCTTACATTTGTATTTTTGTCATCAAAATGTGTACATATTTAGATTTTCTTGCTCGTCTCTTTGTTTGTGTAGCCTGTTCTTTTTCAGATCTCCATGGTGGAGAGAAGGTTGTATGGTTCAGATCCCTTCCTTACATGAATCGAGGGTGTGAAGACACAGGGTGTTGCACGTTGTACACGAATTATGCTTTGTCAAATGTTGTTTGCTATATAAATCAATTTGACTTGGCTTAATCAAACTATCTAGCTTTTTCTGGAGCTTTCAGCTCACGCTCTTGTCACTGGAGATTGCTTCGTGACCATCATGTAAGCTATGGAGCTTTGGTCACGTTAAGACAGGTGAGGTGAAGTTGTAGGTGAAATCTCTGGAAAACGCTTGTGGACACTTAAAATAAATATTGCATCATGCTTGATATAAACCTTTTTGAAATAGAATCATTTTCTTCCAGAACTTCAGATTATTTTCTTCTTAACAGAAGCAAATTATTGTTCTGATATACAAATAGGTTGATTATCTTGTTAGAGGCAAAAAGAAACCTTTAGCCACTCGACTAGATTTAAAGTACCTTTACAACTGGGACTGACTTAAGTTTCATATGTGGCTAAATTTATTTTGAAAGTACACAAAGGTCCATTTAGAGGAAGTTCTTTCACTGCATCCAAGTTCCTTGTTTTGTACAACATGATGAGTAGTCAATTTAGAGACAACTACTCAACTCTCAACTCTCCTTTTTCAGCTTTATATAACCACAGGGAAGGACACATGCAAACAAACATGAACACGAGCACTTGACTTAAATATAGAATTTAAAGTTTCTCGTCGGGCATTAACAGCTGTTCACATGAGTTTAACTGTTGGAGATGGAGTAGACTCCACTCTTGGTTTGTAGCTTGAAGACCAGTAGTTAGACTGCTGGGGCTGGCCGGGCTGCTTTCCAGCTGTGTGCAGTGTAATGAGCAGCAATTACTCTGTATGACAAACTAACATTAAGTCCCCTGCCACTGCCGGCGCTGCGCTGTGTCAGTTTACCCTGAGAACGCAGCACATGAGTCAGGACTCCCAACGCACTGAGCACTTCTTATCAGCGCTCAGTTAATCAGTGAACTGATCCTGAATCAACAGCTGTGTTCTCCAGCTTTTTGGCTCCTGACCTGAAAACAGGCCGTTTTCCTCGGAAATTTAAAAGTTTGCAAATATGTCTTTTAAAAATGTGTCTGTGCAGTCTCTGTACTTTCCAGATTTAAATGGTATTGTCATTAGTAATTATTATGAGGTTATGTTTCTTAGGATTTATTTTGGTGCTGAAAGCTGCTGTGTGCTAAACACAATTTCTAGGTTTTCGAGGAGTTCACTCTAAGCCTGTGGCATCTTGACTTCTCTTCACTTCGTGTTCATTGTTTCATTTGTGTTAGATAGAAGATAGATGATAGAAGTGCAAGTTCAACTGATTAACCCGACATGAAAGAGTGAATTTGAAAGCTTTGACGCACTGACTGATATCAGACACAACACTGCAAATAATTACTTCAAATAACAGAATTTATCAGGACCACATGTCCCTGATTGAATCCTGTAAATGAACATATAGTCCTGGTCTCGCCCCACACTGGAATGCAGAAAAAACCCTGATCTCATACATCTCCACAGCAGGGAGTAAGGCGCTCGCAACGGCAAGGCAGATCAACCTGTGACACGCCAGAAAAAGAGTCGATAGTTTGTGTTGACTAAATGAATCAATTTCAGGTTCCATGACCTCATATTAATTAGGAGGTATTCATTCTTTAAAGATGCAGTAGTCAGAATTTTTATGTCAACAACTGAGAAAGTGAAGCGTCATGTGAAAAGTGTGTCAATAATGAAGAATTAGTTGGCCAACTTTCCAGTTCTCCTCTACTCTGTATAGCGTTTCAGCATCTTTCAGATCACTGTTTCGTTTTTTTTTACTGCTTGGTTTCAGTCTCAGGCTCTCATCAGCTGCTCCTGTGCACTTTCCCTTCAACAAACAGCAGACAGACAAACACAGTGGAGCATTTAGCAGGTAAAAGGAGATATTTTTTTGATCCACAGGGCTGCTGGAAAACCTGTGTGTGTTGACCATGGGACAGTAAAAACACCTTGAAGGCTGTCAGAAATGAATCAGAGGAAGAATAACTAACTGGCTGATCTCATGATTAAAGGTTGTCTCATGCATTACATGAAATGTATCTTCAGCATTTCGCCTCTATGCATCATTTTTTGTGAGTCCCTGGTGAGGTGGTCTTTGTCAATGTAAAGTTTTTAGGGGGTAGTTACACAATTCAAATACATTGGCTATTAATTAAAACAATTAACACCACAAATGATATTAATAAATGTGAAAATAAGGTCTGATATGATGGAAATATTAAGCACGCCTCTGTGTTTTAGACATCACTAAGATTGCCACTAGTGAGGCATATTTAAACGCGTAATCGATATGGATACAACAGCCTCTGTTAGAGGGTTGTTCTGTCTCTAAATAATATTATAAAGAGTATAGACCTGCTCTATGTGGAAAGATAACTTCTGACATGATTTGGAACTATATAGGTTCACTGAAATAATTACGGCCTTAAAAATGAAGGGTAACTTGAGGAACAGACAATATTTTGACCTACAAATCATCAGATTTTTGTTTGAGCCTTGTTAGTTTCTCGATTCATGCAGATCTTACTGTAATCTTTATTAGGTTTCAGACAGTTTTATGGTATATAATTAAGATATTTTGTTTCCTGGTTATTCCTTCTTGATGGTAATTCCATCATTCGCAGCACTGAACCTATACTACAGACCTTATATTACAGAGGAGTCGAGGTACAGTCCCTAAAGCAAAAACGCAGGAATTCCTCCGCTGTTCAGTTTCCTCCACACCCTATACTTTCTGTGGATAAACACCGCAGGAGAATACGAGCACTTTGTGCTGACATTTGCTGTTTGCTCAACCTGGAACAGCAGCCAGAGATGCCATAACTCAGTTTAACTACCATGTTGAGTTTAATGGAGTGACCACACAGCAAACTGTTGTTGGCAGTATGACAACACCCACTGTTATGGTTCAGTCAGCTGACTGCAACATCCCCGACTGGAGATACAGCTGAGCCGCCGAGCTTTTTGGGCCTCGGGGAGTCTTCATCTTCAGTAAAACATTTTTTTTAAAAACATGATCAGCCTCATTTGCTGCAAGACCTGCATGACCGAGGGCATAAACGCTTTCATCTCCGCTGTCATGGCCGAGGGAGGAAAACATCCAAGCTGCAAAGATACAGAGAAATAAAACAGTGGTATGCTGAGTGAAGCAATACTGGAACCAACAAGAAGTGAAAGTGATATGGTCAAAGTTTACTTGAAATTGGATTCTGTGTTAATGTCAGGCTGTTATATCTTTGGTTAGCCTATTATCACTTTGAATGCTCGAGCCACATGTCTGATCTATCACACCCTGATGAGGCAAGAACACGTCCTTGAAACCAATTCTGCCACTTCTGAAGAGGCTGGTATCTGTAGCTGAGGTCACCCTGTCTGCTAAAATGTTGCACACCTCGTTTTTACTGAACTGATAAAAAATTTTGATACATTTTCGAGAGTAAAAAGAGAAAGCGTGTGACTGTAATATGGAACATTTATCACTGTTTTTGACTGTATAAATCCATATATTACATTCCAGTTTAGTCACCGCCAATTTCCAATGTAGAAACAATCCCAGACCAACTGGTTTTCCATCAACCACAACTTCCCTGTGCTTCGATTTTCAGTCATCTGTCTCACACAACAGATACAATTCTGTTTTAGTCCGTACAGCTGTACTCATGTGTAACTACACTGATTGTTTATTGGGCTGTGAGTATTGCCAAAATGTTTCTAAGCACACAGCAGCTCTCTAGCTGAACGCACCCAGTGTAAACAGTGTCAGACAACTGAAGCTGTTGCTGGTCTGCCGCTGACATGGCTGAATAACATAATTATTTAGTTAATATCACTCTATGCTCACTTCAAAGCTGCCAGACTTCATTGACACAAACAGTAATTTTATCTTGCCCAACACTGGACCTACTGGTCCACCGCTGCCTAAATCCGTTTGTTTGTGTTGTTGTGTTGTGTTATTGAGTTTAGATCTGAACTATAACACTGAGGCAGTGATAGACCAATAACTCTCTTCTTCTATGAGGTAAAACAGGAGTGGCTCCAGCGGCTTTAGAGGGAGCAATATGAGCTTCCCTTCGGTTTCCCATCAAAAAAGGCTCTCTGGCAAGGAAGTGAAAATATTTTAAACATATTGTGAACTTAGACTAATAAAGATTTATTTATTTTAGCTTTAGCTTTTTTCGGTGGCTATAAAACATATTATTGCTGCCTCCATCCACAGTAGTGCATTACTTCTACTACTTAAGTTTTCGTGCTGGTTCTACATTGGCAGCCTTTGACTGTAGATAATACAATGACTTAAGTACCTCATACAATAAGTCCTAACTAACCCTTTAAAGCACCCAGTAAGTCTAAATTAATGTTCAAGTGTTTTTCTCACATATACCTGGGCTACACATCACACCAGTACCTGGCCCAACGATCACAAAAAGGTTTTTTTTGGTATTTTTGGGTCGTCTTCACGGCATTTTAGAGTTTGTCATTTCCTGATAAACCACAAAAAGTTGTTACTGACTCATCCTGCAGCCAGGGTGTATACTAGTTTTACATCCAATGAGACATTTTCTCGCTTATGACACTGCCAGAGCAGAGTAATTCATGTTTGATACAGTCTATAAGGGCTACTATATGTATCTTTGGCCGGGCCTCAGTAATTACAACTATATATATATATATATATATATACATACTGTATGTTCTACACAATTAACAGACTTTCTTAATGGAAGGTTTTGCTGTGTAGCAGACCCCTAACTATCATTACCTTGGTCAGATGTATAGCTAACCAAACGCCCCTGGGATACCAGGAACCAAATCCAGCACGAAAATCACTTTTGTAGGCTACTGTATTTCCTGCCAGACTGGCCACTGCTGGTTTCAGAGGTTGTGTTTGATCTTGGGTCCAGCTGGTTTCACTGGAAGGTATCAGACTAGATGATAGTGCTACCTGCAGCACATAGCGGTGGGGGAGGGGTAACGCACACTCAGTGCTATTGGCTACTGTAAACAATTGGTCAATATCCACAACAAGTTCCTCCACATCTGACAGTTTTTACAGGAAACGCGGAAATATGCAAAAGCATAATAGCACGGTGATTTCCATTTCATGTTAACTTTAATGGTTCCATGCCACTGTCAAGATATATGTTCTGACCTTGAACAAAGCAGAATTCAAAATGAAATATATGCCAATAGTTCCACAAGTGGCCTGAACCAAAGCAGTCGTAATGATTGCAGAGTGACAGTCAAGTGAAACATCCACTGCACACAGTAATAACTTCAGATCAGCACTACTGTATATAGTGTAGATGGTCATCTGCTTCCAGTCTGTATAATAATAATAATAATAACAATACCTTTATTTATATAGCACCTTTAAAAACAGTGTTTACAACGTGCTTTGACAGACAGGCATGAACAAAATACTCAGGCAAAATATGAAGAACCAACAACATTTAGAAGACAAAAAGCATTTTTTTTCTTTTTAAAGTTAAGAAATGCATAAATTACATAAAAAACCACATAACAAAAATAAAATAAAATAAAATGCAGTGAAATAGAATCATTTAAAAGTTAAAAAAAAAAAAGTATAACCACCGGATGCTAAAAAAATATCAACTGATTCTGTGGTGGTGGGTATTGTGGGGGATTTTTCAGTTCAAAGATGACGTATTAGTAGGAGGGTTTGTTGGAATTGGTCTACTTCCTAGAAAAACATCAGAAATTTATAAGATCATTTGATCATTATCCAGAGTTTCGTTTTTAAAACTACTACTGACCTGCTGCATTTCATACACAGGTGGTGTAGACAAGATGTTAATGCACTAGAATATTTGTGGTTTCTCGTCATCTCCAACCTCTGCTGAACAAGAGATCTGACCAACTAGTAGCAGACACCGATCTTAACAAAGCCATGTTCCTTTGCCAAGCTCAAACACCAGGGTATGATGTTGTTGAATATTTTATAATCTTCAACACCCTGCAAACCTCACTCTCTTGACACTCAACACTTAAAATGATTCCTTTAGTTAACACTATGACATTTCACACCAATTTAAATGATTCTTATGTAATGAAATTATATATTGCGCTGTCCGTATGTTATTTAATTACATACAGAAACCACCACTTGATTAATAGAACGCCCCAACAAATGAATGTTCTTTTGCTTCATCAGTCACAGTCATGGCTGTTAAGGCTACAGGCTGAATATCATTTCAGTGACTACACTAAAATATTCCATGAATGATTATAAACAATATGCGTTTGTTAGAATATTCATATCTTTTTACATAATGAACCTTTACTGACTAAAATAACAGATGATCTGGCAAACTGCTAAGAATGGGACGACAAAACAAAAGAAAATTCCAAACCTAAGGATGGTTTGTGCACTAAAGTGATGTTGTTCTTTGTTAACCCCTTGAAAAGGGTTTTGTTTAACAATGTTTGGAGTAAATCCGCCTCTCTAAGGTCTTTTGGGGGGAACAACTGTAATGTGGACAACCCTCAGTGCTCTACAGGTTTCTATGCCATGTTGCTGGGTCAGGTTGTTTTCACAAAGGGCCCCTCTGCTCGTCAGGTATAAAAAGGAAGGTTTCCAACAGGTTGACAAGCAGTTCAGCTCCAACAGCAGCAGCACCACCAGCAGCAGCAGCAGCATCGTCCTAGTGACAAGAACTGGCAAACATGACCTCCAGCAACATGAACATGATGGGCAAGGTTATCTTCTACGAGGAGAGGAACTTCCAGGGCCGCTCCTACGAGTGTATGAGCGATTGCTCTGACATGTCCTCCTACATGAACCGCTGCCACTCCTGCAGGGTGGAGAGGGGCTGCTTCATGGTCTACGACCGCACCAACTACATGGGAAACCAGTACTTCATGAGGAGGGGCGAGTACTCTGACTACATGAACATGTGGGGATGGTCTGACTGCATCAGGTCCTGCCGTATGATCCCCATGCACAGAGGTCAGTACAGGATGAGGATCTACGAGAGGGAGAACTTCCAGGGCCAGATGTACGAGATGATGGACGACTGTGACAACATCATGGACCGCTACAGGATGTCCAACTGCATGTCCTGCAACGTCATGGATGGCCACTGGCTGATGTACGAGCAGCCCAACTACAGAGGAAGAATGATGTACATGAGGCCCGGCGAGTACAGGAACTTCATGAACATGGGATGGAGCGGCATGAGGTTCATGAGCATGAGGCGCATCATGGATTCCTACTACTAGATGACAAAACAAATCTAAGACAATTAGTGACTAACCAACTTATTTGCAGCAATATACACTGGGTGTTGACTGCAGCAAATGGATGAAAAAGACTGACAATTACTGAACTGCGCACGCAGTTACAACCAATGTCTTTCTTTAAGGAAACACTAATAAAGTCTACTTTGTTATAAAACCAATGTTGGAGTCCTTTTCTTTCTTCTTCTTTTATTTGTAATTATTTTACTTCCTCATGCTACAATTTCTGAAGGTACCTCGTCAACAATCCTATTTACTCTCCAATACTAGGGTTGTGTAGTGAAATCTGACACCAATAAGGACCATTAATCCTTACACTAATAATCCTTCACACTTGTTGTTGTATACACGATTCCTGAGAAGTACTGGAAGTGAACAAGTCACCACTGCGATGATGGCGTCTCCCTACAATATGTTGGTGTTTGAATGCAAGCAGTTCTCAGCTGCTCCAATACAAGTGGCAACTTTGAAAATAATCTAAAAGTCAAATACACAAGCCCTGTTCTCTGACCTTTACAGAAATTTTCTGGCTGTGCTGAAGACCAAAATGTTTGCCAGAAGCAGATCAAGAATATTACCAGGAAGGACTTTGTTCACAACAACTATAGCATGGTAGGTTTTGGTTAACAGTAGTCTATTTTTATCTCACAATGGCTACTATGCAACTGCCTATACTGGCCAACCATTGACTGTACATAAAGATGGATAACAGCATCTCCACTTCCTCCCACTGTACAAAAGTAAATCCAAAATATCCTGGATACAGCCACTGCCACTGTTTGCTGGTGAGGTCTACTGGAGCACTGATTGGGGTTGGAGCTGCAATATTGATGTTCCCTGCCGACTCAATCACGAGGTGTCAATTATGACGTAACCCCCCCTTTTTTCTAATTAAAATAATAATAATAATAATAATAATAAAATAAATAATAAATAAAATAATAATAAATTCTAATCGCTAATGCTCACCTACAAAGTAGTCTCCAGTTCTGCACCCACCTACTTGGATGCCTTTATACCGGCATATGTTACGTCACGTCTGTTGTACTCCCCCAATGAATGTCGCCTTGGCCGTGCCACCATTCGCTTAAGGCAATCCAAACTTTTCTACATTATATTTGAGCAGACTGCGATGTGCGCCTCAAATTTCTTTAGTGTAAGACACTTAATCTAAATGGAAGATATCTGTGTCAACGATTCCATCAAGGTCAAAGTCTCCACTGTTTTGTCCTGTGGTCTCCTCAAAACATTTTCTGGCCAAAGACTCAAATTTTTGACCAGACCTAGTGGCTTTGCTTCCAACAAACTTGCAATTCAGTTTTCTTTCCACCTAGTTTTTTAGGTCTGCTTTTATTGGCACTTATTATGCCTCGCTACTGGTTATTTAAAAATGTCTCTGGTCTATCCAGAGGGAATAATTCTGGCTCTTCCTTTTTCTTTCTTTCTATTTTTTCACACATTTGACGTGTCTTTCAAAAACTACATTTCAGAGTTGACAATTGTGTTCAGCACATAGTGCATGATCTTTGGGTAGTTCATTAATATTTGCATTCTTTTGTGGCTGTGCAGTCAACACATGATGTAAAATGGTATCATGGCTAAGCAAGACTCCTTAGGGGATAAAAAGTGTTGAATGACATCTACATCCATCTCAACTGTGTCTGGCTCCACATTTTTCCAGGTGGATTGTTTCCAGGCACAAACAGTGCATGCCGTGCGTGTGAAGCCTTGGTTCACAGCATCTTTAACCTTGTAAAGTCGCCCTGCTGTATGACTGCAGCACTTCCCTCCATTGGCCATACAGTCACAGTTCACATGTACAACGTACAACCATCCGTTCTCTACAGAGTTAATTCAGAGTTAAGAGGTGTTCTTAGAACAATGTGTTCATCATCAGGTAGAGGTTGGAATATCTGGCCAACCCATCCAAAGCTCAGGGAATTTTGACCCTCTATGAGTGACCTATAGTTGACATTTTGCTGCCCATTATATGTCATATGTTTATGTACGGAGTCTTTATATTCTATATGTATGCAATACATTTGCCAACATTTTGTAATAAATTATTGCATCTCGTGGTGGTTATTCCAAAATGCAGAAGTTGCACTTTTTAAAGATGAAAATATAATAATTGTGTAATAACTGACCAAAATGGATGTCTCCATCTGTATAAATATTTTTTTTGAACAATTATGCTTAATGAAACTTCCCAAATATAACATTAGACCCTTTTGATCAGTGGTTCCCCCTTTCCATTTTAGTTGACTCTGATCTACATAGCCTCATCAAATCAGTAACAAGATCAGTTTTTTTATGATTTGACAAATAAAGCCAGACTTAGGATTTTCATGTCAAAAGCTGACTGCAAAAACTCATTCAGAGTTTTATTTCTAGCAGGGCTGACTACTGCAGTGCTTTTCAGACTGGACTCCACAAAAAGACCATCAAAGTGCTGCTTACAGAGACCAAAAGGTCAGATGACATCACCCCGATTCTCAAGTCACTACACTGGCTTTGTGTCAGCTAAAGAACCCGATATAAAACAATGCTGCTTGTTCATAAATCAATACATGGAAACAAACGTATACACCAAATACATTACAGACATGTTCAGGGAGTACATTCCTGCCAGGACTGTCAAGTCAAGTGGAAGTGGGCTTCTAGTAGTTCCCAGTACCAGTAATTGTCTTTTAATCTTTGTAAAGCTTCTTGAATTGCCTCTGTGTATGAAAAATGTGCTATATAGTGAAAGGGTGAATTGCTTTGGAAGAGCCATTTGAAAGGCAACACGTTGAAAGGTATTGATTGTGAATAAAATGTTATTTCTCTGCCAAGCACTGGATTCATTCTGTTTAAGTATTTTAGGGAAAATTAACAACAGCTAACAGGTCTATTAGAAAGTATTACATAAACAGTGGGTATGATTTAGTAGCATCTAGCAGTGTAATTGCAGATTGCAACCCCCACACCTCCCTTTCCTGGCATGAAGCAGAAACAACTGTGGCTGTGCTAGAGCCAGTGTTTAGTTTGTCCGTTCTAACCTACTGCAGAAACATGGCGGTTCAACGTGGCTATAGATATAAAGGTCTCATTCTAAGGTAACAAAAACATAATGATTCTTATTTTCAGGTGATTATACACTAATGAAAACATAGTTATCAATATTTTGTTCCATTTCTACCATCTTCTGTAATTAGAGGGCCCTAAATCTGTACGCACACTAAAGACACTGAACTTTTAATTAAACAATGCGAAGTATGGGAAGTAATGAGGGAGTATAGACATATAGCACAGACACTATTGCGTGCCAGGAAAGTTATACTGAAGTCTAGAGTTTATGGCATGGTAAAAAAAAAAGTGTGTCAATGATATAAAAAAAAAAAATCAAGTGCAAGGAAGCTGAATAACTAAATGAATAAGACTCTGGCGTTGGTGAACGAAAGCTTCAAAGAAACCCAGACAGCTCTGAATGCCTGAAGTCCAAAAAACTAGATTAAGAACATGTTCTTTGCCTAAACATACTGTAATTGGTCTTAGAAGGAATTAAAAAGATTTGAAAGAATTTACTGTTCCACACTGGTCTTTTGTGCAAGCATTTTTTTTGTCTTTTTTGTCTCTTTTTCTGTAAAGTAATAATTTTCATAATCCTGATTGCTCAATGGCAGAGCTATCTCTGTGTGTATGTGTGTGTGCGTGTGTGCTTGCACGCGCGCATCCTGATAGTTGTTTGTACCGATACTTAGACGTTTGTGTCAGTATAACTCAGTGTGCAGTTTCTGTATCTATGAAGCAGGAATACAGTGACACTGGATGTAGTTTTGTATCTGAATGATTTTTTTCATGCTAAATTTTATCAAATAAACACTGTTATAATGTTAGAACAAATAAAGACATCCATTTTGGTTGTCATTACATAATGCTCGATATCACTGGTTGTCAAACTGGGTAGTAAGTAAAACTAGTGGTACTTGACTTTCCTGTAGTGGTAATTGGAGGAAACTCTGAAATGTTTTTTAATGAAATAAAATCATAAATAGTAAAATAATTAAAAATTTAGCAAACCATTTTGATTGAAATTAAACCAGGGTATCGCTAGAATAAGTTTTGGATTTCCTGAAATATCTTTCTTTTTGTTTCGTTTCAATATCAGCATTATATGTAGACATGTTAATTCACGTAGTGCACAAATACATCCATGATTAGTTAAAATGTGACATGAAACAGTAGGAGGTGAAATGAATGGTTCGAAAACGCTGCAATCGCGGCCCCAGACAGGAAATATTAGGGAGAGAAGTGCAGATCAGGAGAACCCCTTTAACACTAAATGAGCTCAGGATTCAACAACAGTAAAGAATAAATAATCTTCTTATTAGGAATCAAGTCTGTAGCTGATCAGGATCGGCCTATGATGATGGATTTTAATGTCTGTCACAATAGTGGTACTTGGAGAGACGAATATTTTCTGAGGTGGTACGTGCTATATTATTGCATTTTCAGCATAAAACAGTGCACCTCCCACATGATATGTAATAATGTTTTACAAAATGTGGGCAAATCTATTATACATGCGTTTAGGCTGTTTATTACAAAATGTAGGTGTTATTACATAATGAAGTGCAACATGTATTTTCATTCATTTTTTGTTGATTTATGTGGTAATATATTTAGGACAGGCTGTGAAGTGTCTCTAGTAAATCTATAGAAAAGGAGTATGTATACACATTACAGGACTGTGACATTTGATGCAATATATTCTGTAGGCTAAAGGTCGTTAATTTAACAGTAGTACCAGATATCATCATTTTTTTCTTTACCTTACCCATCCTTTGACATTTAGAAAATGAAACACTATGGTTTACTCTGAGTAGCCTACATTTTACCTGACCTACTTTTTAAACTGTTAGGTGAGTACAATGCTCTGCTCCTCTTTCCATTCCTGCCAGGCAGTAATATCAATAAATCATCAAATCAATAAGCAGTGTTGATATGCGAGACTCTTTCTTGGTTTTTACAAAAGGGATCAAAAAATAGTATTTCATCAGATGTCTTTTAGTATCCTGGGGGTGGGCGTGTAGGGACAGCCTCTTGGTGTGCTGTCTGAGGATTTCATGGACCTGAGTCTCATGTTGATGCATGTTCCTGCTATGTTCAATCAGTGTGTTCTACAGTGTGTTATGCCATGTTGCCGTAGTTTCACATGCAATTATGACTATCAGAGGTGTGAGACCATAAGTGTGGTTAGGTACACTATCAGTGATATTCCCTCTCATGCAAGTGTCTGGGGGTTCTTCTATAACAGGCACAGGAAAATGTGACATATTGCTACGCCTTCAACTCTACTGCTGAACTGCTGCATTTCATACACATGCTATCTGTGTAGACAAACCTTCTAATGTATTAGAAGATTTGTGCTTTCACCCCTTCATCTCCACCCCCCTGCTGAGCAAGAGATCCGACAAACTAGTAGTTGACACTTGTCTTGACAGACTTGTTTCTTTGCCAGACTCAAACACCACCCAGCAAACCTCACCCTCCTTTAAGGACTGAGAAAAATCTCTTGACACTCAACACTTAAAATCATTCCTTTAGTTAACACTGTGACATTCCACACTAATTTTAATGATTCTTATGTAATGAAATTATATATTGCGCTGTCCGTATGTAATTAAATTACATATGGAAACTACCACTTGATTAACAGAACGCCCCAACAAATGAATGTTCTTTTGCTTCATCAGTCACAGTCATGGCTGTTTAGGCTACAGGCTGAATATCATTTCAGTGACTACACTAAAATATTCCATGAATGATTATAAACAATATGCGTTTGTTAGAATATTCATATCTTTTTACATAATGAACCTTTACTGACTAAAATAACAGATGATCTGGCAAACTGCTAAGAATGGGACGACAAAACAAAAGAAAATTCCAAACCTAAGGATGGTTTGTGCACTAAAGTGATGTTGTTCTTTGTTAACCCCTTGAAAAGGGTTTTGTTTAACAATGTTTGGAGTAAATCCGCCTCTCTAAGGTCTTTTGGGGGGAACAACTGTAATGTGGACAACCCTCAGTGCTCTACAGGTTTCTATGCCATGTTGCTGGGTCAGGTTGTTTTCACAAAGGGCCCCTCTGCTCGTCAGGTATAAAAAGGAAGGTTTCCAACAGGTTGACAAGCAGTTCAGCTCCAACAGCAGCAGCACCACCAGCAGCAGCAGTAGCATCGTCCTAGTGACAAGAACTGGCAAACATGACCTCCAGCAACATGAACATGATGGGCAAGGTTATCTTCTACGAGGAGAGGAACTTCCAGGGCCGCTCCTACGAGTGTATGAGCGATTGCTCTGACATGTCCTCCTACATGAACCGCTGCCACTCCTGCAGGGTGGAGAGGGGCTGCTTCATGGTCTACGACCGCACCAACTACATGGGAAACCAGTACTTCATGAGGAGGGGCGAGTACTCTGACTACATGAACATGTGGGGATGGTCTGACTGCATCAGGTCCTGCCGTATGATCCCCATGCACAGAGGTCAGTACAGGATGAGGATCTACGAGAGGGAGAACTTCCAGGGCCAGATGTACGAGATGATGGACGACTGTGACAACATCATGGACCGCTACAGGATGTCCAACTGCATGTCCTGCAACGTCATGGATGGCCACTGGCTGATGTACGAGCAGCCCAACTACAGAGGAAGAATGATGTACATGAGGCCCGGCGAGTACAGGAACTTCATGAACATGGGATGGAGCGGCATGAGGTTCATGAGCATGAGGCGCATCATGGATTCCTACTACTAGATGACAAAACAAATCTAAGACAATTAGTGACTAACCAACTTATTTGCAGCAATATACACTGGGTGTTGACTGCAGCAAATGGATGAAAAAGACTGACAATTACTGAACTGCGCACGCAGTTACAACCAATGTCTTTCTTTAAGGAAACACTAATAAAGTCTACTTTGTTATAAAACCAATGTTGGAGTTAATCCTGTTTTTTCTTCCTTCAAAGGGTACCTTGTCAACCTTCCTACCTACTTTCCAATACCGCTGTGAGGCAAATTAAAATAAGTTTTCATAAATTGTATACCTAGGGCTGGTTAGGTTTAATCTCTTAAACTCTGTGCGGATGCTGGCCAACATTACTGTCTTTCAAAGGCTGTAGCAGGTTCAGTTTTAAGGTTAGTGAAGATACTGGTATCATGTGAAACTAGAAGACCTAAGGCATCCATTGGTGTCATGCTTGCCTGTCAGGAAGGGGCAGGAATGAAGATCCAAAATTAGGCTAAATATTGGCACTAGCCATTTTTCAAAGGGGTCCAGACCTCAGGCACTCAGAGGACCTATTGCCTTCCAAGGTATATTCCTCGGTTTCTGAACAATTGTTTTGGTGTTCCACAAGGTCTTGTGAAGGTATTGTGATCAATTTGAGTGGTCATAAATGGTTAAATTCTGCACCAAATCAACAAATTGTATCGACCCAAAATCTGTTGGAACAACTTTGCTCTGGTTCCAGCTTTCAGATGATGTATGCCACTTCTCTGTGGCATACACTGATGACCTGGACTATGTTGAAGTATTGATTGATCAAAAACATGGATCGTACAGAATACACCCCATGTATCAATAATTAATGTAGTTATGTGATCTTGTAAACATAATCAGGAGTGGAAATAGCTCTCTAGAAAACATGGTTTTGCTGTAATTCTTGGTGAAGTCTTGACTTATTTTATTCTCCTGTACTCTCCTCTCTGTCTGCACATTAGGACAGGACTGGAATCCTCAACATGCCCCCCACATAAGCACAGCAGGCAGTAGAGAAGAGGGGCCATGGCAGACAGAACAGAAGGGTCTAAAGCAGTGGTTCTTTTTCTAACATGCCCCCTTCAGAAGCCAAAAAAAGTTCATGTCCTCCTCCCCACAACAATCCAAGTTGAACTTAAGTGAAATAAATGTCAGGATGATAGCATCAGCAGACTTATATATGTATATGTATATATGTATATTTCCCCTGCATAAATAATATAAATTTCCCTATATGTCACTCCATATTTTCCCCTGGTATCTGCACATTTTGCATTTACATTTTTTCTTAGCACAGCGATCAAAAGAAACCAATGAGCAATATCAATCACCGGACCAATGAGTACAAAAGTAGCTATATAGATAAGATGATGCAGATATCAATTAATCAGTCAGCCCTGGGGTTTAGTCTCTTTGACTTTGAGAAGAAGTGAAGAACTCTCTGAGTGGCTGATAGTGCCAAACTATCAGCAAGAAAGGTTAAAGACAACACAATGACTGTATTAAATGACTCAGATGAACCACAGACTTACATTTTTAACACGATTAATTCTTCACACACACCAATAGAAGGAGGATCTTCCCCAATAAAATTCAATTCAGCAGATTCACTTACTGCTCAGCTATCTGCATTAATCCTAATAAAGTCCATGTGTACGTGGGAAAATCCGGCTCCCATGTTGCAGGTCAAAGTGTGTCTGCTTTCTTTGACCTTGTCTGCTAACTTTTCTCACATTAACAGGTGTAACATTTCCCATTCCTGCCTGTCAGACCTAATTAGAGTAGATCTGAACAAATAACAGCCATTAGTCTGGCAGCCTTGTAAGGGCTGGGAGATGGGATACAGTAAAGCCAGTGGCTCCTCTGGAGTACAGTCCATTTTTTTTATAGCAGCACTATCATATCTGCAGTTATGACTAAGGGATTTTAACTCTAATAGTCCATGTATCATTAACCTAAACTGATTCTCTTGTATCTCATATTTTAATGTATATATTTCTTATTTTCTTTGATATACACTAGACAAGTTACCCTGTGTAATGTGGCATTGGTCATCTATAGTGACATATAGAACATTTTCATCAACTCTGCCGTTTCCCTCAGCTCTACAGAGCTTTTTTTGCCTCTTTCAGCTCATAGTTTTGTTTTTCCAGCCTGTCAATTTGCTGTTTAGTTAAGTCTCAGACCTCTCACCAATCACAGGTATCTGTTTCTGGCAAAAATACTACCTGTCTATCACCAAACGACAGACAAAGTTAGCTACTAGCTGTTGAACAGAGTCGAGCATTTAGCTGCTAAAGAGCCAGGACAGTAAATATTGGACTTGGATTTTTCAGGTGGCCAGAAACATAATTCAAAGCAAATGTCATGTTGCTACATGTCTGTGTAATTAGGCAATAGTTTGCTAACAACTTAGCCATACCCGGTTTGGAGGACCACAACATGTCAAACATAGAGCATGTGATGCTTGGCTGGTTCTGGAGTTCTACCCAAAGTGGCCAAAAAGATTGATTAAAACAGTTTTAACAGTTGCAACCTTTTATTACATCCACTATAGCAACATCTGAGGCGTTAAACAATTATCCACAATCACAACAAGAAAATCATTGGCTAGTGTTTTTGTTTCTATTTTAGCGGTGCGGAGTACAAGTAATTTGGTCTCAGGCAGGCACAGAATGTACATTTACATTGGCAGGGACATTGCTCTGGTCTTTTTGTTGCATTCAAACACAATTTTAAGATTTTTAACAATAATACAGAAAGCAACGTATGACATTGGCCTTTGTTCCTTCAAGCTGGATTAGGGTGCGTCAAGGCCTTTAGATCCCATGTCTAGTAGTTCTTAAAGAAAAAGAAGCTGAAGCTCGAGTCAGAAACGATAAAAGCCTTCTCCTCAGTATGTTGCACAATATTGAACTAAAGTAGGTTTTTATAGCTGAGACATCTTCAGTAGCTACGCTGAAACAGGGAAGACCAAAGACAATGTAGTCCTGTTCATAGACCACAGCATGGAGGGACAAATGAGAGTTCACCCACCAAAACACAAGTTTAGACAACTTCCTAATACAGACTGTTTCTGTCTCTTGTGTGTCCCTTGCTTCCTACTGTGGCTCTGGTGCCTTGTGGAGAGATCACAAGAAGAGAAAGGAAAGGGGCAAAATATCCCTATTCACATCTTTTCACGAAGAGAAGACAGCCATCAGCCAAATGCCTCTTCACATTAACTTTGCACCATTGAAGGCAGTGACGTGCAGGACAAAACTAAACTATTCTGGAGCCATTACGGCTGACACATGAAGCTCTTCAATTGATTTATTTTCCCCGCTCTCATTTCCACACTTATCTCTCAACAGAGACAGTCTGACGCGTCTGCCTGGTAGGAAAAGATTGTGTTTAGAGTTTAGCTACAAACAGACAACAGCAAATGTTTTGTCTGAGATGAAAAAGTCGGACAGCTGCGGAAATAATTCATGGATTGTGCTGAAAATAACTCTGTTCAATGTATTAATACAGCCTTCTGTGATCTTGGGCGGTGATCCAATGTGACAAGCTCCTGTTTGGTCAAAATCATCCATTTGGAAAAAGATGTGAGCAGGCGAATCCCAAACCAAACACTGAGCTCATCTACATAGGTCCACTGTATATTTAAGGCTGTTAATTTGAACGGTGACTCAGGTCGACAAATACATGAGACTTCCTCTCAAAGTGTTCAACTTGGCAAAACAAAGGGAACTGAGAGTTACTGAGTGGGTTTAACAAGCCTGCGGGGCCACATTGTATATTGTTTGGATGTCTGGGCACTGGCAACAGTGGCACTAAGGTTAGTCAAAAACCTGTTAAAAAGAGAACAGAGTCTGGCAGGAGATGGCGGCTATCAAAGCTGCTTTTGTGAGTCACATCAAGACAAGGCTCTTACCGCTTGAAAAACAGCACGGGGTGAAGGAGGCCAGCATTTTCTGAGGCACAAACAGCACTACTAGGGAAACCAAACCGCAGTGGTCAACACAACTCTCGACTACGAAAATTGGAATCATATGAATGATGGTTGTCGCTCGTAGTCATAGGACTATGTGGACAATGGTGGGAAAGGATTAGACACTTTAGGGGCTTCTGGGTGGTTCAGTGTGTGTGTGGAAGTGGTGTGCTCGGCCCCCAGCCTGTGCTCACATCAACTCACACATCAGTCTGTGATCATGGCACAACTTGTACCTAACAGCTGGACTACAATTGGCGAGTCCGGATTTATTATAAGGCTTAGAGGTGCTGGGAATCGGAGCCTGGAGGGGGTTGGGGGATCAGTAGAGGAAAAAATAGAGAAAAAAGGGAAGACTGCTTCAAAGTAAGAGCTTGTTGGACTGAAAACCATCTGAAACTGCCCTCCCTAAACACCTTCCTGACTTCGGAGTTGTGTCTGACAATTTTTATAGCTTTCCAAAACCTACAATTTGACAAGCTCTCCCACTTAGTAAACAGGGTCAGACTTCTCTTTCAACTACATCCGTCTGTGTGTTCTGTGTAGAGCCAAGAGCAACACCACATCTGCTTTTGAAAAGTGTGCCATCATCTCAATTTTAATGAGTCATCGTGTGTCACTGCTGGATGTAGAGTAGGTTTTTTGGTACTGGCTAGTTTGGATCCATTTGAAAGAGCTAAAACTGTCTTCGGACATGTTCAGATGACAGTTTGCACAAACTACTAAACCCCAACCTTTAATATGAACACAGAAACTTGATTTGACTGTAGGGCAAGAGAGACAAAGAGCTACAGGTCTTCTATGGTATACCATTGTAATGTGAGTCATTTTCATAGTTCTGGCAATCATGCCTATTATTGCCTAAAATTGCTTGGTACACACCAAGTTATTTGCTGGGATCTCAGAACGTGAGAACAATGTGAGTCTCAAACATGAACAAATCTAAGAATAAATCCCCAGGTTAGCTTTAATGTGTGAAAAAGAAAATGGTATTCCCAGATTTCTGGAAATAGTTTGGCGAAACATTGTTATTGTAACTGATAGCAATGATGGCTAAAACTACAAAAATGGGACCTCGGTTGTAATAACTTTTCCTTATCTAGTGAAAGCTTGGGTAGCAGATGAAATAAGTTGTGAAGAAAAATCTTACAAGACGTTATTTAGGGCCTTAGGCTGTTAGTCTTAAGTTAGTCCTAAAGATCAGTTTCAGAGGTTGTACTAGTTGTGTTTCTGACACAACTAAAGGCATTTAGTTGCATTCACTGGGGGGAGATTTCAACTTTACGCATTATATTTTCTGGAGTCTTTGTTTTGCAGACCTTTACTTCTCTGGTTGCCATGGAATAAGGCTGGCTGACTGGAAAAGCTTGTTCTGGACAGAGAAAGGTGGCCAAGATGGAATATCATACCAGTGACCCCAAGGCCAATGATAGGGTGTGTGTGTGTGTGTGTGTGTGTGTGTGTGTGTATTTACTCATTGTGATTTCCCTAGTAAAGGCACATGGAAAAAAAACAGGTGTGAACTGGTAGAGGGCTGAAAGAATTCAGTATTACAAGAGTGCGAAGAATCTTATTTCACACATTGACTGAAGCAAACAGCTGCACTTGTGTTGTGAGCCGGTACAGGCTGACTGTATCACATTAACCCTCACATTAACAGCTCTTTATTGCTGCAATTTGTGGGTAAATATTTTGACCGTCCTGCCTGTAGGCCAGTTCATTTCTTTCCAGGATACAATCTGGAATTCATCTGACCATAAAATTGAGATTAGCACGTATGACGTTTATACATGGAAAATAATTATTATTTCGGGACTTTCCTGACCTGCTATAGAACCAAGGGATCCCTCAAGAATTAAGATTTAGCTGCAATCCCAGGGTGTCATGATGTAATGCAGTGGAACATTCATAATATCCAATATGCAGTAAGGATTTAAATACTTTCACTATCACTATTATTCTTGCCCAAAAAAACACTTCACTGCACTTTCAAACTACCTACAGTATACATCCATATCTTTATGCACTGTTTGACTTAAAACAGAAACTTCACAAAAATGTATTCTGGGAAATGAAGAAAATAAATAATCCATTTACAAGTACCTGTTGTTCATACAAGACTTGGGTTCACAGCTGTACTCACACACACACTTGTATTCATCAGTTTCAAGATTTACTCATGTATTTGGAAATTCAACATGGTGTATGCTGCAGAGTAAAGGAGTGCCTTCTTATTATTAGTGTTTATTGTAACAACTCACACTAAAATGAACATCCAGTTATCTCTTACCCCAGTTACACTTAGTCTATCCATGTTTTAGTCAGACCAGATAGCTACCTGCTACCAAAAAATACAAAGTGTGAATGCACTCAAGAAGCACTAAAGATTTACGATGGGACTGTAATCCATCTAAAACCACCACATTCTATCCAGATTCTGAAAAGGTAGAAATTCATTGGTCTCTCCAAGTCATGTATTTATTATTGACTTAGCACTTTATCATCCTGAGGTCTGAAGGTCACCATAAATATAATATAATATAATATAATATAATATAATATAATATAATAGATCTGTGTTCATATATGTTAATCCAGGCTATGAGCATGGTCAGTGATCCTACTTCAGTCTGCAAGGGTGACCTGTTAAAGGACGGTGGGATCCAACATCACGGAGCTTTCAATCCTGGATGCCTGCACTTTTTTGTCTATTATTTTGTCCAGTAAGGACAACCGTTTTAGCACTAAGAACTTTGCAGAATATCAGGGTGGGATCTGCCTGTCCTGGGAGTCTGCCTGGCAGCCACTGTGTGGGCTATTAGCCATGTTACAAACTGCCCCAGCAGGTACCAAGAGACAGACAGACAGAGTGCTGATTGTCACCGGTGTTATCTGAGCCGGGGTGGTGGCAGTTGGCAGGGTAGGTTTCACCCAGCGTAAATGTGAAGTGACAGTACGTTATTGTGATAAAATCGAACGGGGCCAGTCTTATTCCAGGGGGTTCTGTTGGCAAGAGACAGGGACACTGATACGGCCCAATTTTGTTATGCGAGCTGAACCTAACCTGCCGGCTTCCCTTTGTGTGAGCGGTGAAAACACTGCTGTAAGCTAGCAGCTAAACTTGTTACTGTGGCTGTTTATTTCAAAAAACTCTCCCTGAATAAATATCTAAACCAATTCCAGTGAACTTTCAAACCGAACACTTTGATCTGTGTTAAAATATTTCAGCCCTGAGCGTGGTTTGGCTTCAACATGAACAATAGAATAATCAAAATGGGGAAAGGGAGCAGACCACTGACAGAGCAAGTCAACACGTGTGGTGAAAAAACAAAAAAAAAGCAACTGGCAGTGAATTATGGGAGCATATGGCACAGGATGGGAGGAGCGACAGGAGTCACCAGAGTGGCTTAAAGGAAACACGGACAAGAAAAATCACTCACTCACTGGCAACGATGAGATAATAAGTCTACCTCAGAACAAACACCACGGAGACGTTACATCTTCATATCGGTGTTTGGTAATCCCCTCATTGACATGCAGGCCAGTGAAAGGAGAGTGAGAATGAAGAGGGTGAGGGGGTGAGGGGGAGGTAAGACCAATATGAGAGGGTGGGGGTACAGCCCTTCCATTCGCTGCTCTGCAGGTCAGGGAGCCGTGCACTTCTCCCCCCTCTTCTCCAGCCGCTGCCGCTGCTGCACCGTCAGGGCTTTGTGGAGCTGTTGCCATGGAGATGTGGGTCAGGGCGCTGATGTGCGAGCGCAGCGTGGATTTGGCGCTGGCAGCGGAGTGCAAACAGCTCTGGCTGGAGCCGGCAGTAAACTCCGGCTGAATCTAGGTCACCAGGATCCTCCAGAGCAGACACAGGCTGAGGCACAAGTTACTGCAGAGGGGGCACGAGGTGGTGGTGGTGGTGGTGTTTGGGGGGAGTTCTGGCTAGAGCTGGGGAGTATAGGCTCACACATAACTGAATTGCTGTGACAAACCCAAAGCATTACGGCTACTGACAAATTAGAACAGGGTCAGAATCAGGACTTTCTAATTTGGGATTTGACATGGTTATTATTGCCTTCTTTTGGTGGTGCATTCAAACAATGCAGAGCCAATTTTTGTCTGGCTCGATGAATTTGACCTCAGTCTGTGTTTTTTTTTTTAAAACCACAAACAGCCAATGGACATTTTGGGATATTTGCTGGAACAACACACACTGACTCCACCGATTGTGTGGATGCCTGTGAGACAGCTCACACTGGTTAATGTTTAACTTCTCTGGACTTCATGTTGTTTCTTTTTGCTTTGCTTCCTGCTCCTCTCCGCTTCCGTTCAAGTGGAGTCAAATTACTCCAAATACAACAACTCAGCAATAAACTTCATAGTTTAGAGTTGGACATTTCCCAGAGTCTCCCGGGAATCACGGGCGACTGACCGTGTCATGCAGATTTTGCATGCAGGTTGAAATAGTTAAGTAGACATGACTTCACCTCAAAACTGTAAAGTCAATAGTCAGTCATGAATTCTGAAAACTTTGGTGACCCCCCTGACTTTTCAGCCAATTAAACAATTAGACAATTAAAATATATCCTAAATGAAACAAAGAGATCAGTCTCTTCTTTCCTACAAGTAAGTGAGTATCCCGTTCAAAGACTGAAGGTTCATACTGTATACTGTACAGACTATGGTCATGATTCATCTCCTGTTTGAAGACGTAGAAACTGTCTGCAAGTCTTCTCCAACCGCTGAGACACAACACAGATGTTCAACTCTTGCATCAGCAAACCTAATTCAAACTCCTGGTGAATCTTTGACAGTACAGGAAACAATTCCTTCCATTCTTTCTCCAGCACCTCAGACAGACAAAAGAGCCAGAGGAGTGATGGATCGCTATCTTTCCCTTTTGAGGATCAGCCGTTTAAAAGGAAAATGCTAATGAGGTGCTGGAAAGCAAATGGGGAAACAGTAGAAGTGGCATGCTGTAGCACTTGTCATTCTGATTCACAGCCTTGACAGGAGAAATAATTGACTAACTTCTTTACTGGTAAGCAGGAGCGAAAGTGAGTCACTGAGCCGGTTTAATCAAGGTGAATGAGTTCTGCTACTCTCAGCTTCAATAATCTTAATATTTTGGTGTTCCTTAAACACAAGGGAAAAGATACAACTGGAGTTAAATTAACTTGTTTCAAAAATGTCTTGAAATTAAAGAAGTATTATGTTTTTTGGCCACTTGTTGGCATATTATACCCTTAAAAAGTTAGCAAACATGTTAGCACAGAGTTGCCTTTCACTATACACACACCAGCAGACACATTAGCAACACTGGCATGCATGGGTTTTTCTAATCACATGTAGAGATTTTATACACTCCCATGATTTAACACAAAACAATGACTTTTGTCATAGGGAATACTGCTCAGCTATTTAGTGTCTCCTGTGGCTCTAGAGGAGCTTTGTCAAGTCAAAAAATAACCCTGGTGATGTCATAGCAATATCTTTAGGATTATCTTAGCTTGTGCTTGGACACTACAAATTTTGAACACAAACATTCAGGCAGGTACAGACTGAAAGGCACTACTGGGATGGATTTTGAGAAACCGAAGGTCCAGTATTATTGAAGCTTGACCCATACTAAATCAGGACATTCTGGCTGCTGCTGGTTTAATCTTGACAATTCTGTATTAAATTCTGTCTCGTGCAAGTCCTAGATGAAACTGAAGTACAACTCAACTCAGAGTTTTTCATTTCAGCCCACGTTAAATGCCTGTGCATGGTCAGGACACCACTTTGCCAAAAAACAAGTGACAAATCGAAACTGACTGCTAAACTACAAAACAAACACAAAACAGTCTGATATTCTTTCACCAGGCGAAAAAGCAAAAGTCGCATATTAAGTTGTATGACTGAACTCATTCTTGCTTAATGTTTTCTGGCTTATGAAAAACTGAATTCGTGAGATACAGTCTGCGACTCTAACAAAGCAGACAACAACAAAACAGACAGTGTACAAGATTGCATGAAAAAGAACAACTGTATCACCACACATTACAGATTTGCGCATTTTAGATATTTGAGTGCTTTTGATGTCCATCAGGAAGCCACATGTCTCCATTCATTTCACAGCTGTGAAATGCACATGACATGAGGGATTGTGTGTGTCAAAAAAGTTTGAATTCTTATTTTCATACTGGATTTTAAATAGCATCACCATCACTCCACACATGCTCTGAAAATCATGGTGCAAAGTGCATGTGATTTCCAGTAAATAGACTGAACATGTAAAACAAATGAAATGTCATCACTCACTACAGCTGTGAGATTTGCATAACGTACGAAGCAACAGGTGATGAAAGTCCGAAATTTGAATATGTTGAGTTCATGTAAAAAGGCTGACTACTGTTGCTGTGGTTACAAGAAACTAACACTACTAAATCAAACATCATTAAACGATAACGCCGACATAACAACATGTCATTCTAGGTTTGACTGGCGTTGTATATTACATGCAGACCAAAATTTAAAAAACGTAGGATAGGTTTTGGGTTGAACGGGGATGGATGAGCAGCTGTGACAGCCTCGGGCAGTTTCTGCTGTTTTAAGTTGCCTTTTCTCTTCTAAAGACGCTGCTGACGCACAAGCCAGAGACTCTCAGCCAACACTGTTGTCTCTTGTAACTGAATTCCCCATTTACACAAGATGACTGTGTACCCAGTGAAGGCTCCATCACTGGGGAAACATGGGGACCTTTTATTCTCAACAAGAAAAGAGTCGCAAAACAAAATTAGCTGAGATAAAATGTCTTTTCTCCTCACACACACAGAGATTAGTTCACTGTCTGCCATCAAAATGTCCTCGATAATTTCTCCAAATAAACTGGGTATGATGTAACTAATGAGTAGACAGCTATTTAAGGCCAGAGTATGTGAGAGCTTGGACAATAAAAAGGAGTGTGTGTGAATATTGTTGGAGAGTCATAGTATTTTTAAAAAGGCATTGGTTCTCTTGATAAAACAAGCTTACAGAAGCTTTCAATAACTCAACAAAAGCTGCATCATACATGTCAGAATCTTAAAATGTTATTAAATGAATTAGGAATTACTGATAACCTGCATCATAACTCATCAAGTTTTAGTATTACTGCTTAACCAACCCCCTGAAGGTCCCGGGAATGTGGGATGCTCAGCTTGCTTTGTCGCATACCAAGTAACTGTAACAGCCTGCGTTTCCATTCATCCTGGACCTTTGCTGCATCCCTACTTCCTCTCTGCCAGATTGGTCCTGTAGCCCTTCTGTCATACTTTAAATGAGCCAAAATAAAACACTAATTCATCTAAATCCACATGTTCTTGCAAAAGAAAGAGGCGCCAAAAGCTTGGAGACGCAGTGACTTCGCATAAGACTCAAAACACGGTGGACATGTGTATTACATGCTATGGTGGGATACCGGGTTGGTATTTTTGGAACAATGGACCTTTGGAGCAACAGGTGTTTGTTTTGGGGACAACAGGCTGTCAACAAATGGGCTTCCTGTCCAATGGGACATTGAGGGACTATTGGGGTTCCAGAATAATGGGCTTTCGGAACAATGGGCAGTCCCTAAAGAGAACACATGACTGTAACATGACTTACATCCAAGCCTGAACTACATAATCACAATGTGCCTTACATATGAAGCAACACCTGTTTCTGTGATTACTATCTGTAATCACTACGGCTAAATTTCCCACTGTCTCCAATTCTGAAAGCACAAACTCTACTGTGTGCCTTGGATTTGGTTTTTGAAAGAGACTCTCTTCACAGTGTGACATTTATATACTCACAATATTCACAATACCACCAACTCTTGGCACAGCTGAATGTGATAAGCACAGAGTAGCTCACAAGCTCACTAGCACTAGTTAAGGCTGACACTTTTTTTTCAAAGAAATCAAGTTCAAATGAAACTAACACGTGTATAATCTAATTAACACAATCCACAGAGCCTAACTCCTAAAATAGACATGGTGGAAATGTTGTGCAGTTTAATTGCAGCACTTCCACTGTGTCACTTGAGTAAAAAGCTAACAGGTGACTTCAAAAATGTTGCAGGCAGTTGCATTTCTATACGGCAGAAAATAAGTTTTCCTTTACCTAAACCTTTTCATCCATGGGATTGGATCCAAAATGCTCCCAAACATTACCTCTCAGATGGTTCAGTGACTTGTCCGCACTGTTTGCCATTGACTTACAACTATTTGGTCTTGTAATGTTTACTCTTGTGAACTGCAAAATTACAAGTATAATGAATAATACAATCAGGTCAAGAACTTTTACAATTCTATCTGTGGGTGACTGTGAGGGCTTTCCTGAACAAACTGAATGACTCTGAGCTCAGCAGTCATGGTATTTAGTAATGGTTCCTAATTCATGGCTACTCCTTTTGTGTCCCTCTTCAGCATTGTTCACGTGCCCACTGATGCCTTTATCCCTCCAGACAAATCCCAAGTAACTGTGACCACATCCTTGCCATTCTTTCCATGAAAACTCCAACTACAGCAATTAGTGGATTGCGAGTTACACTATGCAGAGGGCTTGGGAACATAACATTCATGGACCTCGGAAGACCTTTCAAAAGAAGACCACAATGGCTTTCCGGCATTCCACAGAGAATATGTACATATGCCCTAGAGCAAGAAGGGGGAGAACTCACATTCCCAGTCATACAGGACTCACAATTAGCCCCTGATGGAGTACAAGAGAAAGAGGTCCAAAAGGTCTTGTCAAGGATGAAACAGCCCAATTGAGATTAACTGTTTAATTCCAGTCAATTCACTGAGTTCTGCTGATCTGGAGAGCACAGGGCACATGTTCAACCTGTTTCCCATAAACCTGACGCAGACAAAAAAAAAAATGGCTCCACACATGGGATTAAATCCAGGCATGGGTAACAGTGCATGTGTGTCACGTAACAAAGAATTTCCTTCCATCCGTCAAAGAGAATTACAAGCGTGACGGGACATAATGTGCTCATTGTATGCTACAGCATCACTTCTTATCTTCAGGGAGATGAATGCTATAGACGGATTTAGAGAGGCACCACAGGTTTACAGTTATTTGAGCTAAACACACCAAAGATGGGTACAGCACGTTGATGCATCCTTATTAGCATTCTCAATCAACACCAGGAAAAGTGATCCCAGTGGGAGGAAATATGGCCAGAATATAGATTGGGGTGTCACTACAAATCCATCAAAGATGAAACCTCAGATGATAAAGCAACCCATTTGAAAAACGTCTCTTACACTGATGCTGATCTTTTCAGCAAGATAACATAAAAATACATTGACTGACTGACTGACCCAACAGAGGCTCCATAATTAAAAAACAAATTCAGTAAATGATACCTGATATTTCAGCCTAAAGCTGAAACAATATCATTTTTCAGTTTCTGTTTGTCTATAAACTAAACCAACAAATAAAATGAAATCCATAGGTTAACAGTAAGAGATACTTGCAGTACTATTTCAGATACGACGGGATCCATTTGAAGAAA
This sequence comes from Sciaenops ocellatus, assembly GCA_033000465.1. Taxonomy (NCBI): domain Eukaryota; kingdom Metazoa; phylum Chordata; class Actinopteri; family Sciaenidae; genus Sciaenops; species Sciaenops ocellatus. The sequence goes on along the minus strand of CP136886.1, from coordinate 3,539,612 downwards.
ATGAAAGTTGGCACTATGTTTGGTCTATACCAGAATGCTAAGAAACACAAAGAGGAAATTCTGTGATATAAAGACTGTAACTTAAGAAGATACCCAAAGGAATTTTATACACTCAGACTGCTGAATCCAATGATTAACTACAGATGAACTTCAGTGTATGCGTTTCTACACAGAACAAGGACTATAGATTTGGTCGCCCATCTCTTTCACTGGAAGCAGATAAGAAGAGGTCTTGGAAGACAGCTTCAATGTTCAATGTTTTTTTAAAAAAAATGGGAACAGATACTTTAAGAACTAGGAAATAGAAACTATTTTTTTCATTTCTTATTAAATATGAGAAATGCTATCCCTGACTTCAAGTTTAAGATGGGATGCAAAGCCAGGACACAAGATTTGAAAACAGACCTGTATGAACCAATCATCATCCAACAGCTCTGAAATGACTGATGACATATTAACTTGTCTTTCTTTAGTTTTAATAAATCAAATGTTTCAAACCAAAATTGATTAACTTTTAAAGACGCTTTGATACGAATTGGAGACCTTAGGAGAGAACCAGTTGAAATCAATGTCTAAAAAGAATCAATACCACTAATTCCCTAAACAAAGTTGTTCTACGTTTTGCAAACTTGTCAAATAGCTCAATAATACTTTGCGTTTTGATTAATTTGCAAAAAGAAAGCAGGGATCCTGTAAAGACTTTCCCTAGCTCATGTTAGTGATGTGAACAGTGTGGCCAATAACACTATTTTAATGGTTTAAGCTACCAAGCAGGGAGCCTACAACACAGTCATCTGACATGTCTACAGTACAGGGTTACGGGAACATAACATTAACTGGACTGTTATTAGCCTCAGTCCATCAGTCATAGTAATACCTCTTTAACAACACAACACAAAACCAGTCACTCGATCAGGTGTTCTAGTAAATAGCACATGATTTTAGCTCAACAGTTTAGCCCCAGTTCCAGATTTCTGTATTTTTCCTCCCCTGTGACCAGGTGTTGTTAACAAATGTCCTGAAATATTTTTTCCAATAGGAGCTCACAAAACTGCATCTGAAACTCACACATGCACAGTATGAGAACCTGTGAATCTATTCTTCTGTTTAAGAGTGCCGCATCTCAGATGCTATCACTTATTGCAACTTTGATAAAACACAAAGAACTATCAAATCAGATACCTGTGAATAAAGTTACACCACACCCGTTCTTGTTGTTTCCCAATCTCAGTGTAAATATGAGTAGTGAAAACATGAGGAACTACTGCAGCAGAGTGAGCACAATCTGTGAGCACCATTCAAATTGTAATCTTACACTCCATGCTTCCCCAAAATCTATATTCAAATGAGTCTGCCCTCATGCTCTACAGCCATCATTTCCAAATCAGACTCTAGGCCAATACTACGTTTGGCACATCTCACTGCGGGGTTTGGAAGGATTACCAAATGTCCAAACAAAGACACACAATAACTATGACTGCTGCAGTAAACATCATGCCAATTACACACTGCAAAACACTGCAGTCAGGTAGGTGCCACGAATATAATAAAAAGCTGAGGCACAACAAATATTTGAAGACTGTTTGGTATGCAGTGAAGATGTATTGTGTCTCAGAGCGATAACGCTGGCTTATTGAAGCAGACACACCGCACATTTTTATTGAATAAATGAGCCCATATCCTGTGGAAGGAGGAGAAGCCTACAGTGTGTCTACACCCAAACAGGGAGGACGACAAAGGGCCTCATTAAAAACTAATTCATTTTCCTGAGCCTTGAGTCAGTATTACCACCCCTAGTCTGAATCATTAACATGGGAAACTCATCTGGCCTTAAAGGTCATTTTCACATGTTTGCTGCACTAGTGGAGGGACCTTAAGATGGTGAGGTCTGTTGGTTAAGGAATGAAATCAACTACAGGGCAGATTGCCATAATATTCATGTCCCCCCTAAACATGGACCCTCATGTTTTTGCCTGACATTACTTACCAGAATTGCCAACTTGTTTGTAGATGCTATAGTGCTAGTCAGTCATAGTGTCTCTCCAGATGGATTGATTACTCTCATGTTAGCAAGCAAGTCAGCTAGCTCGGTCACTGACCGGAAAATTCAGTTTAGCAGTTTATTCAAACTAGAGTTATATAAAAGTGAATGGATGAACGCAACTAACATGCTATGACAACCACCCTTAGCTCTCTGTTTGCTCAGGTCAGGTGATTAAATATTCACCAAAGATTTGCGTGAACTTTTACTTCCTTTTTCACAAGCTTTCCTGCTCCAAAAGGTTGCAGTTTTAAGCGGATTAACCAGATCACAGATATGGTGAATAGTAAATGGACTGTACTTATATAACACCTTTCTAGTCTTCTGACCACTCAAAGCACTTTTACACTACACTATCTCATTCACTCATTCACACACATTCATACACTGATGGCCTTAGCTGCCATGCAAGGTGCCAACTGCTCATCAGTTTTAGGAGCAAACCATTCATACACATTCACACACCGATGGCGCAGCCTTCAGGAGCAATTGGGGTTCAGTATCTTGCCCAAGGACACTTTGCCATGCAGACTGGAGGAGCCGGGGATGGAACCGGCGCGCATCTGATTAATGGACGACCCGCTCTACCTCCGAGCCACAGCCGCCCACATACTTGATATGATTTTCATACACTAGAGTTGGGATCCAATCACATTTGAATCAAGTATGGAAAACACTTATCAAATCTAAATCTGAATCCTTTATTTCACGAGTTATAAACAATTAAATTGTGTGTTGACTGAAGTTGAATCACATCCAAAATGGAACAGAGACCATCCTTAACCCACACACCAGACCTGTATGAAGAGGAATCTTCTCTGATTGGAAAGCTGCCATCGTTGCTGTTGATGTTCATAAACCTTTAGGATATCTGCTCAGGTTTTATCCACAAGCTTTTCATTAGCTCTTCCTTAACTAAAAACCTGATTTCACTCACTGTGGGAATTTGAATATTGAGTGCCTAAACCCGAAATACCTCAGGAAAAATAACAAGTCTTTTGCTGCATTCATCAGTTGTATCTTTAATCTCGTTTGTTCACCTCTGAACAGAACCTAATGCAGAGGGGCACATTGATTTCTGTCTGTGGAAGAAAATGATTTCCTCCGGTGCATGCTGTTATCTACAATTCCACTTAATCTTGGTTTTGCATTCATTATTTATGTTATCGACAGGCACTCTGCTTGTGAGCCCTGTACATCCCTAAACCTCGTCAGGCTTGTTAAAATGTGTTGAACAGAGCATGAATATACAGTATGCTGTGCTGTTAGATTTTCTTTGCTCGCTGTCTTTATTTCTACATAGAATTTTACGATTCAAAAACACAAACAGGAAACACTCTGTGGATTATTAATCAGGGATCCAGAATGTTTTCCATACTGGTGATTTTGTTTAAGACAAACTGACTTTTGTGTATGTTAGCTGTGGCATCAATGCTTGAACAAATCAATGAAGAAGAGTTTTTGGGAACCAAAAAAATGTGAATATAAATGAAACAGCTGGCATGTGATGTTGAAAGAAATAGTTTCCGTCCCCGCTGACTTGAATCAGCATAGCTAAGAAGAAGCTGCTGCCAATTTAAATCATTCTTTGATCTTGGTGTGCATGTATAAGGGACAGGAACAACGTGGACCTGTACTCCAATAAGTAGTTCATGGTGAGAGTACTGTCAACGTCAGGGTTCAGCTCTTTATGTTGAAAATATGCACTTGTATGTTGCTGAAAAGGGGTAAGACCAGCCATAAAATGGTACAAGAGGGGAGGTCAGTGACAAACCTACAAGTCTCTTACATCTCAAACACTTGGACTTCAAATCCCAGAGTTCCTGACACCCAGACAGGACGAGAGCAGATTCCAGAGCATTATCAGCAGACAGCATATCCTATGATGAAGTGCTGTAGCAGCCACAATGAAACAGATGTTAAATGAGCAAATGAGACACTCACCGAGCTCTACCACTGACTTTCTGATGGAGATTCCAGAGCCCGCTTATTCCAAAATTTAAATTTAAATCACATACCACACTCCCAAACTCACTGGGATCATAGTAAATTTTAAAATAACATTGTTAAAGGGATTTATTGTGGTTCCTGAAGTCTAGCTGATTCCAGGTCTACTTAATAAGGTCAGAATCACCATCAATATCAACCCAACAGATCAGATCAGAGCATCTCTATTTACTGCATTTGTCTGTTTAGGTGACCCAGCAGGATGATGTCCCTAAGTTTTGCCAAGTCACTGCATGTTCTGCCCACAGTGGTTGACAATCTTATACGGAGTCCTGTTGTTCCTATTTAATTAGGAATACAAAATGCTGAATGGAGGCATGAATGTACGATGCCTATGCCTGTGGGTATAATGCGCTGCCTGGTCTACGCCCCATGCCTTGTGTCTTGTGTTGGAACCATCACAGTACAAGGGTCACGGTCTGGTGCACGAAGCCACACACAGATTACATGTAGATTAATGCATGTAATATAGAACCAAAGTTCACAAGTGCAAGTTCTGTCCAAAAACTCTTAGCCATACACTGTTAGCACCACTACTGGGAGTGCAAATGAAACATTGGAACTGGAAGCCTGCGTCCTTTAAATCGGTTGTTTGGGAACAATTTGGGTTCGGGTCCTACAATAGCAATGAAGACAGAGTTAAGGACAAGACTTTTTTGTTCACAATGTACCCAACTTGCACCAATCCATCATGTCTATTTCAGGGCATGAACCTAACCAAACCTCTGTGTACCATTACATCCAGAGTTTGGCATTGCTATTGTGGATCAGAGAAAAAGGTGTGTCTTGGGAAACATGGAATGATCAAGGGTACCTAACTGCAGAGCACTAACAGCAGTGTAGGCATGACTTGGGGTGGGGATTCAAAATTTTGGTTGCGACCAATGGACAAAAAAAAAAAAAAAAATGTGCATGCATAGACAGACATGTACGGACAGTCCCTCACTGTCACAGTGTGGGTAATAATCCTTTCTTGTAGATGTAGCTACAGAACAGTAATGTGCACCAGGACCAGATCTGACGGATTTGCGAATCACTGCTATAGGCACGCTTAACACCTGGAATAAACGTGTCCCATACTTCCGCTGCGTCTAGATATGTTTAGGGATGGATATCAAGAACAAGTACGAAACAGGCACTAAAAAATACCCATGGGCACATTGTGGCTTTCCTTTGAAACTGACATCATTAAATGAATAGCTCGTCTCACGTGTTGTCTGCACAGATGTACTGTGACAATTCATTTTGGACTGGCATATGGGTTGTGTGACTGGATGTTCATTGCATTTTTGGTGTTTTCAGATACATCTGAGTTCCTTACAGAATCATCTAGTATTCTGAGCTACACAGGCAAATATGTGTTACTTTGTAACTTGTAAGAGACAATTTGTACTGGCTGACATGACATCTGCCTCCTCTCTTAGTTCCTATGGTGACACAATAGGTGAGAAGGTCAGACAAAGAGTGAAGCTATTTTGATTTGCTTTGTAGATAACATTACTGTTTTCATGTTTCTCTTTGGATCTGCTTTTTTTTTTTTTTTTTTACAGTGGTCAACATGGGAAGACCTGTGCAGAATCCCCTTGAAAATCTGTAAAAAGTAGTGGTGTCAGTATTACTACAAAAGCCTTAACCCTAAAAATCTGCCAACTGTTAGCAGCTTAACAGATCTATGAAATCCTCGTTATTACATCACTTTACTGTCACACATTTAGAAAAGAACAAGACTAACAACTCTGTGTGCTGTGAATGTGGTGTGGGCTGAGTTGAATTGCCGCCACAATCACTGTTGGTGTAAAAATACCAGGTGCAGTAGGGCAGTGCTGTGGCCTGGAGCAGATATCCAGGAACTGCTGCCTCCAACACCCAAAACAACCCCTCCAAGGTTAGCACGCTGCCAGCTGGCCGGCAGCCATAGAGCCTTTCCTTTCCTCTAAGATCCCCCCAGCTGGCCTCTGGTGATTATCAGCAACCGATGAAAAAACACAGAGTACATGGTCCTGCTCAGGAGCTCTGACACCCACCGCTCTAACCTACCTGGATCAGATCAACCCACACAGTTGTCGTCTCCCCTAGTCCAGGTCACTGGATTTACCCCAAAAGCCACAGACAGGCTAACCTAACTGAAGGTATATGCAGAAGGTATATACATAATTCTAACTTTTGTTGGCATTATTGGCTCTGATTGTGCAATATCAACATAATATGCCTGAAAAAAAGGTTAAAAGACCCTAAATTGTGAGTAAGTAGAGAAGGTTGATTCACATAAGAGGTTGCGATAGGTGTGTCCATTTTGGATCCAGTTCCAAGTAGGCAAATTATCCAAATTTGTTAAGCTTTGATAGTGACATACAAACACATGCTAACTCACAGAAACAGGCTGACTGACTGAAGAAGGTTGGATTGCCTTACCTTAAAGTGGCAAAGTGTGGATACAGGGTGGATACCAGGGTGGGAAATTAAGCCAATGCAGAAGTGCTTTCTCCAGTGGCTGCTCCATAAGCACCCATATTAAAATGTCCAACTCCACAGCAGAAATAAACATGTTTACAGCCTGGTACAAAAAAATGTTTTGGTATCTATAGCTAATTTCTCCGTTCATGACAACTGTGCTGTACTTTTTTTTTTCCCTGTTCAAATGATATTAAGGCTTAAAGTTGTGCATAATTAACAGCATGGCGGCTTTGATTGACAGGTAAATGCCGTTACAGATGGCTTATTAGAGCACCCAAGCGTCATTTGGCCCGCCTCAAGTCCGCCGATGATCCATGTCTAGAATATCCGGGAGGCGGAAGAAGCAGTACATCTGTGCAGCAGCCAGCATTAAAGCCAGGATTAAATTCATTTTCACTCTTTTTACTTTTGCTTCTAAAGTTTCCGCAGCTGAAACACATCCCGCCAGTAAGGAGCAAACATTAATTTCCCTCACAGCAAATTAGTGATAAAATATGTGGTGAAAACCACAAAAAAAGAGATTTCTTCATTCCCCACCAAAACAAACTACCCAAAAGGATTCAATAAGGAATTCAAAGGGATTTGGATTCAGACTTGATGAAATGCTCTCAAACTCCATTCCTACCAGATGATTGACGGTGTTATGCTCCAAACTCTAGTGATGTGTCAAACCACACAGGATAATATGTGAAGAAGTAATCTGATGCTGTCGCAGATGAGGCAACATTGTTAACAAGGAAAAATGACTGGATTCCTTCACTGCAGAAAAAGCAAAGGCTGCTGCAGCTGCCCCCTCCCAAGTTAAAGAATGATGTGGCTACGAGATGGAACAGTGCCTGCAACATAGCGGGCAAACAACTACCCATTTTCACCATTCTCCTCTCTGCAGAAAATCTGCAAACAACATCTGCATGGCAAAATTATCTCCAACAGAAAAGATGCAAAGATGATTCTCAGGCCAATGAGAGCAGCAACCAAAATGAAGGCAGAGTTATGAATACCCCTGAAGGTACATCAATTTCAAATACTGAGGTGGAGAATGCAAAAACCAAGGTTGCCAACACCGCAGTGTTTTACAGCAGAGACAGTCCCCATCGCCTGCTGATCTTAGATAATATTAATGTTTGTGAAATTTAATTAAACTTCACATTTCCTTAGAGACCCTGTTATTTCAGACTTAATTTTACTTGCAACTTCCTCATGTGTGCCTCCATTCAGAGCTGGAAATGGAAAAATCTGAAGGCCTCAATATTTTTTATACTTAGTGTACTTGTCCATGTGGGAGGATATGAAACACGAAACTATCAGAGTGAACATTTTCATGTTAGTGTTGAAATGAAAACCTAAGGTCACTTCCTTTTACATAAAAAAGATGATCTACTTTCTGTTCTTATTATTGCTGCATCCACACAAAGACAGCAACACAATGACAGAACCGCGGCTCGTTCCATCTCCCCTCATCATGGCGAGGACATCCATATGATATCATCATCAGAATATTTGCTGTTCCCTGCCATGTGGGAAAAATTACATTCACTTTTCTCCAATTACGTATCTATGCACCATTGCTTCGAATTGATTTTTAACAAGAACGAGACTCTTTCCAGGGATAATTTAGGCAGTATTTGTAGCTTACCATAGCTCACTCCAGCTGTGCTTTCGCTGTAAACAGCTGCAGGCACGGGCAATCTGACAACAGCATGCATCAGTCTTTAATGGTAGAGACAGGAAGATGTTCTCTTTGTCATCGCTTTCAGGTAAAGTGTTAGGATGATGACTCAAACACAAAAGAAAGAATGTCTTCACACTTTCAGATAATTCTGAACGGGAATCAAACCTAAGTGCTTTTAGGAAAGGCGCTAACCAGCACAGTCACAGATAGGTTGATACTCACGTGCCATCGTAACAACACACTACCTCCAAAACACATGCAATTACAAATGGAGTATCAAGAACACAGTTTGACTTGTGCACTTAAACATATCTGAAAACGCTACATACTTCCTCTCTTCCAGGGTTTCCCAGGAAATTGGTTGGCCGAGGTTGTAGGCGTTTTTGGCGATAGTGGAGGCACTATTTCTTTCAGGAGATGCAGGGTGCCTTTACTATAAAACTCTGCGGGGAAGAATGCTATCAATCAACTCTGTGTAAATATGGTCCTTTGGAAGGGATCAATTTCAATAGTTCTAGCCAGTGCTGGCTATACTGTGTATATTAGGGTTGATTAATAAATCTAAAGTGAAAGTTCATGGTGTTTTCATTTCCCTGCTACACAGTGTCTGTGTGTGCTAATATATACCAACTATGCCAACTAATCAGCTAATACATTAGGTAATCTTTTCAACACATTTTCTATCATCATCATTTAAAGTTGTCACTCACAAGCAGTATTCAATATTGGTACTGAACTAAAAAAATCTGACTTTGCCAGTTACAAAGCACACAAAACAATGTCACGAGATGATTCAGTCCATGAAAAGAAGATGGTCATACAAGTGTGGTTGATCCACAGTTAACTCAGCCGTGGTAAGACACAGGACAGAGTTCAAGAACCTTTCCATTTGACAGTCACATAATACCTATGTCAATAGGCAAATATTTGAGCCTTTTAAAATATTCCAGACAACAGCATTCCAGATTTGTGCCATAAAAGCACTGACTGTGTCACTGTGGCTCCACCTGCTTCATATGTACTCTCACATTCCAGTCTCACTTAGCTTAGCCTCACCAGTGATAGAGGTTGGAGACCTGAAGCACCGAAACACAACACAACTAAGTCAAGAGCACATTTTGCTATTTGACTTGGATCACATTCACACTGCGAGTCCAGGTGTCCCTATCAAGGTTTTTCCACCATCTGACACACACAGTATGTGAAGTACACATCTTTGTTACACCACATGGGAACCATCAAGAGCTTCACGATGCCACCAGTTTTAACTCATTAAACAAGTGAACATGAGTTACAGAACTGAATCCTGATGCTTGTGACTTTAATAGTGCACAATTCACCAACAGCATCCACCACACTTAACTGACATACTGAACCTCATACTGTATCCAAAATACTTCATTTTATGTGTGCTTGGGTCTTGTTCACTAGTAAGAGTAGGACTGAATGCCAGATTGACAGGTGAATTGTTGAGGCTACAGCGATGCAGGTGTTGGACTTTAGTGAAGAGGAAACTGAGCTTGAAGGTGAAGCCCTAAATATACCAGTCAAATAACCTTCCAGCCCTCCTCTATGTTCTTAAACCTTGGGGATTGACCAAAGGAAAGATATAACTGATCCAAGCAACTGAAATTAGTTTCCTTTGAAGGAGTCTGGGCTTAGGGACAGGGTGTGAGTTGTGGACTTCTGAAAGGAGCTTGGAGTAGAGGTGTTTATGGGAACAAAATGTTCAAAACTTACCTAAAACTTGTGCATGAAATTCATTTATAAAAAATAAAGATCTGACCTGATCTGAAAGGTATTTGAGGACAGTCAGACCCAATTCAAATAGACCTGAATAATTAGATCTGATTCAAAATGTGGTCAACCCAAACCGATTCTAAAAGTGTGAGAACACCAACAATGACTACAGAATGATGGGCACAGAACACTTGGAACTGCATGGACTTGTGAAGACATCTTTTCGGGGGTAAAATCACTGTTTATTCACAATGAGAAGAATGAGAAGAAACCAGTCGAGGTGGTTTAGGCATCAAATTAGGGCACACAAAGGATAGTACCCGCTGGCAGGCATGCTCGACAGAGAGGAGACCCAGAGTAGACCTAGAATGTATATAGAACGTTTATATAACCCATCTGGCCAAGGAATGGTTTGGCAGGAGCGGAGAATGTAGCTATGGAGAAAGATGTTGGGGATAGTTTCCTATTTTACTGAATAGATGGATGTCAGTTCAGACACCAAAAACTCACGTGAATGATCCTCCAGAGAAATTACTTTTTTATTTCTGTTTCATTTAGAATACATTTTGCATGAATAGAATATGATATCCCTACACAGGCCAAATTGCCTGAAGACAAATGTAATACATCAGTATAACTAATGTGATCGTTACCAAATGATGAATGAGGCATATTTAGATATGAATCAAATGAGCCAGTAAAGGGGAGCAGCTAACCGATGGTCTGACGCTGTAGGAATGCCTTGTAAATGAAATGATAACTGAGGCTTGGGGGGCTTTTCAGTTGCGATTGTGGTCCAGTTCCTGTTGCCCCTTAAATTCCTGCTTTCAATGCTGCTGATCTGACGCAGCACACACAGCAGTAGTCCTGGTTTACTGAAGCCAGGGGTCAGAGATTCTCGCCACACGTTTGTCATTAATTGGGAGCAACTGGCCCAAAGGGCGATCAAAGGAGCGGCTGTAGACATGTAAACACTGTCCAAGGCTTTGAGGAGGGAAGCTGTGTGAGGCTGGATCAGCACACTGACAAGTCAAGGACATCATATCATATCAAGGATTTCACACCCTCTAAAACTAGCAGTTGATTGGTTTTGCTGTTTTTTCTTTCATAATCCATCTCTGGCAAGTCTTTCCTAGAAGATACTGTGTGGACAGCAAATCCTCATTTTGAGAGGTTGGAACTCTTGTTCTAACATGCCATTGAAGCTATATGGTAATTGCACAGTGATGTTGAAACCCAAAGTGCCATAGGCATTCATTATTGACCCTGGTTTGTCAAAATAATCTGGACTTTACATATGAGATTTTCCAGAGCTTTCAACTGCACTTCACCGTCTTCCTCAACAAATAGTTCATTCATACTTTGGCATGATGACAACTGAGCTACTTTAGAAGACCACGAGAGGTGCTTGAAATCCCCTGCAATGCTAATAAATGGAATTTGAGCTAAGATGTTTTTGATGTTTTTTTTTTTTTTTTTTCATGAATGATTTTTATAGCTGCACTACAACCTTAACTCAGCCTGACATATTTGGCATCTGTTTAATGTACATCTTTACTCTAATGTGGAATAGAGACAGAGCAGATACCACAGCAGCTGCTGTGATCTCCTCAGAAGGAGAGGGAGAGATAAACCCAGATTGGACTTGGCTGCTCCTGGCTAATGTCCGGACTCTTTGTCCGCATCAATGATGCTTGGTGGTCAAACACACTGTTGGTTATCCTAACCTTAATTTAATTATCTGTTACTTTCTAAAGAAACTACAAACTTTGATTTCTTGTACAACCTTGTGCTGTCAAAATGATGAATAAATTACTGTGATCCTTGATGGCCAGCAAGACAAGTTTGTGCAGATGGACCCACATCACACCAACACTACTGATCAGCTTGTGTAGTATGAGTTCTCTGGTGATCGTCAGCATCTAATGAGTCAGCAACAGACTTATTGAAAACATGCAACATGAAATAACTGGCCCAAGTACAGCTGTCAGACTGCTGCTTGCTTTAAATAAAAAATAAAATAAAAAAACAAGATTCTGACTAAACACAGGACTGATGGACTCGTTGTTGTGAATTTATTTTTGCAGTGTGTGAGCTCGGCATGCGGCGCACTGGCAGACTAATCATCCGCTCTGCGAGACACATGCTGCTTCTGCTGCATCTGTCAGCCAGTGGCATCCCTGTGGCTGCAGCCTGTGCTGAGGCAGCAATCTGCACAGACAAAAGTCTTATCAACACGCGCAAACAACAGTCTGACCCCCCCGCAACCTAACAGAACAGACACGCAGCTCCATTCATCCTCTGTCTCTGCCTCGTAGGCCTGCTTTAAATCAAATCCTTAAAAGGGGAGCGATGAATCATCATGCAAATTTATCAAAACACGGGATGACTTCTGTGTCTCACAGATGAGCCTCGGGTTCCCTCTCTCTGAATGTGGGTCTGCTTTTAATCATGTCCTCTAAACCAGAATGCCCTCAATCACTCACCCACAACAAGCAGATCTTCGCAGATCACATTCACACCCTGTGTGACCCACTGTTTGGATGATGACACCTCTAAATGAAGGCTGAAGAGGCCAAGCACTGTGGCTGAGAATGTAGCAGGCATTCAGTCTGAGGATGGGCTGCAAATGTGAGGGACGTGTAGCGTCTCCTCCGGATGTGGATGAACCCACTCACACGTCTGCACATGCCTTTGTACAATGAGACCACTTCTTCAGGGTAAATTGCGGTTTAATGCAGTATAATTTGTGCTGAAAAGGCCAAAAAAAAAGAAGGAAAGCAGCTCAGAGTTTTGAGTGAGATCCTGAATGGAGAGGCGTGCAGGATTGTACAGCCAACAAAGGGAACGTCTTACAATGCAGGTGACACACAAGTGACGCATCTGACGTCAATCACAAATATCAGACATGGAACACAATGTACTTTACAAAAAATCTTAATAAGAAGTCCAAGGGTGGTGCAGTGGTTAGCACTTTCTCCTCACACCAAGACGGTTCCTGGTTTGAACCTCGGCTGGGGCCTTTCTGTGTGGAGTTTGCATGTTCTGCCCGTGTCTACTTGGGTTCTCTCTTGGATAGGCTTCAGGCCTCCATGACACTGATGAAGCAGTTACAGAAAATGGATAGGTGGATGGAGAATGTCGAGTAGTGACTAAAGACTTAAGATTTCAGTCAAGCACTTGACTGCCAACACCAACTGAGCCAGACTGGAACAGACCTGGTCCCATCAGTCGTCAGTGTCCTATAACAGCTAACATGAACTGGTGATCTTAGGTGGTGAAAATGGTTCTAAATGCTACCTGACTTGAAACTGAAACTTCTCTAATTACAACCATGATTCCAAAAAGGTTGGGCTGCTGTGTAAAACATAAATGAATACAATGATGCAAAGCCTGACCTGTATTCTAATGAATCCTAATGAATACAGTACAGAGATATTTAACGTTCAAACAGATAAAATGCGGTCTTGTAAATTATATACTCATTCAGAGTTTGATGCATTCTGTTTTTATTCACATTTTACACAGTTGGTGTGGTTTTATGATGAAAGATGAGTTGATTTTTACAGATGTGGTTGCTTGCACTCCTTGGCTTGTTTCCCCATAGTGTTCACATGTTTGCTTGTTAACTGGTTAATCATGAGTGAACGGCCACAGCAGAGAGGTAGAGCGGGAAGATAAACCCTCCTGTTTCTTATCAGATTCTCCCCCCGTGGCAAAACAGCTCCTGTTTTGTTCAAACACGTGGTTTATGCAAATAAAAGCCCGCCGTGTGGAGCATGAAGTCACTGCCAGTGAAGTCACCGCTAGCGATAAGCCCAGTGTGGTGTTTGACATGCGGGGTGCCTGAATTGCCATCTGTGTCGAGTACAGAGGCACACCCAAAACAGAAGGAGATATTCCCTGAACGCTCCCAGCCAGGGTGGGGGACCTGAGCCGAGGAAGAAACAAAGCGACAGGAGCAGGAACTGGGGCCAGATCCACGGTGGGGAGTGGAGACCTGCAATTATACAAGCCAGCGGAAGCAGCTACCTCTCCCTCTCACACAAAACTCAGCCTTATGAAAAAGAAGATCACGTTTCCACGGCTTTTGTGTGGCTCTGAGTGTTCGGTTCCTATACCTTTTGTATAGGAAGCACGAAGACAAATCTCCAGTCTTAGCAGCCTGGTTGAGTCAAGCTATTCCCACAAGGCACAATAGGGCCAGCTAATAGCATTCCTGTAATGGCAGCAGAAAAGCTGTGGACAAACATTTACGGTTGGCCAGATTGAGTTTTAAAGAGCCCCTTTTCTCCTCCTGTCCTTGTCCCATTCAGACAGGTCAGTGGGCTCCTCCCTGGTGTTTTGTGCAACGCCATTCACAGTGCTCCATCACTCAGTGGCCTCCAACTCTCCCCTGTTCTCTGCTCACTCAGCTGGTCACTGATGGAACACTGACCATGGGCAAAGGGTTTTCCACGTGGAGGAAAAATGTGTTAAAGCCAGACTAAAATGTAACAACTGTCAGGAACCATGAAAAAAAAAAAAGGAGTACACACTCCGAGGTATGTTAACCATATCTTACGCCAACATTGTTAAAGACAGCAACATAATCTTGACACCTCATCAAAACTGTTCACCTACAAATGATTTTTCAACTCAACATCTGCATTAGCAACTATGTTTTATGATCACCCAGATCATGTCTTTAATCACAATAATGGAAAAGTCAATGCTAACTCAAATACTAAGTCATGACGCACTGAATTTTTCCCTAACCTTAATTTTGATTAAGGTTGATAACCTTGATTTATTGGTGGTATGGTGCTGGTTACAAAGCCGTCAATCAGCTGTGTAGTTCATGCTCAGTGTCATAAGCTTATCAATGTGTCATCTGCTGTTAACTGTTAAGCTGTGATTGTACTCACCCAAAAAAAAAAAAAAAAAAAAAGCTCTAAACCCATCGGCTATCATCTGATGACAATTTAGCCTTTGGGCATCGGCTAGAGTTTCTGGGCTGCCAGTGTAGCCAGGATATCCGGAAAAAGGATAAAGACATCTGGGCCAAGACTTCCTCTGCAGTCTGATTAGCAACTTGATACATGATAAGGACGAGAAAGACACATTTCTATTAATATCTATAAGCAGAGATCTGCATATGAAGGCAGATAACAAAAAAAGCTAAATTGCCGTCAGAAGATAGTCAGCGGGTTCCAAGATTGCATTTCAGCTCATGTGTTCCACCTCTTCAAACAGATTGTTGCAACCAAAGCCTGCTCAAACATGACCAGTCAGTACTGACACTATGAAATCTGAACGTTATCATAACTAAAAAGATGATGGTAAAGCCATAAAAATCAAACTCAGTAGTGATAATAACATAGATTTTCTTTCTTTTACTAGCCTACACACTTGGGGTGCAGGATGGAACAGTCCTGAGCTTTGAATACCCAACGAACCTCTGTGATCTACTCACTATGACTGAGGGCGGTATAAGGATTATTGTACGATGAAGCAAACGTAGATAGGAGCAGAAAGTTTTTACCTGGACAAATAACTCCTGAAACAAAAGAGGGGCTGGGACTGGCTGCTCGGACTACAAACATGCTGTTTTTGGTAGAGACAAAACACAGGAGTGTACAATGATCACAACCTGAAGTTTCTCACTCTCTGTCTTTAGAACATGAGTCAGCACCAGTGTCATGTTTAACCACCTAAGGATACAAGACAGGGGTCACATCCTGTTTGCTTTAATGTGATGATATCAGTTAGATTTCACAGGAGAACGTCCCCTGGAGCTAGGGTCTCATCAAACAAGCCAAGTTTTGTCAACATATCGAGTGTCAGGTGAGTTTGGTCAATAGATCGGTTTGCATGGCATCGGTACAGAGGTGTAACCCAATTAACTGAATAAAATTTTCTGTTTATCCCCAGGTACTTAATACCTGAGGATAAGGGTAAAGATAAGAACGTTGTTTATTGACTGTTGTTGAATCCTGAACAGAACCAGTTCAAGAACCAGATCTAACTTAAGAGAAAACAGGTACTCCCGATCCGCGACTCTCTTCGTAATACTTCATGTCTGGAGTTACGATTGCAGTGTTTTTCTGTGCACAAAGGTGTAGCATGCTGATTATAAATATTACAGGAAATGCAAAAGTTATTTTAAATAGTTCATATCCACTAAAAATGTTTGTAGTATTTTGATAGTATAACATATATATATTGTAGATATATTTCAGAGATTCCTTTATGTACAACTAGAAAGAAATTGCGTGCCACAACTGGTACATGTATCAGATTTTGAACCGAGCTGATTTCCTTGAGGGACAACGCTTCCCACAGAAGACCCGTCCACCTGACTACTGTCAATCAAAGGTGGACATAAAACATTAATGTCCTATTATCGCAGCTACTTAGCCAACTTCTTGTGGACATCATCGTGTTTGATCACAGCCAGGCAGCTTGCCAAGAACACAACCTGACATGATACTGCTTAGCATTCTGTTGTATTGAGGTAACTGCTCACAGAGAAATGTGTCCCTCTTCTACAATGCATTACATAATATATTACATACATACAGTATGCCGTTACAAAACCACAGAATGACATCTGAAACCATTTCATTTTAATTTCATACATACCAGGGCTAACTGATAAGCTATGGTTATATTGGTTCAAATGTTATATATAGTATTATGCCATGTACTGTTGCTCCAAAACGACAAACCATGATTCTACAAACAGCCCATTTCCACTTAAACGTTACTCCAGCAGCCAATCACTTATGTTTACTGTGGGCAACATTATGATCGCCATTCCGTCTGACACTATAGAGCCACCAAAGCTTGGAAGTGACATGTAGTTAGTAGCCCTATGATATTTAGCAGTTTTAAACAGCACTAAAATGAGACCCCCAAATAACTGTAGCCTTATATGTTTGTCATTTTGGGACTCACATTTAATTTGCTCATTGGTTAGGCCTGCCATTGATACATTACGCTACAGATTTGCTATGTTAGTCGTATAATTCAGCAGGTGCATAGCTTATTTCATGCCCTGTCGAGTTTTGTACTCTTTGGAGGGGTCTTCAGGTCCTTGGCGAGGAAGTGTTTCCTTCCTTGTAAGGCACATTTTGCATACATCATGAGCAGCACCTCCGTAGGCAGAGGACATGCGCCTGCGCATCCATCCCTGCTGATCCGGTGCTAGCCTCAGCTTCGACTCTCGCCTCTTTCTCCTCAACATTTCTGCTGCTCACAACAACAGTGTGTCAGCTCTGCAAATACGAATCATGTTTTGACTGAATTAAGCAGGCCAAACTACAACAACTAACTTCCTGTTGTTTTCACGAGAATGCACCTGTCTCTTCTCCCACCGCACTTCCCCTTCAGCTCTGCTCCTCTGGGGATTGTTAAAACCTCTTCTATACGTTTGTTTGGTAGACTGGCTACTAGCACGAATTAACTTTCATTTCATTCAGACGTGAACATTTTAAAGTTGGTGGGTGCTGTGCTATTGGTTAGTTTGCCTGAAAACAGCAATCACCAATTCATACCTAAAACATAAAACACGCATCACAAAAATGACAAATAAAGTGTCTATAAAAGTCTAAAAGAGAGCAGAGTTACCTTAAAACTCCCTGTTCAAATATGGATAAATGTATGTCATATGACATAAATGGTAAATGGTAAATGGACTTGTACTTATATAGCGCCTTTCTAGTCTTCCGACCACTCAAAGCGCTTTTACAGTACATATCTCATTCACCCATTCACACACATTCATACACTGATGGCATTGGCTGCCATGCAAGGTGCCAACTGCTCATCAGTTTGAGGAACTAACCATTCATACACATTCACACACCGATGGCACAGCCTTCGGGAGCAATTTGGGGTTCAGTATCTTGCCCAAGGACACTTCGACATGCAGACTGGAGGGGATTGAACTGGGGATCGAACCGCCGATCTTCTGATTTGTGGACGACCCGCTCTACCTCCAAGCCACAGCCACATGTAAATGCTTTACTGACATGACGACATGATTCCAAAGAACACTGACCACAAACATTTCTTCTTGATTATCAGACATTCCCGGTGTAACCCAGCCTGCTCTGTGAGCGCTTCCTCTTTCTCACCAAAACTCAGACTGTGTGTGTCGACACACTCTGAACAGCGGGTGCAGAGTTTTGGTTAGAGGATGGTTCCTCCTCCTGGGACTCTACGTGACAACCACATGCAGCCCCCTCCACCTTCAGGGACTTCCTAGGTGTGTTCACTAACAACCCCCGTCAGCTGGCAAACAGTGTTTAGCTGTTTTGCCTCCAACAGTGAGAGCTGCTGATAACATCCAACTGTTTGTTTAGTACATCAGAAAGGAGGAGGCAGTTACAACATTTAACATTTACTAATATCACAAGTGAACGTATGTGACCTCTGTTATTTACTGTTCATTATATCATAGGTTAAAGGGGCAGGGGGCATTTTATTTATATTCTATTTAATATTTGAGAATAAGGTGGTAGTTCCCTGTCAACTAATGCTACATATTTTACAAAGCCACCATACATTCTATATGTAAATATAAATCATGTAAATAATCCAGTCTATACAAATACTCTTGGGAGCTGCTATTAAAAGACTCACAATAAGATGGTTGAAACCTGAACCACCAATAATATATGGCTTACAGTATGGGAACTGTATGAGATGGAACAAATTACATAGTAAAGAGGTGGAGCCCTGTAATGCAATAAGGAAGTTATACTTTTTTACTTTTTTATTGATGTAGATATCAAAGCAGCTGTAAATTTGTGAAGTGATATGTAAAAATGTATTGTGTGTATGTATGAGATGGAATGTTATGATGGAAATAAAATACGAGTTCTAATAATCCAGTGTAATTATTTCCCCAAAATAACATTAAATAACAAAGTCAAAAATGACTTTTTAAAAAGTCTCCAGATATCAGGATAATATCGTTATGGTCAGTTCTTTTGGTCATGATAATTGTGATGAAAATCTGAGATTCTGACTGCCCTAACTTCACCACATTCATGCACACATCCGAAGTTAGACATCCAGTTCTATTAACAGATTTACTACATTACCCACAATGACCTAACAGATACCAAAAGATAAAAAATGAAGAGCTACTCGTATGCAAACCCGAAATCTAATGGTGGACACACGTCTCATCACACTGGGCACGCTACTTGCCTCTGTAATGTGATGTGATGTAGAGAAATGTAAAGAGGATGTAACCAATAAAATCAGTCTGTAAAGAGTCTCCGTGGAAATGTCTCTGTCTTCCTCTGTAATCAGTGCTTGGCATTTCACCATCACGGCTGTACAATGACAGTCAGGTGTCTCGGAGCCTGTTTAGCAGCTCAGTGGCAGAAAAGCTCATTTCTGTCTGAAACTGAATATCCTGTAATTAGAGTAACAATAAATAATTATACAGGTTCTCTTTGAAAACTGCACTGACTCATTTGTACAGCGAGTTCAGCAGAAAATTTAAACTGCACCGAAACTCACCAAGATCAGTGAGAGCAAAACTGGCTCAGTGAAGGTCAGCAGACACACCCAGAGGTTCATTGTTGACCTTAACCTAAAAGGTACACATGCTAGGTAGCTAGCCAGGGTACTAGCCATAGAGCTCAAGTAACTGGTCAATGAATTCCATAGATCAATGGGAAAAGAATCCAACCAAACCAAATATTTTGATGATTCATGAATTATTTAAATTTGTCATTCAATCAAAAATGTCAAATATTTGTTGCTTCCAGCTTCTCGACAGTGATGATTTGCTTCTTTTCTTTGAATTATCTGACACATGAATGAAAATCCTGTCAGAAAAGATGTCAGCTTGAGCACTAGAGAACTGTCATGGACAGATTTCACCATTTTCCGACATTTTATAAATCAAACAATTGATTAACCAGACAAAGGTCAAAAGTGGATAATCATGAGACTATTTTGTCAAATATAGAGAAAAAAGAATAAAACAATACAACTGTATTCAAAAAAGGAAACCAAAAATGAATCCCACATCTTTTATTGGGTTTCCCCTTTATAGCAAATGTTAAATGTTATTTTCCACAGAAAGAAAGCCTGAAAGTCCTTTTGACCACAGACTGAGGGTTTGTTTCTGAGGGGGTTTCCAAAACTTATTTCTCACATTTGATCAATTGTCTATAAAATGTCAGAAAACAGTTAAAAAAATACCCATCATAATGTCCTGGAGCCCGAAGTGATGTCATCAGATTGTTTGTTTTGTCTGACCAACAGTCCAAAACCCAAAGAAGAAATCCCGCAAAGATTTTAGAAGCATCAGAATGAATTTTATTGGCATTTTTGTTCGGAAATTACTCAAAATCTTGATGGTTTATTTTTTTAAGTTGTTATGAGGTTTTTATACCATCAGTGAAGTCATATCTCTGCTCAGTTCAAAGTTATCAACATCTCATGGTCTTCATGGTCTTGTTTGAGAGGAGGTCAATGAGTTTGAGTATGAAAGCAAATGTGGTTGAAGGCATCAAAAAAGGAGGTGAATTTATTTTGATTTTGATAATTTGTCTAGTTTGTCATTCTGCTAAGTTTTGAAACCACCAGTAGTGATGTTGTATCATCAGGAATTTGAGTTATTTTGTCCACCCGTGTCAAAAATGGGAAGTTAAGATTCTGACGTCCCATTAACGGTGGAACACACGATTCAGGAAGAACCCATACGCAGGCGATTTACAAAAAAACTGAACCAACTGTTGTAGATTGTATCCCAGGTGAGAGAGGCCCAGCACTGCTGATTTGCATTGCACTTGATAACATTTCAAAGCAGCAGAGTGAAACCCACCTCGCTGTGTGTGATGTGTGATGCACTGGGTGTGTTTGCTCGGGGTGTCGGGGAGGACAGTTGGCTCTGTCTGTGGGAGGGTTTTGCATTGCAAATGTGGGCTGAGGGACCTGTTTGAACACCCAACTCCCATGGTCATCAACAAGACAGCACCGGGTATATGCTCCCACCCCCACCAACCCCCCAACCCCTCCACTACCTCCACACACACACAAACACACACACACACACACACACACACACACACACACACACACAGTCAGACAACTTTCCTGATACAAACTTGATCATTATCTTTTAACAGAAACGGAAGCTGCTCCCTGTGTTTGTGTTTTAATGATCACATCTTAATGCATGAGAAAAAAGTGGAGGCAGATAGGAACAGGGATGAGAACAGCGATATTACAATGATAAGGTTATCACCATGACATTCTGTACCTGGGGAAATATATTCCATTCAACCTCGAGAAAGCATTCAAATGTATTTAATCATCCTGATAAACACGGTTCTTTAATTTGAACAGAGTTCATAAAGCAGAACATTTGTGGCTGCAGCAAGTTGAGTCTACAATCTTCAGTGCTGCATTCAAGGCACGTGAAAAAAAATGGGAGACACATGTACGCAACAGTGATGATGGCAACTTTCAGTTCCCGAATGACCTCAGAGTAATTCGGTGTGACGCTGTTTATGACGTCAAACTTTAAAATGACTGATCTCATCACAGTTTGTGACGCCTTCAGGAAATATGAAACAACAATCTGCTGTGGTACTGACTGACTTCCTGTAAAATATAAACTGTTGTGTAGTTGAGAGGTCTTCATGGATCCTTGTTTCTATTCATCAGCTCCCAGCTTGAGACTCAGTGAGTCCAAGCTGGGAGATGTTCAGTCTGATGAGGATCGGGTAAGATCCAGATCAATCGCCTCAGGTCTACGCTTGCTATCACCTCTGATCATGTGAGGCATCATGACTACTTATCTTAGTCTAAACTAATAACACCTGACTGTCCTCAGACTCCGCTTGGATCAGGTCTGTCTTTTCTTTTAAATTCAAAAATGTTACGCTTCAGGTCAGAATCCTACAGGTCACATTTAGAGGCGAGTCCTGAATTTTTGACACGATCCAAAATTGTTGTTAACGAAATGTATTTCTTACATAATGAAGTGTAGCCATGTGCACAGAAAGATTTGAAAATGGACACAGATCTCTACATTTTACCTGACAATAACCCTAAAGACTCAAACAACAAACAAACTGTACAAATATAAATAACACAAAAGTCATAAAATTAATTTAAATCGATGGATTTGAAAATCAGAGGCCCTGAAACTGAAATGATATAAACAGCATAGTTAACGTTGCTTAAGAGTTGCACAGCTGTACACCGTACATTTATTTAACTACGACTGAATAAATGAACTTCGCAAAAAGAAGGTAAAAACTAAACTTTTCAGATTTGTTCGTTTTACTGAGTTATGATATTTTATTTGATAATTTATTTAGTTGCCAAATTTTTTCACCTTATTATTCCTACGTACCACAAACGCAGCGCTACAATCTATTGTTCACTCCCTTTTCCCAAACCCCGCCCCCGCTCTGAGCTCCGAGCTGTGATTGGCTGAATCTGAGTGCGGTGCCGTCATCGCTCGGAGCGCCCATTCATCTCTTCACTTGGGCGTTGGACTCCGCATCTTATTAGCAACAAGGGAAATTTCTCCATTTTGCAGCCTGTCTACAGCGACACGGCCACCAATCTGGGATTTTATTACTTCTCCTGAGCTGCCAGCTTTTTCCTGCTATTTACAAAAAGCCTGCTCACTCTCACTGGACTTTGCTTTACATTTTCTCTGTGAACTTTTTGGGTTCTCTGCGCACAGAGAGGGAGACAGCAGCGAAGAGCTTTGAGTTTCAACAAAGAGGCTTGCGGGTCTTTGTTCGCTTTTTTTTTTTTGGATCGGTTGAGTTTCTTTGTTGGAGCGAAAAGCATGGGAGCGCAATTTTCCAAGGCAGCTGCAAAGGCTGAAATCGCGGCTGACAAGCCTGGAGAGGCTGCTGCTTCACCCACGAAGACCAACGGACAGGTAAATGATATTTTAACATCCAGCTCTTCGCATCCATCAGGAGAGAATCTGCTCGCTCTGGAGAGGGGGCTGCGCTCCGAGGGCGCAAACCATGCGTAATTGTGGATAGATTGAATGGAGCTCCGCTGTGGGAGTTTAAACTAAATGGAGAGACTTGTTTTTAATTTGGAATAGATTATAGATTACGAGCAACAGTTGATCATTTGAGATGTACATATTTTTTGTGGAAATCATGGCGCAATATTGAGCTGATTTTTGAAAGAAATGTGACTAAATGAACTGATATTTTAGAGGAATCTGTTTGAATCTTTTCTTCATGTAATCACTGAATCATGGGGTTTGGTTCAAGTCATGTGTTGAATGGTTTCTTGGTAGATTTCCTCCAAAAAAAAAAAAAAAAAATCATTTTTAGTTCAGTAATGAAGTGCTGTGTTTCTGAATGAACTCTCCTCTTGATCGCAATTTGGAAAATCGCTGAATAAGACGAGATGCGCGACGCCAACAAAGGCTCCGTGCGCTCCGAGCACCACTCCTTTTGTTACAGATGCTCGAGTAGAAAGTGGAGATGGCAGCTTGCTATCACACAGGAGGGGAGACAGAGGCTCGGAGCCAGTGGTGCGCCCCGGAGAGCGAGAGGGGGAGGGAGGGAGAGAGGATTGAGCTGGTCTCTGTCTCAATTTTAGAGTTTGGATTGGGAATAAAAAAACATAAGTCAGAACCCAGTTTAGATTTCCTACATTTTAGGACGTGTGTCTGAACTCTCCGTGATCTGCTGGACTAATCTAATGAGCATCTGCTGTTTTAATGAGCAGCTGCTTTGCTTTGGCGCTCCGCTTTTGGAGCGACCAGGCACCGACCCCTTGCGATCCAGTTGAGACACTGCGCTCACTCTGGCTCTGGATCTGAATGAAATCCAGGGCGATAGATCAGGAAACATGTTGCACTGTTTAGTCTGAAGCATGGCTGGTAATTTGTGTTTGATTATTTCCATGTAAAGTCTCTGAAAGCCTCAAAGTAGAGTCCAGAGTCCAGGCTGAAGTCAGTCTGCTTTTGTCGGGGCTGATCTCGTGGTGTCTGCTGCCCCTGGTGTCCATCAGTGGCACTGTCCGGCTCCAGTCTTGAAATCATGCCAGCTCTGTGCATGGCAATAACAGCTACTGTTTGTGTTTTTTTAGGAAAATGGCCACGTTAAAGCGAACGGGGATGCTTCTCCTGCAGCAGCCGAGAACGGCAAAGAGGAGGTGCAGGCCAACGGCAGCGCCGCGGCTGAGGAGGCACCCAAAGAGGAGGCTGATAAGGCAGAGGCTGCCCCTGCTGAGAAAGAGGCCGCAGAAGGGGAGAAGGTAGAGGCTGCATCTCCTGCTCCTGCCGAGGGTGAGGCGGCTGCCAAGGCGGAGGATGGCGCCACACCTTCCACCAGCAACGAAACCCCAAAGAAGAAGAAGAAGAGGTTCTCCTTCAAGAAGTCCTTCAAGCTCAGCGGCTTCTCCTTCAAGAAGACCAAGAAGGAGACCGGAGAGGGAGTCGAGAACGAGGAGGCCGCTGCGGGGGCGTCCACAGAGGAGGCCAAGGCTGAGGGAGCGGAGGAAGAAGCCGCGGCTGCTGGTGAGGAGGCTAAGCCTGCCGAGGGGGAGGCTGCACCTGCCGCCGAGCAGGCCAAGGAGGAGGTAGAGGCCAAACCAGAGGCGGCAGCTGCTGCACCAGCAGAAGCAGCAGCAGCACCGGCAGAGAAACCGGCCGAGGAAGCCAAGGAGGCCAAGGAGGCCGCGCCCGCGGAGGAGCCAAAGGCCGAGGAGCCGAAGGCAGAGGAGAAGCCGGCCGAGGAGGCGCCCAAGACAGAGGAGGCCGCCCCGGCCTCGCAGGAGGCAGCATCAGCGGAGGCCCCGGCTGCAGCCGCAGAGGCCGCCGAATAAATGTGGAAAGAAGAAATTTGGGGGAAAAAAGGAGAAAAAAGATAATCAAAGAACATTTCCCTGTTTGTATGTTGGAGTGACGCCAGGTCCTGGCTTTGAAGAACTTGTCTACAACCAGGGATATTTTAAAGCTTTTCTTCATTTTTTTTTTAATTTTTGGTTTCCATTCCCTCCCCTCCCCCTTACACAAAACCCATCTCGGTCCATTGTTACTTCCATTCCAACGGGCTAAGGGAGGTGGGTGGCTTCAACTTGTACAACAGATAAATACATCCACACTCTGCCATATATTTTTTCATCAGTATTACTTTTGTTCCTTTGGTTTTTTGGTTTTGTTCCTTTTGAATTTTTATACAAAATGTAAACAAAATGGTATGGACATGCCCACGGTAAGCTGTAAATGAAGAAAGGGGGGCGTGGTGGGGGGTTCAGGGAGGGTTAGGGGAGGAAGGGGCCTGGGAAATGTGCCACAGACTATTATGGAAAGAGTAGTCTTAAAACAAACTATGAGACCAACATCTATTAATCACCATACAGTTTACAACACTAAGACCTTTTTGAAAATACGACCACAAGACATCCCAGAGTTAGCTTTTTTTAGGAAGACATATAAACTCATAGGAGGCTTTTCACTTCTCATTAGCTGTACCAGTCAGTGATTCAGTAGAAATACAAGTTGTATAGGCTTTATTGTTTGTTGGTTTTATGACCTTAATAAAAATGTAAGTATGTATAGGCGGGGTGTTTTTAACTGTGATTATTGTACAAAATGAAAATCTTGATCTCAAGAAGCACATGAAGTTTGCAGCTCTTTTTCCACCCGCTCATTTTTGTAAGATAACAACACGCAAAAAGAAAAAACGTCAGCCCAGAAAGACCTTCTTAAGCAATTTTGAACTCGAAAAAACCAAGCTGTGATAAGTGGAATGGTTAACTGTTTATATACTGTGGTATGTTTTTGATTACAGCAGGCGATGCTTTTTCAGTGGTCTTTGACAAAAATTAAGGAATCTATCAGATGCAAATGTTTGTGTAGCATCTTGTCTCTCTCTCTCTCTCTCTCTTTCTTTTCCTTTTGTAAATACTGGAGAAGCTTTGACCAGTTTGACTTAGAGATGGAATGTAACTTTGCTTACAAAAAATTGCTATTAAACTCCTCTGCTTAAGGTGTTCTAATTTTCTGTGAGCACACTAAAAGCAAAAAATAAATGTGAATAAAATTTGAGCTGCATCTGTCGTTATTTGTGTCTTACGTGCTGGAAAAAGCAGCAGCTCTGTGGCTTCGAGACTAAATCCAGGGTTTAAACATTATTATATAACGTAATGTGTGACGTGTATGGCCAAAAGGACACCTGAGAATTACATATGACATTACATGTGATAAATCCTCGAGTGTTCTGGGAAGGTTTTTGGACCCCGGTGGCAGGTATTTGCCCCCAAACATAAATTGTAGTTCACAACCCCAAAAAAAAGGTGTTGGATGGGGTGGAGGTCAAGGCTCTGTTTTTCAAGAAACACTTGGAGCTGGCTTTGTGATTATCATGTTGAAGGAATCAGGAAAACAAACAAACTGGTGACTCAAGCGACTCAAGTGCTGCAGCATTAAGAGCAGGGGCCCAAATCAGACAAACAGACCTGAAAAATAAAGTTTAAACAAAAGTATGTGGACAGGAGCGTCATGAATGATGTGTAAATACTTAACCCTGTCCCCCAGTTAAAGCTAGCTCTGTTCCACACACACCAACCCGAGCTACGTCAAAAAAAATTCACATGAATTCTTACCCCCACCAAGTCAAAAAGGATGTGATGTCAGTTCTGATAAATAAATAAAAAACACTGCAGGTGGTCTGCTGGTAAAACTGTACAGAACAATATCCAAAACAACAATGACAACAATGACTTCATGTTTCTATTGGCTGACCAAGCACATCTGCACAGTCACAGTTCATCAGTCTGACCTGCGCTTCGAAAAAAGGAAACGCTCACTTGAAGCCGTCCAGACTTTACTGGAAGTAAATACATAATGTAGTGTGAGAGTGTTTTAACACCTTCTGTTTTTAGCTCGCCGCGGCACACATCTCATCTGTTGACAAGTGCAACCGTGACTCATCATCTGTGATAACAGGCTTTAACAGAGGAAGTTAAATAGTCATGTTAAGACGTCAATACAGTCTGCTTCAAGCAGACTTTTGGATATTTAAAAATGTTTCATTGGAAGAAGTTAAAACTCAGTTTCATGTTAAGAAACATTAAGTTATATAACATAAGTACAATGGGTACACCACACAGCACACATAACATGGAACTGTAGCGTGCAAACAAGTCACAGAAGCTGCACAATGATCAGATTATCAATTCAGGACCTCTGCATGCAAAGTCACACATCATGTTTCCACGTACCATCAGCAGAGTTTCAGTGATCAAAAACCAAACCTGACTGACAGTCTGCACTGCTTCATGTCTGTCCCATCAAAAGCAGACTGAAGCAGAGCAAAGTCATCACAGTTTCTGAGTCACCTTGCACCATTTTATTATATTCACATGTCATCTGCAAACATCATCCTACCTCAGTGATGCTGAAGGTCGCCCATGACTCTCTGCACGTGCAAACAAACAGCGAAAGGCTAACATGGCTAAAAAGAAAGAAAGGTTGTTTAGTTAGCTTACCTCTCAGTCAGTGCATGTCTCTGGTTGTCTCTGGCCTGTCTCTGGCTGTCTCCAGCACAGGACAAACTCCATTCAAAACTCTGACACTTCATTTGATTTAACAGCTACAAACACAACATTCCTGACAGAGCCTAATGTGTGGACACGTGTTAATAATTAGGGGACGCTTTTTCATTCGGCATAGCTTAAACTCCCAAAGGAGACACAACTTTACTCACGGAGTCGGCTGTTGTGTCAATTCCCATTCAAGCCGGTGATGGTGGACGGCGGGAGCGACGAGCCTTCCCGACGCTAAAACACCATTTTCACCGCATTGGAGTGACCTTCGCTGGGCTTTGTGTACGCCGAACTCACCACATATAATAACTCATGTTGGAAGTATCTTATAATGAGCTTTACTTTAAATTAAAGCTAATTAAAAACATGGAACGTCACCAAATCCACCCGCGCTGCTGCGCCTCCAGCTAAAGAACACTGCACCTGTACACAGCTCGAGATGCCACCTCCTGGATTACAGCGCCCCCGTGTGGCAGGACAGTGTCATTACACACTGAGAGAACAGCACGTTTCAATACACGTCACGAAGAAATGGTATAAAAAGTTTTATTGACAAATGCAAAATATTAAAATTTAGACATGAAATCATTATAAGTTCATCTACCCACAGTTTCCTAAAAACAAGAAAAGTCCAGGTTTCCTTCAGAAGATCGAGCACATTGGAATAAAATCGTTCAAAGGGTATCAAAGGACGTAGTATAGCAAATTCAAGTGGTGGATTCAAGAAATCCGATGATACACTACACAAAGAGAGAGAGAGAGAGAGAGAGAGACGCTTACAATTC
Source organism: Sciaenops ocellatus (assembly GCA_033000465.1). NCBI lineage: Eukaryota > Metazoa > Chordata > Actinopteri > Sciaenidae > Sciaenops > Sciaenops ocellatus. The sequence continues at coordinate 3,511,360 of CP136886.1, read as the reverse complement.
ACAAGAGATTTACAAGTAGAAAATGGAGTCATAATAAATATAATGCTTCTGGCTGGGATTCAGTGAAGAGTCGGATCCTTGAGGGAGGACAGCACCGTCCGTGTGTGTGTGTGTGTGTGTGTGTGTGTGTGTGGATGAGAAGAACAATTCAGGCACTGCTGGTCTGCTCGGTCTTCACACTGCCAAACAGAAAAACAGAAAAAAAAGTGAGATGATCTCAGGTGGATGTTTGAGGAGAAGGGTGAACCATCTGTGTTATGTGGAATATGTATATTGAAGATTAATATGCCAACAAGTGTTCAAGATCTTGAAGCTCCTGACAGAAAGTCAGTGTGGACTTCATGCTGTCTGGCTGGTGGTCACAATAAGCTCATTGGAAACCATGTGGACAAGAAATGTAGGAGTCCTGTCCTGCACTGGAAGATGATGGACTGCATCCAGACAGTGTGTCTAACATAGCGTCTACACAGGAAGTCCTCAGAGCATAATAACTGGAGCTATGCATGTAAAACAGAAGAAAATAGACTTGAAGTGTAAAAATATGCTTCAGCTCATGTTTACATGCATATAGTGTGAGCTGTTATGTGGCCAGGGCTTTTCACAGTCTGGGACTGTGGGCCTCCCCTCAGACCAAGTTAGGAAAAAGGCTCATTTAATTCCTGGATGCCTGTGTGGTCATGATTATATTTGATCCCATAGATTGAGACAAGCCTGATATTGCCTTTGGAAATAACTTCAGACTTCACCAAATCCATAAAACGTTTTATCCTGAAGCTTTGATCAGTTTAGAACTATGAGGAAAGACTAAAATTCAACCAAACTCGTCACGTCTCGTCTCTGAACTCTCTTTAACCAAACCCCACACGCAGGCCATTCTGTGTTATCTTTTAAAACTAATTTAATATCTTTTCAGCCTCCCCTCAAACTGTTTGGAGCCCCCTGGGGAAACCGGCCTCACACTTTGAGAACCTCTGGTGTAGACTGGATTGTTCATAGATCCCCTCCAGGCATGTCTTATCATGTATATTAATGGTTGTACTTTAAATAAGTATCTATTCCTTTATTAAAAATCCAGAATTTATAGAACTTATGTTCAACTGCTGGACATCATGTGTCTCCTGCTTCACTGTAAAGTCCACTGTCACACTTTAACAAGATGAATACTGGATCAAACTATTGTTGATGTCACAAATCATGCTCGCAGGCCTTCCACACACAGAAACTGTGAACAGATGAATGTGACAAACATGACACAGAGGAGCTCAAACAGATCTTTGAGTGGAGGAGAACTTTAAGACAGAAGCTGATCTGTTCAGTCAGACGTGTGAGACACAGACGACTGAAACAAGCAGCTCAAACACCTCCTGTGTACACAGTTACCACAGCATTGTCACCAGTCTACATATTGCAGTTACAAAACCAGAACGAGCACCAGAACCAGAGCCAGGGGTAGGTCATAAAAATACCAAATCTTACATACAGCTGCTTTAAGGAAAGCAGGTTTACACAAACAGTTATTAGAGTCTTGTCACCTTTTTGAGTCAGTCTTCTCCACACTGCTGTCCTTCACCTTCTCCTCCTCCTTTATCTCTGCATTAGGATGGAAAACAACAAAACAGCATTGATAAAAATGACATCATCATCACTGTGGAGTAATCCCTCAGTGTCCGAGTGGAGAACACCCACCTGTCTTCTTCTCCTCTCCTTCCTTCTTGTCTTCGTCCACTCTGGGCCTTTTCGCTCCCTTCTTGTGATTGGCCACGTTTTTCCTTCCTCCCTCGCCCTCGTCCTCAGAGTCAGAGAACTCTTCGTCGCAGGCTATCCTCTTATCCTTGGCTCGGACTGCAATCACACAGAACACTCTGACTAATGACATGAACTGTGTCGTTTGAAATGTTCAGAGGACTTTTCGCAAACATTTGTACATGAAGGGAAGCTGACCACTGCCACCTCTGATACAATACACTGCTGAACTGTAAAACACAAGCTAACTGTTCTAAGATCATTAACCATCGGCTGGAGTTTCAGTGGCATGACAGCAGGGTTGTGTTGGTTTTCAGTTTTGCTGGTCCGGGTTAGGGTTAGGGTTAAACCAGTCTGATATTGTGCAAACTGACATTTGTCATTACGAGACCAAGAAGCAGCTCTCCCTGATGTTAACCTTTAGTGGGTGGTGGCTACAATACTGTCAGCTCTGTCTGCAGCAGTGTAGTGTTAACTGAGATAGCAGCGTCTTCACGGTAAGCTGTTAACTAGTTATTGAAATAGTCTGTACAGACACCAGACTACAGTCATACACGTGGCTCTATAATGGCTCTTAGATTAGCAAATTAGCATTACAGTGGCTGGTGGATATTGGCCTAGCAGCATATAAAGAATAAAAAGATGCAGAGTGAACTGTGATTTACAAACTGTGGCAGCAGCACACAGCGAGAGAAGAGAGAAGACGCAGCTCTCAGCGATGTCAGCTCGAGCTGGTTCACAGTGTATTTGCTAAATTATTTAACACGTTCAAGAACATTTAACTTAGATATTTGTTTAAGAAAGCAGCCTCCAGGGCACCTTGCCACCATGTCAATCTGTGAATTTCAAACGTCTGAAATCCCTTATTGGTTGAGCTATAGTTAGCATTCATTCTATTATTTCACTCAAAATCAAAAATGTGAACCTCATGGTGGCGCTGCAGAGAAAGTCAGGGGACTTTAAATGCTAGCACAGCTAATAAAAGGACAGAGTGGAACATGAGGAAATAAATACTGAGATGTGTTCTGAGCTGTGCTATAACCGTTTGTTCAGTAACACTAAAAGGAACATTGTTTCTTTACAGGTCAGTTACAATGCAAACTGTATATGCTACATTAGAAAATCAACAGACACACAGAAAAGACAGAAAAGACACCCGGGTACATTGACTCACTCCTGTCTGTAAGAGAAGGGACATTGAACGGCTCTTACTGGACAAGCGTTTGTCAGGATCCTCCGTGTCCTCGTCCACAGTGTCATCAGGGATGGCGTCCTCTGGGATGGCCTGCATCTGCACTCCAGGAGCATGAGGCAGCATCCGCAGGTTCTCGAACAGACGCTGCCTGAACAAACACACACACAAAGCCAACGCAATCACACACCTCTGGAGCGATTTGAAGAACTCCAACACGGGAACAACATCACTTAACCCTAACCATGGCACCTACATGACAGACAGAAATAAATGCTATAATAGGCCACATAAGATTATAATCAAAACATGACATCATGATCACCAGTTAGAATAATAAGCATCCCGAACACACCACAGCTCTGCTATAAAGTGACTGCACCTACTTGATCTTGTCCATGTACTCCTGTGTGTTCTGGTTGGTCATGTTGGACGGACTGATGTGGAGCTTGAAGTCGGGCCCAAAGTACTCAAAGTAGTCATTGTATGGCAGCTCTGCAATAGAAACATCAGTGAGCAAAGTAAGCAAACTTAGCAAAGACGAACACAGCTAGAGGAGATTTATGCACCGCAGATAAAACAAAGTGTCAAATTATGAGTCGTTTGGAATGAAAAAGCAGCGATAACACCGCCGTTAATATGATTTACTGCGGCTTTGTAACCTCCACTGATCCTCGCTGAGGGGAGAATGGATTGGAACGAGTGGGGAGGTCAGTTAATGTCCTGAAATTCCATTAAGAGAACTGCTGGCCCATTGGACAGGCTGTGATTACATCCCCTGTCTTTATGTTACACACACTCAGTGGAACAATGTGCTGAGTCAGCGCCCTGCGAGGTAAAGGTAGCAATCAGGCTGTCCCTTCGCAGAGGTGAAGTCAGATAATATTCCACCGCAAACAACCCCCAGATTTCCCGTCACCTCCACCCTCCATTCCCAACACCACAGGCTAAAGAGGGAGGGAAGAGGAGCAAGACGTTTAGCAGCCTACATTTTATTCTCCTGTTCATATGATTGTCCTAATTTAAGATTTTGATTTATTCTTGTGATTTTGCCACATAGAGGGAGTTTTGCTGCTCTGCTCTATCATTTATTTAGATAGAGATCTGTGACAAACCATCAGGGATGTCTGTGTCCAGAGCCACTGCGGTCTCGTAGGTCCAGCAGCGGGCCACGTTGCGGATGGTGTATCCTCCCCCGCCCAGCATGAGCAGCGGGAGGTTGAAGGACTTCATGTACTCGACACACTTGGCGTGGCCTGGTGAAAACGAGACACACGATGTAACACTTCCAGCATGGTTTGTGACTCCTGCTCATTGTTCATTCATCATCATCTACAGTGCGTCTGTACCGCGGATGGTGAGGTTGAAGCAGCCGAGGCGGTCCCCTGAGAGAGAGTCTGCACCGCACTGAAGAACCACGGCACTGGGCTGGTACATCTCCATCACTTTAGCCATCACCTGCAGGGCCACAGCAGAGAGGAGGGGTTCAGATATAGACATTGTGGACTCAAAAGCAACTCTCAATAATAATAATAACTTTATTTATATAGCAGCTTTAAAAAACAGAGTTTACAAAGTGCTTTACAGAGCAGCAGACCCAACAGAGGGCCACACAGGTTAAGATGAAGAAAAGTATCTTGTTTCCTCCAGCTCCTGAGAAGAATTCTGGCTCTTTAGCTGCTAAATGTTAAAATGCTCAGTAGAGCTGAGGTGAAAGCTGTCACCAACAACATCGTTACCATGTAACCATTTCATTGATATGATATGATGATGGCCTCGGCAGAGGTGGAAGGAGTAGCTGTAGGATCTCAAGCTTGACTAGTACCTTGCATTATTTAGTAACGTTATTGATTTATGTTAATTTCACGACGAAGCACGAACTGCTGTGTTTTAGACAACACCTTTCCTTCCTTCCGATAGCAGCTGGTCACGTTATGTTAGACTGCATTATTTATTTTGTAAATAAATAATTCAAATAATTCAAACATAGCCTTTTATTGCATATTAATGCTTACAGATTACTCATTATCATTTTTTCATTTTTTAATTCTCACAAATTATTTTGGTGAAAATTGTCAATTATTATGACAAAAAACTGGACCCCCTGCAGTACCTCTGTGGACCCCCTAGGGGTAGAACATTAATATAGCAGCTAACCACTATTGCTATGCTATGTAAAGATATGGTAAAGTACTGGCGTCCTGAGAGCAAAGGCCACTAAAATGGCAGGTTATTTTCTAATCCATGTCGGCGAATTAAGGATTTATTTCAATCAAACCAGCACTGGTGATTGTTGAACAAACACAGTTCTGGTGAGTTTAATTGGGTTTCTGTGTTTTATGATTATCTGTGAGGTCAAATGGTTTTGTTAATGGAGTCTATGGAGCTGTAGTGCCCATTAGTTTTGGTCAGAGATGCAGACGCTGCAGTGCCACATTTAGTTGCAGTGAGCTAACAGTATGCATCCTTTCAGTCTCATAACCTTTACATAGTGTGAGGTATAAACAGTGGAAGAGGTCTTTCAGGTATAAAAATATAGATAGTTCAAGAGAACTTCTGAGCAAACCTGACATTTGTTTCATGATGGATGACGTGTGGATGTTTCATATGCGTCATGTGTCATACTCACAGGCTTGAAGATTTGCTCGTATGACTCATCGTCAATGCCATCACGCAGAGGGAAGTTGACAGCATAATATTTGCCTTTTCCAGCTCCAATATCCTAAATACAGAGAAACAGATCCATCACTTCATTATATGAATATTCATATACTATCAGAGTGATGGAGGAAAAATGAGCTGCAACTATTATGATGTCAAACATAAAGAGAAAAATCCTTTCTACTTGAATACATAGAAACTGCCACACAGAACACAAGGTGGAGGCTCACCCTGAGGTCTCCGGTTCCAGGGAAGTACTCCCCGTATTTATGGAAGGACACGGTCATGACCCTGTCTGTGGTGTAGAAGGCCTCCTCCACTCCATCCCCATGGTGGATGTCGATATCGATGTACAGCACCCTCTGGTGGTACCTGGGAGAGAGGCACACAGGCAGAGCTGGGATCAGTACAAACTATGAGGAGTTTTCAAGACAAACCACGTGGAGATCAGAGCACTGAGACTTCTTCTCTCATGTAGTATGCTCCTGCGCTTGCTTTCATTTATGTCATTTTCATACATGTGGATGGACATTCTGTAATTTTAGTGGAAATATTTCTTGTTGGTGAAACTCACTTGAGCAGCTCCAGGATGGCCAGCACGATGTCATTGACGTAGCAGAATCCAGAGGCTTCAGACTTCTTAGCGTGGTGAAGTCCTCCAGCCCAGTTCACTGCGATGTCGGTCTGCTGTCGGTTTAATTTCACTGAACCAGCTGCGCACGAGAGAAAACACACGTGTGGTTTAGCGAAATCTGACAGTTTTTAATAAATACGCGCACGACTCATACTTTATCATCACTGTGACAGATCGAACAGGGCCTGTACTCGTGTCCCAACAGGATTTAAACACTGGTTGGTGTATCGTATGGCTCACGTTAACTGACACACCAATGTGTTCTCAGCTGGTTTTCATATATTTGTCATTACTGCTGCCACAAATGCACAAATGTAGGACTCTACAAAACCTGTCGGTTTGAAACCTTTCCACCCTGCGGTGTTCAAACACAGCTTACGAAATATTCCCAGGTGGCAGGTACCTTACATGGACCTGTACAGCTAAACATATGACATAACTCTGAATTTCCACTGAGTTATGTACATTAATGTGTCATAATGCTGCATGTGTACACGTCTACATTCAGAGTAACTTCTTGAAAAATATGCAGCATTGTGGGTTTTTTTTTTGCATTATTAGCATTTTCTCCATATGCTGCACCCTTGGTAAGCCAAGCGACATTTGACTCTGTATAAACTGAACACTGTAAAAAACATGCAGTGTTGCTTTGTCAGAATATTTGACACAAAGCTGCACCATATTGGTTATTATCAATCCGTGTGTTCTCTTACATGTCATTGCACTGTTAAAATGTGTGTAAATGTGTACAAGCTATTGTACTTGTCTTAAGTAAAGTGGGAAGTGTGGGACAGTTGCGGGACACTGAGAAAAAGTCCTGGTAGTCCAGTGAAAGCTGACTTTCATAAGAGGACGTGTCATTCCATCAGACTGTTAATCTAAAGGAGTAATGACAGCCAGCAAGCCAATCAATAATGCCTCCTTCATTAAAAGGCACTGTGAAACGTTTTCTCTGAAGCAGCCTGTTACTGTGAGTGATGGAGCACCACATCACTCACAGTGAGAGGCTGGTGAACACTTTGGCTTCATTTAACTGATGCACGTTCGTCTGTGCTCTTCTCACTGGTTTCAAGTTTTCACGAGTCGGTTGGTAAAATATATTTCCACGCACCAACCAGCACAGTCCTGATGAGGCAGACGCTTTTCATCTGTTGTTTGTATAGTCATGAATATTTAACATTAGAAATGCTTTGGATTGGATTTGAAACTGATTTTATGGTCTTTAATGTTTAATACCAGAAATGATTCTGTTAGCATTTTTATTAGAATTTATAGAGAATTTCATTTCTTAAAGACTTCAAAGCATGAAATCCTCTTAGTTATAGCTCTACACACTCTCACACACTCTCTCACACTCTCTCTCTCACACACACACACACACACACACTCACACTCACACTCACACACACACACACACACACACGGTGTGCTCCAGCATCCCTGCAGTAAAGACTACTTCAGCTCGTCTCCAGTCTGCTCTGAACAGGGACGATGTTTTAGCATCAGTGTGGATATTATAAATGATGAGCCTGTTATAATGGTGTTCCACTCCTTTTAATGAAGCACTGTAAAATGTGACACATTCTATTAGAAAACCTTTGACGGAACAAAATACGATAGGAGTCTTGAAGTAAAATTGTGGTTTCATAATCTGTAGTTGTAGTTGTGTGCTGTCAGTATGTCTAACGTGGTTACATAGTGTAATGCAATGTTATGTCAGGTGAACTGGTGACCCTAAATTGTCTGGACTGTAGGGTGAATGTGTTTTTCTGTATGTGTGTGTCCAGGATATGTAGCGTCCCATCCTAGCATGCACTGGCTGATCCCAAACAGTCCAGGAAAAATGCAGTTATGTAACTTCCAGGTGATAAAGTCTATCACCGTACGATACATCCATTTTCTTTGACTTACCAGCAGAGCCTCCAGCAGAGAGTTGGCAGAACTCAAACAAGCCATCGAACACAGGACAGTCCTCTCCGACGTTGACTGCAAGATGAAAACGAAGACTGATCAGTGACTGATGTGAGCGCATCAACAGAACGGCACTCGAGTGAGCATGAATAGAGTTCCCACTGATTTATTATTATGATTATTGGCAATTAATTGTCAGTGAGTGTGTTGGGAGGGGGGTGCTGCAGCCCGGCTAATGGCAGGTGACTGCGTAAAGATGTGACAGTTACCCAACAATGTACATATAATAATACATAATGTATAATAATGTACAATAAACTATTAGAATTAGTGTAAACGACTAGTATTTTGAGGGTAACAACATTGTCCCTACTCAAAGACTCTCTTCGACTTACAGCGCTGCATCTGCTTGCTGAACTCCGACATGTTGTCAGGCCGTATGGACCGCAGGAACTTGATGTAGTCATCGCTGTGATATTTGGTCATCTCCTCTGCTGTGGCCTTGTGCGGTCTCTGAAAGAGAAAAAACAAAAGCAGCTGTATGAAAAGTGAGGGAGAAAAGAGGACGAGTGCAGCTGCACTCATGTTTTATTAACTTCTCACATTCTGCAGAACAGAATAAAGTATGTCGTTCAATTATTTAATGCTTAGAAAACATACATAGATGTCCATTTTCCTGTACAGTCCATAGTTCAGAAGCAGGTTGTGAGTCATCCGGATACGATGGGGTTTCATGGGATGCCCTTGTCCATAGTAATAATTTCCTATGTCGCCTGCAAAGGGAAACAGAAGCAGTTGTAGACCACACAACTGACAAGAAATATTATGAGTCATGTTAGGGCTGACAGATAGAAATCACAATATTTCTGCACAAATGTCTCAATATTAGTGCCAACAACAATTTATGGACTGGCACAGCTCTCAGAGAACATTTACATGTGAGAAATAATAATTAATAACATGGATATGCTGACCAGGGAGGTGGAAACAGGTTTACTGTGAACAAGACACAGCAAAGCCCCTGATGATATCTAACTTCATATAACAATACTGATGTTGTATATATATATAAATATATGTGTACACACACACACACACACACACACACTGATGCTAATGAGCATATACAGGATCTTAAATTGTGTTATTAATATCAAACAGATGCTAAAGAAAGCAGCCATAGAAGCAAGTGGAACAATATAAATGCAAGATCACATATCTCTAAAGAATTGATTCTAGTGTGCATCCAAATCAACACAACTTCAAGATTAATAACAAATGTATTATTACAATAATTCTTCATCCTTCACGTTTAAAGCTAGTGCCGTCGCCTATGATAACCTTCACTGTGACCTGGATGACGGACAATCTTCACGTTTCCACATCCTGTCACGAGGTGATCTTTAAAGGATAATGTTGCTGCTATTCTACATTTTTCTTTTTCATTAAACTTGTGAAAAGAGTCAAAACATCAATGTGTTAATCCTTCTCAATACTTTCTCACTTCCCTGCCCTGCCTCTGGCTCTCAGCTCAAAGCTCTCTGGTTCCTGCTGAAGACGTTCAGTAAATCTTTAAAAACAGGTGACCAATCTACAGTCCTTTATTTCTTAGTGTTCTTTCTACTATTATAACAATTATGATTATTTAGTTAGTCTTTGTTTAAGAAAAACTGTTTGTGGATCAACAACATCATACAATTTCAGAGTTGATTTCCACACCACATCAACTTTTTACCATTATTATCTTCATAGCAGCTGATCTTAATTTGACCTTTCTGTATTTAACACTCTGCTCTGGGGTTGGTATTTGTGAAGTGTTGAGTTTTCTGATCACACGCTGGGTGCTGCAGTGTGTAAGATTTGGGGCCCTTTATTTTCAGAATAAGGCGGACATGGAATATAATATTCATAATTCATAATATTCATCATGTGTTTTCACGCATGTAGAATCACCTGACAGAAGATTTTTTTTTCTTTAAATGAGTCTTTTGTATCTACAGTGGGATCTAAATCCTTCACAGTGGACCTTTAAGGATGAACTAACATGTAGCTGGACGAACACAGAACAGTGATGTGAGTGTGGTCACACTGACAGGGTGGACAACATACTAACTCTGTCCCAAAGCTACAAAAAAGCTAGGTCATCATCATCATCATCATCATCAGGCGACACGTTTTGGCACTGCTCTGTTGGAAATGAACATGAAGCCAGCTCAGCACAGACACTATGACTAATTAAGTCCTCGTTGACCTGAAGTGCTGAGTTTAAAAATAAGTGATTCCTGTGGGGGAGGACACGGGCACACTGTGTGTGGGTCAGGACTGTGTTTCCTCTGAGACCGTCCGCTCATCTGGACCCACGGAGCCGTAAACACAGAGGAAGTCCACCGAGGAACGCTGCATCAATTAGGCCTGAGCACACTGAGCCTCCGACACTTCTCCATCTCTGTGTGCCTTCAAAAATGTAACTTTGACTCTGAGTTCAAAGTTTGTCATCATTTTCAGTTTTTATTCCGGCTCCATATAAAAACACAGCCCACGAAGCCTCTGCAATTACGTCTCAAACAATGGTGATAATGAGTGTGAGATTACACTGTCACGTCTGGCTAATTAAATCAGCTTAGACATTAATATATTCTTATTTTACGTTCATTTTTATACTCTTGCTCGCTCTACGTAAGGTGTAAGGTCCATATAAGGTTAGCTACGTGCTTTTTTAACCAGTTAATACGCGGGGTGACACTATTTAGCACCGCGGAGGCCATTGAAGCGATGTCATTAACGTTAGCTGGTTAGCTACTAGCCTGTGTTCCATTCACCAGCAGCTAAACACACTGAGCTAAGCGGCTAGCGTTAGCCTGCCAGATGCCCCCAATGTTGGGCTCCCATTCACACAGTCAGGAAGTCCCATACCGTCATAGTAGTAGCACACCTTCTTCTTGGTCCCACCCGCAGTCGTGTAAGCCATGTTTGGAGCACTTTTTCAAAAAGTTGCTTCGAATTCGGTTTTAGCAGATGGAGAGACCGGGACGGACGGTGTCAACACGGAGGAGCACACGATGGAGCGGAGGGAGGGAGGGGGCGTTGTTGAATGGGAGGCGCAACAGCACAGAGGCGGGGCGGAGCGGCTAGAAAGTAGCCCCGGAGCCCCCGGACAGGACTGCACGGCATGGCACGGAGGATGAGAGGACTTGTGTAAAGCATTGTGGGTAGATGAGTGTTTACTGTACGTGAGAAAAGTTACATTTATGATGGAGGGACTCCGAAGAGAGACACGAGTGTCTGACACTGTAGAGCAGGGGTGTCCAAACTTTTTTTTAAAGAGGGCCAGATTTCATAATGTGAAGATGCCCAGGGGCATCAACATTTTGAAAATGAAAAATTACCAATAACAGTTACATACAAATGAACTGTGACAATTTCATTTTCATTGTCACAATTACCATTTTTTTTAATGACAGTGTAACCAAATCTAAACCAATCAGGCGTGAACAAATCTAAAAACCAGTTCTTCCTTTCTTTCACATCTGGAGTCAGATAACAAAGAATAAATTGTATGGAATATGTTAAACTTGCATAAAGTTGATACAAATCTTAAGATCATGTTCATTGTAAACATAACTTATTATAAGTAATGCAAAGTCTGTTAACATTTAAGTTTAAAATATATCACTCTGGCTCTTGTTTTTAACAAAATCATTCAGAAAGTAATATTTTGTGTCACATCTACACGTACATAATACCAGCAATTATGTCCTTAGAGGTTAACGTTTAGCGCATTCAAATGCTTCATTATCATTATTTCAAATGAAGCTGAGGGCCGCATGAAATCTGACCGCGGGCCATGATTGGCTCCCGGGCCAAACTTTGGACATGTCTGCTGTAGAGAATGACGTATTCCTAGAAGTATCAATGCGTCATGATTCATGTAGATAGAAATGAATACTACTTTAAAGTGGCTCCAACAAAATAACACACAATCCACAGCATAAGCCGCTTATTTACTGCTCTGACACAACACTAGGTGTCAGCATCATCTTTGTTACTGTTCTGGCCTACCCACAATCCATAACACAAACACTACAAGGTCACTTCAAATCATATCAATCTTCTAGGAGGTCAGAGGTCAGGGTTCACTTCCAAGAGAAGGTTCCAAATCTTGCTCATGGACCTGAGGCAGGGCCAGGACTAGATTAACCTGCTGGAAGGCAGCAGGCTAAGATAAACCCTGAGCCCACATTGACACCAAGTTCCCCCTGACCACCAGGTACTGTGTGCACTGCAGGTTAAATGGTAAATGGACTGTACTTCTATATCTCCTTTCTGGTCTTCTGGCCACTCAAAGCGCTTTTACACTACATATCCCATTCACCCATTCACACACATTCATACACTGATGGCATTAGCTGCCATGCAAGGTGCCAACTGCTCATCAGTTTTAGGAGCTAACCATTCACACACCGATGTAGCAATTTGGGGTTCAGTATCTTGCCCAAGGACACTTTGACATGCAGACTGGAGGAGCCAGGGATCACCGATCATCTGATTAGTAGACGACCCGCTCTACCTCCTGAGCTGCCCCAAATGTCCGAGTGCCCCTACACTAATCTGTCTCAAATTTGCAATAATTCCTTGATAACTTAAACATTAATGTGTTATGCACAATCTAAGCATAATAAAACCTAAAGATATTTAGAGAAATATGTTTATTTACTTTCCTTCTCAGAGTTAGTTAAACACTCGTGACTTGACTTGAGACATAATGACTCGAATGACTGCGTTCATTTTATGTTATTACATTAAATATTAAAAATGTTTGACATAATCAATGTTGTGTCTCTGTAACGTTACCCAGCACACATTGGGAATGTCTTCAGGATTACTCTGTCAGTCAAGCTCCTCGGGACACTACTCGATGGTCTATGGATCAGATCAGATCATCACCATCATGCTTCTGTCAAGAATACTCACTTTCAGATTCAAAGCTTTCACACGCAGAAGACTTATTCGGATTGGTAAGTGCCTATGAGGGTTGATGTTATCTAACATATCCAATCTGTCCACAGCTAGCTAACATGACCTTGATAATGATTAATATCACTGATCAACCCAATCAGCAGAATGGCAGCAGAGCTGGCATTGTAATCTTGCAGATATGTTGAATTTCAGTCTCAAAGTAACCTTTCAATGTCGATAGCATTTTAAATCTTTTGTGTGTCATTTAAGGCTGTATTAAATGGCCGTCATGGTTCAGTCTAAAGTTCAAATATATACCTAGATACACAACTCACCAACACATTGCATCTCAATTGTTTGAACCGTAGCCAAACAGAAATGCAAAATTCGTCAATTCATGGTTTTGGGGGTGTACAGTTACAATAAATACTGCACCTGTTTCGTGACAGACAACAGTATATTCATCCACCGGCACTTCTGTGCAGCAGTTAAAGTGCAGGCTGCTAGATCTAGCCGGGAATGACAGCTTTTAGTATAAAGCCCTGTAAGAGTACAATGGTATCAAACCTGACAACAACAACACTCTGGGAAGTTGTGTGCTGTCACTACAGCCGGAGTTTGCTAAGAAATAGCTTTTACATTTCTGTTTCTGTTGGAAAAAATAAAGAAGTCACAAAGTTATTACTGAGATGCTGATAGGTGTGTTTTTTAACTTTGGACAGAGCCAGGCAGGCAGTTACCCCCCGCTTTCAGTCGTGTCTAAGCTAGGCTAATCACCCCATCTTCTCATGCCTTTCCTAAAATGCTCAACTATTCCTTTCAATGACAAAAGTGAAACAAAAGTGAACAATAAATCAGCTGACAAATGTTTGCATCTTCTTTTAATTTCACCTTTTTTAACAACACACTTATGATACAGAATGAATATTTGCACAGAAACAGACAAATTTTGGCTAATCATCATAGAATAAACAGTTGGTTTGACAAGAAGAGGACAACTTTTTTTTCACTATGGCTTTTTTTTGCCAGGTATTTTGCAAACCAATGAAAAAGCTGTAGGGGAAGGAAACAACATACTTACATTAAAAAACACAAGTTTGAATCTTAAATGCTTTGAAGGTTTTGTAAAAGAGTTGAGTCAAGCTTGAAACACTAGATCCTATTCAGATGAACCTGTTCTGATCTTCAGGCCAAGTGTTGTGTTGAGAATCACCTTCTAATGGATGAATCACTTCCTGAATTCAAAATAAAACTTGGTGGAAAACAACAGAACTAATACAAAATACAAAAAACTACAATGTTCTAATGGCGTCTCGAGTTCACATGCAGTTTTGGTCAAATAAACAACATGACGGGGAACAAATGAACATGTCTGTTGTTCATCAAATGTCATTTTGTCTTCTTTTATGGCGTTTTATCATGGAAAAAGCATCACACTTAAAGCTTATCTTAACAGCATGAATGTCTGTATTTGATCGTCTTTTAAAGAACAACAAAAATAATCTCTTCTGTTAATCACTTTTTTTTCTCTTCATGGGAAACAATGGCAGACAGGTGAATGTATTAGCAAGATCAAGTGCTTTGAACGGAATATTTGAGTCAAACCATCAAACAGTTTTTTTTTATTTTCACACACGTAAAAACAAACTTACATTAAGTTCCTTTTATATTTGGTCACACTGTCATTCTTGTATTAAATTCAATCAAAGTGCTATTAATATCTTATGAGATCTTGGAGCTTGGTGTTTTTTAAAAAAAATACACCAATCCAAGGAATCTCACTGAAGGAGCCCAAAGCTCATCATGGCCAGCTGAATGTCCTGCCAGTGATCTGGTAAAACTTCTGATTGAAGGGGTGAAAGAACTTCTGCAGTTTAGTCACCACTGATGGGTCCACCTCTGGATGGATGCGGCCCTTGCTGCCTGCCAGGCACTTGTTGAAGACAATGTTAAATCGCAGACAGTAAAATCCCCTGGTGGCATTGAAGTACAAGTTATACTGGCTGATCCTCGAGGGGAGGTTGAGGAAGCGCTCGACGAGCTGCAGCTCCGGCAGCGGGTCTGTGATGAGCCGGTCCCCGTCCACGATGTGGAACTGCTCCACAGGAAAGTACTTCAGCCAGCGCTCCAAGTGTTTGGTGTAGATGCTGGTCCGCACCGCTTTGTACTTTGTGTTCACCTCGCAGGTGTTGGAATCGATGGCCAGCTTCTCAAACTTGTGGTAGGTCTTGTTTTTGCGCTCCTTGCCCTCCAGTACTTGCGTGTAGTCAGACACAGCTCTGGTGGTGGGCTCGCGGACGATGATCAGCAGTTTGATGGAGGAGTTCATCTTGAAGATGCGTTCAGGGACTTCCTCTGTGATGAAGTACGCAGGGCTCTTCTCGATGGTAATCTGATGAGGGAAGGAGAAGGGCATTTTCTCCCTGTACCAGTCGATGCCCCGGGCGTAGTTTTGGTCATTGTCAAAGAAGTGGATCTCCTGCGAGGCCTTGACCACTGCCGGATGCAGGTTGAGCATCTCCAGCAGGGCACGGGTGCCCCCTTTACGCACTCCGATGATGATGGCCCGAGGCAGTTGTTGGACCAGGTTGTGCAGGCGGATTTGCTCTTTGGTGGCATTGCCCTTGCGTAGTTCATGGAGCAGGCCACGCTTAAACTGCAGGGTGCGAAGAGGGATTTGCTCTGGCTCAGGAGGAGGCAGTCTGCTCTCAATGGGGCAAATGGGCTGTAGCCTGAAAGGGAAAAGAAAAAAGAACATCCTCATTCTCAACGCTATTATCACCAAAATCCTTAACTGTATTTCAAATGATTTCTTTGGCTAGAGTGCAAAAATTTCTTCTCAACTTCTGAGAGCAAACACACACTTTTGTCTTCTTGATGAATGTGAGATTCTGCAGGCGGTGCTTATGACTGCTTACGTGCTTACGACGAGATACGACTATCCATGCCAAAAACACAGCTTGGAAAACTTTGTCTTTTGTTTTCTTAAAACAAATGAAAAAATTCTGCTCGTGGAAGTTAGAGAATTTCTACTGTGACAGAAGAAGGCAAGATGTTGCACTGATACAAGAAAGTTCTTCAAACACATTGACAAGATGATGCAAGGCCCAGATTCACTCTATTTCACCTGTTTGTTTGTTTTTAGAAAAAGTTCTATTATGATTTAATATTGGATAAAAGTGACTCAACAGAAGGGAAATGATTGCAGTAGTTGACTCTATATTGAGAAGTAAATTGAGCTTTTGGAAACTTATTGATTCAACATCATTTTCCATCATCGCTGACAGGTGTTGTGTGACACAACAGTCATTTTCTTATGTCAAAAATGTGGTGCATTGTAGGATTGTTGGAAGAAAGCACATGTACATGTCATGGATCCTACTTTTTTACTGTATTGTGGATTTTTTTGAGGGGACTATATAGTAAATAAATGTCACCTTAAGAATTCAGACATTCAAATAAATGCAAGGTGAATATAGTAAATCTGGAGACAGTGTCAGCCCAAAATCTTCCACGAAGATTAAAGGTAAAGTTGACATTTTGGAAATAGTCCGACCACAGAGGGCTTTAGAGGTGTTGGTGTGTGTTTTTTTTTTTTTTTTTTTTAAACTTTAGACAGACTTGTCTGCTGCTTTATGCTAATATAGCACCTAGCATCATGTGTAACAGAGACATGAGGGTGGGTTCAATCTTCTTTGTCAGTGTCTGGGAGGACCTGAAGAAGACTTTTGGATGAGAGCTGAAACATTTTCACTGGTCTACAACCAATCACAGTTAAGCCAGATTTAACTCTTCTCTCAGAGAGACGACTGAAGACCTTCACAGACTTCTTGGAAGAAGTGATTGACCCTATTTCCCAACTATTCCTTCAACAAAAAATAATTTATAATAACAAAAAATAAATAAATGAGAAAAAAGTACATCAAGGACAAACAAATTTGGTTTGGTAGAATTATTGCACTAATTAGCGCTAAATTCAACTTCATAGAAAGCTATTGAAACAGACCATCACTTTTTGTAGTGTGAGATACAAACAGGATTTTTTTACAGGAAAACTAAAACCATCTAAAAACGATGGAGTTTTCCACTCGTTTCAAACAAACTGATGTTTCGCCTCTGGGGAAATCTTTGCCCCTTGAGTCGCTCAGAAAACTGTTTTCCCCTGTTTTCACCTGCCTCATTTTTTGACACACTACCTGACAGGCTGAATTTAGGGCAAAAACATCTCTACACCTGTGGCTGCCAAAACTTCGTCTCCAGCCACGTTCCTGTATGAAGAGGACTGCCTGCCCGTCACAAATTCACTAAACCTGTGTTATATTCATCAGTAATGTAGAGTACATTTTAACCAAGAAGATAAGTTAGATCATACTGTATTGTGACAGTGACGTCTTACCTATCCAAGGTCCCAACCCTGGCCACAAGATAGAGGACACTTCCGATAGCAAGGCTGCCCAGAACGAAGAGCTTCTGTCTCAGCAATGCCTGCTGTTTGAATAGCATGGCCCTCCATCAATCTTCAGGACTGCGTCTTCAGCCTGCACAGAGCAGAGCACATAAACCACTAATCACCAGGGGAAGAGAGACAGCCTAATGTTTATTAACACACACTCAGTCAAGTCTTACAAGTGATTAAGCCACACTCACACACGCCTGGAAAGTGCTGCAGTGCCATTAGAGAAAATGCTCGCCCACCAACCACCACTTTGTTACATTTATTTATTTATTTCTGCCAACTCCAGATCAGATTTAATCTAATGCACAGGCACGCTATGACTGCCCGGCTTTGATATGGGAATGTGAAAATAAAGTTTTGGACTTTTGGTCAATATTTCATCTCTGTATGTGCCAACTCGAAGTTCTTACAAGTTATAGCTGCACTGATCAATATTTCTGCATCAAGAATGGATCAAATGTGTATTCTGAAATGGCTCGCTCATGTGACAAACCCACAGAGAATTATCACTCGGCTCTGCAGTCTAATTGTTTTGGTTTTACTGTCTGTCACTTTATTGTTTGGCTCAGTGTCATCATTCTCATAAACCTTGCTTCCAGCCGGCAGCTGTTTTCCCGCAAATCCCACTGTACACTACCTGCCCAGTACCAGAGCTGGCAGCTATCTGGTGAGTGAAAATGAGAGCGAACATTGGAGCTATGTTCATCAGGTGGTCAGAGATACAAATGCTGTGAATGCTAATGTCGTTGCAGGATGCACAACACCTTTAAAAGGCAATAACATGTCAGATGTTATGTCCTGCCCCCAAATAGCCAAACAATATATGAGTGCAACTTTAAAATAAAAAATGGAAATTTAAATAACATGGAATTTAGTAAGCATGGAGACAAAACAAAATATAAGTATTATAATACGATATCAGTATAATACAGGATTTACCATTTTTTGAACCTGCACCTTTTGGTCACTTGGGGGCGCACAGTTGTGCAGTAGACAAACATCTTTGTTTTTTAAAAGTCTGTCCAAATGTTCATATTTAATCTTCTTTAATCATCTTTTGGTCTTCATCCGTTCCTGAGAAAAATATCTGGCTCTTTAGCTGCTAAATGCACCATTATTGTAGGTTTCCATCTAATCAAGCCATAGCTTGCTGCTCTATCATCTCTCGCATCCGTATCCAAATCCACAAAAATCCAGGAGACCACTTGTAAAGTTAAATTCTTTACTTTAAGTCAAAAAAGTGATACAAAACAAAATCTTTTCCACTTACAAAATAATAAAAATCAATATACAGAAAAGGAGAGATAGAGAAAGAGAGAGAGGTCAAAAAACTGTGTGGCTCCACTCTCTCTGCTTGTCCGATTGGCTTAATTACCTCTTGGTAACGCCCCTAAACTCCCTTCATGTAGGATCATTAAAGGTCCAAACAAGTTCTAACACAGTCCAATCAATCGCAAATTAAATTTTACATATTCTAAATTATAACCACACATTTTAAATCTAAATAATCAAACAATTAACCTTTTTGCATTACTGTAAATATTTTAATTAATAATCAATGAACTGTGTAATTTAACCACTTAAACATCAACAAATGCTTTTAGGCTCCTACAATTATGTTCACCAGCTAGTTGTCTACTTTATCTTGCTGCCATTAAATGCTTGACATGTAGCTTTTTAACTGAAAATAGCCACCTGCTTCTGCCGGAAACCACACTAATGAGAGAGGGGTGGGAAGTTGGGAAGCTGAAAGGGGCTAAAACGTTCCATAGAGCTGAGGAAAACTGTAGAGTCAGGTGATAATGTGACATGTTTCATATTGCACACACCTTTTTTTGATCTATTGTTAATATCAAAATATTTTTTAGTGCAGCGTTAAAGTTAAAGAAAGCGTGAAGTTTGTGGAAGTCAATTCCAAATGAGACAGACTCACTATATCAATATTTAAAATAAGTAAAAGTATATAATACAATAAAATATGTGTAAAATGAAAAGCAATTCTCAGAGGATTTACAGTATCTGAACAAATGTGACCTAATCCCAGTCCTGGAGTATTCTTGTTTTGTTTTCTTCTTGACCTCAATGAAAGGATGGACCATCTCTAAAAATCTTCAGATCCATAGGTCAGGACTTATGTGCATAAGCACTCATATTATGTGGATGCGTATGGCTCTTTTGACATTGAAAGAAAATAAAAGAATTCATGTCTTTATCCAAAAGAGGGCACTATGTGCTTTAAGACAGATGGAGAACACAAATGTTTGTCTGTTTAATTAAAGAAAAGAGTTTCTCCAGTTTTTTTTGCAGATCGATACCTGGGCCTTTTCCTGCATCTGCAAGCTTACCACAGTGTGACTGGCTAAATCACATTATGGAATAACAGATCCATACAGAAGTCGTAGCACTATTACAAAAGGGTGGACTGCACTCTAATCCAGCCTTTATAACTGCCTACCATTACCAAACGAGCAGATCCTCTAGAGCATCTCATAAACAAGTATAGAGCTTTTGACCCCTTTGTGACTGGAAAACATTTCACTCATATTGCCTTGTGGTGACTTCCTAAGGGAGACCAGCAGAGCAATTGCAATTTTATCAGTCTGACAAAGCAGAAGAATAAAGCCAGTTAGCCAGGGGCCAGCCCTGTGTTTGTGGAGCCCCATTTAGAAAAGAAATGTTTTTCATTACAGCCTGTATCTCTCAAACAAGACGGAGCTATAAAATCAATTGGTTCCAAAAGAAATGAAGTCATAAAGCTTGTTTTTTGTTTTTTTTGTTTTTTTTTTAGCATCAAGACAATATGATAATAAAGTAATCGACCTTCTTTCATTTGTTTCAAGAAAAACTTCAAAACAGGAACTGTAACATTGTAAAACCTTAGACATAAATTATATTTATGTCCAATGTTACATTCTGTTTGTGTTGTTTTCTTGGTGCACCAGCCTTACTTGGTCTGGTACGACCAATAGCTTATGGTGGCTAATGTTTGCAAAGATAGATGTCGCTGTACAACAGACATTACTGTGTCACTCTGAAGATTTCTTGACTCTTCTTTACTTATTATTACATGACTTTTTGGTATTTACCATTATCCCGTTGGCACTCGGCTAATCAATCAATCAGACTCTATTTGTATCGCACTTTTCGCTCAACAATAGCAAAATGAAACATAAAAAATTCACACTGAGGAAATGCTATCTGGTTTATCTGGATATTTGCAGTGAGGAAATGCTGGAGGCAGGCCATGTTAAATATACTGTGCATTAACAATATAACACTATATTCATTCAAGTTAGGATTAAATACCTTAAACAACAGACCAAGGCTAACACAAGCATCCAGTTATTTTGGGTTTTCAGACACTTTTTATATTATCATGCCCCAAGTTAGATATGTCAGAGCCTTCAGAGAAATGTGGACTACAGTAACTCAACATGACATATGAATAATAAGTCTCCCTTAGTTACTGTTGCTATGTTTGTCAAGTTTTCCAATCCAGCATTGTGTGCAGTTCACAATGACGACGGCGGCAGGTTAACTATGTAAAATTGTAGCTAACAACAGTTCCTTGACCTCAGACTGAGGTATGCAAAGAAAGCTTCTCATTTTTGGCCAACAACCGTCAAATTTGCAGACTGAACATTAGCAGTGTCATGAACTAGGGAGGCACGGTGGTGCAGTGGGTTGGCACTGTTGCCTCACAGCAAGAAGAATGAGTCCACCTTTTTAATGTCTCCAGCTGACTTGTATGTAAACCAGAACCCTATAAATGGGTCTTAAATACACATTTCATGGCTACACAATGATAATGTTGCAATAGAGTCTATGCAATATGGAATACAGATTCAATATGAAAACTAAATTTGACATCATGGTTTGAAGGAGGGGCTTAACAAAAGTTATGGTTAGGTGGGTACTGCTGAGGACATTACAGAGTGTTGTTAATGAAACTCATGAAATAGAAACTCGTTTGCAGAATATCAACAGAGTTTTCATTGACTTCTGTGACCTACAGAGATTCATAGCAGCTCTCGCCACTTGTACTAATGAACAGAGAGTAGTACCACTTGCTGCACATTATGTATGACTTATTTATAAGCACACACAGAAATGAATTGTTTGCCCTGTCAAGGAGCTACAACCAGAACAGCTGTGCCAGGCCATAAGAACGAGCCGGGGCCAGTACAGAATTATCAATTATGGAGCAATCATTTTCATAAACTAAGCACTGGACCAAAGCCTCATATGTTGTCTGCTGAGAATTTACAGTGGTTCTGGCTATCTGGCAAGAGTTTATCTGTGCATATTTAACTTCACCGTACAGTTGGACAGAATCATACACACAGAGAAAATAAAAATCCACTTTCCTTCTAAAATGTCAAAATCATTCTAATCTACAGTGCCGCTTACTTCTGAAAAGACATCTCCACTCCTGCCAGGTGAGATCACTCCTGAATTTAAAGTGTAAAAGTCATTTATCTAGTCTAAAAAGGAGATTGTCATGCAGCCTGACCTAAAAAACTCAGAGGGAAACAGAGGGATGTTTGGATCAAACAACAGGTAGCAGCATCACTGGTGGAGAGAACACAAAATGGTGACAATCTTGTTCAGAAATGCTCGGTAAGATGCAGTGAGCTCAGATATCCTCGGCAAGGGGAACAAAATTTGTCTGGAGATGCTTTAAATTAAAGTGCACCGTCAGTAACAGTCTTGGGGGAAATTCTCCATGCAGTAGATGGGCACGGGGTGTCTGATAAGGAAAATCAAATAGCGCTTGAAAAAAGTTTCTCACTGTGTGGAGACATTTTCTTCGGGTAAAAATACAGTTTAAAAGACTGCAGGGGGATCTGACATTAGTGTGGGGGATTTGCAAGAGAGCGATGATGGAGTGCAGTTTATAGTTTCACAGGTGCAATAAGATACAGTATATTCAGGCCTTAGAGTTTATATGCCAAAAAGAAACTTAGTGGTAACTAAACTTTAAACAAAGAAAAGGCTGCAGTGTTCATTACATTACAGTGGTCGTTGAAATCTCAATGGGTGTTCAGCAAACATCATGGCAATCTGCTTGGGACTTTCTTAAAGCCTTGACTCAATGACTTCAGTCCGGTGGATAATCTGATATGAAACCAGGAAGACATGTAGCCGGTTATATTTTACCATTATCTTGGAACATATTGCCACAGTGACCACTATTCTCCCAAGTGTACTGTGCCTCTCACCCAATGTCATGTCCCTTCAAAGGATAAGTGGGTCAGCTCAGCATATGCCGTGGCAATGTACTGAGAAGATATCAGTAATTCTTGGGTACCATATGTAAATTTGAATTTGATGAAAGCTCATGGAGGGTTCACGATGAAACGGGTTAAACCCTTGCAGACTATGAATGTGCTCAGTGAATATCGTGATAATCCCCGTAGAGTTTGATATTTCTTGTATTAAAAGTGAGAACATTTGAACTGATTGAGGAAAGATCAGGGGGCCACACAAGGATTTATCAACATGAATTTGGTAATCTGGTCACTTGGTAACTTTGTCCTGATGAGAATCAGGACAAAGTTTTATTGCCAAGACAGTTCTCACATACAAGGAACGTGCTTTAGTGAATTAGTGCATAACAATATCAATGTGACGATGATGATGGCACTAAACAAATGAATCATCCTCTGAGGACCATGATAATTCAGTGCAATCATCTGTACTGTCTGTCACGAGGACATAACTACTATCTGCTGCTTCTTCTAGATGGAAGATTTGTTTTAGGAAGTGTCTCTGTGACTTTTAGTGCAGTTTGGGGCAGAATGCCAAAGCACCCTGCCATAACACTTTAAAATTCTAGTCCACAACAGAGATCATCCTCCTCTGTCAGTTTTTTGATTTTCTCTCATCTCAGCGCATGACCTCTATACACATCTCAGATCGCCCTGCTTTCCTCTACCTTCACCACACACAAAACGGATGAAATGAAAAGCAGGTAACTCGCTTCCACCACACACAGACACACACAGACACACACACACACACACACACACACAGATTCTGACCGACATGTGTCACGTGTGATCAATCATACATGAGCTCACAGTCCTCTGGGGTTAATGGGCTGAGAACGAGCACAGCAGAAATGCTTAGAACAAAACAGTAAGTGATTAGAGAAATGCTGACCGCTCTTTTTGCGTGTAATTAAAACACTGAGAAGCTCTGCTGTTTACAGGTCCGATAACAACTATAATTAGTTTCCAAATACTAGAACGTGGAATATACAAGCTTGATAAAAAAAATAAATAAATTAAAAAAAGTGGCTTTTTGCAGTGACAGTGCACAAAAACCTGTTTAGTTAATAAGACACTTGCTGTGCTGTGTTAATAATGTGCACTGCTCTGGTCTTATTGTTAGAGGAGGACACAAGGGCACTGGTAAAAATAGACAACTGCAGCTGAGCTCTCATTAGATTCTGTTAATTTGTTGTATTACTAAAAAAACACTGTTGTTGGAATAGGACCAGCAGTCCTTTCAGAATAAAAGGTCTCTATTATCACACACATTCACACACACTATAAAGGGTGGGGTCTAAAGACTCATGACTCAAAGTCATGAGGACAGCAGCAGCAGCTAGGTGTTGTGACAGGAAAACCTCTGTGGGGACTCGTGCCATATTGTGCTCAGATTGAGCAAATCAGATCAATGCCATTTGAATTCACAGAGGCTTTGCTGTGACTAAATCCCCAATCAGTGGGCTGTTTTTTAATGTTAGCAGGAGTGTTGCCTGACAACTAAAGAGCTGTGTCTGTGTGAATAGTTTCATGTCCAGCACTTAAAAACATGTCCAATATTGACCCATTTATTCCTGTGTTCATCTTTATCAGACATTGGACAACTCCAGTATTGTGTGTTGCAGTTTACTCACTTGCATCACTCTCATACATGGACAGTTTGGGCAAGTTGGCTCCAAAATGTAACTAAATACTCATTACCTGTTGGTTAAAAAAGAGAGAACCAAGCAGCCAGCTTGACATTATGCTTTCTAAGTGCCTACAGACCATCAACAGCTAGTTTAGTCCTGAATGTGGAGACTTGACTCTTTCAGTCAAGAGTAATGTCACTGGAGAAGGTGGGGAATAACTATTATACTGCAACTGGAGCTTATCCAGAAGTTTTAAGGCTGACTGCAGCTACAGACGTAACTACTCCCACACACCGGAAAGACTCACAGTGAACTCGTTAGAGTCACAGGTTTACCCAAGGCCATCTTTCTTAAAAAAGGAAGCCTTGGTCAGTAACACACAGGTGTGTTTGGCTGTGGGTGGCAGAGTAGGACAAGTCGTGACTTCGCCCCTCTGGGAAAAACAAATTGGTATCCGTATTGTTTCAGGGAAATAACCCTGTTGAGTGTGTAAAAAGTCTTAAATCTTTTATTTCAGCTCATGAAAAACAGAGCAAAAACAAAAGCCACATTTATATTTTTGTTGAGTCACACCCACTGCACTACACAACAAACTATGATCTGTTCCTCAACCTAACAGACCTCAGTCAAAGTTTTTTGGCAACATACAGTAGGCTCACATTGATTGACGTCCCTTTGATCAGAGTTCATTTTTCTAAAATATTTACACCAGCGATTCCGAGTGTGTTGACCAACAGACATAATGGATGATATAAGAATAAGAATTCCGCTGACTGATCATCATCCTATATTTGTGGAGCGAGCCGGATGGCAGTGACTATAAATGGCAGTCGCCACAGTCTACTTCACAGCCTACACATTTTATCCTCTGACAGAACTGGTGCACGCTCCAAAGTCTGTCTGCGATCAAAGATGAAGTTTTCCGCTCTTCAAAAGGATTTACATGTCAGAAAAAAAACAAAGTTAATAATATGCATTTGGCTCTTTGTTAGCGAAAATAAATTCTCCAAAGTTAGATGGAGACGGGCAGCAGTGTGCTGTAGCTCTCACTGCTGGAGTTGAGTCAGCTGGGGACACTGTGGAGGGAGAAGGGGGAGACAGAGAGAGGGCAGAGCATTGATGAATAATTCACCACTATGTGCTTTATTATTGTTATTGATCTTTGCTTATGCACAGGGGAATGATTCTGCTGTTCAGCGTAGAGCTCCGCCCTCCATTGACCTCCACTCCACTCCTCTAAACCAGGCGTCCATTTTGTGATATTACACCTCCATTATTTATCACCCGTCTCTGCAGATCCCTTTGTCTCCGACTCGACTCTGGCATCCTGTTACTCACACTGTGTGTTTTGCATCTAGGTAAGAAATACACACAGGCACTTGTATGCATTTAAACATCAACATTTCTTATATGTCTGCCTATATACTTCTGATAATAACTGCACTCTCCACCTTCACTATACCACACTGCCCATAACTGAATCTAAATAACTTTATCCAGACTTCAAAGTGTTTCTGACTTTGAGAAGGTCCACACAGCGACGTGCACCGGTCTGAGTTTCAATACCAGTCCATCAAACAAGTCACACAACTCCAAATAAGATGTCTCATTTCCACTTCACAAAAGTAACAGAAAATCAGATCAGATGTCATGTGATGACAAAAGAACTATGACCGATTGACTATGACTGAAAGTGTGTCTTAAGTAAAGAATTTTCTATGAAATAGTTATATACATAATTATATATAGTTTTATATATATTATTCTGAAATCATTATCAACAGAAATGCCTTGAAATCTATCTTTCAACTGAACCCTCTCAGATTTACAGCCTGGTTCCTGCTGCATTTAGAACGTAGAAAGTTTTGGAAGATCTATTTTCAGTGAAGAAGAGATACTTTTATTAATCCCTCGAGGGGAAATTCTTTTTTCACTCAGTTTTTTTACATGCATTTTAACCCGAAATACACACACACGTTTATGTACACATGGTTCACATGCAAATGTGGAGAAAGATGGTGGAGTAATGGGCAGCCACCCAGAGCAGCGCCCTGCGAGCAGTTGTGGGGGGTTCGGTGCCTTGCTCAGGGGCACATGAGGTGAAGCAGCACCTCTCCAGCTACCAGTTCACCTTCCATACTGGACTTGAACCGGCCACCCTCCGGTTCCCAGGCCAAGTCTCTATGGACTGAGCTACTGAAATCTTCAGATTCGCTTGTGAGGATGAATTAAAGGTCCAGTGTGTAAGATTTGGTGGTATCTAGCAGTGTAGCTGCAGATTGCAACCAACTGAATACCATTTGCCTCACCCTCCCCTTAACAAGTATACAGGAGAAACTACAGTGGCTACAAAAGTAGCTAAAATGCAAAAGGCACTATCTGCAGCCAGTGTTTAGTTTGTCTGTTCTGGGCTAGTGTAGAAACATGGCAGTGCATAGATCATTCTAAGAGAGCAAACACAAAACGATCCTTAATTTCAGGTAAAACCATAGTTAGAAATATTATATTTCATTTCTGCCATAAAGCCCTTTGAATCTTGCACTGTTGACCAATGGCAAACTGGAGGATAAAGTGCTCCACGTGGTTTGCAAAGACTAATGAGTTTATGCTAGAAATACTTCTTTGAATAAACTGTGTTAGGTTATTGTCCAGTTATAGCGACCGAGCTAGCTCGCCAGCTGACAGCAATGCCGGTTAGCTTGGCGGGCGATTGTTAAAGTCTAGCACTAGTGTGTTCCTAGCTGTCTAGCAGTTAACTCTGCCAGTATTCAACACCACAAAGCTTCTGGCAGCTTGAAGCATTTCAAAATGCCTCTCAACGGTCTTGGTGTGAATTCTAAACTCTCACAGCGTGATGAGTCACTGTCACAGAAAGATGTCAACATGTAAAGAGGAGGGGGTGTTCTAGCCTCCTGCAGCTTATCAGAAATCCCAAACCTGATTAGCTCTGTGGGTTTACAGGCTCTGCAGCTGAGAGACAGTTGACCCTTCATGTAATCAGAGTAGACCCTCGTTTTGATCCCCAAACACAAGCGTCTAATTACTAAACCTAACAAAGAGCCTGTGAGTGTCAATGTTGTGGAGTCAGAAAGCAATATCTGCTTTTTACTCCGGACTGCTGCGTGACCTTCAAACACCAAATAAGACAGCAATCATAAACTTTGAGCCGGGGAGACAAACAGGAGGAGATATCCCCACAAGGTTTTAGATTTTTTTAAATTTTTTATCTCAAAGCCGTGTGTGGAGTGTGCACTTACTACCAATTCGAACATGCAACTCCTACACAAACACACACACACACAGGCAAACCTACACACAAAGACAAACACAAAGACACTCCTTCGAGGCGTTCAGATGAATGACAAGATTTTAAGAGCTGTGAGAACACACGGCTGAGTACAGATCACTTCAAACATTATACTGTCATCGTGATCTTCCCTCCTCTTCACTCTCTGCTTTTGAGCTGGTGCCAAAAGGGAGTAAAAACATTCTGAAAATAGGTCAGTAACAAAAAACACACATGAAACAGCATTGTGTGATGTAGTTGCACTAAGATTCTTATCTCATAAAATGTATTCTAATTACAGGTGTACATGAAAAGTTAGTTGATTAAGGACTAGAAAGTGATTTATTAGGTCAAAAAACAAAATGGTGTATATTGAACAAAGGAATCTTTTCAACACGTTCTCACCTGATATAAACATGCAGCCTGAAAATATTAATCTGGATCATGCGGTAACCTCCATGGCTGGGAAATTAAACCAATGCAGAACAATGCCAATAACTGCAGTTCCTCAAGTGGCCACTTGAGGCTGGCTACAGTACAGAAAGTCAGTCTCCATAAGTCCCCATGTTAAAATGTCCAACTTCACAGCAGAAATAAACATGTTTACAGCCTGGTACAAAAAACAGTTTTGGTCTCTATAGCTAATTTCCCCGTTCATGACAACTGTACTGAGGGTGAACTCTCCTGTTCAAATTATATTAAGGCTTAAAGTTATGCAGAATTAGGTAGGTGCCATTACAGGTGGATTGTTTGAGGTAGGACTGTCACCGTGGCGGCGGCCAGAGCTGCAGATTCTGAGATTCAAAATGACTCTTCAGAAACCTGTGGTGATGTCACACATACACTGTCCATTCTATATACTGTCAGTGATCTGGATAAGAAAAAAATTAATGTGATTGGTCATACCACACCTGGTCTGGTTCATACAGGGTTTGGATCTCAGCCAGGTTAAAATGTTATCTGTAGAGTTTGGACACATTACTCAAGCTGCACTAATAACATCTTATATTAAAAAAATAAAAACTCTGTTGCAAATAGGTAGGTGCAGAGATACTGTTCTTTTAAACAGTGCTTCTATAGAGTTTTGCACTGAAGTGAGCGGAGCAGTCGACAGTGACCTATTAACCCCGCTCAAGCCGAACTAACAACTGTCAGATTTCATCCTTTAACAGCCATTTCCAGCAGGCTTGTGACCGTCTATTCTGAGGCTGATGTGATTGTGTGCTTCATGTCACATCTTCTGCCTTTAACATGGTGACGACTAACAAGATTAAGTAAGGAGGCCTGTTTTTAGCTTTTGAGTTAAGTGCACTAATGGGATTTGTTAGCGGAGGGCATGTGTTATGGTGAAAACGGAGGTGCTTGGAGAGGATCTGTGTGTGTGTATGTGTGTGTTTGTGTGTGTTGGGAGGGGCTCTCGGCGCTCTCCACCTCTGGGAGAATCCTGAATCACATCAGGTAAAAACACCTGCTAGCCGAGAGGTCTCCGGAGCAGCTGTGTGTCTCTAACAGCTGCCAAGCCAACAACCCCCACCACCACCCCAGAGGAGACGCTGATGTCCTAACAGCCAACCAGCTCCCCGTTCTTCTCTGTTTCCTGCAGCTCTGGGTGGAGCAGGGAGCTGTTGGTGTCTGATTCAGGCCCTACAGGCAGACTGACTGTGTTGCCGGGCCTCTGAGCGCCATGTGTCTTGTCTGCACTCAATTCCCAGCACTCCCTGCTTGCCCCTGTAGCTTCAATTCATCTGATTTTCTTCTATTACCCTGACGTGATGTTCCTGATGCTGGGCACTGCTGCCTCTCCTCACCATATACAGGCAGGAGAAGCATAAATGGGCGTCCTTCCAAACACTCGCTTGTCAGCTGAAAACATCTATATCCAGATATCTGGAGGAGGTCTGATTTACTCAGCACAGCAGAGTTCACAAACAGCACACTTCTTGCACAACTTCCACACTGCGGTCTAGACACTGTTCTGTTTTTGACAGACCTCGTGAAGTGCTGAAAGCACTCAAAGTGGAAATTTTACCACCCACACAGATACCTGTCTTACTGACAGCAGAATGATCCAATGGATGCTTGACTTTTCTCTGTTAAAGCGGCCCTTTATTTAAAAGAGGCCCTATTGTAGAAACTGTGTGTGCTGTCACCAACATTTTTTTTTTTTAAAAACTAAAGAAGAACAGTGACTAAAGTGACGAAATCTGCATTTAGATCTGTGATGAAGACATCAGTAAACAGGGTCGGACATTGCGATCGACAGCACACATTTGACGAGCCTGATGCTTATGCATTAGTGTAAGGAAAAACAGAAGAGCAAGTCTTCCTTAGGTGACTGAAGTATCAGTGCAGGATATGATCAGACCATAAGCAAGAACAGTCCGTCAACAATCACATAGAAAGGATATTATAGTCCGGCTGCGGTGCATAAAGCCCTCATTACAAAGTTCTGTAGTGTAAAAACTATTTTGCAGCATGGTTTGGGTCCTCTTGACGCCTTAGAGGGAAGGTTCACTACAGATCAGTACAAAGTTGTTCTGAGTGATCACCTTTATCCTTAACATTTCTGTCCTCATGGGAGAGATCTCTTACAGGCCCCCATCCACAAGGCAAAAGGGCTCACTGAATGGTTTGATGAGTATGAAAATGATGTCAATCAGATGCTATGACCTTCACAGTCAACACATCTCAACCAAGTTTAACACCTATGGAAGATTTTGGACCAACACGTTAGACAGCACTCTCTACCATTGTCATCAAAACACCAAAACAGGGAAGTTCTTCTCTGAGCTGGTGTTCATCCCTCCAGCTCACAGACTGATGACTCAGAACTGAACTTGTCCTTATTGTCTTTCATCGATAACCACTCTTCAGTCAGACACATTTGCCTCCTTTCAGCCAAACAAGCTCAGTCACTGTCGAGATCAGACGACTTGTTGGCTGAAGTTTAAAGGCAGCTTGAAATTCAACTTGGAATTCACTGTTGACACATGAGAGAAGCTCGCTTCTGGGTAAGCAACATGGCAAAGGATCATTGACATGGCTCTGAAACAGCAGAGAAAGCATAATTCAAGAAGCAATGAACAAACAAGCAGTTGTGGTGATGCAATGAGCAATGATGATGATTTAACATTTTACAAAGTTAACAATGTTCATGTAACTTCATTCAGTAAAGACTCCTTTAACTAGCTGAACATCATAACACACATTTGTTTTTATAGTTCTCTTCTGTAGTTCTTTTTTTCATACCAAAAGAGAATGAGACTCTAAACTAAACTTTTGCACATCTGATTGCGTGTTCAGTTCACAGGCATGATGAATATTGATTCATTTGTATGGAGCTGGAGTCAGGATGTTTTTATCCTAGCTTAGCATAAAGACTGGAAGCAGACGGAAACAGCTAGCATGTCCAAAGAGGCTACCAATATGTTAATCAACAAGCTTTATCATTCATGGGATGTTATGAGGGAGCAGCCTAGCTGTTTCTAACTTCCTACAGTCTTCGTGCTAAGCTGTGCTAATCATGCCCTCACTCCAGCATTGCACTTAACACATAGATAGATTGATACTGATCACACCATCACCACCTGTAAGGTTGAAGCAGGGACAGCCCTGTCCACACAGGAAAAACCTTGTAATTTCATCTCATAGCCTGGACTAGCGGAGGCCCTGAGGGGGTTGCGCAGGGAGGAAGGTGGCAGGCAGAGGTTATAGCTGAGTAATGTGTAAGCCATGAGACTGTGACTCATGAAACCACTGCAGAGATTGCTGAGATATCTCCCTGCTGAACAGCCAGCTCATGCCATTCACCTCCTCGTTCATCAGCTCAGCCTCTGATCAGCTCCTCTCCGTTGACTTGAAATGCAACAACCTTGGGCCATCCTTGCTGCGTAGCTTCAATCAAAGACTCAGCCATGGATGTTTTATGTGTATGCCCTTCGGAAAAAAACATATCAAGAGCTGAGGCGTCTATCCGCCGCGCTCAACTGTAAGTGACACTGACACAGATAGGACGTTAGCGGGGGTTTGACAGCCTGTGTGATCGTCCTGGGGACTGCTGAGGGAAAGGGGGGGGGGAACCAGAGGTGGTTGGAGGTGTACTGGCAGCCCTGCAGCAGCAGTCGACATATGTATGGAGCTAATTAGCCACACAGCGTTTATGCAGAAAACCTTTTAACTGTTTCCAGCCATCAAGCACCTCGTGATTCCCTCTGACAGGCCCTCTGCTCTGCTCTGCATAAAGACGCTAGTGTGGCTGTTTAAAATTTCATCCGCCTCCCTCGGCAGAGGCCTATCGCTGCCTGCAATCATTTCTCCATCAGGCTGTTGGCAAGGAGCGTAACAGGACACACCTATCATCTGTGTTTCATTAACCCTTTGTCAGACAGTTCAGATGGTCCAATACCGTCCTCTGAGGAGACAAATCCAAATCAAGCATGAAGGACTAATGGATTCACACGAAAAGTGAAATTATCATCACATATACTCGTGCATTGTGAACAATCTGATATATTGACCAGAGGGAGTGTGTTAGGCAGTGATCTCATGACCAACCACCTGCTTCCCCAGTTGGCAGTTTGGCATTCTGCTTTGTTCTCAGAAAACAAAGAGCTGAAGTAAAGTGTTCAACAATCCAATGTAACGCCCATGTGATCATGACGTCGTGATGTAATGTAGGGATGAAACAATAGGATCATTGACAAAAAAAAAAGTTCTTAAATATGAGGATTTGTTGCTTTGCTCTATTTTATAGCACAGTAACTTGGATATCTTTGGGTTTTAGATATAAATACGTGCAATTTTTTAAACAGTTTTCTTATTTTTATAAACAAAACCAAAAGTCCTCTGAATGTGCTGAAGCCACGCCCACTCGTGGGAGCAGTCAAGCAGCCATTCTGAAGCGACAGAAACATGTCTGATAAGTTCAGAAAATGACATGACTAACTTTGAAACACTCTGAGCGAGATGAATTCATCTCTACCTCTCTGCTAGGGGTGCAGGGGTATGTTCAGGGTGGCTTCAGCGTGTCATCGAGCCACCCTTTAAGGACCGCCCACAAAATCCTGGACTGAAAACTGGTGAAAAACTGTTTTAACCTCTAACTCCTCATTTCAATAATATATTGTTCAAAATCTTTTCACATGTTTTCAGCAACTATTTTCCAACATATTTAATGTGTTTTGAAAGAAATCTCCGAATTGCCTTTACACAGACTTGAATGACTGATTTATTGTTAATGAAGATAGTGGTTAGTTGCAGCCCTTGTGTGCTGACAGCAGTCTGTGAAAAGGTAATTTTCTATTATATTCTAGTCATTTCATTACTTTCTTTTTATTATTTGTCCATTATCCCTATTAGAAATAATAACATTAGACTCAGAAATTGCAGATATCTAGGAATGGATATATACTGCAGTGAGGCACTTTTCTATACTTCGTAGACATTTTGCTAATGCTCTTATTATTGTTTTACTTTAAGCACAGCCCTTTGAGACAGACTTTGTGATATATAAACTTTGACTTTGAGTTGAATATAACTGAATATCAGCAGCTGTTCACATTGTTGTTTTCTGGTTCATTTTGTTATGCTCATCTTTTTCAGTATTCATACATTCTGGCTAACAGGTGTCAAGAAGACCTCGAGGTTCAAGGTTGTGTTCTGTTGTCGCTATAGATAACTCACAGGAAGTACAGAGACTGAAACAATAAAAGCGTCACTAACATGTCTGCTATGAGGTCCAAACACTTTTGTTGTTACGATGAGCTCTGGTGGTCATATTCAACACATCTCTTGTCATGTTCATATTCAGTATCCAGTGTCTGCCTGATAGGAACATTCCTGCAGTTAATAATGTTGATACTGAGACTGCACGAGTTTCCACACCAGAGCTATTCCATCTCTATCACAGTCTGTCAAGTCACATCATTGTCTGGTGTCCGTCACAGATTGGCTGGACTGATAACTGTTCCTCTGAATTACATTTACATTCAGCTGAGACTGATCCGGACAGACGTGCAGGGAAGTGAACAGGAAGCAGCATCTTGTTCAATGACACTGTGACAGCACGCACAGCTGCTGACAGATACGCTGTCTGTCGCAGGAATCAAATGAGTGACCTCTCTGTTATTGGCATGTGTCTGTATTAATACCAGTTTAAGAAGGTCTTGCAGGGCAGTGATGGGTTGCATTACACCCCCTGTGCAAAAATGCAGGTCGAACTGCTTTGCTGTTGTCCAAAACTTCATAATGAAATGCTTTAGGTTGGCACAAATAGCACATCATTGACAAGCAATAATACTTCATTAGTCTGCACCTCAGTTAAGTCTGATACAGGATGAGCAGTGTTTCTGATCCATGGAAGTTCTTCAGCCCGATCATCACTACATCACTACATACAGAGTATATTCATTGATCAGAGTGAGTGGCTTTTTCCTCCTTTGATCTGGTGTAGCCAAACTGAATGTTGTGGATGAACTGTGTGTTATTAGTTCTGCCATTTGTAGTTCTGATACTGGAATATGAGATAATTTATTAATTTCATTCTTTTTTCAGTTTTAGGCTGCATCTTAATTAGGCAGCTGTACAAGAACTACAGCTGCTTGTGTTTAGACATCATTTGAGAATATTGGCTAAGGTATCAAAAAAGTGTCATATTATCACTATCATCATAAATATTTTTCATTAACTGTGTCTGTTTGAGATCCAAAAATACACCCACTAAAACTGAGGCTCACTAATTTACATAGTTTTTAAAAAATATATATATTTCTTTTTATCCATACACAAGCTGAAAATGTAAAAGGGATATTGGGTGGTTTTACTGGGAGGGATGTGGTCTATCACTAGGTTGCCCCAGATGTGTGTACCTTCCATTGTCATGGTTACTGTGTGCATTAACTGTCTGGCTGGTGTGAGCCACTTGGCATTAGCAGATCTTAGTAAGCTAGACTGATTAAAATATATCAATAAATTATGCCTCTACTTATTGTGCAGCTCTTTAACCATTAGTGAGATTAATTCTTTGACATTTTATGATTTAAATCTACCTAATGTTTAAATCACAACTAATACTATATGTTAAAACTAGGCTAAGTTTCATACACAGCTGGTGCAACAGGTACCTAGTCATCACCATAAGGTTGCCATGTAACAGGCAGGGACACTGCAGAGAACTGTTCAGGATAAACTGAAGATATACATCACATGCTGAGTTTTATATTTTTTCTTTTTGTACATATCAAACAAAAAGCATACAATGTGTTTTTATAATGAGCTTTAGAGATGTTGGTAGACATAATTTTGAACACTGAAAAAAAAAAACAAGACCAGCTGGTCCTCCTCTGCTTCCTGTCTTAATGCTAAGCTAGGCTAACCACGTGTCCTGATTGCAGATCTGTAGTTGATGCAGAGATATGACATAAGTATTGATCTTCTTGTCTAATTATCAGCTAGACATAAAGTTTTCTGATTTCCAAGTTTCGATGTAGAAATATCAAAGCACAAGAATACAAAAGAAAGAATCTCACCAGGCGTTTGATGCCAACTTTTCATACTTGACAGTTTTTAGACCTGATATATGCTGCTGACACATTTTTTGTCAGGACTCCAAAAGATTTGAAATCCAGCCCGAGCTAGAAGAGTAGCTTTTCATCAGCTGCTGACGTCCTCCTGTATCAATATATTAACAAGTAAATGATTGTGACGTGCACAAGTCTGGCCAAAAGACTCACAATACCACAGGAAACAATAAATGTACACAGCATATAATATATGAATAGGATATGAATTTAAGTTTTTAAATAGCACAGATGTCAGCAGTGTATTAGTGATTGAAATGAAAAATGTTCAAAGCTGTGTGTGCAGGACCCTGTCTGGACGTGGGTGGACACACACACCTCCTCTCTATCCACTGGGGAAACTGGCAGTGAGTTTTTCACACAGGTTGGAGCACATCTGGATGCAGGCGGAGGAAAGACACTCAAAGTCAGGATGCGTGTGTGTGTGTGTGCATGCCAATTCCCACTCTGCATCAGTGAGTAGAAAATTTATCACAGAGTGGCACTTGAATGGATAAATGACCGTAAATACACCACAAGGGTGTCAGGAAATATGGGCAAAAACACCAGGGGACAAAAACAGCTTTGTATTGCCCAGAGGACACAGTTTATTTGTCCATAAAGCTGTTAAAGATGTCCCTGAAAGATGAGGTGAGTCTGGAAGTGCACTTTATGTCTAAAAATGGCTTAAGTAGGATGTGAAACGTAAAGGTGGTCAAACCACTCCCCTCCCCCTGAATTGTGAGTGGAAAAAGTGGCAATGAGCTGCCCATCATCTGCTCAGGGAGCCAGTCAACAGTCATGGCAGAGAGGCTGTGCTTGGTGAGGCAGATTTCTCTTCACACGTCCACTTCACTGTGTCTCCCCTCTGAAGCCTCAGCATGGCATCACTGAGGTATGAACCCACATGTCCAAAGAATCAGTCCAGAGAAGAGTGCATGATAGTTTGATGACAGATGTGTCAGAAGCAGTTAAAAATAAACTAAATGTGATATTTGTGAGTTTTAAAGGCAAACTAATCAGGATTTCTTATGAGTCCTGTATCGCTTGGAAAGTTACAACTCTGCTCTAGAGAAGTTTTTAGCAGATAGCAGACAGAAAAAGTTGGCAAGTAGTGAAAAGAGAATAGAAGGTATCCTGTGGAGTTTCTGATCACTGAACGTGCTATGGAGCAGTGCTTTTGCAAGAGAATGCACACGCATGCAGAATGAGGTTCAGCAAAGCAATACAGATCCAACACCAGTTTCATTCTATTACACTAATGTACAGTCAACTACAGCAACGCACCAAGAAAAACAGCAATGTGGAGACAAAAGAATAGAAGAAGACGAGGATGAAGAACTCCAAGCTCATCCGGTTGCTAGAAACACAACTCCAGTCTGAATCACCTGATATAGAATTCTAGTTCCCATATTCATCAGTTCTCTGCTTTTTTCAGATGACATGGCTCTGTTGGCGTCATCAATCTGTGACCTTCAGCACACACTGGGACAGTTTGCAGCTGAGAGTAAAGCGGCCGGGATAAGAATCGGTACTTCCAAGTCTGAGGCCGTGGTTCTCTGCCAAAAAAACAGTGAAATGGTCCCTGCGGGTTGAGAGTGAGTGGCTGCCTCAAGCAAGCAAAGTTAAGTATTTTTTTTTCTTTTTCACGAGTGATCAGGATGCCTCCTGGGCGCCTTCCAGGCACGTCCAACAGGGGAATGGGATCCTCTAGCTGGAATGTGTTTCTGGGATATTTGAATGCCTTGCTAGACCTGCTGCCACTGCGACCCGATCCCAGATAAGCAGAATCAAACGGTAAATTGTGATTCGTTAATTTGTCCTTATCCTCAGTTTTCTCTCACAAATGTTTATGAAAATGAACAGGTTTGATTGGCTGAGTTGCATCGTGTGAGAATGCATGCAATTTGTTTCTTGTGCCGCCAAACTATTACAACTACTAATGTGTTGGTTGAACGCTCTGCAGGGTAAAATTCTCTCAATTCTCCCAAACTCTCACTGAAGCCCTGTAAAACTTTAGCCTCAGTCTGTTAACATGATATAATTTACAGTAATGTAGCCACCAGTTCATATTTCACACACTTTTTGTTCTAAAACAAGTGAAGTATTTGTGAGCTCAGAGTTACAGTTATCCAGCTAACTTCGACTGATGAAGTCAAACAGCAACAGTTTACGGCTGATTTTGTCTGACTCTGTTTGAAATCGAGGAGCTTATTGTTTAAAAAAAATATCTAGCAGCGTTATCAGTGTGAAGTGCATAAGTGCTGTACTGGAATGGAAAGTTTGTCAGGCGTAGCCACAGTAAATAAGCGAGGCAAACCATTGCTGTTGGGGTGTTCAACAACCGTACAGTATAATATGTCAGATATGTGCATTTGTTTCTGTCCCTGAATGGCCGACAAAAATAAAAACGGACATGATATCTTCTCCCCAGATATTTTGTGAACACAGTCGTGACATCTTCTGTGTTTTAAAGCATGACATTCTTCTGTATTATAAATGCAGGAATCTAAACCTGTATGTCTCGGATAATTCTCGAATACCTAATTAAAAATAACATTCTGTGTTGAACAAAAGCCCACACAGTTTACTGCATGCTTCAAATACTGATTCTCTATTAATAATGCATCCGAATACAGACACGCAGGAGCTTCGCTTTTCTTCGAATGCCACTCAAAACACAATGAAATATTTATTCGTCCTGGCTTTTTGTGCTGCTGCAAACAAACCCAGACTTTGTCTGCACTGTGTCTACCTGACCCTGGAACAGTTTCTTATGCAGGTCTGAAAATAGTTGTACTCAGTATAAATCCATATGTATATGAGCGCTGTTTTTGTGTCTCTGTCGATAGGTTGTCCCTTCTTGAACTAAAGATTGCATTAGCTTCAGGAGACCTTAGCATGCAGGAGCTCATTGAGGATAGAGGGTAATAAATCACAGAGTTTGCTTCTGCCCTGCCTGTGCTCTGATCCCTAATTAGCTGGGACATGAGGTGTAGGTCCCTCTCTTAATTATAATTTCTTATGAGAAGGCATTTATCTAATTGACAATAAGGGGAAGAATCCACCTTAAAAAATGTGACTTTATCTTTAGAGAAGGACACACAGATGATGTGCATCTATTTTTAGACACAATTAAAGGCACATTGGAGGTGAAATGGTGTCAAATTTGAAAGAGGTTCGCAAATTTGCACTGGCTGCAGCTACACACCCCAACACTTTATTTGCTGCGTGTAACCTTTGTACTCTTAAAAGCATTCTTGTTGCCCTTAAATAAACACTTGATAAGATTATAATGCAGAGGTTGGAGGGGAATCCATTAAAATGCGACGAGATCCCACACAGCCAGACGTTAGAAGGCTTATTCACGTCAGGAGAGGTCTGGAGTCGCAGAAGGAAACAAAGCTCGGCTCCGTTATTAATGGGCTCAGTCCGTCTCGGACACATTTGCCATTTCTGTAATGTCACAGAGCAGTGAAGGAGGACGCAATAAAACACAGAGCCTGGAAGCTCCACTTATTACAATTAATAATTCATATGACTGCATTAACTAGGCGAAATCCGCAATTTCACATGGCAGGCGTGGAGTGTGTGTGTGTGTGTGTGTGTGTGTGTGGAGGGGGACCGCCGTCAAAGCACGGGGAGATGAAATTGAAAAGCCTTGTTACAGCCAATGAAGACTGCAGCAAGTACATGATCCATGAATAAAACATAGGATATGTGGATGTTGAATGATGATGCCCCCTGCCCCCCCCTCTCATTTTGTGTATGAACACAGCACTCACAGAACACAGTTAAGCTACATATAGGCTGCTTTTATTCTGCAAAGAATCACTTCAAACACACGAGTTGGAGAAATTATGCTTCACGCTGCAAAAAAACTACAGATCAGAGCACATCGCTTCTTTTTGTGCTGAATACTAAAATCTCATTTTTTCTTCCCTCTGCCAGTGATGTGATGTAGAGACTGTTTGTTCAGACTGTTCACAGAGCAAACTAAAACATTAAGATACTGGAGACTTATTTTTGTAAATCCAATTTATTCCTGCTTTTAAGGAAGTGCTGCGATGAAAGAAGTGTAAGGACTCGCTGCTTTCAGCCGGACAGGAGCAGCTTTAATACGGCTAAGATCAACTTTGCTTTTTTTTTAAACTTTATTAACATCCTGGCTGAAAAGTGCATACATCTGCATAAATTTAGCAGAGCCAACGGAGACGGCGACTGGTTAGGTCTGCAGCTTCTACCTCCTTCACTGAAAAGCCATTTCTCAGCGGATGTGACCTCGAGGCTTCACGTTTTTGCATCAAACTTGTATAAGTTGCTTAGTGGACTATGATTGGCTTCTAAAGTTGTGATGTCACAAATCCTGCCAGTGTGTGCACATCTTAAACTGAGATTTAAGCTGAGAACAGTGAAGCTTTCCCCCTTCAGCAAATTAAGGCGAAAACGTCCTTCTAGGGCCAAACGCCGAAATAACACCAGGTGAGGTAAAAATCTGAAAAACTCATGTTGGAGTGTAGGGAACTTTAAATACCGGCAATACTGAAGAAATAGAGAAGTCCGGCAACTCTAAGAGTTCAACAGATTTCCACAGAATTAACTCCATCAGTACAACAACAGAGTTATGTAACACCTCAGCGCTCTGCTGCTGTCAGCTTTTCTTTTGATCACAGATACAGTTTTAACACACTAAATAATTCAAAACCTGCAGACTTTTTCATTTCTGTGAGCGCTGTTAGGTTACAGTCAATGAAACTCAAATGTTTCCAATTAAAAGCCTCAAAACGTCAAGGTTTCTGTCATGGCGCTGCATAAAAAGCTGATGCAGGCTGTGCTCAATCAACCATTCATCCACACACCCACTACATCAACACACACTACGATTATAATGAAAATACAAAGAGTGTGTTTCTGATCTAAACTCATTCAGTATGAGAGGGCAGGGTTAAGTCAGAACAAGGTGATATTTATGTTCATCAGTTGTCCTAGACTATCTATTGGCCGGGGCTGACTGAAAACATCAGCAGCAGTCTGAGTGTTGAGGTTGGTCTTAACTCTGCTCTATGCCTCATGAGCTACCTAACAGGAAATGAGAGAACAGGTGGGAAGAAAGCTCAGTGGCTAACTGACAATTTATATCCAAGCCAACTTGGATTTAACTGGTGGGAAAAGGATAGGATCACAGGATGTGATTAAAAAAAATCCTTTCATAATAAGGTTTTTATATGACCAAATATGCATATGTATGTACGTAACTTTTATCATTTTTATTTGAATCCACTGTCTATTTGTGTCTGCTGCTACAATGCTTTTTTGGGTAATACCCATCCGTGAATTGCATTGGAATACCTTTTTGGTTGTGTTTCCATTGTCCTTTTCAAATTAAAAGCCTTTCAGAATCTGCAAGGATAATGCTCTATGAGCCAATGGAAGACTTTTAATTTGAAATCTCAGTGCAGGAAGTGTTGAGTTGCCAAATAGTGATTCAAATTCTGCAGAGTAGAAGCGACTGGAAGTATCTACTGAATAAAAACAATACTTCTGAGACAAGGAAGTGGTGACCATGTGGCTGGGAAATGAAACCAATGCGTGCCAAAAACTGAAGTTCCTCAAATGTCCACTTGAGGCTGGCTCCAGAAGTGAGTCAGTCTCCATAAGTCCCCATGTTAAAATGTCCAACTTCACAGCAGAAATAAACATGTTTACAGCCTGGTACAAAAAACAGTTTTGGTCTCTATAACTGTACTGAGGGTGAATTTTTATACAACTCACCTGTTCAAATGATATTAAGGCTT
Source organism: Sciaenops ocellatus (assembly GCA_033000465.1). Taxonomy (NCBI): domain Eukaryota; kingdom Metazoa; phylum Chordata; class Actinopteri; family Sciaenidae; genus Sciaenops; species Sciaenops ocellatus. The sequence goes on along the minus strand of CP136886.1, from coordinate 3,470,266 downwards.
AAAATTATGCAGAATTAACTGCATGGTGTCATTCAGCCGACCTCAGGTTGATCCATGTCTTTGCTGATTTTTAGATTAGCTAGATGGAGGAAGAGGCAGGACTTCCAAAATGGCGGCAGTCAGAGCCACCACATTCTGAGCTTCAAAACAGTTCTTAAGAAACCTGTGAGTGACGTCACGCATACGCTGTCCATTCTTTATACTGTCAGTGGTGACAAGACTCATGGACTGCACGGATACTGATACTAACATAGTGAAGTCATCAAAAGTAGGACGTTTCGAGCAAAAAGGATCAGCAGCAAATGAAAATGGAGGCAGATCAGAAAACAGTCAGGCTTCTTGCCAACACGATTAAATATAGATATAAACAGAGAATTACAACTACAGACGAGCTTCTCTTTGCAGCTGAAGTAAATAAAAAGGCCCACACAGCATCGGTGATGTCACACCAACTACAAACTGGACTTGATATCAGTGTTAAGTGACAGAAAGCACAGCTGGAAATGTGATTCCTGTGGCTGGTCTGAGACGTGCCGCTTCTTTAAAATGCGAGTTAATCACATTTGGAAACCACCTCCAGTATAAATGTATCTTTAATCTGATTTGCAAAAAGGGCTTTAAACTTTAAATTGGATTGAAAAATAACTTTGAAAGACTTTACAGATTTCATTTCTTGTTAAGCTAAACATTTGCATGGTGCATATTTTATGCAAACACTTGTGCTTTTTGAGATGTGCTGCTGGAGGAGGATGCCGGTGACATTAGTAGCCCACTATGACAGATTACAGTGAACCTGCTCCACCCGTCTTACAGCGTACCATCCTAGAAATAGGCCGAGTCAGAACACCACGAGATGCGGTGCATAGCAGGGTGTGCAAAGATATTTTCTCTTTGACTCTGGGAATGTGTGACTATTGGGATTACACTCAGCATGATACGTCTCGAACTTAAGGACAAAGACATTATAATATCTCACCTGTTGTTTAAGATGAGCCTTTTCTTAACTACGCTGTTTTCTATTTTCTCTGGAAATCATGTTGTCAGCACAATACGGGCTGAAATCAGCGTGGCTGAGAATTAATGTAGCTGAAAAATGATGGGTGAGGGCTATAACGCGTCCCATGCCCGGCAGGTGTTGCAGTAATGCAGCAGTTACCCTTCACGTAGCGTACAAACAGCTTGAGGTGAGGTTGATGTCATTTCGCATTTTACTCTCTCCTTCAAGTTATTGTCCTGTGAGTACATCTTAAGTGGTGACAATGCCATTATGCCACAGCGCTGAAGTCAAGGGCTTGTGTGAAGGGCAGTGGTTTATGTGTCTGTTTTGTTCCCTGCGTAGCCCGGTGGCAGCAGTTTGTCAAGTATACAGGGAAGGTGACTGCAGTTACACCGGTGTGTCGTTTGGATGAGATGACCCCCGCTGCATTCCTCTCATGACTTACGCATTGCTCCTGTCTTTTAATATCAACTTCAATTATGGCCCCGATACCAGCAGCTTGTCTGAGTTGCCCTGCAGCGATACGCAACAATAAAAAGCCACAAAGCCTGAGGCAACAAGCCCTGGATATTGCTTTTGTGTGGCTTTCATCACCCTATTTCTGTCATTTATTTCACAACTTTACAGAAGGTGAATCATCTCCACAATAATGGCTTGCTTGTAAAGAACAATGTATCTAAATAATTTGATAAATAAATAAAGAGAAACATTAAATACGTCTACCTGAGTTATCATTTAAGACATATCTAGATTTTTTATTTATATATTTGACATTCACTGAAAAGGTGTTATATAAATAAAGTTTAAAACATTCTTTGCTGTAGACTTTTTTCTCATGAAGTTTGTGAGAAGAGGAAAGATGGCGGACTGGTCAGGAGTGGTCTACAGTGTAGAAACAGAAGTAAAACTCACATTCAAGAATTATATTTGATGATTCATGGACATCAAATACTCTCTTTTAGAAAAGAAAGAAGTCACAGGCAAGTCTGTGTACATAAGAACTTTACACTGCACTAGTCAGTATTTTTATATCGACAGTGCTTTACATGACTTTATGTAATGTGAAAGGTCGAACTTTCAGAGAATTGTTGCCAGTGTAGGTACCAGATCTGCTCGAGTTCGTTCTGTGTTACAGATGCCGTAACACATTATGACTGGCTGTACATCGGAACAAAGATGAAAAGGAAAACATGAATCAGTGTTAACTATTTCCATCAACATCTGTGGAAAAAAAATTCTTCAGTTCTCTGTATTAGCTAAAGAGAAGTTTATATTTTTTATATTTAACTTGACTTGTTTTAAAAAGTTTTTCTTTCATTCTGAAATGTTATTGATTTAAAGTCTCAAACAAAAAGATTCTGAATAAAGTCATCATTATTTAGAAGTAGCTAATGAGTGAGCCATCGTGCTCCCTTGTCATCTTTTCTCTGACATACAGCCAATCACAATGAGTTAATCAAGGATATTATCTGTAAATGCAGGATCAGGCCGAGTACACCTACACAGGTGCTCTACAGAGCATTTTAGCTTCTTTCAGCTAATTGTTTTGGTATTATGAACCACAACTTTTATGTTTTGGAACATTCTATCTGCTCTCATTGACACTCATTTCCAGCAATAACAGCAGCTGTTTTCAATGATACATGCTACCTGCCCAGCACCAAACAGCAGAGAGACACAGTTAGGAACTAGCTGGTGAACATTGTTCTTAACAGCTAAAGAGCCAGATATTTTTCTCAGGAGTTGGTGGAGACCAAAACAGAGGTAAAAGGAGAGGGAATGCTGGACTTGGTTGAGTGGCCTGAAACACAACTCCAAATGAATAATAATATTGCTCTATGATTGCTGGATGCATATTTATGCAGTTGGTTGCTGACATAAATGACCAGTATATCAGTCTGGATGTGATTTGCACTACAACAAGCATTTCAACTGGGTAGCCAAAGTAGCCAACTACAGGGAATGCACTAAGCCTCTATGCATTAAGCATAACAAGGCCAGAAGACACATTAGCCTGCAGACTAAGAGCACCTCACAGCTGGTGGACGTAGGGGAGAGATAAGGTTTGACAAGAAAAAAATGGACTTAACCTACATTTGGACAAACTCTGCAAAACGACTCTGCTGCTCCCCAACCTTTAACCAGCCGGCCGTTATACATGCTGAAATACGTTTAATTACTGGAGTCCTCTGTTGGGGCTGTTCTCATTGTATTGCGCCAGGAGCAGCTATTGATTTCAGGTTGTCTTCTGCCTCATTAGACCGTGGCAGAGCTCTGCCCTGCAAGCTAAAAGGGAACAGTGTCAATCCATAAATAAGCCCACTACACAATATCTTCTATTGTGTTGGGCTGAAATATCTCGACGCCTGGAGGTGTTGGAGAAGTCAGTGTTCAGCCTTTTACAGTTACACGGGCCAACTTTGATGTCCCGGGGACTGATGGAGCGCTGTTGGTCTGAGGTTTGCCACAACACCACATTTGCATTGAGTTCCAGGTAATTGTGTCATTAAAGTTATCACCACTTGCTCATTGCCAGTGGCCTATGCAGGAGGACAGGCAGAGTCACAACCAGGATCAAAATGATGATTCCTCTGAGGACGTGTGCTATTGATCTGCTTTCATCTCCGGGGCTGCTGGGAGAAAGACGCCGACCTCACTCACCGCATGGGCCAAAGACCAATGGCCTGGCTGTTCCTGTATGCTTGATCAGTTAATTAGAAATACTAATATGAAGGAAGACTTTATTTTTCTCACACACACACCTCACTGTTTTACTTCTCTGGGTTTAGTCTCGGTAGAAAGCATGAAATAGCTGTAGAATAGATGTGACAGTGTTCTTTCACTCGGGCATTGTTAATTTTTAATAAAGACGGTAAGTCTGGTTATTGTCTATGTGTTTGCTTCCAAAACTTGCAATAAAAAACAACTTTGTGACGCACTGTGTCGTGCGACCATGTGAGGATAAAGACGTGAACGGACACATATTCGCTCAGCAATTGCTAATGAACTGCTGCTAACTGAATCTACTGTTAGCAGGCAACAGAACCGGGCTCAGCAGTCGGACCGGAGCAGTTTTGAGCACAGCCTCTGAGACCAAATAACAGAAAGAAAATAACATTACACCAAACTCACTCAGCCCTATGATGCCAGTAGCCAAAACTGGCAAGAAAACCACCTCGCCAAGCTACTCTATTTTCCATCAGACTGGCCACCGCTGGTTTCTGAGGTTGTATTCGGTCCTGGGTATTGCCATGTTCACTGTGAGGTAGATGCTGACACTAGCTCATAGTGCTACCTGCAGTGGATTGCAGTGGGGGAGTAATGCACGCTCACTATTGGCTATTTTAAAGACCATCATTTCAAGATCATCATTTTTTTTTTTTTTACATGAAAAATGAGGAGGCAAACACTCTGCTTTCTGTTTCATAGGGACTTTAAAATTACAACAAATGATTTACTGACTTATATCACTGATACAATTTATATGCTACTGTGAAAATGTTGCAGTTGAAACACTTGGTAACCTTTAAGTAATGTTAGCATGTTCACTTAACTACATTTCAAAGAGGAATCACTGCTGCACTGTCCTTATAATTATATAAGGACAACCTGCTGGAGGCTGGTGGCCAAGATGTTACATGAAACTGCCCGTGTTGGTATTAGATCAGAGGATGGGTGGTGCTGGTGTGGATGAGGGGCTCATATTGGAAAATTTTGTCCCCTATGTCCATAATTCCTAATGGCTGGCCTGACACATTTATTGATTTGTCATATTTTGACCGGCTGATGGAACCTTTCTGTGTCTAGAAATTTTAATATTGTTCCTCCTGCACATTCAGTCACTGTGTAGATCTGCCTGAGTAAGAACTAAATTCCTTGTGATGTTAAAAGTAAATGAGAAAATTGATGGCCAGGCCTCCATTGCCTGGACTTTATGATGGATGACAGCAGAAGGAGGGGTGGTGGGTGATTTCTATGGCAGAACTGAAAATTTAAATTCCAGCCCCCTCAGAAGCAGGCTAAATTTGTGCTGACAGGTGATAATTTAAACACAGCGAACAGCTGGTTTCAGCGCTGCGCCTTGTATTTGAGTAGACGTGTGTCTATGTGTGTGTACATGTCCATTATCCTGAGCCCGTATGTGACGCGCTTGTACGATAAGGCTTGTCATATTTCCTTTCAGTCAATTCCGTGCGCTCACAATGTTTGACTTCATGCATATGCAGACGGGTCCGCCTCGAAAGCCAGGAGGCAGTTAAGGTTTTTCAGAGAGCTCTGTGTCTCGTCCCCAACAGACATACACACACACAGACACACACACACACACACACACAGACACACACACACACACACCATAGCTCCAGAGATATTTTTCCTCCCACTCCTTTCCATCCAAGTGTCTCATTTCCTCTATGAACCTTCTGTGACTTCAAACTGAGGCGTTTTGCAGTACTTCTGACAAAAACTTAATTGATACAAATGAATCGTGTCTAAAATACTAATTACTCTTTGCTAAGAAATCACCATACAGTATATATGCTCACTGTGCTTTGACTCAGGTACTTATTAGGTAATATTAGTGTTAACCTTTTTCTTCCGACCATAGACACAAAGATGGAAAGTATACAAAGATGGACGGCACGTCTCCTCTTCCTTACACTGTACAAAATTAAAGCAAACATATCCCCAGGATACACGGCTGCTACCATCTTATTCTGGTGACATTATTTGGAGCCACAGTCTGCGTAGTATGACCGGGATTGGAGCCACGGCATTGACGTTCCGCCCACACATCTGGCTGACTCAACTGCAAGCAGGGCTTCGCTGTCAATCACGGCATGAAATCCTCTTTGATTGCATTAAATAACTAATCAAAAAAAAACATATCATAAGAATGAACATTTGAACAAACATCAGTGTAATAAGAACTACGGAAAAACTTATTTGACGTGTACTTTTATTTTTTCGTTTGGCCCATCTGCTGACATAGAGGGGGCGGGGTTTATGACCCTTATGACCAGCCAAAACCAGCAGGGGGTGAATGACCCTTTGGGAGCTTTCATATCCTTCATTGGTTCTGTCGTCAGCATTGTAATTTGATGTGAGAAATACATCTGTGTGGGTGGGCACTAAAATTTATTCATGACTTCCAGCTGTTAATCAGCTTGGCGGATGATCATAGACAATAAATACAAATGGACACAGTCTCTGTGACGTCACCCACAGGTTTTGGAGGAGAAAAAGAGTGAGCGAAGCTCAGAGTGTGGTGGCTCTGGCCGTTGTCATCATGGCAGTTCTGACTCAATTCTGGATAGATGAATGTGGGACTAACGTAACACTGGGTGTGCAGATATTCTGAAGTGTGGAAGTCAATGACTTGGCTGACGTTGAAATAACATGAATGAAAAGTCAGAATGTAAAGGCTCTGTGCTAACCTCCACCTTGCAGAACTTAAGCAACTTAAGGAGTGGGGCCCCATGCTGACCCCTCCACAAGCGGAGGGTCTGAAGGTCCTCCCCAACAAGATTTTGAGTGTTGATTCTGGTGAATCTTTGTGCATCAATTTCAGATCATCTGCTACTCTGCTGAATGTGATATAAATAAGGATCAATAAAGAGTAATGCACGGTTGGATCAATTATATTAAAGATTAAAACATCAGATCATAGACATGGGCAAAATCTTGGTCTGTCAAAATATAGTTTCTGTACATTTGGAAGAGGCAAAAACCCACCGATAAGGTTGAGAAGAGCAACTGCCCTGGTAGACCACAGAGACCACTATGGTTATTTATTACTATAATTTCAATTTTTACTCTTAAACTGATCAGAACTCTTCGGGATGTAGGCTGGAATAAAGATCAACCTGTTCCATAGTGAAGGAATGTTGACTACAGGCGACACATAATGGCAGTTTCCACTCATGGTCCGTCCAGCATTTAGATCTGTATTTAGCCTCTTTTTACAGGCTTTTTAAAGAGAGCATAGATTGATATAAACACTTCAGTTCCTGTCTGAAAGGACTGTCTAATGGCAAGGTAAAACCGTGAAAATACACACAAAATACATTTTGTTGCTGCCCTTGTCCTCAGCAGGACATTTCTTGGTTTCCGCGCTGGTCCTCCTGGGTTAGGGTTCCCCGAACTGGGTTGCTGGCCACTGTTTGCTGTATACACTGACGATGGTCAGATGTGTCCACTTCTAAAAAGCCAGAGTATTCCTTATGTGCATTTAAAAGTAGAGCCCGACCAGTATGGGGACAAAATTAACTGATTGCTGATATGGCGTCCGATATCATGACTTTTTGACCTGGAATGAAAATAGAGCGTTACTCATAAAAACTTTTTATTCTTTGCTTTTATTATTTTGAACCGTTATCTCAGTTACATGGCTCATATTATTCTCCTGCACACAAACGCGATCGTATCAGTGAAACGGGCTGTTAAGATCTATCAAATGCCAAATTTATTTGTGACCTACACTACAATAAATCCATGTGTGATTTATGAATGCAAGTTTTCAAGAACTAATGCACACAAGATCACAGATATCATCAATAATGAGGAGTCAGCTAAGAGAAGCAGAGAGATGACTAATGTAGAATCAGCTAAAAAGGCTCAAGCACACAAAACAACCTTTCAATATTACAGGGTCAACAAAGTTTTAATAGGAGAGTTAGGCATCGCCCTACATTTGATTTATGGTTTTTGGTGTATATTTGCGTTGTTTACACATGCCAGCAGTCTTAATTTGGTGATATTTCAGAGCGGAATTGTCACTTCATTTCAGTATAAGCCTATAAAGCAGCAAAGGTGCTGACACATGAGAAGAGATATGAGAGGTAGGATTAATCATGTGCCACAGAAGGTGTATAAGGAGGGACGTAGCTCAGCTAAGCTGGAGGGAAAGAGGCAGAGAGAGAGGGAGGGGGAGAGCAACGACATGTGCACGTTGATGGATGAGCACGGTGTGGATTTACTGCTCTGCCTACCTACGCTCAGCTCCACCTCCATCCAGCTGAGGCCGGTACTAAACTAACAGCACGTGCCGGGCGAGGCAGCGGCACGTCTCATCAGCCATCTGAGCAGATCAGGCTAACAGGGCAAAGTCAAAAGCCAAGGTCAGGTGCGGAAGTACAGTCACCGACTGTGTGCCAGCCAGAGATGATCCTAGACTGATGTATGAGTCTGAGTGGTTGGGTATGATGTAGCTTTTAGGACTGTTCGTGAAGTCCACAAAGTATAAATATGAACATTTAGACAACCAGGAAGCCTACGAGGGAAACAAAGCTAACAGTTCAGCGGTGACCATGGAAACAGAAGTTGGCATAACATGACAAGACAACTCCTTATAGTGCTCAGAATAATGAATTCTCAAGATCAACTGTCCATTCAGCTCAATTTTTTAGCTGCCACAGGGGAAAAAGTGCTAAAAATGTTCAGAATGATAGAAAGTTTGAACATCTGCTGTTCCATGACACAAACACAAACTTCATCTGCTGACACTCACAAAAATTAATAGCTGAAATCTGGGGAAGTAAGTGATGGGGCAAAAAAAAGTCAAACTTTTACCCAAACTGTCTGACCCACTTCAACTTTCACCTCGGTGTCAAATGTAATTCTTAATGCTGCCGTTTTCCTGTGCAATTAGTTATTTTTACCAACATTTTCAGGGGTGCAAACCTACAAAAATATGATCTATTATAATAACTGAAAGAGAAAGACCAGACTGTGGTTCTATGAATAGACGGTATAGATGGAATATCAGCAAATGTGCAGTGTAAAGATAAATATAGAAGCGGTAACAAGCGGTTGAGCACTCAACTGTAAAAAACAGATTCAGCAGGAATTCATGTCAAAGTTTTGTGCTGAAGAATGTGAAGTGTTGCTGTCTTTGCTTTGGACCAGGTATTTATGTCCATGTTCATCAGGAGCACTCCAGTAAATTTCCTGGTCACACAGCGTGCACGGCTTTAGAATGTCTTCTGCGGATCTGGGTGAGCTTTTTCAGAAAAACAGGCTCATAATAAATATGGCAATAAACCTGCGTAAAGTGCAGTATTTAAACATTCAACATTGTAAGTTGCCTGGCAAAGCACTGCTCTGACACTGGAACGCTTGTTGGAATGCATCAAAACTTAGTTTAGCATCTCTTCCTTGGCGTCAGACTGTTAGTTCTCTGTCTACACAGATGAGGGACATTTTCAGAGAACCAATCAAGTTTCATTTTAAACCATATTTATATAAAACAGTTATGTCAATGCTGATTACAGCCAGACAGCAGCCTGAGACACAACACACACACTCAGACCAGACAGTTTGAAGTCAACCTACCCTTTTTCCTATCTAAAGGCTGGAACATGCTTGTCATTTCAGAACACAGGTGAATGTGGACGCAGGCCATTCTTATGATGTATGTATATCTTGTACTGTATGCATGCATATTCTTATGATAATGTATATCAAAAGTATACCTTGTTTGCTTTCAGTTAGATAATTTGCTAGTCAGCTGCAGAACATTAAACAGCTTGAAAACAAACTGGTGTGGTCCTGACTCTTCAGTACCACTGCTAACAAACTAACAAGCTGTGGTTCACATTTACAATAAATTTAAAAATGACTTATTATTGTTATTCATACTGACTTTAAAGGGCCAGTGGGTAGGATTTAGTTGAAGTGGTAAAGTTGCAGATTGCAACCAAGCTCGCCTCACCCTTCCCTGTCTAGAACCAGTGTTTAATTTGGACTCTCATTTAATATTTTCAGCTGATTAAACACGGATGAAAACATAGTTATGTAGATCATATAAATCTATTGATTATACATCTGACATAGTGGACCATTAAAAGTTTAAAGGATCAAATTATTTTGGATCACATTTTAACAATCCTTATATAAAAATGTGTATATTAAATATTACTGTAAAAAACAAACCAAATCATTCACAGTGTTTTATTTAAATGAATATGTCATGAAGCATTTCAGTGTGCTGACTGTTCAGCACATTATAGACATTCTACATTAATCGGCTTTTCCTTTTCAAGATGGTTTGGTTTGTTTACCTCTCTGTACTGCACCTCTCATCTCAGCGGAAGTGAGTTTGTATAACTGCTCAGCAGGGGTGAGAGGAGAGATGATACATACCCTCTATTCCTCATGACTGCCAGAGGTGGTGATTTGCACCCGGATACTTCTTTATGCACACACACAGATCCAGTGTCTAGAATACAGAGAGAGGGAGAGTAATATTCAGACAGATTCAAATGGACAATCACTATTTTAAAATCTAATCTACAGAAAAAGAACTTGGAGTACATGGAGCAGAAAGTTAAATGAAAAATCTCTTGCCTCCTCCAACCATTTTGAATTACAAACCATCACACCATGGAAACGTCTGAACAAACCCACTGACTGATTCTCGGCTCCTAGCCTGGGGAAAGGCTCATCTACTTTCTAGTTTGCATGACAAATGGGACGCAGCGCCTGGCATCCAGTCGGCAGTTAAAATATACCCAGAGATGAGAGTAAAAACACAGCTCATTGGTGTAGCACACCTCCTGTCCTCGGTTAATTAAAACCTGCCCACTGAGTGCGTGGACACTCTGGGAGGAGAGGAGCTTTATATTTGAAAGTCAGAAACAGGTTATGTAAACGCTGACCGCCGCTGTGCAACAAACTTCACGTCCTCAAATAACTGTCTGACAGAACGAGCTTTCCTCCAGGTTTGGGTAATGATAGTGGATGTCCCTGTGTTCAGAGAGCTGAGTGTACCTTAACTGTACTGCTAGGAGAAGCAAAGCATTATCACTGCAAAGGTTAAAGGGTCAATTCCCACTGGGGTCAGTGATGCTAAAAATGGGCGTCCTAATGGTAATGCAAACACTGTGTACTCTGGAGCAGAGTACACACACCAACAGACAAAAGACAAACAGCATCAGAGCATGGCCGGTTAAATGGGTGGGCCTATTAGACAAATATTGCTATCATACACAGTGGTGTAGTGGCTCCTGGAGAAGTGGCTATACTGTTAATTTATGCAACAAAATTATTCTAACGCTGTCGTCAAGCAAAGGATAAACGCCCTGTGTTATAAACAGTGATGTGTCCGTTCTCCACATGGCTTCATATTCCATAAGGAGTGTCCAGATTTTGTTAACTTGCTAAGACTTGGTTATTTTTCCTTTGTTTATGTTCTTCTACTGTGGCTCAGTAGTCTACGTAGTTACCCTTTGTCTGTTTTTTTAAGATCAGGATGTTTTATTTTGAAAATTGACTGGAATCTCTATGCCAGTGTTTCTCAAACTTTTTACCCTGCGTACCGCTTCAGAAAATATGAAGCTCTCCAATACCATCATGATGACAGGTGGTAACGCTTCTTTTTTAATTCTTTGTATGATTATTTATTGTTGACTGAATACTGAATGTTATCTGTTCAAGAACCAGAGATAATTTGGCAGAAAAGCTGTACTCATGATCCGCACCATTTATTTTACCTTCGCTTACTACTCTGCCATAACATTGTAGCTCGTAGCTATGCATGCATGCATGTATGCTAAAGGCTACATGCATGAACTGGACTACATATCAGGGTGATACTAGAACAGAATATTACAGGAAACTTATTTAAAATGACATTCCATTGGTTGCACATCTGTATTCTCCGTGGAACAGAGCAGAGAGTCGCTTCTGTGATGCTTCTGAAGCGTTTCTGAAACGTGCTTCTGGTAGAATCACAGGCATTGTCTAGTGATCAGTTTAGGCGGCCATGGCACAGGTGGAATGTGTCGTGGCCGTGTGTGTGTCCAAATTATGCAAAGGGTGAGCACTCACAAGTTTATTTTTATAAAATAGTTGATATTAAAAACCCATACTCTCCTTTGAGAAATAAATGCTATAGCAAATGTAGCAAGAACAGCCTCATTTCATGATGGTGGCCCCCTGTCAACATTAATCAGTCACAAAGTCATATCTGTCTACACAGATGAGGGCTTTCAGAGAACCAATCAAGTTTCATTTTAAACCATATTTATATAAAGCAGTGATGATCACAGACAGCAGCCTGAAACACTGTTTTTAACCCGTCTTCTCACAGTCTCAGCTTATTTGACTCACAGATCTGTACGATACGTTGACAATTGGGAAGTGGGCTTGCAAGTCTCCTCTGCAAACCTAGCTACCCATAACACCCTTCTCTTCTACAGTTAGTTAGCTAGTTAATTATTATTTACTATGACTTTAAAGGAGCAGTGTGCAGGATTTAGTGGCATGCGATTGCAGATTGCGACACCAAGCCCACCACAGCTTCCCCTATCTAGAACCAGTGTTGGGTTTGACCATTCTGGGCTACTGTAGAAAGATGGCAGTTTAAGATGGTGAGCTTCATGGAAAAGGACCTTAAAAAGTTCAATATTGTAAGAATCTGTATCTTCAGTCAACTTATTTAGCACATTAAATTCAGAAGATTCAGAAAAAAATGACCGAGGAGAGCCTCACAAAGGAGACAATGGAAAGGAGGTTTCTTTCCATTTTCTCCTTTAAATCAGACTTTAAGTTGTCCCATTCAGGTTATTTAGAGCAGCAATACCCACTTATGAGAAATATTGTATTCAAATGATCAACTCTGAAGTCAGAGCACGTAGCAATCAATAAGAATTATATTATGCTTCACTTAATTTCCTCTTTCTCAAAAAGCGGACCAGAGCTGGAGCAGGCGGCCAGGGTATGTTGTGATTACAGTGCTGGAGGCTTACCCCGGAGGTCAGGGGCCACAGGGTCAAACCCCAGCGGCTGAGGTGCCCATGAGCACTTTAATCACATAAAAGAGTGACTGCACTGAAGGGAAATCCAGCGTATCACATGAAAGGGTCACGCATGAGGCAGCAGACCTGTGCTGCTGCTGCCTGGTATCACTGCCGTGTTGTGGAGATTAGCGCTCCTGTAGGACAACAGACTCTGCCAATCATGACCATGCTTACACACTGCGCTGACGGGAATGTGTTTGCCAAGCCTTGCAGAACAAATATTCATTTAATTTATGCAAATATGCACGAGAGTGGATTCATTTTAATTATTAAAATGAGACAGCTCTGTGTGCAACAGATTGTTCTGCTGGTGAATCGGCGGCGTCTTACACCTCCTCTCTAATTATTAACAGCATCGTTGTATTTGGATGAAACAGAGGAGAAGAGGAAGAGAGCAGGATTCCCCGTGGTTGGCACACAATGTGAGTCAAACGGAGATAACACATTTTTTTTCACACTCTCTGATGCAGCGTTGATTTCTTTCTCCCTGCATGTCGGTCTGTCTCTTTTTTCCTCAGTCTCTCTCCCTCTTACACTCCACTTGGTGCACAGGCAAACTGGAACTTTTTTCAACTTGATTCTTCTTTCTTATTGCTTGTGATATCATTGTAGACACTAAGTTCGTTGCTGAGATGAGGAAACGCAGTGACAAGCTAAACAGCGAGGTTAGTAAAACTCATTTGGACGAGGAAACAAATCCACAGTAAAATTACCCGAACTGTACCTGACTGTCGCCTTGAGTTACAGTCTGTGTTTATGTGATTAAAGAGCTGCAATGTACAGTGGACACCAAGGACAAACACGCTTTAAGTACAAAACATTTCCATAATCAATTTTTATTCTATATTCTATTTTAGTTATATGTCTTAACTACGTTTTAGTTATATGTTTTAACTACGTTTTAGTTTTATGTTTTTATTACATGTTTTAGTTATGTGTTTTAGCTACATGTCTTAGTTATATATTTTAACTACATGTTTTAGCTAGATTTTATCTATTTTGTTCATTTTATACCATTGTATCTTCTTTACTGTTTTAGTCTCTCTTAGTTTTTAGCTCCAGTGTTTCCTCATGGGGGCCGACCACACTGGGAGCTGCTTTTGGCCTACTGACGGGGGTGCTGTCCTGTGGACTGCTCTGGCCTGGGTGGCTGGAGAGCTCTGCACCTTGGTGTGGGGCCTCTTGTCTGCCTGGGTCGGGGCTGTCTTTGTGGCGGCGCTCCCTGTAGTCGTGGGCTGGGCCCTCTCAACGTGGTCGGCCCCCCAAAGGTGGCTTTTTCCTTGCCGTAGGTCTTGGCGCCTGGCCATGTCTCTCTCTAGTGTGTGCAGTGGCTCTGAGCTTGTGTGTGTGTGTGTGTGTGTGTGTGTGCGTGCGCGTGTGTGCGCGCGCGCGCGCGTGTGTGTGTGTGTGTGTGTCTGTATGTCTATGTGTCTCTCTGGGTATTTAGGGGGGTAGGAGGGTTGTTTTTTTTGTCATTGTTGTTTTTAGCCTCTGTGAGGCGCTTTGTGTTGCTTTTAAGTATGAAAAGTGCCATACAATTAAAATTTGATTTGATTAAGAGAAACATGATGAGGACGACAGGTTGGTCCACTGGTTGCAGTGTTGCCTGGTTCGTACCTCCTGACGGGATTTCTATGTGGAGTTTGCATGCTCCGCATGTCTGCATTGGTTCTCTGCATGTACTCTTCCTCCCACAGTCCAAAGACATGCAGGTTGATAATTGGTAATTCTAAATTGCCCGTAGATGTGAATGTGAGCATAGATGATTGTTTGTTTCTGTATGTGTCAGCTCTGTGATGAACTGTCTAGGGTATACCCCACCTCTCCTCCAGTGTCAGCTGGGATTGGCTCCAGCCTTCAGCCTTCGTACAACCCTGATCAGGATAAGGGGTTATTGAAAATGTATGGATGAAAACAGACTGCCAATCCAAAAACACATACAAAAACTAACAGGAACATGCTGCAAATGAAAAACGTGCTGCAGGAACAAAACAAATCCATTAACAGCAAACATGCTGCAAATACAGAAACCGTACAAACCCTGATAACAAATGCAACAGAAAAAAAGTTACAGTCAACACGACAGAAGGTCTCCGTTGCATCAGCTGTGTTTAAGTTCTCTCCTAAGTTAGGGTGTAAAGTCAACACCAGAGCCTCAGTACATTTGTATGTCTGTACCAAATGTTCATACAAAGATTGAGAAGAGGGCGTTTGGACACCCTCGGACTGTTCACTTCCTGTTTTCTACCAACAGTCAACATTGCTTTCTTTTTAAAAAATCACCATGGTCGTCTTAAGAAGTTATTCTTTCTTGACAATGACAATGATCTGGAGCAAAGTAGTTAATCAAAACCATTTTCTCCAGCCCTGGACAAGTACTATGAGCACCAAGGAATATTAATGCATCAGCCAATTTGGAGCTTAAACCTGTGCTTCAGCAGACAAATGATGTCATCCTGCCAGCAGGCATTTTTTAACAGAAGACAAGGGATGCAGCAATTATTAACCACAGTGTAAAGTTTCAGTGTGTCAGATTTAGGCTGTTCTATTTACAGAATATGACACAGATTAAATATAATATTCAAATCTATGTTTTTATTAATGTATAATCACCTGGAAATAAGAGTTTTCTTTGTGTTATCTTGGAATGAGTCTTTAATTATGACATTTTTGCAGTAGGAAAGGTATTTGATTATGACGGCTGAATTCCATTTAGCTGCTTCGATTTCACAGTCCTGGTGTTGTTCTTGCTGGTTCAAAGTCACCACTGTCACGTCTTACTGGCACACTTAAACAGAACAAAACCATTGTTAATGTTATTAGAAAAATCAGCTATGAATAAAAGATCTGTGTGGGTGCCAAATGCTAATGCTAAAAATGCTAATATGGGTAGTGTAATATATATTTTGTTGTTTAGCTCGGAGGATTTGTTGTCCCAGATCTCAGGAGTTCCTTTGTGGGTGTGCTGTTATCGTGACTAGAAAAAAAAAACAAACTACAAAAACAAGAACCACAGTGTAATAACTTGGAATCTCCTCTGAGTTAAGCAAACTGTACGTCTTTTTCCTCTTTGAACTGGAGTGTGTTTTAGGGAGAGAGAGAATAGTTTTGGAAGATTACTCAGTAAGTTGAGAGACGACCAACCCCCCAATGCTTGTGAAACAACATGCATACTTTTACGATATAAAAGAAATCCATGCCTGCTATTACTATAAGTAGCATTAGCAAGATTAATTTGACAAACACGTTTTCCCAGCAGCACAATGGCACTTCATTTATGGAATCATTTCATGGAAGCTATTCTTTGATGTGCTGATAAGGATTATAAAAAAAAAAAAAAAAGCGTCTCCCTCTGGTGAAAATATAAAAGTTTTATTGCGTGTAATCATATTAAGTATTGGAAAAACTATCCAGAGAATGCAGTTCACAAAACCTTCTGGAATCATTTTAGCTGCTTAAATGGAACACAGTGAAGTGTTTTCATGCTTAGTGATCCCTCCAAACTTCCCTCTCTGCCCTTTTTCTTTGGATTACTGTCATTTTTCTTGTTGTTCAACACTACGTAGCTCTTGAACCAATGCACCGATAAGACAGTACTGATAAGAAGGCGGAAAGTGTTCATGCAGAGCACGCTCATCTTCTAGGTAGTTTATCAAAGCACAGATAATTAGTCTGGAAGTACAAGTGTCCTTTGGCAAGCCACAAACCCTGAATGACTTAATATGAGTGTCTAGAAATGATTACACTGTGGGTGTACACCAAATAGACTAACCCTGACAGCCCAAAGTAACAGCATTAACTCTTTTTGAAGCATGATTATGTTACATGATATGACATGGCAACAGCATACACAAATTGAAGGCATCACGGTTTAAGCAAAGGGCTTGTCGAATTGTCGACCAATGTAGGAAACCATACGTTTGAGACTGGAGGGTTCTTTAAAAAGGTACCCTCTGTTGTTTTTACCAGTGAGTCACTGTTTTGTTAGTATCCAGCAACACTTGTAGTATACAGAACAGATTTATTGTTAGACCAACGTGTTTCGGCTTATGGCCTTCATCAGGATCAACCACTTGCTAGCATCTTGTTCAAGCACACTGCCAATCTTGACAGTCCAGTGTTGGCTAGGTCAATGGTAGGGACTTGGCTTGGGAATGGAAGTGTGGCCGGTTCAAGTCCAGCACAGACCATGTCATGAACCTGGCCAGTTCCCTCGAGCAAGACATAGAACCCCTACCTGCTTTGAGCATCTAATAAGGCATCCATACACTGACATCTCTGCACTAGTGCATGTCTATAGGTGCATGGCTGTAAGCAATAGATGAATCTCTCTTTTGTTAGGAGCACTAACTCAGACCATTTAGCACCTTAAAGTCCGTGGCAATTCAGAGATTTCTGAAATGGGGAGTTAGATGTTCAAACAGTTTTTCTCCAGTTTTCAGTCCAGGATTTTGTAGGTGGTCCTTAAAGGGTGGCTCGATGACATGCTGAGGCCACCCTGAGCATACCCCTGCACCCCTAGCAGAGAGGTAGAGATGAATTCATCTCGCTCAGAGTGTTTCAAAGTAAGTCATGTCATTTTCTGAACTCATCTAACACGTTTCAGTCACTTCAAAATGGCTGCTCATTTTTACCTGATTTTGACACCTAATTTCATAAACTTGTCGATATTTTTAATCATATCAAATCTGGCTGGATGGTTAGTTCATCCTTAAGGTATAATTGTGTGTGAATCTCTATATCTGGGATCATACTGTTAGAATGCTAACAGACGCCTCTCATGATGAGAAACAAACAAAAAAATTGGGTTAGACAAAGACGTACTGCTAATTTAATCTCATAAAAAGCACAAAATATCTCTCCTAATATTAAAATAACAGGATTATAACTAAGTAAATTCTGTCCCCAAAGTACTTGAAAGTTTACTTTATAAAGTCATCCAGTTTTCTGGAGTCAAACTCTTCCCAAGAACGCCAAAACAATCCCCTGTGTTAATGCGCTCCACAATGTCCCCTGCTGTTGTATTTGTTAATTAGTTTGGATGTCTTTTGTGGGGCTATAGCAGTCAAATAATTAACAATGACAAATAGCTTTCGTGTCCACTAGCGCTTATCCCACCTCTACAGCTGTGGGGATCTCGCTCTTCTGCAACCTGTTTTTATCAGGCCACAGGAGCCGAACCAAAACTGCTAATGCGTTAATTTATAACATGACCTGGCATCAGGCCGAGACAGACGCTCAGAGAGAGAGATAGAGAGAGAGAGAAAGAGACAGAGGAGGGAGTGGTTGTTTGAGTGAAAAACTGCAGTGTCACCATAAGTCCACTTTTAGCCTTCTTGCATCAGGTTACTCTGTATGGAGCTGATACAGCCTCAGGAAACAGATGTCCTTGTGTGCCGGATTATAATTAATAATGGGTGAGACTTGCTGGTTTCATCAAAGGCTGAGCTGTGTGGTGCCATGTGCAGGTTTGATCTGTCAGTGACAGACAGGAGGATGGTACACAACTCAACACAAGTCAGTATGAATCACAAATTATTTAGCATGGTTAGCCTTAAGGTGAGAGCAGGTGGAGACCGGACAGATAGGGTGAGAAAGAACAAATATTGAGCTCTGTGGCACAGAGGAATCAGATATATGAAGCTGTGGGTACACACACTGTAGCCTACCTGTTAGTAAGATGTATGTATTGTAGAGATGTTCCGATACCATTTTTTCCCTCCCGATACCGATTCCGATACTTGTGCTGTGGGTATCGGCAGATACCAAGTACCGATCCGATACCAGTATGTTATAAAAAAAAAATCATACTACGCCTGCATGGCTGTGATATGATTATCATTGTGGTAAGGCCCGGCTCAGGTTAAACTCTTTGTAAAACATGAATAAATACAGGAAATTCAAGCCATTTGTTTTTAAATAGAACAGTATAAAAATCAGTAGTGCAAATGCAATTTGACTAAATAAATCTAGGAATAATTATTTTAAAAAAAAATTAAAGTGCAGCCACAATATTTTTAAATAAAAAAGGCATTTCTTTGCATATGTTGCATGTCGCAGTCTTACTGGTGGGAGCATCATCCAGCGTAAAATACTGCCACACCGCCGACATGATATGCTAGTGGTAGCTGCTAGTTAGCTTAGCTCCAACCCTCGCGTCAACCGGCTCAGACACAGGTGTGTCTGTTGTGTTTGTGTCACGTGATCAACTCTTCCTCGTCCCTCTAAAACAGCAGGCTGCAGGTTGCAGCACAGCGCCACTGTTTTAAGAGGGGCGAAGAAAAACTGTGCCAGAGCTTAACAGAGCAAACCAGTAAATAGATACTAATTTAATAAATTACGTGGTATCGGATCAGTGCCTGGACTCTAGTAGTCGCTGATACCGATACCAGCATTTTCGGCAGTATCGGAGCAATTTCCGATACTGGTATCGGAATCGGAACAACTCTAATGTATTGTTGGTTTTGGTCATTTTCATTATCCATTGACTGGTTGCACTGTAATTAATCATGAGTGAATTAAAATGAAAAATGTAATATCACAAACTGATTCACTGTAAAAATGACTGTCACTCTCGTTTTTCTGAGATTTAAAATGTGTTTTTAAATTAAGAACACGTCATCCTTACCCATAACTTTTACTTTGAAAATCCACAAGAGCATCCCATAATGCTGAGCCTCCTACAAACAACATGAATTCCTATTACAAAAAAAAACAAAAAAAACAATCAATGTAAACGATCGATGGAGTCTGTGTCTGAGACATTGACACTACATGAACGTAAGTGGCCTTAAAGTTGTTCAGGAAATTTTGGAGACGATGTGCCAGTTACAGTGTGCTGGTCAGCACTGTGCATCAGTAAGGAAGTTACAGGTGCAACAAGAATGTCAGGAAATGCCATGAAATGTCAGAAAAAGGTGAAGGTGAAGCAGACAAAGCACAGGGGATAACTGTAGAATTTTAGTAAACACCTTTACAGATGCTTTTTCCCTCAGCCACAGGCTCGATGCAATCAAGATGAGCAACAAGTGCGACAAGTGATAAGCAATGAAAAGGATGATTTGATGTACACAGGATAATTTTATATCAGAGCCTTCGTACTCAACACAACATTTCTTTGTAATTGATTTGGGGCTCGTCCAATTCTCTTTAAAACTGAATAAAACAACTTGACAGCTCTCTAATTTCTGTTATTATAAAAATTCTGAGAATCAACAGTGGGACTGTCCAGATTGAGAAATCATGTTTGAACAGCTGTAGATGGGAACTCGGTGCTTTGTCTCTCTCTCTTGCACTGGATCAAGTGATTTTAGTGTGCCTTGCATTTCCCTGACTCTTACTAACTACTCGGAAAATCCATCCATCAATTCATTCTCAGCCCAGGTCGCAGTGGCAGCAAGCCACGACGTTCAGCTGCTCCTACCGATGCCAAAAGCTCTAAAGGGAGATGTCCAGGAGGGATCCTTATGCAATGATCGAATCACCACAACTGACTCTAATGCAAGAGCTGTGTCCTACTCCAGGCGCCTCAGCTTATCTCTAAAATGCAACACACACCGGCTGCATATGAATGACTTAAAAACAACTTACAACATTACCTTCTATGTACGCATAATTATGGTGTCTTGACTTATCATGTTATGCTTCTGTTCTATTTTCTGTCATGAACATCTGTAAACTCTGGCTACTCTACCTGGACTATTTCTTTTGTCTGCGTGGCATGTGCAGTTAGTTCAGAATGTGCTTCACTCAGCAGATGACAGGCACTGAATCATGTGATTCTGTGGAATATGAGCCAGTGTGTGTGGCACCTAAGGTTGAACCCTGCCACGCAAAGGAAACTCATTTGAACTGGCCAGAAGTCAGACACACAAACGGTGGAGAAAATTCGCTCAATTTTCAAAAAAAAAAAACCCTGTGCAGACTCCTGCCCATAAAAAAAGACAAAAGGGAAAGAATTTAACTACTTATTCTACGTGGAGCAGAGCTTCTGGGACACTGAAACGCACTGTGGCGCTATTGGTGGAATCCCAATCATTGTCTAGATGTCTAAAACAGCTGCAAACAGCTCCGGCAACACAGCCAGAGAGCGTGGGCCCGGTGTAATTCGGGACTGAGGTTTGGAACTGATTAAGAGCTTTGACTTCAGACTCCGCTCCTGCTTCAGCACTACAGTCTAGTGCATCACCTACATGACTGACCATTCCCACCCAGAAACGCATGAGAGAAATGTGAGGGAACGTCATTTCAGTAGTTTGTGCCCATGATTTCACCAAAGCTCATATCTAAAGGTGAATGTTTGAATGACACTAAAGTGGTAAATATTGAGCTCTGCCCTCAGGCTCAGCTCTGTCCCAGCAGATCAAAAAGATCACAGTGATCAGAAAGGTGTTTGTGTTTTTTAAGACGCATTGGCCACAGTATTAAACAGCCGTGCTCAGCTGAGATGTGACTGAATCACAGCTCCTCCAGCTCCCCGCGTCGCCGGCATTAATACTCAGGTTGGAGAAAGATTTAAATATTCAGTAACTATTACATCAGTTAACTGCCATCCTGGCACCCCACAGAAAGTAATGATGCCTCAAGTCAATCAGTCTTAATGTGCCTGTGAAACAGGTAACATAAATTGCAATAACTGTTAAAAACTAGCAGCTTTTTAAAGTATTAATTCCCTCTTCACATAATTGGATAGGACACCAGGGTGGCTGGCAATATTTTTTATGGGACTGCCCTGTCAGGAGTGCAGATTGTCTTTTGAGGCAGAGTGATGGTTGAGTGCAAAGTGACAGTGAATCTTGGAAATGGGACTCCTTAGAACATTATTTGCCATAAATTTCCAAGAGGATCTCTACTCAAGGTCAGCTGTAAAAGTGACAGCCTTCAAGCAAAAGCCCAGTCCAGCTCACCATCATCGGGTTTCAACAAAAAAAAAGCACCTTCCGACTTTACCGGCCTGTTCCAGGGTGTCTGTCCCACCACTGACCTGCTGAGAGGGAAGCATGACCCAGTCCCATGTGAAGGCCTTTAAAAGTTGGGCCAATAAAAGATGGTCAGTCTCCAGGCAGACGTCTAGAAGACTCATAACCGAGGACAGCCAATGACTTGGTACCATAAAGCCTTAAAAGGTTCAACTTCAGGATTCATTTGGTCTTGTGTGCTGCCTGCTGAAAGGTGCTGCTTGGTTTACTGATCTCTAATGAGCTCAAATCCATCTAATGTATGGATCGAGCAAAGAATCCATTTTCATTTCATTTGTAAGCAACAATTGCAGACACCGGTGGAATGATGAAACATATCAGTGGCTGCTGGATCGACAAAAATCCCCATTGTTCTAATTTATTAGCTGAGAGGCATTGATGAAAAAGGCTGCCAGTCCAATCAGCAAAGATCCACTGCCATTTTATAAGTGCCCTGTAACTGAGGCTAATGGTTAAAATCTTTTTTTACAAGCTGTTTCTATCAGGTATACGATATGATCTGTGTGACTGGTCTTCGAGGGATTAGCCAACTCGGATCGTCCAGTCTAATTTATGGAGCAGAAAATATGAGCGGCTGTTAACAAAGCTGGCTGTTGCTCTAGCAGGACTTCAATGTTGCTGCTGCTGAATAACACCAACACTGTACCATATGATGGTGTAAGATCTTATTTATGTGTTCACGTTACATTCAGCATTCGTATTGAAGGTCAAGAGCCTTTGGTCATTCAGCAAACCCACGTACAGTACACATGAGAGGAATACATTCATGCATTGGTTATGTACATCCTTCCTACCTTCAGGGTGCTTACTGGCAAGCAAATGTGAGCAGCTTTTAAAACTACAACACAAATCCTGTCGGGTATTCGTGGACGCTTTGACATCAGAGATAGCAGCGTCGGCTACTGAACAGCAGCCTTTGCAAAAGTGACCACATTGATTCATGTTTCCATGACCCAGTGTGTGCTTAAGGAAAGTGTACCTAAATGTATCACTGTCCCTGCTCAATGCAAGGGTATCAGGGCGACTACACAACAGAAACGTAACCTTGATTTACAATAGCAGCAGTAAGTTACTGTGCACTGTGATGAGTTAGCTCATCTCATGAGTTAGCTGTCTCAGGTAAGATGAAAGTCTCTGCAATTCATACTGAAATGAGGGCTGCCTAAAACAGAGGAGGTTAGTGTATGCTTTAACATCGGGTTGACAGGAATACACCATATACTGCAATTAAAGTGAATGAGCTAAACCATTTGAGAAAATACAGCTATATTTATGAACATACATACGATATCAATCCAAAATGTTGTCACGTTTGAAAGTTTGTCAGGTCCACAGTTAGACTGGTTTTGAGTTACAGATGTATCTTTGTTTCTCCATGACTCGACTACTACAGGAGTCCTCAACAGAAATCTTAGAATTCTGCTCTTAACATCACTGCACTGGCTACCCATTTGTTTTGGGGTTGATTTTAAAATGTTACTGAGCTCTGAAGGACCTTATCACATGTCAAACAGCCTGAAGGCCTCAGACAAGAACCTGTCAGCTGTTCCACAGTTTGGGTTAAAGACCAGAGGGGACTGTGTCTTTCCTGTGAGGGCACTACAGCTGTGGAATAATCTGGTTTACAAATCTTCTTTTAAATCACTACTTAAATCTTTTCCTTTTGTAATTAATATTCTTGGTTAATTGATTGCCGTGCTTTATTTGTCTGTTTTGCTGGGTTTGTCAACATTCATTTTAAAAGTGACAAATATGTGGCTATGTGAGTCATCTTTGTTTTTGCTATATCATCAGAAGGAACTCTACAATCTGAAATGATATTAGAACAGTATTTCTATTAGTTCCAGAGCGTGCAATTAAACTGTACTTAATCTCTGTAAACACATATGTGTGAAGGATTAATCTGCAGGATGGGAAAAATATTTTGTTATGAGTCCATGTGAATGGCAAAAGACAATTTAGCATCATTAGCTTTTTTTTCTTCTGAAAATAATCTGGTCGTAGATATTGTCTCTCAACTTGCTAATCGGACTTTTAACAATGACCTTCCATGGAAGAGGAAGGATATCCATTAGCTACCCTGGGAGCGCCAAAACACTGGCCATTTCCCCCAGAAGCTAAATAGTTATCGGACGATAGCCGATGGGTTCAAAGATTGAACTGTACTAAGAGACCACTGTGAGATAATGAGTCTATGTCTATCTATGAGGCAAGAGGCCTCATTCACAAATCACAGTTGAACATTGAGCCATTACCACAGAGTTTTACCTTTTTAAGGCAAAATTATATATTGCTAGGCAAATAGTGGCCTGTGAGCCAAATCTGGTCCTCCAGAATATATTTGGCTCACTTACAAGAGTTTCAAACTTTCCCAGTTATAGTTACATTAAAATATGACTATTCACTTTATTTTTAAACCATAACAGAAGCACAAATAAATGTCAGTCAGATACAGAAATTGCATGCAGGTGGCATTTTCTTCCTATGGCAACAACAATCATAGCACAAATGAAGCATATGCAAAGCAAAGCAAATGCAACATAACACAATTTTGTCTTAACATAAGATGCTTTTTGGCCTCATGACTTCACATGAATCCTCAGTTCTGTGTCATAAATGTCACTTAAACGAATTAAAAGAAATAAACCAAACACGTCAGACAGCATTTCCACTGCTTCTCTATAAGATCACCCCCTCCCTTCACCTCTCTTGTCCTCTTGCAGTCTTTGGTGTATGTCTGGCTGTGCACATGTGAACATATTGTGTGTAGTTTACTGACATCACACAACACGATGTGACCTCTTGCTGATGTGCAGAGCCGCTAACATTCCATGCTGCCTCGTGCAGCTTTAATGAAAAATGTAATCCCTCGCTATCTCAGACGCCACCGTTACATTTACCCAGACAAGCCGTCAGACTTGGGTGACATGCATATTCCTCCACACAGGGGACGGTGACATGCGATAGTAGCAGACTTATTCTTCCTACTCCTCAGCCCCGAATGATAATTTCCACAAGCCGCCCAGTCAATCACGCCGTGCCACCCTGTCACCAGCAGCAGCCCCGGCCTTTGGTCGGACTGCGCCGCCTTCATGGAGAATAAACACCACCCGCTCTCTGTCTCCTCGCCCATCTACATGCTCGTCTGCCGATTGGCAACAGCTTGTCTTGTGACAGTGCGCCGTGCAGCGGTGGTGTGTGTGTGCCAGAGATAGGCCCGCTCTGAGATTTCACAAAATCATCCTCTCTCAGCCTCTCTGCACCCTTTCATATTGCTGTGTCATTGCTTTCACACTGATTCATGCTAATGATCTTAGCTGATGCAATTTGTAAGGAACATAGATGAGACCAGTCAAAGAGTTATGCAAATGTGTTCTCTCCTTTCTCTCTGTTTGTTTGTTGACTCTCTATTCTCAAGTGTCTTGTATGCTGACAGGGTTTGAGGTTTAAAAGGAAAAGAAGCATTGTTAGCGACTGTGTGTGCAAGGACAAGCATAATCAGGATGTGGTGGATGCATAAATGAACAAAGACGTTGTTGTTAGAAATCAATACCTCATCTACCATGCAACAAGATAAGACTGTCAGCCTGATTATGCTGCTAATATGTGTTAATTACAGGTTTGTGCAAAGGGTCAGTTCACCTCAAGACCATATTTTCTGCACTAATCAATATTTTTATGATAACAGTGAATCAAACAAAGACTGTCTCAAGTAAAATGGACGTAGCCTCTCTGATGTCACCCACAGTTTCTGAAGAGCCGTTGTGAATCCAAAAAGACGTGGAGTGTGGACGGAGCTGAGGCGGGCTCAATGAAGTCTGGCTCCTGAAGCCACCTGTGACAGCACAAACCTGTCAATCAAAGTGTCCTAGCTCTTAATTCTGCATAACTTTAAGCCTTAATATAATTTGAACAGGTGAGTTGTATAAAAATTCTCCCTCAGTACAGTTGTCATGAACGGGGAAATTAGCTATAGAGACCAAAACTGTTTTTTGTACCAGGCTGTAAACATGTTTATTTCTGCTGTGAAGTTGGACATTTCAACATGGGTGAGACCAAAACAGAGCTAAAAGAAGAGTAATATTGGACTTAGATTTAACAGCATGTTTCTCTGCCCCCAACTATCACAGAATTTTCACTTCATTCTTTTAATGTCTGGACTGAATCTCAGATTCATCTGAAATGAGTGACATATCCTAGTCAGCATGGAAGCTGGTGCACCGTCTCACCGCCGCATCCACAGTTGCCATTTTTGTCACAATTTTGCTTGGATGTAGTGAGCTAACCAGAGCTTGCTATGTCCAAAAATCTTGCCTGCCCACAAAGCTCTGATTGGTCAATTTCTCCAACCAAAGAAAACCAAGCCATCATCTAGAACCAGGCTTTCAATGTCTGGGACATCCCAACAAAAGACGTCTGTCAGCTCTGTTCAGAATGTCTCTATCTGTTGCCCCATTTACACCTGGTACCTTTAATTATCTCAATTCTGACTGCAATTTAACAGAATCTTAATATACAAATTCGTTAAGACTTGTTGTCTATTGCTATTAGCTTTGCAAAGGCTTTGATAAGCTAGCAGGAAGAGGTAGAGTCATGTGATCTTTTGACATGGTAGGTGGCTTTTTTCTTACATAATGTGGTCAAGCTGAATGGATACTTTTACACCTGAAGCTGTGGTCTACAGGGGTAAAAATAACAGTAGAGTAGTAGAGAGAGGGGTAAATAACAGTGGAGCTGTATGTTTTTTGTGGTTAGTATTGATTTTGTGTCAATGAGGGAATCCACTACAGGTTTCAAACAGGTTGATCCAGCAGGAGAAGCACAGCTGGCCTGTAAAACAACACATTTAAACAATCCAACCCAAAGCTCATCATTTAGAGAACAGCTTGGTGACCAAACTTTGTTTTCCACCATTTAAAACCATCCACAAGAACGATCAACTGTTTGCACACATTCTCTGAAAAAGACACGAATTGCTGAAGCAGTTCAGAGACTGCATGATGGTAAGAGACGACTAACATCCCCCCTCCACCCACCCCATCCCTGCTACCAGGACAGATGTGAAAGCTTTTAAAGCGACTGCAAGTGTTCATTAGAGATAAGGGAGTTTGTCTGCCCACGTAATTGCCCAGCTCCCGTGGCAGACTGTATATGCCAGTCAACTATTACCAGTATGACAGCAGCCTGCCAGGCTACAGCAGGTGCTCTTGTTCCCTGACATTTAGACCCATTTAGGTTCATTAGAACTGAGACGACAGCGGGGCCTTTTGTGTTTGTCTGTTTTTGCTCACACAGAAAATAAATGAGTGGCAACTCGAAGTGCTTTTTTAACTTAAGCTCAGCTGTGGTTCAACAAGTCTGGAGTGGCAGACGAGGCACCAGCCCTGTGTGAATAGAAACTAAAAAATTCTTCATCAGATCAGTAAGCTGCAGGTTTGAGATTCATGTATATTAAGACAAAACAAGGCAAGATTCATTGTAGAGGGCATTCCATGCACAAGATAAAGGGACACGGGGATGGATGAATGAAATCATCACCAGATCGCAGTCTCATATTAGAACAGGTACTGTCTCACAGAGGTGGTGAGGCTCGGGTTCTAAAGCAACATTGTTTCACTTTTCTACCATAAAATAACAGATTTTAAATCATTTTCATGCTACACCCTGTATGCTTGTTCTCACACTGTGTAGCTTTGTGCGATCACCAGCAAGATGTACGTAACGCTTTACAGCATTAAGTCACACACCACCAACTGTTTGACTGATTTTGGTGAAACTGGATCATATTTTATGGAGAAAATGTTAAGAGAGTTTCCTGATGGACAGTGAAGTAAACGGCTGCCAACTGTAGCTGCTGTTAGCTCATGTTAGCCCAGTTTGTGAGCTCAGAGCGCTGGGTGAGTGTTAGTGTTTGGTGTTTTGGACCACCAAGAATAGTTTCTAGGCCCGGTGCAGGGTTATGCCGACAGAATAGGATGTTGACAGAGGAAGCTAAACTCGCTTGATGTTTGGCTGTTAGCACAGTTGTCAACTTGCTAGTTTTTGATCATAAGTACTGTAATGATAACAAATACACGTGCACAGCAGTCCATATATATTCTTTGAGTTGTTGAGCGTTGAACGTTGTCTTGCTGGTTGTCTTTTAGGAGACTGTTTCTGTTTTTCTCATAAGAGACCACATTTGTGGTTTCTTTTAGCCCATTAACTCCAAATTACACTCACTTACATCATTGCTGAGCATTTCTCAAAGCTTATCATCCCACTTTGGAAGGATCTGTAAAATGGAATTGCCTTTATTGCTGTTTGTCAAAGTTATGCTGTTGTCACATGGTAATGTATTGCACTCAAAATCATATATTCATCTCAGAGGTCTTTACATTGTGTACAACATGTAACAGCCTCTATCCCCTCGCACCAGGCACAAGAAGTCAGCGGTGTCTGTCCATTCAATCCACACTGACACTGCACCATTGTCCTCAGAGCCACGTGTCCTGTCAGACTGTCAGAGACAGGACATGTGGCTCATCTTCACCATTTTGGTTAATATTACAAATTCAACGGATGGACTGAATTTTAAAGGAGGCAGTATGAGAGTAGAGAGGAAGAAAAGGTCATTTCTTTTTTATTTTATTGACTGATTTCATTTATTTCTGCCACCTGCTGTAGCTCTGTATACCTCCAGTGAAACCTGAAAGCTGATAGTGACACTGGAGACCTTCATCCATTTGTATGGACGACATAAAGGCATTCATGTGATTCAAACAACTACCTGTGGAGATTATGCTGAGTTTGACTTTGACCTTAAAAAAATGCAGGGTTGCCTCGTGATGTGCAGATTACTTGTGTTTCTCTGAGTTTGTTACAAGTAACGTGATGGAGTGATGGACATCAAAAACACACAATAATAAAAGTTGCTTCTGTAGATTGCCCATTAGAGCCAAGATCTGAAAACATTATGGAAAGGACCATACAGAGATAGACAGTTCTGATGAGTGACTCCATGGAAAAAACATCCTACGTCACAGATGGGAGTTGCTGCTTCGCCTCGATCTTGTGCTCGAGTTTGTGCTGTTGTGTGACTTTGGTGTTTTAACATGTTCAAACTCACCACAGCCACATAATAACAGAACAGAAACAAACTGACCAATCAAGGCAGCGGTAGACCAACACCTCCTGTGTTCTGCAGCCTAAAATTACTGTTATTTTCAAGAGAGTCTGGTGGCTTTGAAACACAAAAAGGATATTACTCTTTAACAAAGAGGGCAAGTTCTGTCAGACACTTCAAATAATAATCTGAACCTGTCAGCGGTAAAAAAAATAAAACTTAGTAATTTTAGTAGACGTACATTGATGATGTGCAATTGCCCCAAAGGGTTAAACATTGCAGTCTGTTTCACAGCTGGTGGCTGCAACACTCTCACTCAGTGATGGAGCAATTTCAAAAATTGTTGTCCCCATTAGTCCCTTAGACACAGAAACACAGGTCCAGATTGAAAAATACTGAACTTTTCCTTTAACAGGAGCCCCTCAGCACTATAATCTAGCCATGTCTATGAAATTGAATCTGAACTCTTTGCAAACTTTTTTAAAAGTGTCACTGTTGTGGCATGACTGGAAACAAGTGAAACAGTCGTTTGGAAAACAGTCAGCACTGCTGTAAAGTTGAGTCTGTGTGAAAAACATGCAAACACACGAGCGTGGTCTTATTAGTTTTGAGTCAGCAGCTCCTGTTGGCTGATGAGTGTCTATAACAGACACGAAAGTTTCATTTGGGCACACAGGAAGGAGCTGTAGGAGGCGGGACATTCTTCTCGATTGCAGCCTCACTTTGTGATTGCGGCTAACAAGACAGCTGTATTTTTATGTACAGAAATCTTGCTGAGTTCAACTTTAATTCTCTCACGCTGGCATTTTTTTGTCAGTTCAGTGAAAAGTTAGCAGGAGTTCAGGGAGTATTTTAGAATCCTCAGTCTGGTTTCATTTTTAAATTGCCTGTTTAAATGACATACTGTGCAGCATTGCAAACTTTAGCATTGCATAATTTCAAAGAGAATATTTTTACTGTTCTGAGACAGACTGGATCTTATCCACCCAGCTCAGAGTCTCCAGGGAGTGCCAATTAGCTTGTTTTTCTTGTCTTTGATCATCCAAGCTGAGATGGTGCAACATCGTGCCACACTCAGGTGATGATGAGATTATCTCCTTTGTCTGCATGTAAAAACCGACACTGGGAACAGATCACATTTGTTCTGTCGTTAAATGTCCGGGTGATGCGCCGTGGCACCGGCAGATGAAGGAGATTCCTGCAGTAAAAATAACAAAAACACGAGGCTATCTTTAACAACCCCCTGCGCTTTGAAGTGGATTAAATAGAGGAGTGAGTGTATTAGAAACGTCTCAAAAGACAGAATGACTCTGCAGAGCTGGCGTGAAGCCACAATGGGATCTTTAGGAGAGGTTTTGGGTAATTTGGCCCTGGCACTGTGCCCCCCCTCCCTCCTTTCAAAAGACTTCCAGGCCAATGCGAGCGTGGCTGTGTCCTTCCCGCAGTGAGTCCATAAAGATGACTGCGGGAGATGCTGGAGGTGACACAGGAGGAGAGGACTGCCCTAAAATAACCAAGCTGTTCAGGGGTTGACGGCAGCGTCCACTGATAAGAAGTGACAGGGGTAGCTGTGATTCTGTTGGCAGGCATCGAGCCCATTTGGCATAACTGCTCTCGCTGGTGAGGTGGTGATAACTTTAGATTGCTGAAATCATCAGGCGTGAAGCTCTGAAAATGGACATCAACAGGAAAGATAAATTGTGATGAGTAAGCGGGCCAAAGCCGATGCCCTGCCTGCTTGAGGGATGCAAACACGCCTTCTGAGTAACGCAGTCTCCTCTAAGATACCCAGCACACATCAGGCAGGCTGTTGGCAAAGCCGCTCCATCCCTTCAAGTTTGATCTAACTTCCTCCAGGCTCTTTATACGGTGGCGTGTCACATCCTGTGAGCAAAAATGGAGTAAATATGAGAAATAAACAACTTTAGGAGTTATTCTTCACAAGTGGGAGGAGGATGAGTGAACTCCCTCCGCGGTCCCTGATGAGGCGTTATGACAGTAAGTTTAATAAAGCATGAAGAACTCATTAATAAGTAATGCTCTGCTGTGTTGACAAATAATGTGGAGAGCATCAGTTGGAGGCCGGGAGTAAATCACGTCGACGTGAGCAGCCAAACATCAAGTCGCTGAAGCCAAATCAGGAGGTATTTCAGCGAGGACAGCTCAGCCTGCGTGCTGTGTACAGTCATGCATCACGGGCGGAGGAAAGCTTACAAGATCCTCCCGCTGGTTGGCTGGAGTGCAGACAGCTCTATTTCACAGTATGCAAGTCAGCCCTAATGCCATATACCATAAAGGACTAGTGCAACATTTTGAGAAAGCTGATTTGCTTTTTTTCCAAGAATACCACGAGGAGAACTCAAACTCAATCATGTGGCACAGTTAGCCTTTGACTCCATTGTGGACAGCTAGCCAGCTGCTCTGTCTACGATGAAGATGTACACCTTTAAACACCTCGAAACATCAATTTGTGGTGGAAACTGGCACAGCTTAGTAATTCATTTACAAAAAAACTTAAATAAAAAAATAATTACTTACTGTTGTTTGGGAACTGAACATAACTTCCACACTATGGAGGACTGCCAAAATCAAAGATAAATGAAAAATAAATGAATAAATGTTTTGACAAATGAATTAACATGTCATTATTAAAAATGAATGTAGTCATTCATCCATTATAAAGTGTGACATAAATTGATATTTCTGTATTTGTATTCATTTCCGTTGATTTACTTTCCCCTTTACAACTGTGTTTCCAAAAAAGTTAGCACGCTGTGTAAAATGTGATGATGTGACTCCAAATGCAACTAAAAAGAGCACAAAGACAACTTATCAAATGCTGAAACCGAGACATTTGATTTGATTTAAGACATTTGTGAAGGCTCCTTTAATTCTGAATGACACATACAGGGTTTGGAGCGACAGGTAAACGTCTTTTTCATGGACAGCCTTGCTTATTTCAGGAAGACAGTGTCACACCACATTCTGCATGTATTCAAACAGCGTGGCTCTGTAGTCAAACTGGTCTGTCTGCAGTCCAGACTTCAAAATGTTTGGAGCATTATGAAACGTACAATACGACAAAGGAGACCCTGAACTGTTGAGCAGCTGAAATTCTTCATCAAGTAAGAATGAAAAACATTCCACTTTAAAGATGACAGCACAGACTCAGTTCACAGACGCTTACAGTGTTAAAAGAAGAGCTGATGATGAGTGGTAAACATCCTGTCTTTGTGTTAGTATCAATTAAATATGGAGTTTCAATGTTTTGAACATCATCTCATTTTGTTTTTTCATTTTACACACCCTTACCTTTTTGAAAACAGGGTTGTATTTTTCCATTCTATTTATTCATTTTATTTATTTATGTACTATTTCCAGTTTTTTTCTCTAGCTTCTCCTCGCAGGCTCCATCCCCCGAAAAATGTAAACTACATACAGTGTACATGTCTCATAGATGCAATCTACTCAACTGTCAGTCAGGAAACTGTGACGCATGTCACTGCAGGACGTCAGTGTTGTGGGTTGCAGGGTCTCTGTGCAGGAATGCTGGAATCTCAGTGAGACAAAAAGAACACAGGGAACAGCTGGCTGTTGTTCGCCAAGAAATAGTTCCATCACATTACTTCTCCTAAAATGACAATCAGGGTGTTAATTCAGAGGTGCTGTCAGGTGTACTTTGTCACTTCACGGACAGAGCCGGGCTAGCAGTTTCCCTTTGCTTGCAGTGTTTATGCTAAGCTAAGCTAAGCAACGCAGACATTAGTTTGAAACATTTCATCTCATCACCAAAAGAGAAAATGAAAAAACACATTTCCCTCAAATGTTGAACTATTCCTGTAAAGCTCAACACAAAGACATCACATGCAGTCTGTGATAAGACAGAAAGGAGAAACAGGCCGACAGCTGATAGCTGATAGCAGAGTATTGGCTCACATGTCAGAGCAGCCTGTGATCTGGGTGTTATTGTACAGGCCTGTGCCACACACACATTGTAATGAGATCCTGCTGCACTCACATCCAGTGCTGAGCTACGGACCATGAAGATAATAATGAGTCAAGTTGGCTTCATAAAAGATGGCCACTTTTGTTTAAAAAAAGAGACAAACATTAATGATATTCTGCTATTTTACAGAAGCTCATCTGCCC
Organism: Sciaenops ocellatus; assembly: GCA_033000465.1. NCBI lineage: Eukaryota > Metazoa > Chordata > Actinopteri > Sciaenidae > Sciaenops > Sciaenops ocellatus. The sequence goes on along the minus strand of CP136886.1, from coordinate 3,437,239 downwards.
ATGGCCACACTCACCGCCACTTTATTTACAGCGAACAGCGAGTATAAAAATCAGAGAGCTCATATAAGCTCTGCCTCATAACCCAGGCCTTGATTGTCATCTATTTGCTTTGTGCCGCACATACAACCACATTACAGCCCCCACACTTTATGTGCAGCCCATGTCACATCTTAACAGATTTATTTACAACTTCCTCCTGCTTAGAGCTGAAGGGACCGAGCGGAGGCAATATACAGCACCCATCCACCCCACCCATCACAAAGGATTTGTCTTTACCAATTACACAGATAATAAATGTATCGCCGACATGCTAGTTCATTATTAACTGCCTTTAAACAAATAAAGCTGGTTTCAACACAAACAGCTCGGACGATTAGCCATGCTAATAGGCTGCAGTGTTTAGATTGAGAATTTTTTTCCTTCAATGTACAAATACCTTTCTGTCAACAGAGATAAGTGAAGAATCATTACCTCCATTTTCTTAAACTGTAAAACTCGTGTGTGGGTTTAGCTCAGTTGGTAGAGCATCGGCCCCATGTACGAAGGCTCAGTCCTTGCTGCAGTGGCCCAGGGTTCGAATCCGACCTGTGGCCCTTTGCTGCATGTCATTCCCCATCTCTCTCTCCCAACATTCGCTCTTCAAGCTGTCTCTATACAATAAAAAAGCTTGAAAAGGCCAAAAAAATCTTATTAAAAAAAAAAAAACAAAACCAAAAAAAAAACTGTAAAACTCATTATTGTAACTAAAAGCCGACGAGCACGCGGCCCTCAGCTCTGATCCTCTCATTGTGTCAGCAGGCTGATTCAGCACCGCGGACAGCGACCGTGGCCTGACAACATTTTTCAAAAAGAAAAAAAATGAAAAATTCATCTTCCTCTGCAGACACCTCTGAACTGTTACAGGCCTACACCGAGTGTTCTGTCTTTTGTTCAATCTGGCTATTTTAGATTGTTGTTTTAAAAAAAAAAAAATATTTTCAAGTTGGTTCATAATTAAAACCTGTAAAATGTTTTGGGTGAAGGTTTTATTAAAAGAGAAACTTCAGACTGATTAAAAATTAAATGTGAATTCGGTAACACTTTTTTATGAAGACCATATCTAAAATGCATTATGAGGGCATTCATACTGCTTTATGACTACACTCATAAACATACATAATGCTTCCTCATGCACTATATCAACAATCACTGGTCAGGTTGACTGATGGGGCTTATGATGCATTATGACAATTTTACTTTTAATTGTCTGCATTTGAGCTTCTCACATAATAATCATTTATGACGCAGCACAGATTCTTTTAAATGCATGAATTACACATTACTGAACACCAACAATGAAACGTTTATGAAGCATGAATTATTACTGATGCATCAAAATCTATTTCATTTTATGTAAGACACTGCATGCGCTGTTACAGCGCATTATGAGTTCTTACTACAGCTGATTATTGAGGCTTGTGTATAGGTGAGTATAGATAGTCATAATGTATCATAAGCCCCAACAGACTAGTCAGAGCAGTTATAATTCATTTTAAGTCACATCTAATAGAATGCATTGTAGTCATAGTGAAGTCATAAAGCATTATGAATGCATAACAATTCACTGCTCCCACAGTGCACTATAGATGTAGAAACATTTGGCCAGTATTTGATGATTTGATTGATTCATTATGACAACATTGCAGAGATATGGAGAACATGCTGACATTGTTACAACACTGTCCGATGGGGTGAGATAATCAAGTTATAATGTCACATTTCTTCTTTGCTTTCTATTCCCAACAGGTTTGGTCAACCTGGGAGTTCACGGCTCAGGTTTCTCACCCTCTTCAGTGAGGTCACAGATCTCAGTGAGGGTGTAGGTTTCATTTCATAAGGGGAGGGAAGAAAAGAAGGCAGAGGCTGTTCAGAGAAATAAACAAACACTATATATTTCCAGGATTTATTTATTTTTATATAAAAACAATTAGGAAGAAACAACTTATGATGGTGAGACTGGTTATAGCTTTAGTTCTAATATTAAATATATACACTGTTATGCAGTTGATGCTTTATGTTTTATTTGGATCTTTAGCACAGACAGCACTTTGGTAGTGAATGATATCTGATTTATAATGAATACTACTCTCTTTGTTTAGGAGAACATTAACTTTAAATGAAAATTATTTTATATTCAAAATGATCAAAAAACATGCCAAAAAGCTAGGAGAATTTTTTTCAGCCTTGAATACTGTGTGCAGTCTTCAAACTCCAACGATCTCCAACAATAAGGCAGGGCAGACTGTAGCAAGAAAAGAATGACGGCTGCAGTTAACCTTTCTGCTGTGTGTGCGCAGCAACTGAATGTGACTCAGACGAGCATATCAACATCTTGCCTGACTCCTCTCATCTGGATTCCAGCAGCTGGATGAAAAAAAAAAGCTCAAAGAGACTTCAGTGAGAAAATCTGACTGAAGGTGTAAAAGCTGGACGGCAGTAAAAACACGATTTTGAGATGAAGAACGGACCAAAACATAAAATAGGCTAGAATTATCCCTGAAGAACCTTGACTGGAACTAAACAATCTAACAGCTCACAGCATGAGTTTTTTATTGTCAAATGCTTCAAGGAAGTCCAGGGTTTTATGATCTGGAGATAGTTAGTAGTGAACGCGTATATGAAAATGTCACAGTATAGTTAGCTTAGTGTTCAGCAAAAAATATATGATTCAACAGAGACATGTCAGCTGCCTACTTATAAACTGACGTGCATTATCCTGTCAGGAGCTGACTGTGGGGCAAAGGCTGATATCTAACAAAGAGTGTTTATATTATATACATACAATGAAAGAAAGTCAGGGAGCTGAACGTCGCTCCTTTAAAGGCTGTAAACATACCAAAGTTGAAATTACACCCTGAGAGCACAGTGCAATCAGTGTAAATGATGCAACGTGGCGGCACATATTTCCCGCCTACATGTAAAGACTGAGACTTGCATAAGTCACAGGTGGGTTTATTATGTGGAGTGTGAAGGTGTCAGCCTCATTAAGCAGAAGTCAGATCGGTGGAAAATGATCATACCACTGGGACTGTACTGTGCAACGTATTTATCACTGTGCCAAAAAAAAAAGAAAGATGCTGCTCAAGTTCTGAGAAAAACAAAATCTGAAATATGGAGGCCGATGTTTAGAATATAAACAAGAACACAATTCATGAAGAGCGACCTGACCTCCACAAGTGTCAGACTGAAACATGTTATAATACAAAGAATACTGACACAAATATTATCTGCCATGTTTTGTTTACATATATTATTTAGGGTTTATTTTCATGAATAATGTTTCGTATGAAAAAACTTTTATGTTCTGTTGTGTGACACATTTAATTGTGGAAATACGGCATGTGAGGCAGTTTTATGCACCGCTTCAGTCATTTTTCAGTGGACACTTTTTGAAGATTTTTTGTTGTTCAAGTGGACTCATTTCCTCTTGGATTGTGTGCAGCCAGCGAGGTATGTTTATTTATGTTTGTTACATTATTCATACTTGGTCTCTTCATTGTCTGTGTGAAATGAATGCATGCTCATTTTGCACACTGTCCTGTATTTAAACAGTTGTATGGTGGATTTGATGATGGTGACGCTGACTGAAGTGCAATTGAGATGAATAAATCCAGAAGAATCAGTGGATACATTATGTCTGTAAGTGCTGTATATACTGGTTCAGATACCTATGTGTTAACCTATATGATAAAAGAGTAGAATTTTAGAATTGCAGAATTAATTTTACATTATTATTGCTGGCATGGATTTTATGGAGGGAATAGGTTGTTAGCCTAAACTAGCCATCGCCATTACAAAAATGATTTATATATGTCTTATCTGCAGAAAACGTTCCTGATAAGGTCAAAGACAGATTAAAATTTGACCAAGAGTCAAGGCTGCACAGGTCAGCTAGAATTCGAGCTAGTCTGGATCAAAACTCATATATACAGACAAAGGATTATGTTGTTTTGACTATACATAACTCCACAACGCAGGCAAGAGCTAACTTTAAACTTAGCCACGCTTACATAACATTTATAACAATTTTTTGATATTTTTAAAAATAATCAACCAATATTATCACAGTTTGATGTACTCAGCATTATATACTAAGGAGTTTATTTGAATATTAAGCGTTTTGTATAACCTGAATACATGCATGCCCTCACCTGCATTTTTGCATTTGTGGAGGTCCTCAGACTCCCACAGAGGGGAGTATATGGTGAATTGAAAGGATTGGTTTATTGCTACGGTCACATAAATGACATGGTGAGAACAAAGCAACATGAACTTTCCTAGAAACTGTGTCAACATGACAAAATAATGTACCATAAACAGGATACACCTAGAATTCAAGCATAAAGACAGGATGCATCTTTTTTAGAAAGTCCAATAGCTAATGTGTGTGCCAAGTGACTACATGACTAAAAAGAATGACGTCAGTCTATTGCAATAAACTCATCTAAAACTAATTAGCACTAGACAAAATGTAAAGCAGAGGCTGATGGGAGTGTTATTTGTTTTTCAGGTATTTTTTCAGGTAAATTCACAGCTCTCTGATGAGCATGAATACCTGTAAAAATTTTATGATATCAAGTGGACTGAAAAATCTCTACAAATAAAGTTGTGGACAACTGACACTGCAAACAACTCACATCGCTATAAACTGCTTGCTCATGATTCAGGAAAGATCGTGTTCTTGGCCTCCTCACATTCTGTGATGGTACAACATCAAGCTATGTCCATTGGGGGGCCATATTTTCAAACATCGTGAAAGCAATATTTTCATTGTCATGTCCTTTGTAGGAAGGAGGAGGATTTAGAAAAGACAGACTTTCTCTTTGGCATGAGCATTAGCATACAGACAGGTTCTGTCAGAAAGAGCTGACTCTTTACTGACTCACCATGACTCATAGGCTAGCAACAAGCAACCTTGTCAATGGCACATTGATTGACTGACACATACAAATCAGTGTTGAATTCAGATGTATTGTCTGTGTTTTTATATTGGATTAGGTAAGAATGAGTGGGACAGACATTAAAATGTGAGCACTGACAATAAGTACAACGATTAGAGTTGTGTGTTTTAACACAGTTTGGTAGTGAAAGTTGAAAGTCAGGACATTTTAGTGTTTTACAGATATTTATCAAGACTCAGGGACACACAGCTTGAAACCGGGACATGTCCGGACAAACCAGGACATCTGTTAAACGTGTACTTCTGCCTTTTTTACTACGGCAGACGACAGCACAGGAGGACACTCGTCAGGAAGCTCGGTTGTCTTAGTGTTTCAAACACCGACAGTAAGAATGGACAGCGTCACACACAGGTTTCACAAATCTGCGCCAATGGCTGCCGCCATGTTGGCAGTCCTGCCTCTTCCGCCTCCCGGCTGATCTACGAATCGGCGAAGATCATTGTAGGACCTAAGGCGGGCTAAATGAAGTCTGGGTGCTCAAACAAGTAATTAGTCTTGACATGGTACATTAAAGCCTGAACCTAAAATGTTTGACATTCACGGTCCTTTAGAGGATGAATCCCCCGATCCCTTGCCCTCAGACCAAAATATCAATTTGCACAAAAGAAAAATCTTTTGGCAAGAAGTTGATTGCACCTGTGTGACTATATGTGACAATTAAACTTACACTTATGAAGCTCAAATTGCTGATTTATCAGTATGTTTATTCTGTCTAAAGTATTGTATTGTGTGATGTATTTAGTACTGCAGATGCTGCTAATGATGATAGATGAACAAATGACAGGCTTTCTGTTTGTGGTTCATTACAGTGAAAATCTTATTAAATCTCCAAAAATCATGAAACACAGCATCAGTATTGATTTATACCAGATGCTGCTGGTGAATGCAGCTTCTTCCGCCCACTCGCTTCTGTTTAGAACACAGTCACTTCCTGTGGGTGGAAGACTTTTCCCATGACTGATAATGCCCGCAACCAGAATTTAATTTGGGAAATTAGGGCAAATATAGAGCATTTCTATCACAGAGAATCAGATATTCATCTCTCCTGTAGCCCTGCTTTGTGATTTAACTCGGGCAGAACGGCTCTGGTTTTACTTAAAAATCCTGCCTAGTGCAGCTTTAAGCAAATCTTGTCAAAGAGAGCGATGTGCGGGGTCAGTGGTCTCTACTGAAGATAACCACTGAAGGTCAGGACATTCATCCACATATTAGATGTACTGATGCAGGCATCCGCTGGCGTTTTCAGAATGGATGGCCCTACTGCACTCATCTCCGATCCAATCCCCTGCCCGGCGCTCTGCTCCCCACTTTTCATCCCCCCACCGTCTCCCTCATCTCCATTGTGCTTGTGAGGCAGAAGCAGCACCTAATCATGGAAAATGCCGGTGTGTCCTCAAGCTCGATGGAGGTAGCGGCACAGATGGAGGACACTCGTGACCTGTGAATGTATTTGTTAACCCCGAGGTCAGTCGCTTCAAACAACAGTTATTTTAAAGAGCTGGCCCTCCTCTGTTTTGTCCCTGCTTTCACCTCCAATTCCACCCATCATTCCCACTTTTCACACTTCCTGTGACGTTTGCATGTGTATTTATACTTTTTTCATATAGAGACAACAGAGCACTGGCCTGCTTCCTACTTGCAGGTGTCCACACTCATAACTGAGGGCTACCCAGTGCAGCCTTGGTCTTTAACTGAAAGCTACAGAGAGACTCCACTGGGGCAGTTAGAGTTTAGTGTTTAGGGATTTAGTGTTCACAGGCACAACGCAAGCTTTGCGGGGAGTTCTGGGAGTCTATTATGATTCTTTTGCAGCGAGTCTTATTTATACCATATTTATAGCATTCACCATTTTTTCTGATTCATTGTTTCCAAGAAGAAAATTAAAGCTGACTGGCACCGCAAAAAATGAACAAAACAACGGCATGATAGGAAGTGTTTTTTCAGTCATCCATGACCATGACGACCAGGATCGTGACAGTTATACTAGCAGTATATAGTAGTTAGTATGAGCTGAAGCTTAAAGGACTAGTTGGGTTTGTTGAAGTGGGGTTGTGTGAGGTACTTATGCACAGTCAGTGTGTTACTTACAGTAGCAGCGGTCAGCACACTCTCAGACTGACAGCCAGAAATCTCAGAAGTCAGTAAGTGCCTCATATAACCTCATTCGCTTTAATGCAGCGAGTCAATGTGACTCCTGCTGTGAGGGACAGAATAACTATATAACATCATATAAAATGATATTTTGCAGCAGTGTGTTCACGTTCACGTTTGGTTCGCACACCACAGAGTTCTATTGAACCAGTGAAAGCAGTTAGAGAATGCATGATATACTGACTCTGGAGGAACTTTCTAAATTCAGAAAAATATAAATAAATAAATAAATAAATAAATAGAATTACTTTGGCTTGGGGAATACTAATTTTCTTCTTCAGCAGCCTGACAAAAATCGACCACTGTTACGAAGTGACTCTAATTAGATCAGTTCTTCCACACAGCTCTGGGATCAGCTGCTCAGGTTACTGTTATAGTAATAGTCATAGTGACTGGTCAGATTGGTATTTGTGTTTGGGCTGCTGTAATCTGAGTTGCCGTTCAAATGTGTGTTAATACATTATTTCCTCATTCGCAGAGTCACGGTGAAGACTCATGGGTTATTATTTCATAACAAGCTAACTGTTCGAAATGATATCATCAATAAAATATGTATCATATATATTATACATAGTTGAGTGAAAAGACAAGTTTTAATTCAAGTAAAAAAATCAGCGGTCATGTGACTTCTGAACCATCATGTCTTTTTACTTTATTCTATAGCTAACAAAAATGACAAAACCAGAAATCAGCTGGTCAGATTTTGTAGAAGCAGCATCAGACTGTTGTTGACTGTTGTCAGAAAGTAACTGTAAACTAGTAAACTAACAGTTTGTGTCTAAGATAATGATTGGTAACAGCAGGTATCTGGCCATATTTTCAATTACAGTACAGGTAGAGGCGTGGCTGCGATAACCAACATAATGTGATTAAAGTGACATTTTAAAAAATAAAATGTTGTTTCATTTGTAACATCCATAACTGCCTTTCCTTTGCAGGGTCACGTTGGGTTGGAGCTTATCCTGAGCTGACATTGGGCAGAGAGGAACGGTACGCCCTGAACAGGTCACCAATTCATCACAGGGCTGACACATTCACACCAACTAAAGTGCACGTCTTTGGACTGTGTGAGGACGCTGGAGTACCTGAGAGAACCCACAAAGACACAGGGAGAACGTGCAAACTGCACAAACAGGTCCCAGTCAAATGTTGGGTTTGAACCCATGAGGCGAAAGAGCTAACTAAAGCACCAAAATGTCAAATCTAACAGACAAGATAACTAGATCGCAATTTTGTTCTCATGAAAAAGAAAGTCCTAAAAGCTGAATTATTGTTCAGAGGTGCGTTTCTTTAGTTTTTAATCTTTGTTTGTTCTCTGTTCTACCTCACAAGAGGCGATTGTGTTCTGATGTACTCTGCCACATGAATAATGACGTTAACATGTGTGTTCATTTATCTTAGATATATTTACCAGTAAATTAAAAGAAGGTGATTAAGTGCGATGTGTGTGCTGAAGGAGCAAAAACGGAGGGGAAGGCTCAGCGCTGTACTTTGTGCAGGTGAGAGCGAAAGTGAAAGAGGAGACTCAGCAGAACAGCGCTGAAGAACGAGAACTCAGGCACCGCTGTGTTTCCTTCAGCACTTATAATTGCAGCCTCAGAGATTTTATACTATCTCACATACAACTCCAGCCTCCCTCATGAGGGGCATCGTCCAGGCAGACTGTCTCCAGGTGTTCGTGTAAATGTTCCCCCCACGTGTGAACAAACACGAGCTGAAACAAACTGGCTCGGAGTGCACTGGATTTCTTTTTGCAGGCTAATATATATATATGGCATCTTCCTCTGTCTCCACCCCCAAGGTCAACAGAGCAACAGTATTGAATCAGAGATATGGCAGGCATGGCAGCAGATCTGTGCAGATAAAACATCTAGGTTACATCCCAGTGGATATTCTGTACCCTGACTTGAAACACATTTTCCACCTCTATCCTGTGACAAAGACTCTTGATGTACTGGATGTGATTCGGAGGAGAAAGTCTTGTCCTGAGGGGACATGGAAAAATTCCCCACCTGTTTCTCTATTCTGAATTGTAACAGATTGCATAATGTTGAATCTTTTTTCACTTCTGAAGGTTTTATGGCTTCTTGGTGGAAACTGACAGCTTGTTATGGTGAAAACTGACAGCTGAAGACTTTATTTACTGTTTATTTGGCTCTGGAATTTCCAGCTCGAGTTGTTTTGGAAAATTCTGATAACTTCTTTTTTTTTCTAAGAGCTCACGGGAAAAGAGGAAATATAGAATGGTGATTTGAAAATGCACAGTCTGACTTCATCAAAGTTCTGCAAATTAAACTTGAGACTTCTGTAAAGATTAAAAAAAAAAGTCTGAATGTGAAGAATAAGACACATTTATGGAGTGACTCACGGCTTCTAAGAGCGAGTAACCTTTAAGAGCAGCTCTTAGCTGATCACATTAGTCACATTTATGTGTTCGGAGATAAATAACAAATTGGAGACACATTTGTCTGTGTTCAGTCCTGCAGAACCTCGTGTCTGAAATCATTAGTATTACTGCTACAAAATAATCAGAATAAAGAACTAGCCTCCAAACAGATATCAACCTAAAGCTAATAACTCTAATATGAATATTCACTATGTCTTAAACTTCAAAATTTTACAAAATGATGTCTCTGTCTTTGGCTAAATGTAAACTGTATGGACACTGGCATACAGAACAGATGTGTTTCATTTAACCACGACATTAGAAGTAATCACCTACAGCTGTCAGCAACGTGACACTGGTAAAGATTATAATTATTCTTTTTTTTAATTTCATTTCAAAACAGCTAATCATTGAGGCTGATTCCAGACAACATGTCGTTAATCATGACTAATAATATATTGTCATTCCAAAACTATAACACATCCATATTCAGCTACCCATAATCTTAGTTTCTGATTACCTTTACTTTTATCTGCCACTTCAAGTCAGCAATTTCTTGTCCAAAACTTCAGTTCATTCAACACGGCAGCTGTTGCCAAGTTCTACATCATGCTTTGTTTCATTCCGGTACATCTAGTTCAGCACAACAGGGTCCACCAATCTCAGAACCTATCGGCTCTCGTCTGATGACCATTTAGCCTCTGTGGGAAACAGCTGATGTTTCAGGACTTCTGTTGTAGCTGGCCAAGACTTACTCTTCTCTGTGTCACTCATTGTTTACAGTCCAATTAGCAACTTGAGGCACGAGAATGGAGTTAGAGTTGGACGACGTCGGCGGCCAGATTGTTTCACAAGAAGCCTGACAATAGCCTGATAGCCAAGGGGTTCAGATATTGCCAAGAGGCAACCTCCGTGGATGTTAAGTGAAGCCAATGCGGAAGTGTCAAAAACTGAAATTCCTCAAACGTCCACTTGAGGCTGGCTCCAGAAGTGAGTCAGTCTCCATAAGTCCCCATGTTAAAATGTCCAACGTCACAGCAGAAATAATGTTTACAGACTGGTACAAAGAACAGTTTTGGTCTCTATAGCAAATTTACCAGTTCATGACAACTGTACTGAGGGTGAATTTTTATACAACTCACCTGTTCAAATGATGTTAAGGCTTAAAGTTACGTAGAATTAACCATGTGGTCACTTTGATTGACAGGCAGGTGCCATTACAGATGTTTGTTGTACGCTTGTTTGAGCACCCAGGCGCCATTCAGCCCACCCCAGGTCAGCCGATGATCCACATCTTTGCTGATTTTTAGATTAGCCAGGAAGAAGCCAGGAATTTACAATTTCAGCTTTCTTTAATGAATATTCAGTGTGTTATGGAGCTGTTACACCGCCTCGTTAATACAGGTGTGTACCTCGTTTGTGTGCAGCACGTCAGAGATCAAACAGTTCAATGAGCTCAGAGAAAATATTTTTAAAGACTGAAGGTGGACTAATATGGACTGAAGAGAAATATTTGGTTAGATAAAAACATGTTCATTTTGATTACATCGATCTTTAACATGTAACACTGTCCTTTATCTGCTTAACATCTCTGAAATCCATGACCGATCCTCACCATGCTGTGGCCTCTAAAATCTGCTGCCTTCCTGTCAGAGCAGGTAAGTCTGGCTCCTGATTACAGATGACACAGCTAAGTGACAATAAATGGAAAAAATAAAACGGTCTCAACCCGGCTCAGTCACAGTCAAACACATTAAATATTAATAGGATTTTCCTATTTTGACTGCAGAGTATTTCTGGTTTTGCAGCTTTTGTGGCCTTTGACACATCCTTTATTAAATCCCTTTGAGCATTTAAAAGCTGACCTGAATGCAGAGCTGGAGGACTGACCTGAGACTGCAATAAACCCGTGAGGATGACTGCTGCCTTCTCTGGAAAGACTCCAAGCCTGGATATGAATCCACAACCAAAGTCTTGTCTTCTTTCCTTCACAAAGTGTGCATCAATGGCACGAATGAAATAATGTTTCACATGCCAATGAAAGAAAGAGTTACAGGATTATTTCTTCTTCAGATAATAAGATCATACTATAAAAACTATGACATCATTATTTGACCCCAGTTACTGTATATTCTCTCAAGACCCAATTCCTGTGTCCCAGTTTCATCTTACATAATTCATCTGACTTTGTTTTGTGTACTGTTGGAAGCACGTTCACACTGTGACGGTGAAAGAAACCACCGTAAAAACATACACATTAAAAATTCCAACACACAGCTGCTAAAGTAACCCCATTCTTGACTGAACCTTTGATACAGCAGTCCCACAATGCAACGCACACAGCGCTCACAGCTGGAGAACAGTTGCGCTGCAATGGCTCAGTGATACTGAACCTCATAAAAAATTTAACTAGCATAACCTTGGAAAAAATTGAAACTGGCAGTGATGTTCCAAACGTGCAGTGTCGTGTCTTGTGTTTTTAAAACCTGAAAAAGGCGTGACCCAAACAGCACAATATGAACACAAGTGGAAAAACTTTCAAGACAGCTGTGGCAGGAAGTTATTCACTGGAAAGCAACTGCATACAACCAGCGACCCCCCAAGAAATCACAGATGTTATCCTGAGCCAATTGCTCTACCCACTGTCTCCGTCACACTAATAAACACCGTGTAACACACTCTCAAATAGAACCAAGCAGTGCACCTGCTTTGACAGGTGGGTGCTGTTACAGGTGGCTTGTTGGTAGCAACCGAGCTTCATTCAGCCCCCGTCATCAGCTCCTCCAGCGCTCCACCTCTTTGCTGAGACGGGGATGACCAGAGCCACCACACACTGAGCTTCACAACAGCTCTTCAGAAAGCTGTGAGTGACGGAGACTGTCTATGAAGTTAGTTATGATGCCTAGAGGCTGTCACAACAATGTTCCTGACACAAGAACTGATTTGTACGAACTAAAACTGTATTCATGTGCTCATGCGTGGTCGTTAGACATGTGAACACAGCTTTAGTTTCATAGACAGAGAACTAAACATCAAAATAGAACACACACTGATAACATCCAGACATGACTAACTCTAATCAGAGGGTTTGATTCGCTCTTATCGCGTGAATAATTCAGCTTGGCATTAAATGAAAGTCACTCAGGCACCATTTGAGACGACCCACGTGTGAGCAGCAGACGGCTCCATCCTGTGGTTTTATTATCTCCTGTGGCAGCCGACCTAAAGGGACTCACTGACCTTTGACATCCAGCTGATAAAACTCGAAAAAAAGATCATTCATCTGCTCTGTCGCATTTGTTTTTTTTTTTACACTCGTGTCGGTTTAAAAGCAGGTCGCTAATAGCACCCTTTTATTACGCAACACATGTCACATCCTGCTTTGTCGCGTTACATTATTAATGAGCATAAAACCCCCTCTGTCTGACCAGAGACCTCTGCATTACATCTTCCACCACACATTCCCACCAGACTCTATAGAAAAATGAAAACAGTATGAATTAAAAAGGCTGGTACCGGCCGTTAATTTCTGTGAATGATTATCCTGCCACTCGTACAGCAGTATTTTATCTCGGCATCAGTTTAAAGAAAACATTCATCTCCTCAGGCAACAGAAACCAATAAAGCATTAAAACTTTTAAACTGTGCTCAACATTTCTTCTTTGGTGGCATGCGTGCGAAGGCTATTTTTAATTGAGTTTTGGCTCCAACCTGCCTCTCCTACTGCATCTACTTGAACCTTAATTACAGGGGTCTGCCTGTGCAAGAAAGCAAGGTAATAGAATACGGCCGCAGGTCATCACATTTAATAGTATGACTCATCATTAACACTTGGCAACAGCGATCGATCGGGCGTAAGTGAAAAGAATACTTGAAAACAAGGCTGGGGCTGCAGACTAAGTGCTCCATCAGATAAAGCAGAGCCATAACTCACGGTTGGGATAGTAGGAGGCTGCCGGTGTTTTTCTCACTCCAAAGGAGGTTCAGATTACTGCTCATCAGCGTCAGTCTCCACAGACAGCCAGCCAGCCAGCCAGCCGCAGGCTCTAAATGTTTCCTTCTTCTAAACAGGATGGTTGAGGTTGACCACTCTTTATCCGCTGATCCCTCACAGAGCCACAGCCAGCCACCAAACAAATCACATTTTAGATTTATATTTTTTTTTCTGAAAATGAAAATATAAATGCTGTTTGTAAAGCTTCTCCCCACTGCCAGGGTACAATTCTGCTGCAGAAAAATATATTTCAATCAGCTGTTAAAGCCAACCATCAGGGCCACAGCCAGGACTTTACAAACGCTGACCTCATGAGTCGAGTAATGCTGCTTTTCTCTCTTTTTAGCTAACATTGTTTTAGTAGAGAAGTATCACGAGACAAAATGGACCTCAGTTTCTGTTCAGACATACAGAAACGCCAATAAAAACATCAAGTGTGATGTAGAAGATGAACAAAAACACAGCATATGCCCAGCTTTAGCTGACCATAGGCAGTTGTTCTCCAGTTACATTCCAAATACAAGCTTTTATGAAAAATGTTTTAATTGAATCTTTAACATACAACATGCTGATGGCCCAACAAACATTAAAGAAACTGTTCCACCTACAATATAGCATCGTTAAAAATACACACGTTTAGATGGATGACAACAGCTAGTCTCTAGCATGTCAGTGAAAAATGAAACATAGGACTAGTTAAAAATCTATCACTGCCACTGTGTCAGTCAACTGAGTTCTCTGAGGTATTTGATTCAGTACTTGAAATCCAATCATTTTTAGGTAAAAAAAGAGGCTCTGAATTAAGTAGGGTTTCAGTATTATGCTGCGGTGTGAAAATGAACAATTATCATGTTCCAACATGTTCATTTACTTATCTGTGGTATTGACTTTTACTGTATTACTGTCTATTGTATTAAAGTTTCAATGTCTGTGAAAGTCTCATATCATTGTAAGCCTACAAATATTATTTTTACATCATGCAGCATGTACAGTATCTGTTGTGCATGTGTACAGTGTGAGAGTCCCAAGTCTAAAATCTGTTTCAAAGCCTCCTCCTCGCTGTGCGGAGTAAAATTGTTGTGAGAAAATATTGAACCTTTTATTTATTTTTTGTTGGCCTAAAGTCAAATTCAAATATACTAAGTCCAAAGATTCAGGAAACATCCTGAAAAACATCCACCATGGCGAAGTTTTGATTGTAGAATATAAACTCCCTCTAGTCCCTAAAACCCCTGAATTCTGAGACGAGCTACACAGGGCGTGACCTCTGTATTTTAATGATAGGTCTGGCTCTGAATCCCGAGAGTCAACATCTCCTGACATTTCAATTTAACACTCATGTAAAACCAACCACTAAATCCAAATATTTTTAAAAATCAAGGCATGACTGGTCATAAAGTGTGTTATAGAAGAATGGGAAGTTGTTAACTCAGACATTTTCATTTGACAGAATCCTAAAGCAGCTTGTAAAAGTGTGAGCAGGTAATTCCAAAGTATATGCTGTATAACTCTGGGCTTGCTTCCAGTAAATTACTACTTCTGCCTGCTAGACACTTTTTGCAACTTCCTCAAATTGTCAGAGCTATCCGTTAACATTCAAAATAGCCTAAGAAACTCGTACAAAGCCAAGAAACTGAGGAAGAGCTGCATCCACGAGCAACCGCGACTCTGCCAGCGCTGTTATGCTTATTGTTTCTTTCCCAAGGCGCTGAAAAATTTTGAATCTTTTAAATGTACTGTGCAGTAATACTCGCAAGCGCTCCATCCACAGCCCTGCGGGGTATGCAACACGCTGCCAACGACATTGGTTGCCATGGTAACTCTGACAGCACCTCCCCATAAAAGCTCTAATTGATAGCAGCAGATAGCTGCAGAGAATTAAGCATCACGCCCGGATCCCTGGTGCTACGTGCAGACAAAGGCACTGACAGCCAGACCAAACCCACGTGCAGACCCATGTGCGGCCAGTGCAGGCTTAAAATATAAGGGTGCTCCGCTGGGACAAATTTGAACCCAATCCTTTATTTAAAGTCATGTTCACTCCCCTCCAAAAAAAACCAAAAAACTTTCAGAGCTAAAATAGCTTTTTTCCCATCTGTATGATAAATGACTATCAAAAACACATCATGTCTCATTATCTTGTCTTTTAGCTTGGATTTTTCAGCAGAGCAAAAAAACATTTCAGGCTTTTTTTCCACCAATTCTGAAACACCCCGAGGGGGAAAGCACTTCCCGCAAAATTTGATGAACCTGCCTCTCATTTAGTTAGAGATGCCATTACTCTGCTGAAAGGACTCGGAGTAAATCAGCCCTCTGCTAGAAATATCATTCTGAATGATTTTTGCATTTAGTATGGCAGCCTTATGTCCAAGCATGTCAATAAAGCTTGAGTGGTAAGTCTTTTTTATGGCTGTGTTTCAGCAGCATGAACCGTATTGAGTATTGAGCCGTGATTCGACAGAAGCCAAAGTTGGGAGAAGAAAAAAAAAAGATGAACTCTGCGTGTCTGTCTGCAGACAGCTGGAGCACACAGACATTGGCTTTTTTGTCAACACAGTGAGCTGGATGAAAAAGCTCGCAGAGACACAGAGGACTGCGTGGCTTTTGGAGTTTTTGTCGACAGTTTCTCGCTCTGGGTGCTTGTTTTCAAATTAGACATCTACGCCAGGCTTATAGCGGACATGACAAGACACACAGGAAGGAATAAAGGAGTGTGAAATGTGAGTCAGACCTATAACGGTGATGAAATACTTCAGAACACAATGAAGTTCAGGTCATCTTGAATATGCAGGACCTGACGCAACTCTGAGCACAGAGTGAACAGCCTGTCACTACATACTGATCAGAGCTCTGCATTACATTACATTTATGGACACTTTATCCCAAAGTGACTTATAATAATTACATGAGTCATGCAAGAATCATATATCAAATATGCTGAACTGCTACAATAGAGTTAGAGAAACAGTTTTTAGGGCCATGGTGCAGCCTTAAACGACGAGTGTTCAGTCCGCAGTTGATTTTAGCTGATCACATAAACACTGAATGCGGTACACAGAGCTGAACTATCAACTGGCCACAATGCCCCGAGGCCCCAGCACCCTGGGGCATCTAAAGCCTAAAAGCCTGTCTGTGCAGGAGGCATTTCACAAGCATTTTTCAGTCATCCACATCACGCACATCTGACGGAGGAGATCCTGTTATAATCAGTACAGATATCTCCACAGACCACATGAGGCTAGGGTTGTAGTTTTTATGGTGCTCACATGGTGCATATCCCTACAGCAAATTAAATGATACACTGCAAGCCTGAGGCCGGCTGAAAAGTGCTGGCTCGTGAAGGGTCTCTAGACATAAAATGAAGCTGCCATAATGTTCACTCTGCTGTGTGCATTGTACTTAAAGGATAAGATTGACGATACTTCTCTTTTTGTAACTAAATCTCTATGAAAAGACTCAAACCATCAATGAATGTATCTACTAACAAGTATCAATGAGTCATACTGTTGCACTGACACGTTCCTTCACCACCAAACACACACACACCATCCTGATGCCACAAATACTCACCAGAGCACTGGATGTGGATTAATCCGCTGCTGAAAATAGTCCCCAACAAATGCACTATTCCTTTTGTTTAAAGACTACACTGACCATTTCAGCTGATACAGAACAGTTTCATTACAATCTGATGACATAAATACTGTTTGGGAAAAGATTTATTTTGTCTGCGTTCATGTGATGCGTACTACTTTATGCAAAAAGAATGATAGCTAAAGGATAAATGAATACATTAGTGCCACGGGCGATTTTAGCTGTCAGCTACAGCTAAGCCTCAACCAACACTGCTTCATGCTACTACAGCACCGGCCTGTCAGTCAAAGCGTCAACGCTGTTAATTCTGCATATCTTTAACCATTAATATTATAATATATATAATATGTAATTATATATAGATAATTTGAACAGGTGAGTTGTATAAAAATTCACCCTCAGTACAGTTGTCATGAACGGAGAAATTAGCTATAGAGACCAAAACTGTTTTTTGTACCAGGCTGTAAACATGTTTATTTCTGCTGTGAAGTTGGACATTTTAACATGGGGACTTGTTGACTTATTCTGTAGCCAGCCTCAAGTGGATGTTTGAGGAACTGCAGTTTTTGGCACTTCCGTTCCACAGCCATGGAGGTTGCCACTTTGTCGTTCCCCATGGTCTTCATTACAAACTGTAAATAATGTTGTTCGGGCATATAACCAATGAACTGTTGATTTTTGCGAATCAATGATCAATTATCTTAATTTCATCAAACTCTAATATTCAGATCAGCTAACAGTCGAGTTCTATCACTGGCATTTCTTCAGTTCCATCCTGCTGCAGCTGGTCTAACTGTGTTAACTGAACACGAGCACCTTCTGATACCCTGAGTGCTTACATTTTAAGCCTGAGTGACCCCCATGGGAACCCCCTACACTGCTGGCACTATCCTCGATCCACTGAGCAACACAGGCCCATAAACATACTCCACCATTAGATGGGAGTTCATGTTTTATTTCCAGACACCTCATCCACCCGGACCACGGCTTTGTTTGCTCCATGTTTCAGACTTATTGCTCTTTGTAGGCCTGTGGCTGCTGTGATTAGGAAGTAGAGGTGAGATGGAGGAGAGGATGGACTGGCAATGAGAGATCCAGCGAGCAGGGGGAGAAGGGGAAGGGAATAACAGCTGTCATTATTTATGTGTTCAGAAGTCAATTACACAGCAAACACATCAGCGGCAGTAAATGAATGCATGTATAACAGCAGCACGGCTTCAATCACAGCTAGTGATGCAGAGCTATTGCATTTGATTGTTCACACTGAAGCAAAAGTAAGGCATAAAACACACCATCAACTTTACATCAGGTGGATCCTTTACATCCACTGACTTTAAAATGGACAAAATGTTACACCCATCAGCAAGTGTGGTGTTCATAATATTACAGCCTTTATAGTTCTCTGCTTTTCAAAGACACTTCATCCATTTCTCTACTCAGACTAAGGATTTGCCACTCTTTAACTTAAAATACGTTTATGTAAAAAACATTCTGTATAAATACCAGGTATTTATGAGAACAACAAAATTGACTGTGCAAGTATTTTGATACACTTGATGATGTAATGTTATTTTTAAGCTTTAAATTTGTTCTGAAATGCCACATGGCTCTATTCTTGGCCCACTGCTGTTTTAGATTTAGGTTAACAACCTGCCTCTGGTTGGGATGGAAAAGGATACGATTTTATTGATACCAATGCCATTATCAATTCCGCTTTTTGGCCTGATTATGGATTCCCTGACTGATTCCTGATCAATTATTTGTGTAGAAAAGAAGCAGGCCTACACAGGTTTTCAGTGTCAACACTGTTGAACTGTTAAAAAATGATCTCTGAGTCTGGACACTGTGGAAACAAAGTAGAAAACAAGCAAGTGAAAGCTCCATGGTTAAACCCGTTCATTATTTGAGAGTATTGGTTGGTATTGTTCTCGATTCCTGTTCGTAGCTTTGGTTTGTAAGGATCTGTTCCCACTTTTATTTGCTGATACAAATCTAATAGCTTCATGTGGGATTTTACTACACTATTAAAAAATGTAAAATTAGGACAAATTTCAAACTTTTATTTTGAACAAACCACTATCAACGCTATGGACCGGTGTTTAGAGGAGTCTGCACACAGAGCGACATGATTCACATACTGATGATTTAATTTCTTCCAGAGCTTTCAGTAACATCTTGTGACCTTCATTATTAGATGAATTTAAGGTAGAGAGATGACACTGAAAGCTCTGACAGAAATCTAATAATAGGATGTTTTATAGGAGTTGTTTCCCCATGTATCATACATACAGTTAAAAATCAAACTTTTAGTTGAATTAGCCAATTAATGGGTTAGTCACCTGGCAGAAAATTAATAACTTTGATGATCAAATGATGATCTGGTACCAGCTGGACTATTATTTTTTGCCTAATATTTTACAGACTAAATGTTTCATCATAACAACAGTTGTCAGATCACTAATGTAAATAATTCTCAGCTGCAGCCTTTATTCTGACTGCAGAATGAATATTAAATGAAAACAAGCCTTTTGAGGAAGGTGTAGAAACCAGAAGAACAAAAAATCATCTAATTAAATGAATCCCAGGCTCACACTGTGGCTCCGCTGTGGGAGGATACTGAAATTGCATCAAGCAAATCTGGGGAATGGAACCCATATGGCTAATGGATGTGGGTTATGATATTGTTTTGGAAGGCTCGGCAACGCGCCGTCCTTCAGATGCTTCAGCACCACAGACCTCCACAAATCATTACTGCTGGATAATAGAACACACTTGATCAGACCCAGGAGGAAGGCATGCCAGGGAAAAGAAGAAGAAGAAGACCAGCCTGTGAATAATGATTACGGTCACCTTAGTCATATATCACAATCCTGAAAGAAGATGACTTGGATAAGGGTGTCAGCATGGAGGGCTGACAAATTTCTGCACCATCCTCAGATTTCAATCCCACAGAGTCACCCTCCTCCGCCTCTCGGTGTCTGCCTCCATAATTGCTTGCTAAGACAGAAATTAATCCGTGTTGTAGCTACCCAAACACGTCTTCATAAATTGGACGTAGCAGGTTGGCCGTCATGAATCTGGAGTGATGACACAGCACGCTGCAGGGCCTCACTTCTACTTCCAGTGCCTCGCTCGCTAAAGTTATCGGTACCTAGTAACCAAGGTCATGCTGGTACAGAAGATAGGCCTTTGCCTGCGTGTTGGACGCATTCAATTAGCACTTCTGCAAAGGCGAACGTGAGTGAAATGTAATAACCGGCTTGGGCGTAAGGGAGCGGCCGGATTGACGCAATGGAAAGGCTGCTGTAAAATCAGACTGATACGCTCCCCTGCTCTCCTTTTCTTTTCACAGTTTTACTGGACTTGGCAGCCTCCCGGTGCCGGGCTCCGTTGTTTTTTTGTCTGCACTCACACATTTGTTACTCCCGGAAGGTCACCGGAGAACATTTTCAGGCCCTTCCTCAGTGTCCGCTGCCGCCCTGCCCACAGGAGTCATTAAGATGAATAGGACAATATGCTGTCCTGGCTACTTCTAACTGCGTGCCATCATGACCTCTGATAGAAAGATCAAATTAGACCTTCAGCAACACATCTGCTGCTATCCTTTGATTGGATCCAAACTCCATGCTGTGATGCATTGTGGGCTAGTGTGGATGTTCCTTTTAGGTTGAGGTGAGAGATTGCTGAGGTGAGTAACAGGGACTAAATATGGACTGTGCAATTTCTCAGACTAGAATGACAAAACCAGACATCAGTGGTGCTGAGGACATGACCTCTGGATTCTTGCTGTGAATTTGGAGGTTTTAGCAACCTGGAGGGAGACAGTCATCAGACTGAGCATTAGATGACTTTTAGGTCAACATAACTAAACTAAATCAACTTCTTGGTTTTGGGTGGTTCTGCCTGTATATCATGGTGTAAAAATGAATGTGAACATACAATAATTAATCACTGATAGATGGAGAATCACATATTCTAAATCTTGAATCTAGAAAAATGTGAATACATGATCCATATATATGCAGAATAAGGGTGGTGTATGTAGACATATTAGTATTGATAATGTGATATTTTTGTTATCATATACACACAATAATATTCAATAAGTTATCCAGCATTGTTGAGTTTAAATTATTTCCATTTCCTTCCATTCTCACTCATTATAATTGTTCTTTTATGGTTACAGACTCTCTTTCCACCTCCATACACTTGAAGGTCATTTATTTGCCATAAAACAGACAGCATACATTAAAAGTTAAAGATTAATTTACCTTAAAACACTATTTTTTTCAGATCGCAATAATATCATTATCATGAATTCTTTTAGTTAATTGTAAGGAAAATCTGATGATGGTCTGATCATGACAGTTGTACTGCAGAGGAAAAGTGTTTTGGACAGATTAAACAGGTTATAGGCTAGACAGGTTCATCCCTAATGACTGTGCAGTGTTTGATAAAACTCCAAAAGTTGTTTCTGTTGGGTATTTACATCTTCCAATATGTCTCCAACAATGTTCAAAGAGGAATCTGTCATTTTATTTAAGGTAACATTACATTTGATCGCCTGTCAATCACGTCATATTCCCTTTACTTTCTCTAGTTGCTATAACTTCCAGGAAAACGTCAGATGATGCATCAGATAGCGAGGAAGGAAGTCATCCAACGAGCTGGCCAGGCGCTCTGTTGTTTACTACTGTTTGTGTTGCTCACTTGTGATAAAGCCCGGTAATTTATTGCTGATTGCTGTGCATTCTGTCGCAGAACAAAACAGCAACTCCCATGAACCCACGCGATTTCTCGTCTTTTGTTGTTGTTTTGATTGAGAGCTGGATTTCCACTGAGACCTTTAACAGTCACAAAGCTTATATTTAGACTCAGTTTAGACTCAGTCTGTTTTTTTAAAGGTGTGGTTCAAAAACAAATCACATTTTATTATTTAATCAATTCAGGACCATTGTCTAAATATTATAGTATTATGTTAGCCAGGCAGCTAACCTACATATATAGAGGAGGAGGAGGAGACGTATCAATAGGATGAACAGACCAGAATACACACTTTCTTCCAGAACAATCTGAACGCAGACACACACCATAGCTTTGGTTTACACCCCGACCCTTCATATCCAGTCAGTATGATCTATATCAAGAATAAGCTGCTGTTGAAATTACCATTAAAGGTACATACATTACATTAACATCAGCTGTCATGAATGTATCATCCCGTCAGATGTCAGTAGTGGGTTAAGATGGTGCTCATGTAACAAAGTCTCTCACTCTGGATATTTTGGTTGTTCTTGGATTTAAAGTGAATAAACACTGTTCTGAGTGGATCAACAGGAGTAAACTGTTATTTCACAGAACCACATTTCCTGATAATTTCACAGATTTAATGTTTTTTTTCTCATGACTGTGTATTTTTGGAATTCTCTAGTGATTAGTCCCTTTAAAACGCATATGAAGTTTACAAAATGACTCATTCTGATCTGCAAACTCTATAATTATGGCTCAGTTCCAATTAGAAAGTAAAAACACTTGATTGAGGTTAAGGAAAGATCACAATCATTTAAAGGAAGATTACAAAGTGACTGAAGGTTCGGGAAACTGTGGTTTCAGCCTTTATATTCCCTGTTGATTTTTTTCATTCAGCGCTCTCCCAGAGCTGTTGTGGAGTCCAGTGGTGCAGACAGAGCATGTTCAAGCCTGAAATATGGTAGATACAGTTGCAGAGCTGCAATAACCAAGTATCTTGAGGAGCTTACATAAGCACCAGTCTCACGCTATTAGTATTAAACCAAAGCACAGTAATATCCAGCACACCTAATATCGCTCATCACTCTGCACTTTTACACTCTGTCTTTTTATCCTCGTCCTCGCAGGCAGCCACTGAGCTTCAGGCGCTTAACTAATAACAAAAGCCCTGTTAGAGAGTTAAGGCAGAATAATGCAGCAGCACTGAAAATAGCACCTGTCGCCTGAGACAATAATAAATCTCCTGCGACAAGACTGATGGTGCACTGACACAAACACCAGGGAAAAGTAAGAAGATGTTAAAATGAGGTGCTGAATGTGTTCACTGGACCGTTGAACTGATCCTCCCCACCTCCTGGAACATGGAGAAAGAGATTCTGAGAGTAACTGTGCCAGTGAAAAGTGTTTCAGACCGTGCTGAGAATTAAACTCTGAATGTGGAGTTCATGATCCAGAGAGACAATTCAACAGAATCTCAGTTTGCTCTGCGCTCAGGAATGGAAAGATTCTTTTGTCTGATGCAGGATGTTTGATCACTGAGCTGTTCCTAGAGTAATTCTGCAGGAGGGAAACTCAAGTTTGATGTACTGTAGCTCCAACTTGATCATTGATGTGAAAGAGTGAGAATTCTTAAGATTTTCTGACCAGAAGCTGCTGGAATAACAGCAGAATCTGCGCAGGAATGTCTAATTTCACAGTCAAAGAACACACCACAAAGTACCATAAGGTCACTATATACTCAGGACTATATGTGTTAATCATCTTCCTTCTTTCTGTGCAAATGCCTGGCATAAAGTAAAGTGCTAGAAAGACGGCTGAGCTTCTGTTTACCTGTTCGGCATCCTCCACAGGACACGGCGGCTCCTTTTCCACCCGGGATGCAGCGGAGGTCAGAAAGCCTCTCTCCACATCTCCCTCGCAGCCGTACGTTTTCAGGTTAATCAGGACAAAGTCAGGCAGGTGTGCAAAATGACGAGAGCTCCGATCCCGATGATCCCGCTCCGCGTGCAGCGTGCGCGCTCGGACAGCCAAGCGCGCAAAGGAAGACGCGGAAAGAAACACTCAATAGACGTCCTGCCGCGACCACATCGTTACCTTTTTTTCTCTCAGGAAGCCTTCCTGAAGTCCACTTACACCTGAGCGCCCCCTCCGTCAGCACCCGGCGCGGATAAGTGTGGCGCTGGGGACGTGTGGAGCTCGTTGTAGTGCTGCTGACTGGAGAAGAGTGCGCGGGGAGAGCTGGGGCGTGTTCCTGAAGGAGGAGGAGGGGAGGATGAGGGAGGAAGGGCGGATGCGCAAAGATGCTCAGCTCAACTAAAGAGCGTTCAAAAGTTTCTGGAAGTACGTCAGGGATAACATCTGTCTCCAGATTTCCTGCAGAGTTCAGGGGTGCGCTGCTAATTACAAATAAGCTTTTATATTATTATGGGGAGTGTGTGTCTTTTAGCTGATGAAAGGATCTTAGAATTCCAAGACAAGAGACTTTGTGAAAAACAAGCTGAAGAGAATTTAAAGATGACTCAGTTATGAATTTCAGCAAGATATGAAGGAATGACGTACTGGACTTATCTATATGAAAGGAACAAGACCAGTTACTGTCAACAGAATGTTGGACTATAAGCCCTTCAGACATGGGCTCTGCTCTGTTTTACACTGCTCTGCACCTGTAACCACACCCCACAGTGATGTCACAGTGTACTGACACACCCAGTACAACTCTGCACAAGCTGGCAGGTTAAACAGAGGGAGATCAGCATAAACAAAATTCTGCTGCTGTTAAAGCTGCATAATTTTTGATTTTTGCACATGGGGGCAGAGCAATTTAAGCAATTTGAGCAAGTTATCTCATGACATGTTCCATATGGAGCAAGTCAAGACTTAATATTATTTAGAGACCCAACAGTTCCCACCATGAACAAGCACTTGGTGACAGTGGCAAGGAAAAACTTCTTTTTGAAAACATCCAACAAGTTCAATACATGCTCTCTTTTTTTCTCTGTTGTGGCCTCTATGAACTCCCACTCATTAGAGAAGTATAAGGCTCTTGCTAACTGCTCCATGTTCACCAGCTAGTTGCTAACACTGTCTATCTGATTCTTGGTGCTGAACAGGAAGTATACAGTGTTATATGAACTATTCTCAGAAAACTGCTTCCTGCTGCTGCTGGAAAAGCGTTTGATCAGAGTGAGCCAGATCAGCTGCAGCCCTGAAAAAATAAAACCAGAAACAAAACAATGAGCTGAAAGGTGCTAAAACACTCAGAGCTGAAGGGATGTGTAATGTCAGGTGTTAACTCTCTGTGTGGGTTTCTTATTATGAGTGACTCCTTGCACATTCCACACAGTTGTTTGATCCATTGCTGATATAAAAATATTGATTATTGCAGCTTTAAGTGGCTCTTTATGAAATGGGAAATGTATCTGCTTCTAGATGCAGAGTTTGTTCTTCCTCATGTCTTCATTGTTTTTCTTCTTTTTTTTAAATTAATTAGGTCAGAACAGCACTTGTATGAGAACAGGGAGATTGATTAATATTTGCATGTGATGTATTCAACAACACAGAATCAATAAATTGTTGGAGCTATATTGCAGCTCCTTTTTCTGCATTAAGAATTAGTCTAAAAACGAAAGACTGAAGCAGTTTTGAGACGTGGAAATGATCATGTCAACAGTCTGCAAACTCCTGACCAAACAGATGTGTGTGTGTGTGTGTGTGTGTGTGTGTGTGTGTGTGTGTAACACACAGACAGGAAGAGATTTGGCATTCCAGCTGATCTACAGCCTGACTGCGGAGTGAAATGGACTTTATGTCATATCAACAATATTTGAGCTCCCTCTCTGATTGCCTGTATCCTCCCAAATAAGCCATCAGTCTGACACAGCACATTTCAGTTTGCTGGTAAGCAGCTCAATCTGCCTGTGCAGGGTTCCTGCTGCTTCATCCAGCACGCTCGCTTTACAAAAGCTATTTTTGAGGAAGGCTGGTGTCTCGCGCGCCTGCTTTGGGCCTGCCAGATGGTCCTGCGTAAGAACTTTGAATTATTCAGCCATCCCACAGCAGATTGAAGCTGTCATGCGTAAGACAACTTGGCTGGCCTCTTCCTGTGCAGGGGGGGAACACCAGTGGATGAGCGGACAGCTACTGCGGAGAACGCTACCGGGTTATGCAACTCCAAATTCAAATTTTACTAATGCACAACATAGACCCCCGCTCACAATGTACTGCAGACGGATTTTTTTTTTTTTTTTTTTCAGATCAGACTCAGAGTGTGTTATGCTTTCACAGAGAGGGATGAGAATCATAAATTATTCACCTGATCTGGCTTTTTATGTGTGAATGCTGAGCTTACAGCGGCGCTGGCACATCTAGACACAAGCAGTTAAGCTTTTTAATAGATACACAGGATCTGTTTGTGCCATTCTCTAATGCATCACATTAAGTCGGAGTGTGTCAAACACAATTATGGAAATGACTAAAGTTGGACAAGAACGTGTGAAAAGCCATAAACCAAAACATTGTCATAAATTTTCTGAAAGACATCATGTGGCTCCTTAGACATTTAATGTGCTACAATTACCATACTGGCCATTAGTGATATTAGAGTGAAGCTTTACTGATGGCAGGGATCATGATTAGAGCCATAATTTAGCGGGATAACTCCTGTCACTTTAACAGAGCCATTGACACTATGAATACACGCCATTACCAAATACTGCTGTATAATATATCACCACATTAGGGATGATACATGTTTCCATATTTCACTTCCCCACTCATACCTACCTCGTTTGCCTCCAACTAAAAACGGCCTCTCAAGGTTGAGGTGATCTGAACTGAATGACACGGATGTTGGTCTCGGAACTATTTTTGTTTTGCTGTCAAAGTGTGTGTGTGTGTGTGTGTGTGTGTGTGTGTGGGTGGGTGGGGGGCTTTAATCCCTCCAAAACAAGATAAAGAAATCCACTTTACGTGGAGGGTCGCTGCATGTATACCTGAGTGTATGTGGTGTAATCACCCTGAGAGCGCTCCCATTAATCCAGCTGGGAGTTGGGGCTTTGATGTCGGGCTGAGTGGCTGTACAGCGAGAGCTCTCGAGTTCACCTCCTCCGCTAAAGAATCACTCAAAATTAGAAAGGAGACTTCTTATGTGAAATGGGTTTAATGGCGCGTCTTCAGTCGAGGGTCCTGTCCCGCTCTCGTACGAGCTGCTCGGACGCGAGGCTCGTCTCGAATGAGTGGTCCAATTTCACATGAGGGCCTCTTCACAGGAGAGGAGCAATGCAGTTATGTACTCAACAAAACAACCTGTGTGGAAAAAAATCTTTAAAAATTGAAATCCTGACACTGTAATTGCGCGAGGTCTTCCCTGCAAGTGTCTGCTAATTGCATGTGGCTAATGTATAGCTCTATTTTCACTGCATGGTATGGCTCGACCAGACTCGAGCAGCAGTTGGGAAACAACATGAGAGCTTTGCTTCAGTCTTGAGAAGCTGCAGCCTTTGTAAGCATCACTATACATCTACTGTCAACTTCACTGCTCAGCTCATGTTCACCATCACTCAACTGCACATCCCCTACGCACACCAAAGGAAGCTACACTCCTCTTCTAACAGATGATATGAAGGGATCGTGTTCTTGATACATCTGCACTTTGTCATGGTTTTGTGGGCTGCTATTTTTGAGTAAATAAAACACAATTGTGGCTGCTATTGATGTTAGCATGACTATTTCAAAGTGCCCTGTCAGTGGTCTGCAGTGTTTTCCGGTTAACTTTTAGAATAGGCGCAGTTTGCTTGGAAGCATGACTGAGTTGAAAACAAAAAAATAAAAATACCAAGTTCTATCCACAGTGGAGAACCAAAAGCGTGTACAGTTGAGATGTACCTTGTAGTGGAAAAGCGCTTATAATGTATGCAGACAGTAAGTCTAAACCAAGCGGCCACCTCCAGTGCTGGGAAATGAAGACAAGTGCTAAAAACTGTAATTCCTCAAGTGGCCGTATTAAAATTGCCAATTTCACAGCAGAATTAAACATGTTTACATTCTTGTTTAGGCAAGGGTTTTGGTCTATATAGCTCATTTCCCTGTCCATGACAACTGCGAGGGGGTCATTTTTTGTTTTTACTCACCTGTTCAGATGATTTTAAAGAGCTTAAAGTTGTGCATAATTGACAGCGTGACCGCTTCATTGACAGGTGCACAGTAAAATCAGTATACCCAAATTAACACACTGAGTTGATTTCAGCACTTTTAAAGTGTCTATATGGGTCCACGCCACGAGTGTTAATTGAACTCTTTTTGCAGTGTTGGTACCTTAACACTAATTTGGTGTCATTTTTCACTCTTTTTGGAGTTCAAATTTAACACTTATTAACAAAAACTAGAGTTTCTCTCAACACTTCTATGTAGTGTTGGACATTAACTCTCTCAGAGGATCATGTGTTAACTACACAAGTGTTAGACCTATAACATTAAACAATAATAATAGTAATAAGGACTGCTAAAATGAAGGTGGTCACATTTGGTATATTTGAACATTTATTTTGACATCTGCAATGTAAAGACTTTGACGTTGCTTTACAAAGAGTAACAGCACAGGACAGTGTCTCATAGAAGGCTGGAGGTTGCAACAATTACTCCAGCAATGAGATGAGTTCTGTTTAAATCACATCACCTGTGCCTCAGGACCTGCCATGGAATATATGTGACACTGCGCGTCTGAGGGGGCTTACTAACGGTGCACGTAACTTCACTCATGGTGCAAAATGCCTTGTTTCATAACAGCAACTTTAAGCTACTAGAACATTGTAGAATCAGAACAGTTACCCTCATAACTGTAAACAAACAACATCTGTAGTAATTTGGAACAATTTACTTCAACTTTGTCCGTAACACAGTGTCTCATGGCATGCTGGGAAATCTTCTTCTGCTGACTTCTTCTGCTCTTCTGAAATTTCACTGACAACAAAAATTTAACTCTTCTGAATTTGCTGTGTAGGTGCCATTACAGATGGCTTATTAGAGCAGATGGCTTATGCATACACCTCAGTTCCACCGATGATCCACGTCTTTATTGATATTTAGATTAGACGGGAGGTGTAAGAAGCAGTACATCCAACATGGCGGTGCTTCGGAAACCTGTGTGTGACGTCACTCAGGCTCTGTCCATTCTTTATACTGTCATTGGTCTAAACCTGTTGTCTGTCAGTGGACTACAGAATTTAAAAGAATAATAATTTGAAGCAACATAGCACATTTTCTTGTTGAAACTGGAAACATAAGGCTAGATATTTGACAACATTACAATCAACCTGTAGTTTTACTTAATTAGTAAGTTAATGCAGCATTCATTCATTGAATTCCACCACTTGAGGGCAATGAAAAGCTGTGAACTAAACACTGAAATATAACCACTTTTAAGGGAAATTCCACCAATTTTTGACATCAAAGTTTATGTACAGGCGTTGCAGAGTATTACTATACAGTTGTATAAAGCCTTTAGGGTTTCCAGAGGGCACTGTGTGTTTAATGAATGTCCTCAAGTGATGTCACTTGAGTCAGCATCGTTGGCTCTTAAAATTACAAGAAAGAAAATGTGAAAAATCTGTTGTTGTGGAAGTAAAACAAAACAAGCTAACCAGACCTCTGTAGCTACTCCTCAAGATTACATTGCCAACCAAACCATCAGCGCTTAAGTTGCATTGTGGTTAATGTAGGCGCCTGGTTTTGACAAGGAGCACGTGTTATAAGAATTATGGTTCTGCTGCATCGATTGTGATCCTTTTCTTTAAACCATCCATCGTGAGTCTGACAATGTTATAGTCCAATGTTAAATCAGGGGAGTTCACATTTACACATCCAGCAGACACGGCGACGTTAGTGTTCATTTGGAGTCATGTTTCTGTCCACCTGATGAAAGAAAGTCTAATAATAATTTTAGCTCTTTGTCTGTCTGGACAGGTTTTTTGTTAAAAGCTGCCTGCTGCTGATGAAAATGCTGAGAGCAGAGTATTCATGCCATACAATCACATTTGTAACTGTATATATAAAAATTTTAAACAGCAAATGACTTTTGATGGAAATGTATTGCTGAGTGTTTTTTATCAACATAATGAAGAAATGTTGTGTATTATCGTCTTACAAATATCAGTACCGAAATGTATTTTCAGCTTGTTTTCTTCAAACTGTTGGGTATCTGTAAATATTATAAAGAGTACGGTCTAGACCTGCTCTGTATGAAAAGTGTCATTAGATAACTTTTGTTATGATTTGGCGCTATATAAATTAAATTGAACTGAATTGAATTGAATTAAGGCTGTTTTGGCCTCAACCTCTCCTTCTGAGTGTGGAAGGAAGCATCTGACAAATACAAAGGACCCTATCTATAGCCAGTGTTTAGTTTATCCATTCTGGGCTACTGTAGAAACATGGAGGTTAACATGGTCTTGCGGTTTCTGTAGATATAAAAGTCTCATTCTAAGGTAACCAAAATATGATGATTCTTATTTTGAGGTGATTATAACACAGTGATGCAAATTATATTATATAATCCTATAATATTATATTCTGTAAATAGAGCGTTGTAAACACACACACTGGACCTTTAAGGTATCTTTGTCTTTATCATGGCACCCAAGAAATCTGACATGTATTGCTGATGAAGCAACACAGTTCATAGTTGAGCTTTTCACATCCAAAACCAAAATTTGTACATGTGGGGAGGTGTGCGCGATATCGATATCAGGGTGTGAATATTAAACAGCAGATCAAACCAGCTGAGGCTGCTGGGCACTGCAGATTCGAGGCCGTATCTTAATACAAATCATGGATGGTCGGTCCTTCCAAACGGATCACCGGTACATACGTTCAGATCTCAAAGATCTCAGATCCGCTTCATCTTTTCACAAGCAACGGCAGGCTTTGGAGGTCCTTCGTGCCTGGGTGACACGGCCGACGACATTGTTCATGGTGTGGTCCCTGCTAGTGAAACATACAGTTCTCATCAGATTATGAACCTGGCATCACATGTGGAACTGACTGAACTAAAAAACTGTACTAGTGGAAATGTGATTGTTTCTTATGGTTTTGTTCATGGATCAGAAAATCCTAAACAAAGAAAATAGAAATGAATTCAGGGAATGCCTCGAGAACCTGAAAGAATTTCCACCAGTCTGTTGTTTAAATCTACCAGTTAAACACACACATTTTGACACCCGCGTACACGAGAGGCTGCATGTGTCAAACCAAAGAGGAGAGGGGAGTGCTGCTCTCCCACAGACACAGAGAAAGGCGAGGCTGTAAATATTCATGGCGGAGCTGTCAGCGTGCCGTGCCTCTCTGCTGGCTCCTGTCACTCCATTGATCTCTCATACATGACATTCACGTCCAATGACCGCCCTGCCTCACCTCAATCATGTGAGAAGAGGTGCCCTTTTCTCCCACCTGCTTGATGTTAGTTCCTTCAGGAGACAGGAGCATGCTGATCATCCCCTTCATCATTATATGCATATTGGAGGATGTAAAACACTCCTTGCATTGTGTCTGTGATATTCAGGGCTTACTTTGTAGTCAGGTATTGAAGTTTCTGACGTTCTTGCTTCCTTAAATCTTAATTATTCTTCAGAGAAGGGCCGTGAACTTTGTCTGTTTTTTAAGGATGTAAAAATCAGCCATCATGAGTCTGTCTGTGACCCTTTGGGGTTGCAATGCATAGGATCTGTTGCAGCTACATTTTTTAGAGTGGTTTTCCTTCGCATCACACAGTTAGCTTCTTTGTTCTGTGGAACTGACACCAAAATTGAACATAAAATTGGCTGATCTCTGCATGAAAAGAGGTGAAATCAGGAACTGTGCAGCTTAACTGAATGTGCACTTAAACCTTGTAAACACACAAAAAAGGTTAATCAAGTGATCATTATAACGATGGAGGAGAAGGAGTTCCTCAGGCAAACAATGGAGAATCGTGACTAGTTGTTCAGAACACTGGGATGGGCATTCAAGTGTCTGATTGGCTGCTGCTAGTTCGACTAAATGTACTATGCTCTCTCCCATTCGCTGAACACAGGAAGCTGCAGGCACAATGAACAAATATTGGAGGAAAGAGGTTTCAAAACTTAACAATATAAAAGGTTGTTTGCAACACCAGGTCAATGGCTACCCTCTGTTTACATAATTGGATGGGATGTTGAATATTATTATGATCACATGGTGCCTATTACCTTCTCTTTCTCTATCATATGAAAACCCAGTATATATGAATATGCAAGTATTGTTCCATTATTGTTACACAAGCCTGGAGACCAGAATCTGTTCAATGTTGCTGAAACAAGTACATGGTGTAGTTTCAGTAGTCCAAACTGGTGCAGAGCTGGTGGTGGCAAAACCCAAAACTGGTGCAGAAAACGAGGCAGAAGTAGATGGCAGACAGGATTCTGGAGACACAGGGAGATTAGAGTCAGTCAGATAATCACAAAAGCAAAGGTCAAAAAAGGCCTTAGTGTTTGTTACCACGTGGGAGACTGAACGTAAGCAGGTGTCGGGGTGAGGTGGTGGCAGGTGAGAGAAGAAGAAAGAAGCTAGCGCTATAAATGAACTACACCACAGACACATGACTTCAGCGCCACCACCGCTAAGCTTTAAGTGTTCGGCATGATGATGTTTAATGTCCCAGACAACCTCTGTGGTCTCATTTAGCCACATGTTCATTCACGAGTCGGGGATTTCCTGATGTATTTTATGTCGCAGAACAAAACGTGAGGCATCACCAGATATCTAACCAAAAACCTTTAACTTTGAGACAAAAGGAGCAAAATAGTTAACATTTCTTGGTTTTAGGACTCATTCCTGCAGCTCTCTATGGAGATACACTATAACCATGACTTATTCAGCTTCAGGAACAAACCCAACGTTGTATAAACTATAGTTTTCCTTTAGGTTTGAAATAAAAAGGCTGCAGTTTTGTTGGTCGATTCAGACTGTTCCTCACATATTACACAGCCTCGATACTTGATCTCACTGAATGATAACCTGAAGCAATAAAATCACCTCCTGTGATGTCCAATTCCAGCTTTTCATGCACGGTTTATATTATCTGTTCAATCTTGTACTGTGAAAAGAGAGACAAACGCACTGCTCCTGAGGGGAAGACCAAGAAAATCTGATAGTCACGTCTGCTGTTACAGACCCTCGAGGTTCTTCTGAACATTTGCACTCCCGATAGCTGTACAGGAGCATGAGGAGTCACGTTTGCACAGAGTTCTCACTGATTCATGCTTTAATAAGACACAGACTATAATATCTGCACTGTATGTAACTATGTTTCAGTGCTCATGATTATTGATTTCTTGTGCACACTGCTACTTTTCTCAGGTAATAATTACCCGTCCACACTGAAAGGCAGCAGGCCTGCATAATTGCTTTCATGAGACCTTTATACACTCACTTTCACTGTGTTTTCAGCAGAACAATCAATACATTGATAGAACAGAACCTGTATTTACTGTTGCCCAGCAGAGATATTAAGATCGACGTACATTGCTGTACTTTTTTGCATTCAGTGTGCAGCGCCAGAGCCTCTTTGTATATCCTGATGTTCCTCTTACATCCCCTCTGGCCTCTGTTTTGGTCATGCTTCATGAACCCTGGCTGATGTACAGGTAGATCTCAGAGACGGTGGGCCGGGCAGACAGGGGCCACGGCCTGTTTGCAGAGAGGATGAGGAAATCTGTCATCATCCTCTGCGAGCCATTCCTCTCACGCTGCCTGGGAACTGGATGTTAATTGCCCCGAGAATTCATCCAAACAGAGACGCCGAGAAGTGCCACCGCTGACGGAGCTGTGAATCATGATGGCTTAGAAAGAAAGAATCTGCTTTTCTTCATGAAACTGAAATGAAAAGTTCATGAAAGTATGATTTCCCACTAGGTGTTGTTATTCTTCAGGTGTTATTCTCTGTGTAGTAACTCCATTATTCATCTATGCTGCA
Organism: Sciaenops ocellatus; assembly: GCA_033000465.1. Taxonomy (NCBI): domain Eukaryota; kingdom Metazoa; phylum Chordata; class Actinopteri; family Sciaenidae; genus Sciaenops; species Sciaenops ocellatus. The sequence goes on along the minus strand of CP136886.1, from coordinate 3,403,382 downwards.
ATATGCAGCTGTCTACAATACAGTCTGCACTATTTGTTATGTTACATAGAACAGGCATGTTGTGACTCAAAGCCAGCCTGCTTCCTTGACTGACAGTGTCATTCAGCGTATGAGGATGCATTCATGCACAAGACCCAGAATCATCTGGAGATTTTATTTACAATGTATTCAGTGAAATACTGGTGTCCATTCCACGAGGGTGAGTAAATTAAAGAGTTAATACGTAAATCGAGATGAAATAAACAAAAAGAAAATAAACACAGGAAGTGGAATTGAAACGAAATTGACAATCATAAGTTGTATGATTGTAACTTTTACCTTAAAAAACTTCCTCTTTAATTTGACACCAACTATGTGACATTTGTAGCTCTAAAACGGTTGTAAATAGATATTTCCTTCATAAGACCAAACAACAGTACAGCTACATGAGAAAAAATAATCACCCAGTTTATTTGTGGAATAGTCACCAGGACACAGTCAGTCCTCCCTGCAGACTCTTTGGTGAATTGTCCCCCAGAAAACAGCCTCTGTCTGGGCAAAATAAAATCATAGGAATCAACCTCATGTGGTATATGTCCATATCTGGTTATTGATGACAAACTATCTGTCCATACAAAGCACATAGCCTTGATTTCTGTGCTTTGATTCACTGGGAATGATTTTAAAATGAAGTAAAATAATCAGAGTCAGAGAAAAATATGGTATCTTTGTTGGAAAACTAAAAGAGACAGGAGGACTTTAATATGCTAAAGAAAACTAATAAACATCTTACAAGATGTGCAATATAAAACTAAATAATGCATCGTGCTACCTGGAACATAGTCCCCTCCAACTGTTGGAGACATGCAGGTGACTGGAATCTATATTTATGAATAACCATGTTCATATTGAATAAAGGGACTAGAAAACAATTTGAAATTATCTCAGTGCTGCTCGAGCATACCTGATGAGGCTAAACACTCACTCCAAGCTTTAATCCCTCATCAACATTTAACAAATACCGTGAGCTAAAGACAGATTTCATGGTCGTACAGTTTCAATATTAAAATCAAGCTTTTAAACATATTTTAAAAACTGTGTCTTGCAAATTAAACTCCAAACAAAGGCTGGCCTCAGCTACTCCACCGCTAAGTGCAGCAGATTTGCTGTTTGTCGACACTTCAGTAGTTCTTTTTGCCAGCTGGGAGATATCGGAGCTTTCACAAATTCCTTATGAGTCTGTCTCGGATTTAAAACTGTTGTTGAAGTTGAAGCTGAAGTGGACATTTTTTCCTCACTCCTCTGAAAGATATGATGTGAAGTGGAAAAATCCAGCCCTCACACTCCCGCAGAGTGTGTCAGAAATATACGCAATGTCAATTTCACATTGTACGAGTGTTAGGTGTCCGAATTAAGAGCCGATCCATGACACTGATACTGTGAGAGCAGCTTCTCTGATTCGATACCCACCGGGGACTGTTGTTGCATGACTCCCCTTTCTCTCCCTTCACCCCTCCCAACAGTCCTCTGTTGAATACAGGCTGGACTGCCATAAATGTGCTCAAATAATTGAAATGTAATTAGTTCAGAATTGTTAAGGTGAACAATTAATAAATTAGTTTTCTTTTATTCAAACTAGATTTTGCAGACTGTTTACTTCAGTACAGTAATGAGTACATCTTCATGTTGCAGGTGAGTTAACAGTCAGATGTGATTTATGATAAAGAAAATTAGAGCAGATAAGAAACAATGTTTTTCTTTTATATTAAGGTTCCAGTGCTGTCGTTTCTTTGTCCAGTGCCCATTTATGGGGATTGGCAGAATATGGCTCAAATGTGAATATAATATTCATAAGTATGTTTTCATTAGTCTCTCAAAGAGCCTTTTATGTTAAGCTAGAGCTTAAAGGCGGAACACTGAACCCACAATGCAGACCGCAGACAGGAATGGCTTAGAAGGTTTTATTTACAAGATGCAACAAGAAAAGACACAACAGGTAGGTGAGGTCCATGAAGGATCTTCAGGGCAGGATGGTGAAGACTGGCAAACAGACAAAAGCAGGCTTAGCGTGGCAAGCAGAGCAGGTGAGCATGGCAGGGCTGGAGGACAAAACAAACAGGCGTCTGGGAGGGTGAACTGAAGTTAAATACAGAGATGATGAGAGGCAGGTGTGAAAGCAGAGCAGGGCGAGGAAACACCAGGAAAGTACAGGCAAACTGAGCAAATCCTAACATTATATGTCTATGGAGGGAGTTGGTCCTCTTCTACAGAGTTCACCATGTTGAACCACCATGTTTCTACAGTATAGCAGGATGGAAAAACTAAACACAGGCACTGTAGTTTCTCCTACATGCTTGGAAGGAAAGTGAGGTGGACGGTATTCAGTTGGTTGCAATTTGCAACGTCACTGCTGGATGTCACTAAATCCTACACACTGGACCTTTAAAGAATAAGTCTGACTTTCAAATTTTTTTTTTACACTCAACATATTTTTCTTGATTTTTTTTTTTTAAAGTCTCAGAAATGTTGAACAATATGTTTTTACAAATTAAACTTATTAAATGAATATATTGGTTGGGGACTATTTTCAACAGCAGATTAATCTACATTTGGTGCTCTATAGTTAGTATATGTGGTACTGCGTAAAAATAAACTACAGTGTGTGTGTTTATGGTGATGAAGGAACATGCCAGCCAGTGTTTTCTATAGATTTTGGTCAGTAATGCGGCTCTGTAGCACAGATGTAGAGCATATTTCAGGTTTTGATACGCAGACTTTCATACTGACTTCAGAAAGAAAGGTTATTTTAGGGCAGGTGCAAAGTCAGGAGGTCTCAGAGCTGAACAGAATGAAACTTAATGGAGTCAGGCAGCTCCATCAGGAAAAAGAAAGATAGTTGTGCAGCAAATCCACCTGCAGGAGGAAACAGGGAGGAGCACCAATCAAAGGCTTCTCTGAGTCAAACCAGGTCAGGGGATGAAGAGGGAAAGAAACTTAGCAGGAGGGAGTTTTAACTCATTCTTTATCATTTGAGGATCTAGATGATCCATTTTATATATTATTGTTTAAGATGTGACAAGTCTGTGATTGTAACTGTGCTACAAATAAACTCCATACTGGCGTAGAGGCGAAGTGAACTCAGCTGACAGATAAGGACACAGCTTGTCCTGTATGCATCCTGGAGGCAGTTACTCCTCCTACTGTATGTTTAGTCAGCATGTAGACGGAGCCTGTCCCAAGGACAACACACCAACATCACCAGGCGCTGAAGTAGCTACTGTACAAGCAAACGGTCAGAAATCAATTTGTTAACTGACACAAAGTAAAAGCCATCAGCAGGTTCGTCCCAGCAGGGGAAACGATTAAGATAAGCATTTTAAAGCAGGCATGTGTTAGAGCAGAGAAGGCTGAGCAGAGGCCGACTGTAGATTTAAGAACACGTGTGATAATCCTGCAGGATGCTGCGGTACTAAGACCACCTTTAGTTCTGTAGATTGTGTAGCTACTTTATTGAGCTTATAGACACACACAGTACAGAAGGAAAGTGCTGAGATATGCCAGGCTGACAGCAGAGTAGGAGCAGCAGGGCTGGATGAGAGGGAGGTTGGTTTCTAGGTTTGTCCCAAAATCAAAGGGAAAGTGTTCAGTAAAGTCAAGAAAGGAATAATGATCATTTAAATATGTCTAAAAAAATGTTTAAAAATGGGCAACATTACATTTTTTCTAAATGTATTTTTTATGCAAATAAGTAGAAAACATAATTCAAGGAGACAGATTTGTATAAATGCACACTCACAGTTACTGTGTGCTGATACAAATACAGTATAGGTGTTGTTTTTATTATGTTCTCTCTCTCTCTCTCTCTCTCTCTCTCTCTATATATATATATATATATATATATGGGGACTGACTCATTCTGTAGCCAGTCTTAAGTCTTAAGTGGACATTCGAGGAACTGCAGTTTTTGGCACTTCTGTGATGGATTCATAGCCACAGAAGTTATTGCTTGGTTTAATCTGATTCGTGACTCAGTGGTTAGACTGCCACCAGCAAACTGGGGTCTTGCTGTGTGGAGTTTGCATGTTCTCCTGTGTGGTTTCCTCTTGGTGCTCTGGACCAACCACCAAAGACCACCACCAAGTGCGTCCATCTATACATGTGTAGTCCCTCTGACAGAATAGCAACATGTCCAGGATATACCCTGCCTTGGATAGACTCTAATCCCCCATGATGCCTCAGAAGGACAATCTGAAACCGTCTGGATAATGAATGAATTGGAGTTTGTTTTTCACGTCATATCAGTGTTGCAAATGACAATATATGCACTAATTCTTTCATTTCTGCTTAACTCAAGCTAATGCTAGAAAGGCTGGGATCTTTCTGTGTGGAGTTTGCATATTCTCCCTGTGTCTGCATGGGTTCTCTCTGGGTACTCTGGCTTCCTCCCACAGTTCAAAGACATGACCTTAACAGGTTAATTGGTGACTCTAAATTCCCTGTAGGTGTGAATGTGAGTGTAAGTGTGTTTGTCTCTATGTGTCAGTCCTGTGAAGAACTGGCGACTTGTCCACGCTGAAGTGGGGTATCCCCAAGATAGGCTCCAGCTCCACCATGACCCTGATGAGGATAAGCGGTTACAGAAAATGGATGGATGTTCAATTGGATGCTAGTGTGGACCCAGCTGCTAAAATGCTGGACCCTACATTTCCCATAGTGCAACAACTTGGCAGTATCTTTTGATTGACTTGACTTTTGCTGCGATGCACTGGACTCAGAACTCAGAAAACTCAAAAAACAAGGACAATGGAAGGGTCAATGGAAGAGTCATTCAAGAGGGAAACTCAGAAGTCTAAAAGTAAAATCCGTCCAGCCATTGACATACCTGACATCAGAGCAACAAAGCTACTATATCGTCTTTGTGTTACCGTTCAGTTGATTTATGCCTGATCAGAGATCATTAAATATTCATATTACTGTGCATGTATGTTAATGGGAGTTACAACATGGAACCGGATGTAGCGCTTAAATGATTAAAACGATTGTGAGACAATGACCTAAAGAGGAAAACAACGACAAAATGAAGAAACTCATTGTTTAACTGGAGGGATATTTGCTTTAGATCACAAATAAGGATTTTGGCAGGGTGTCATTTTGATTTATGGATGTCAAACATACCTTAATAAGTCACAGCTTTGGTAAATTCAGGTTGCCAAGATCCTATCTTCCATATCCAGAGTCTTTCAACGGGGGATTTCAGCTCAATGGCTTTAATAACATGCATGAATGGATAGGCTTTTTTTTTAAAGATGGAAAATTGTTGCAGCCATTTTTTCCTTCCCCCTCCTCTTTCTGCTATTAGCAAGCAATCAATGGCCAATTGCCTTTTTAATGCTTTCTCCTGGATCTTGGTGAAAGTCAGACACACTTCAGGGTATCCACCTTAACTTCCTCCATGGCTGCTCCTTCATTTCTGCTCAGAAGTGGGTACAAATAATAAAGATAATGTTCGCTGAGTAATGATTTCCCATTTTATCCTTACTTGTACTCCGTTATTAGTTAGATCAGTATGGCAGTGAAAATTAATTTTCTTTTCACTTAGAGGGGACATTACCATGATTAATTTCAGCATGGAGTGGAAGAAACTGGAGGATTGCTGCAATATGAGGAGTGAAATCAATTTACTCTGATGTGAGAAGAGCCGGGGAATGTGGGGCATAAACAAGTATGAAATTACCCTCTCTGTCTTCTCTTCTAACAGGAAGAGAGCATCATTTGGCAAGGGCCTTTTGTGCCAGAAATGTGACCCTCGTTGGCCTTCATTGGGATGAAAGGAACTTGGAAATGAAATTCTCTCTATCTATCGGCCATTATTTCAATATCACATACACCACTTGTGTCGCCAGCAACTGGAAAATCAATTTAGAGGCAGAGATAAAGAAAGAAAAAATCCAATTCACTGCTGTTTCTGTTTGGCTTTACATTGTTGATTCTATGTGTAACCAAGCTGTAAGTCCAGGGGAAGTTTTTCTGGTATTACTAAATACCAAAAAACTTTCACCAAAGAATATACAGTACATATAAAGGTACTTTAGCTACATCAAGAGGGTTCTACATTAACACAAAGACCAGGAGAATCTACAAAGATAGAAACTTCTCTTTCTTCTTGCATGCTCTCCTTACAATGCATTAAAAGTAAATACAGAAAAAAACTACAGAGTCAACAAAACATATACATGCACAATATATGTAGATACATATACATGAATAACCCCTCTCATCTCATCGAAGCTCCCACAGCCACCCTGAGCAGGACAACTTGATCAATCATCCCTAGCCGACCAGGAAATGGTGTCGTGCTCATTGATGGTTGGCTCTGCTAGTTGGAGAAACAATGGAGCCAATCAGAGCTTTGTACGCGGGATTACCAGGCAACCAGTCTCTGCTGAGATGATGATGAATATGACTTATGCGTGACAACTGATACGACCAAGTTAGACTGGGTCTGTCCCAGTTGGGAGCAGATAAAATTATGTGAATCAGAGTGATTTTTTTTAAACATATTTGTAACCAACATCAACGACAGATTATGCAATCTGTTTGACATTCAAAGGTGTTCCAAGTAGATGAAAAGTTTTACCTGAAGTTAGCTTTACAGAGTTCACTCACCTCCAGTTCTCCCTACAGTCCAACACATCTCTCCACGCAGAATCTCCAAACTCTGAGCTTCTTTACTCCTTCTTTGGCCTTTTCAGCACAAGCTGTGCTGCTGCTTGTAACAATGCAAGCTGCTTCCATGTTTGTTTTTGGGACAGGAACGCATGACAGTTATTCACACTGGATTTACCAGGTCGTCTACTGTCACAGCTCCAGTGGTTACTGAGCAGTCATTCAGTGTCTAGTCTAGTGTATTTATTCAGTCATAGAGTTTGTGCTCCTTTCTGACTAGCAAACACTAAAAAAATCTGTGCGAGTTGGTGGAAACAATCTTTCATCTCTGTAACTCTCAGTTCGTCTTCGTGTTAGTCCCAAGTGTAAGACAGCCAGCTGCTGGCTGGAGCTTCACATTTATCATGCATATATGAGAATGGTACCAATCTTCTTATCTAATTCTTGACAAGAAAGCATACTTCTAAAAATGTAGAATTAGGGGTGGCCTGCTGGCCCAGGTGCCAGCCATGAACCGCAAATTCAGGAGTTCACCATCCAGCTCGGGACCTTTGCTTATCTCTCTACTGCTGACCATTGAATAAAAGCCCAAAAAACAGTCATAATAATAAAAGTTTAACTATTCCTTAGAGGTGAAATTATCAAACAAACAAACACAAAGCAGTTGATGCACATAAGAATGGAGTTTATGGGGCCCAGGTGCCTGCTTTGTCCTGTTGGTAAACTAGCCGTGTTTAAGCACACAGGTTGTTAATGTTTAATAGTCTCTGGTGGAGAAGTAGTGAACTTTAGAACTGAATTAAATGTTTGGTTGTTCTGATCATAAACCCTTATTTTCTCTTCCAGTAAAACACTGAATATTGATCACACGCATACATACATTTATCCAGCCCAAATGTCAAATGAAAGAATAATTAACTCCCCCTGTTGGATCCCCTCACATTCCTAAGGTATCTAAAGGTACACATATCTTCTGATGTTTATCTTTCTGTTACAAACTGTTGTTTGGATATTTGCGTAAATCCATTCAGTTCTACTTTCACAGCTACTCTTTTGTTTGAAACATACACCACATGTGTATGGAGAAGAACACATCACAAACCTCCACAGTCTGCCCTACAGTTACCTCTCAGTGGGATAAGGTAGTTATAACGGTCCCCAGTGCAAGCTAATGTGATAAGCCCTAGCTACCGGAAAACATATCTTGTTGTCACATGATCAAATAGAGACTTGGCATTGGACAACATCATCAACAACATTAAAGCAGTACCACAAGGGAGGACTGGGCATCAGCATGGCTTTGATTTGGTCGTAGGACATCGGTAAAATGTCATGTTAAAGGGAGCTTTAGTTTAATTCAGACTGCTATATGTTTATTTCTGAACGTTTTGTCAACGCTACAGGAACACCAGGGTATGATAAGGTTGTTGACTGCAGTTAGTTTGATTAATGGTTTCATAATGTGTGTATTGATTACTGACGGCAGCTGATCAGGCTAATTATCAGCTAATTGTATTCAGTTTGTAACATCTGTATGTAGTCAATGGTCACCACTTGTCTGTGTACTCACGGAATGTGTCTCGTCCAATAAAATTACTTGGTTGGAATAAACTAACATATATTGAGTGAAGATCAACATATGAGAAAAATAAAGATAATGACAAATTATTTATTTAATGGAATTATGTTTGGTTCATAGTTGAATGCAGAATAAGATGGGTTTGCAGCTGCAATTTTAATTTAACACAAAAAGTCAACAACCACCACTGATGTCTTTCTCTGTACCTAATAAGTCGTCCTGAAACCAAATTGTCTTTGTAAGTTTCTGCTAAATCACATTTCATCACAAGCCTTCGACCTAATGAAGACAAATGAAGAGTAGTAATCCTCATGGCCAAGTTAGAGTCCAGAGACTGGACCTCAAGGCTGAACACAGAGACTGAACTGAGCCCAGTGTAGCGTCATCCCTCACACATGCTCTGAAAGGCATGTAGGCCACAGAGGAGCCTCTGTCCTTGGCTACCAGCTGTTACAGCTGGACACTCAAAGTCATCTCACTTGACAGATCAAGATGGATGGCTCAAATCTTTGTCTTATCTTGGCATGCTGAGGATCTCCACCGCAAGTCCAATGAAGACAGATGGGCACCAACACGAGCTGATTTGGGGGACGCTCTGTGCCATCCCTCAAGTGGACGGAGGCCTGAGGACCGTCGGGGCGGACAGGCTGATGTCCTTGGCCGTGGGGGTGACTCGAGCTCTGTGTCTTCAGGGGATGAGGGGGACGGATGAGATGGACTGCCATTGTTTTTCATCAGCTGCACTGAGGCGGAGCATTGATGTATGACGGAGAGCTTTCCTCTTGGTCTGGAGGATCGATAGTGTGAGATCTGGCAGAGTTGGGGAGGGATCTTACGAATGGCAAGCTCAGTGCGAGTGAGCTGAGAGTGATGGTGGGTCTTCCTCCCAGGCCCTTCAGACGCCGGGGAGCAACTGAGGCTGTGATTACATATGGAACAGAACACAGCAGCCTCTGAAAGGCTGCACTCCTCAGTGGGCTGAGCTACTTTCTGCAGAATGTGAAAGCACTTGAGAGCAGTCCGTCTCTCCTCTGAAGTTTTCTCTGTTGTTGTCAGCTCATTCAGTCAGTTCTTGTTTTCTTATAAAAATTTGGGGTTTTGAATTTGTTTTTTTGACCTCGACTGCTCGGCGAAGTCTGAAACACAGTTATGATGAAAATACAGCTGACGGAGTCAGAGGACGCAAAAAGCACTGCCTTAGAGAACACATGCTGTGTCCTCTAAGGGGAATGGTCTTTTCATTATTTTATAAAATATTTTAGGATTTTATGACTTTGAACTCAACTTATTCAACATTTCGTCATTTCACATCCCAGTCGCTGTATGTCTTAGCCTGGTTTTAATCATGTTCAGCATATGATAAGGAATTTTAGCTCTGAATTAAGAGAATATAACATACTTATATAACAGATTTAGACTCTTGTCTATACCAGCATTAATTAACAAAATACTCCAATTTAGAGGTGTGGTTGAGCTGCAAAATTTCAGCTGCATGAATTCATATTATTACACCTTTGTCAAATACACATATTCTATTAAATGAACATGGCAGATATGTTTCCTTTGATCTATCTGATTTATTACAACCAGTAAAAATTACACAAGTAAGCAAGTTGGAAAGGTTCGCTGATCATTGAAGTACAAATGGGCTGATTGATGCCCAAAGTATCGATACAAAGTCTTTGAGTATCGATACTAGCGTCAGTAGGATTAGATGTCAGATGTCAGATGACATACTGACATAAACACATAAACATTACCCTAAATTTCACCAGGCATAGCTGCAGTGTGTTCGTGACTGCAGTTGTTCACGGCCGTTCTAGACGATGCTTGTGATTCCACCAGAAGCGTCCCAGAATTGGCTCTCCATTCGGCTCTGCAGCTGTTCTATATTTTACGGATACCGTGGCCAGTCTATTTTCAATATTTCAAAATAAAACACCCTGTGCAGACTGTGCCAATCATAAAAACAGACAAAGGGGAAACAAATCTATTATGTAGCTACTGTAACTTACTCATGGTAGAAATCTGAGCAAGTTCACAAAGTCTGGCAAGCAAAACGCTTCTGAAATGCTTCTGGTGGGATATGAACCATCGTGACGAACGAACCAAAATAGTGTTGCGGCCACAGCGTCACAGAGCCATGCCTGGTGGAATTTAAGGGTTAGTGCTGCAATATTTGCCCAGGGAGATTAAAGTTAGACAAGATCCACAAAAGAGTTAACAGAAACTCATAAAGTTGGCCGCTGTTGTTTTTAGTTTTTAGTTTTGAGTCTGGAAGATTGAGCTGGTCTTATATATGTGTATATATATATATATATATGCAGAAGAATCCAAACCATGCCACAGTTAAATGACATAAAGAGACATTCACACAGTGTTGTCAGATTTAAAGGCTAATTCTGATAATTTAAATGAAAATCTTTAATATTTAGACTTATTAATTGGACAATATATTAATTTAAACTAAGAGGAACTTTTCTCCAAAATCATATCTGGGTGGTGTGGAGTTGGCTTTAAAAAAAAGAAATGATCTCTGAAAGTCTTTTGGTAGCCTGTCGGCACATTTGTTCAGGTGGTGTGGTGGTGCTGGGGGGATTTGGAGTTATGAACTCTGTATTTCTAAAATCCTTGCTGTGGCTTTAGTCTGTAGAGACTGCAGGTTTCTGATGCCAGAGGAGATTGTTGATAGTGACGTCTCATAAAATATCTAGCAAAGTCTGGAGTTACCAAAGAGAAATTATGTGAGCGACACTGACTGCACTGTCTATACAGAGTTAATTAAAACTTCTGTTTTCTGTGCCTTTGATTGACTCATTTACACTACAGCACTTTTATCTAGTTTATTGAATTCAGGTCAACTTATTATAACTTACTATGATGTTATTTTTGTAAAATGATTAAAAAAGTATATTACTCAAATTCATTCTACTTTAATTAAGATTAGTGCCTTTCCAAAGGTTGTTCTAATGTATTTCTCTGCAATATGTAAAGCACTTTGAGCCCAGTGCACTTTGAGTTTCCTCTATAGTTTCAAGTTCTTTTGAACTGAAATGTATTTATGTAAGCTGCTACAATGTGTTCAAGTGTGCGATAGCATAATGAGAATAGAAAACCTAGAAATGGTTATCATGAAAGTAATGAGTAAATAAGTTAATAAGTAGTAATCTTTTATTTTTTTATTGTAATGAAATGAAATAATTAATATTAATGAGGCAGTCTGAGGCAGTGTCCTCATTTAGTATCCTAGTGGTCTGAGGGGTGAAGCTTGTCCTGAACCACTCCTGGTCTGGTGTCTATAACCTTCTTCCTGATCACAGCAGGGAGAAAAGGCTGCTATCCAGGTGGTTAAGATCCTTAAAGATTCTTCTAACCTAATTTTTTCAGCGTCTGGTATGGTTGTCTTTTAGGCAGGCAGGTTCGATGGTGCAGTATAGAAATTCCTCAGTATTTGACAGGAAACCTGGATTTTCCTCAAGCGTCTGAGGTGAATCAGTCTCTGTTTTGCCTTTCTCACCACAGAGTCAGTATGCAGCATCCAGGTCAGACCCTCTGTGATGTGGACACCAAGGTACTTGAAGCTCAGGACCCACTGATATCCCTCCTTCTTCCCAAAGTCCAAAGTCTTTGGTCTTGCAGATGTTCAGGAGAAAGTTGTTGTCTTGACACCAGTAGGTCAGGTTCTCTACTTCCTTCAGATAAACCTTTTTATTGGTCTCAGTGATGAGGATCACCACAGCTGTGTCATTAGCAAACTTGACAATGGTGTTGGTACGCTACATAGTCATACTGTACCTGCAGGGGACTCAAAACACAGCCCTGGGGTGCTCCGATGTTATGGACAATTGATTTTAGAGCCCATTTGGAAAGCCAAGATGTTAGCTTGAGTCCAAAACACACCAACAACCCCCAGCATGAGAGGAAAACCATGCTGGGTAGAGGTATGTGTGCTGCAACCAGTTCCACTGAAAATCAATGAAAAGGCACAATGGTGGGCCAGAGGACGAAGACACAACATCACGTGACTGATGTCCTACACCTCACATGTCATCTGTCTGACAGAAAATATCATAAAATGAATTTACGCAAGGGCACCAGCTTATTCAAAGGAGCATGTCACAGTGTTTTGAGCACTTTATGACATTCAGTCAGTGTTTGATTAATGTTCAGACATTTAACCATAAAACAAAATGAAATAGACTCACATTTTCCCCTGTGACTGTCACCAGACAGTCACTTCAGTATGACCAATAGGAGCAGAGGGACAGCGTTCAGTCGGTCATCATGTCTGCTCACTGCTGGATAGTGAACTGCTAACCTGGCAGAGCACACTTGAACCCTGACACAGACGGTGTGAAAACAGTGCAGCTTTGAGGATCAGCGCGCCATTTCAACTTGCTGACTTGTGTCGTTTTTACTGGAAAGTCGTGAGAGGCCTTAATAAATCAATTAGATTAAAAGAAACAGATCTGTCATGTTCATTTAATAGCGTCTTGGACACTGTTAGTGTTCAACGAGGGTGTCATAACATGGATTGATAGAGCTGAAACGCATTCAGAGGGATTGATGGGGTTTCATTTGATTTCATTACTCTGGATCAGCGTTCAGAGGACCAAATGATGTGCAAGAACAAGTCACAAGTCATCTTTGGAGTGGGCTGACTTAATTCCAGCTCACCCTCTTTCTGTGGTGTGTAAGCATGACGGACAATTAACTTGATAGATTCTGAGAGTGGAGGAGGACTCCTGTGATCGACTGCAGCATGGACTTTAAGTGTATCTCAGTAAAGATCAAAGCACATACAGTCACAGTGCATACAGATGTGGCCACCACATTAAAATTACATTTTTCTGCTTTTTTTTTTTGCGTCTGTTAGAGAGCTGTGTGATGACCAGTGGGCAGGGAACTAATGCAGGTAGTTGATTTCCTTCTTTCAACTTTTGTCTGTAATGCATTGGTTCTCTGACACCCCACAAAGAAAGAGCTCTATTACATATTTAGATAATAATTAAGCATAAGACATGCAAATTTGCTGTTTCTAATTTATAAACACGTGGAGACAAAGAAAAAACAGAAGATGGCACTGGTAGAACCAGCAGAAACACCTGGAGCTTCTATTATATATGAACGAGGTAAAGCTGTAACTCTTTTGAAACCTTCTATGTGTTACAGCTCAGTTTGACAATGACAGGAAAATAAACTGGTTAAGGTTTTTCTACCAGGAGCTCTGGTCCTGTACATTTAGACAGTAATAATAAGATTGTACTCAGTTTATAGCTGAGATCTGGGAACTTGGCATCACTAAAAAGAAAAGCAAGAGACGTTAGCAGTCTGATGGTCAAACAGGTTGGAACAATCTCAAGGTTCAAGAAAAAATAAAGTTGAACTGTAAAATCACCACCCACCCACCCACAGCTGTCGTTGCAGAGATCTGTATTGGTGTATAAGTTCATGAAAACATGCTTGTGGTAATATATTGTCACTGCAAAGATGATCCATCAGAATGAACTGATTTTCTTATGGTTTGATTCAACAGGTATAGACTGTAGAATGAACAAAAGGTAACTTTAAGGACAGACAAAAAATAACAAAAGGCATCTAAAAAACAAACCTTATCCATTCATCCCAGATAAATCCAAACAACAGAAGTCCAATTACAGAAAAAGAATTCAGAACACAGATACGAGGAGCAGGAGCAGGAGCAGGAACGCTGGGAGACACACTAAGTCAAAGCAAAGCAGGACTAAATCCAGGAGAACTGACAGGTGACACGGAAAACAGGCGGGAAAAAGACAAAGACAGAAAATTAAGTAATGCAAGACACATGAGAAAAGACTCTTTCAACATAAAACAGGAAATACTAAACTAGAAACCCAAAACCATGACGGATTTACAGACACAGAGACAACACAGAGTAAGAGAGAATAAGCAGCTCTCGGAAATGTCAGCTAGAATTGATTGACAATGTATACATTAAATGTTAAAGAACATTAAACTTAAATATTCTTTAAGTTAAGTTGTTTAAGAAAGCAGCCCTCTGAGTACCTTTTCATAGTCATATCAGCACATCATTCACATGCAAGCTTCATTCTAGCTCAGAAATTCAATATCATCACTATCATACTTTTGGTCTCGGTCTGGCTCTAGTCTGTTGTGACCATTCATCACGTTGTGCAGACCCACAGTGTTTAAAAGCTTGTGTCCGTGGTGAGCTGGATCACCCGTAATCTTTCCTGCTGGAAGGTCCAGAAGGGATGGTGGATTACAGCCGATCACCTTCTCTGCAGAGCGAATGACACGCTGCAGTCTGTCATTGTCCTTGGCAGTGGCAGCAGTGTACCAGATGGTGATGGAGGAGGTGAGGATGGATTCAATGATGGAGGTGTGGAAGTGCACCATTTGGCTGGTTGAGCTTTCTTCAGCTGACGCAGGAAGTACATCCTCTGTTGTACTTTGTTGGCGATGGAGCTGATAAACAGCTCCCACTGAGGTCCTGAATGATGATGGTTGCCAGGAAGCGTAAAACTTCAGTGTCGACTGGTGAGTCACACAGGGTGATGGGGAGCAAAGTGAGGCTTGGTTCTTCCTGAAATCCAGAACCATCTCCACTGACAAGTTATTTAGTCGCATCAGGTCACATGATGGTTTACCTCTACCCTGTTGTGTCACTGTCAGACCTACTGGATCTGCAGGGTCAAGGTCTCACTTTCAGAGCAGAGAACAAACACAGGCCATAGTCTGCATATCTGAATGCAAGCATTTATGTCTGCTCTGTTTGTTTGTCACTGTTCAATGTATTGCTAAGCATGTAATTCATCTGATAATTATCTGCAGAGAAATTAAGGATGGAAATGAATTACCGGCATGAGTTGTTCAGCGTTGCGTGCTGTCGTGTTATGTGCATCACGTTCCACACCAGCAGCCCTGTCACTTTCTCTCAAGAGTTATTGGCATCTAACAATATCCGAGAGAAATACGATGAAGAAATTGGTCGCGGGGCAACAGAGCATGACAATCAAGATCCATTTCCCTTCACTGCGGCCTTGTATACCAAGTAGCCACACCAGCGCCTGACGAGCTGAGTCATGACCTCATGAAAAATGACAACATGAGCCTTGTGTGCGTCTCCAACACTAAAACTTGTCTGATGTGAGTGCAAAGAATCATCAAGCTGATTCATGATGTGTGGAGCAAAGCATCAAGTTCATGGCCTGGGTGTGACCTTTGTATAAAATGAGTTTATATGTCAGCAACTGATGCTAACATTGTACTGAAGTAACTGCAAACTGTAGCTGTAACAAGAGTTACAATGATAAAATGGCCAATGAAATAACAGACCTTTTTGGAAAAACATTCCAGTAAAGAATGTTAAAGTAGAAGTGTGTAGGATTTAGTGGCATCTTGTGGATTATTATTTTCAGGTGATCATACACAAATGAAGAATGTTATATTCTATTTATGCTATTCTGTAAATAATGTGTGTGTTTCTGCTAAAACTGTCATGTCCAAGAAAAAGTGTTAAGTTAATTTATTCTGTATGTCTCGTGTCTATGTTGTCTTGTGATTTCCTGTTTTATTTTGGTTCCACTTCCTGTCTGTGTCCATTGTTATTAGTTTTACTTTCCCTCTTTGTCTGTTTTCCCGCCTTTAGAATTACCTGTCTCCGCCCTGATTGTTTCCACCTGTGCCCTTACCTTGTGTGTATATATAGTCCATGTCTCCCTTTGTCCTGTGCCAGTTCGTCTTGTCTCATGTCAGAGAACCAGCGCTTTGTCCATTGTCAGGTCTTTGTTTGGCTTCACTTTGTTTTGATACTTTGTCCTAGAGTAATTTTCTGTTTGTTTCCTTTTCATAGTATAGCCTTGCAAGAGTGATTTTCTGTTTGTTTCTTTTTCATAGTATAGCCTCACAAGAGTGATTTTCTGTTTGTTTATCTTGTTTTTCTTAGTCTAGCCTTAGTTTTGTGATGTCTTGTTTTCTGAGATTAGTGTAGAGTTTTTTCCTCTGTTAAGAGTGATTTTTGGTTTTGTTTTGTTAAATAAACCTTTATTTTGAAACTTTGGTCTCTGGAGTTGTGCATTTGGGTTCGGGTCCATAGTTCGGTCGTGACAGAACGAACTGGCCAGCATGAATCCAGCCAACTCAGACCACCTGACGGCAGCCATTCGCTCCCAAGGCGTCCGCCTTAACCAGCAGGAGGACCAGATGTCCGCCCTGCAACAGGGAGTGAAAGTGCTGGCAGACAGTCAAGAGGAGTTCAGGTCTGACATGACAGCTCAAGTGACTCTCTTGACCACCCAGATTCATCAGATGCTTGCTCACCTGACCAAAGACACCTCAGCCACGCCTTCCCCGGCGACCGCCGTAGCCCCACCAGCCCCGGGTGCCCATGCCCTGGCTCCCCGTCTCGCTCCACCTGAAAGATTCTCCGGTGAGTCTGGAGAATGCCGGTCGTTCATTGTGGACTGTGAAATGCACTATGAACAATTGCCATCAGCCTTCCCCACAGAAAGATCCAGGGTGGCATTCATGATCTCCCATCTAACTGGGAGAGCACGGGCCTGGGCTACAGCGGAATGGTCCCGTGGGTCGCCGATCTGTCAATCCGTGGATCGGTTCACAGAGGCGTTAAGGAGAGTTTTCGATCCTACCACGTCAGGCAGAGAGACAGCACGCAAGTTGAGCAGCATCAGGCAAGGCATGGACTCTGTCTCTGATTATGCCATCCGCTTCCGCACCTTAGCCACTGATAGCGGATGGAATTCCACGGCACTGTATGACGCATTTATCAAAGGACTGTCTGATCCTATTCAGGATTTATTGGTTCCCCTCGATCTGCCTGAAGATCTTGACTCTGTGATCGCGCTAGCGGTCAGAACTGACCACCGCTTGGCTGAGCGGAGAAGGGACAAGTCACAAGCTACAGTTTCCCGGGACTACGCCAGAGGTCGTCCTTCGTCTGCTTCCCACGGTTGGAGGGATCCTCTCCGTCCGTCATCACCAGCTCCTAGGACAGCAGAGCCCCCCAGCGGCACGGAGGAGTCCATGCAGCTAGGAAGGGCTAAATTGTCCGCAGAGGAGCGACGACGACGCCTACAGGAAGGGAGGTGCTTCTATTGTGGGAAACAGGGACATCTGCTGGTAGCATGCCCAGTTAAGGAGAAAGCTCACCAGCTGAAGGAGGGGTTCCGGGTGAGTCACACCTCCACCACTGACAGCCCCTCACGCTCTTTAACCGACATTCAGGTAAAACACAAAGACATCACAGTTTCTCTGGGGGTATTAATTGACTCTGGGGCTGATGAAAGTTTCATGGATTGGAGTTTTGCTCACAAACTGAATGTTAAGACTGAATCTCTACCTCAGCCCTTGGAGGCTAGTGCCCTAGATGGCAGCTTCATTTTTAAGGTAACCCATGTAACTGAACCAGTAGAAGTAGCAATCGAGGATCATCATGAACTCATGTCATTCCACCTGATTAACTCTGCCCAACACCCTCTGATCCTGGGATTCCCCTGGCTCAAGAAACATAACCCCCACATTGACTGGTGTTCAGGGAAGGTTATGAGATGGGGAGGACCCGGGGTAGAAACAGGGCTTGAACCGAACAAGAAGGTGGAAATTGGGGTGGTTGCTGACCTTAATTCTGTTTCTGTTCCATCCCTCACAGACTTAAAGGCCGACTGGCCTGACCTGACCTCCATTCCCAGGTGCTACCATGATCTCGGGGAGGTATTCAGTAAAAGTAAGGCCACGTCACTACCACCCCATCGACCTTATGACTGTCCTATTGACCTCATCCCAGGGGCACCGATCCCCAAGGGGAGGTTATATTCCATTTCTGGTCCAGAAAAGATTGCCATGACTGAGTACATTGAGGCATCCTTAAAAGCAGGACTCATCCGCCCCTCATCCTCCCCTGCAGGGGCAGGGTTTTTCTTTGTAGGGAAAAAAGATGGTTCCCTGAGACCCTGTATTGACTATGGACCACTAAATGACATTACCATTAAGAATCGATACCCTCTCCCTCTCATGTCATCTGCTTTCGAACAACTGCAACAGGCCAAGATTTTTACAAAGCTTGACCTGAGAAACGCATACCACCTGGTCCGCATTCGAGAGGGAGATGAGTGGAAGACTGGGTTTAACACTCCTTCTGGGCATTACGAATACCTGGTGATGCCATTTGGACTGACCAATGCCCCTGCAGTCTTTCAGGCACTAATCAATGACGTACTGAGGGAATTCCTCAACCAGTTTGTGTTTGTCTATTTGGATGATATCCTGATCTTCTCCCCAGATCAAGACTCTCATGTTGGTCATGTCCGCCAGGTTCTCCAGCGCCTACTGGAGAACCAGCTTTATGTGAAAGCAGAAAAAAGTGAATTTCATGCCGAATCTGTGTCATTCCTGGGCTTCATCATAGCCCCTGGGCAGATACAAATGGACCCGGCTAAAGTTAGCGCTGTGGCTCAGTGGCCTACACCTGATAACCGCAAGAAGGTCCAGCAATTTCTGGGCTTTGCTAACTTCTACAGGCGGTTTATCAGAAACTTCAGCGCAATAGCTTCTCCTCTCCATGCTCTCACCTCTCCTCAGGCTCCGTTCCTGTGGTCTCCTCAAGCCGAGGAGGCCTTCACCCGGCTCAAGGGGATGTTCACCACTGCTCCCATTCTCACGGTTCCTGACCCCAGTCGGCAGTTTGTGGTGGAGGTGGATGCCTCCAA
This sequence comes from Sciaenops ocellatus, assembly GCA_033000465.1. Lineage (NCBI taxonomy): Eukaryota > Metazoa > Chordata > Actinopteri > Sciaenidae > Sciaenops > Sciaenops ocellatus. Next base: position 3,384,431 of record CP136886.1, on the reverse strand, counting down.
CGAAGGAGTAGGGGCTGTTCTCTCACAGCGCTCTGCCAAGGATCACAAGCTGCATCCTTGTGCCTTCCTGTCCAGGAAGCTTTCACCAGCAGAACGGAACTACGATGTCGGTAATCGCGAACTGCTTGCCGTTAAGATAGCATTGGAAGAGTGGAGACATTGGTTAGAGGGGGCTCAACATCCATTTGTGGTCTGGACCGATCATAAGAACCTTGAGTATATCCGCAAGGCCAAGCGTTTGAACTCCCGCCAAGCCAGATGGACTCTGTTTTTTAACCGTTTTGACTTTGTTTTGTCTTACAGGCCGGGGTCCCGGAACACCAAGCCTGACGCCTTGTCTCGTCTGTTTGACCCCAGGCCTGCTGCCAAAGAACCTGAACCCATCCTGCCACTGCACCGTGTGGTAGGAGCGGTGACATGGCAGATAGAAGCAGAGGTGAAGCGGGCTAATGGTGAGAACCCTACACCTAGTGGTTGTCCGGCAAATCGCCTGTTTGTTCCTGTCACTGTACGTCCACAGGTGATTCACTGGGCTCACACCTCTAAGCTCACCTGCCATCCGGGAATCAATAGAACCATGTATGCCATACGGCAAAGGTTCTGGTGGCCCTCCATGGAACATGAGGTCCGAGAGTATGTGGAGGCATGCCCTGTCTGTGCCCGAAACAAGACCTCCTCCCATGCTCGGATGGGGCTGCTGCAACCTCTCCTGGTTCCCAGTCGACCATGGGCTGAGATTTCATTGGACTTTGTCACGGGGCTCCCGGTCTCCCAAGGTAACACCACTGTTCTTACAGTGGTGGACAGATTCTCTAAGATGACTCATTTTATTGCCTTGCCTAAACTGCCGTCTGCCAAAGAGACGGCAGAAATTATGATGAATAATGTGTTTCGTATCCATGGTTTTCCTAAAGACATTGTGTCAGACCGGGGGCCCCAATTCATCTCGCGGTTCTGGAAGGAATTCTGCAGTTTAATCGGCGCCACCGTCAGCCTCACGTCCGGATACCACCCTGAGTCCAATGGACAAACAGAGCGGCTCAACCAGGAACTAGAGACTTGTCTCCGGTGCCTGGTATCCCAGAATCCATCGTCATGGAGCAAGCACCTGACTTGGGTGGAATACGCCCACAATTCTCTTCCAACGGCAGCCACCGGGCTGACTCCCTTCCAGTGTGTCTTTGGCTACCAACCTCCCTTGTTCTCAGAGACAGAGAAGGAGGTCACCGTTCCGTCTGCCCATGCCATGGTCCGGCGTTGCCACCGCATCTGGGCAGCTGCTCGGAGGGCCCTCCTGCGTAATGTGGATCGCATGAAGAAGGCTGCAGATCGGAGACGCCGACCAGCTCCGGCATACCAGCCGGGCCAGAAAGTCTGGCTCTCTACCAAAGACTTGCCACTCCATATCATCTCCCGGAAGTTGGCTCCCAGGTTTGTGGGTCCATTTCCAGTGTCCAAAGTGGTTAATCCTGTCTCTGTCCGTCTGCGCCTTCCCAGGTCCCTGAGGGTGCATCCTACTTTTCACGTTGGCAAGCTCAAACCTGTTAAGGAGAGTCCCATGGTTCCCGCAGCCGCACCCCCTCCACCCCCCCGAATGGTTGATGGTGGTCCGGTCTTTTCAGTTAAAAGACTCTTAGCAGTTCGCAGCCGGGGAAGAGGACGCCAGTATCTGGTGGACTGGGAAGGCTATGGTCCAGAAGAACGCTCGTGGGTACGCGCAAGTTTTATTATGGACCCAGCCCTCATCAGAGACTTCCACGATCGTCATCCTCAGGTTCCTGGTCCGTCAGGAGCCGTCCCTAGAGGGGGGGGTACTGTCATGTCCAAGAAAAAGTGTTAAGTTAATTTATTCTGTATGTCTCGTGTCTATGTTGTCTTGTGATTTCCTGTTTTATTTTGGTTCCACTTCCTGTCTGTGTCCATTGTTATTAGTTTTACTTTCCCTCTTTGTCTGTTTTCCCGCCTTTAGAATTACCTGTCTCCGCCCTGATTGTTTCCACCTGTGCCCTTACCTTGTGTGTATATATAGTCCATGTCTCCCTTTGTCCTGTGCCAGTTCGTCCTGTCTCATGTCAGAGAACCAGCGCTTTGTCCATTGTCAGGTCTTTGTTTGGCTTCACTTTGTTTTGATACTTTGTCCTAGAGTAATTTTCTGTTTGTTTCCTTTTCATAGTATAGCCTCGCAAGAGTGATTTTCTGTTTGTTTCTTTTTCATAGTATAGCCTCACAAGAGTGATTTTCTGTTTGTTTATCTTGTTTTTCTTAGTCTAGCCTTAGTTTTGTGATGTCTTGTTTTCTGAGATTAGTGTAGAGTTTTTTCCTCTGTTAAGAGTGATTTTTGGTTTTGTTTTGTTAAATAAACCTTTATTTTGAAACTTTGGTCTCTGGAGTTGTGCATTTGGGTTCGGGTCCATAGTTCGGTCGTGACAAAAACATAATGTAACAGTCATAAAGTATTGTGTCATAAAATCAAAAAAATGACTCAGCAATGTCACCTACTCAACAATATCACTAACAATATAACAACAGCTAATGGTATCTACCAGCCGCTAGTCACACCAAACCAACTAAAACTCTATCAGCAAAACCCCTCAGTGTATTTAATTGACTGTGTTTTATTTCTCATGAAGAAAAAGATGTTATTTCTTCTTTCATAACTTGCATGGTCTCGGTTTAAAGTGAGATTCCACATCTTGTTGACCTGCAGATTGTTTAGTTTTAGTACTAGGTCTGCCCCTAATAGATGCCCCTTTATATTATGTATTTATTCCAGTACTTGGGCCAGCAAAACATTATACTGTGTATTGAAACAAATGAACAAAATGTTCAGTCTACTTGCTGGTTGTTTCGACACATTCATTACATCACATCCAAGACATAACCACTCTTGCTTTTAGCATTTAACGTTTATGCCCCACTTTATGCCCCTTGATATTTTAAAGGCTAATTATGATGGTTTTGCACACACATAAGCACACAAACACACACAAAATATGTGAATAGTTAATGTCATGAACTTACAACTACTAGTCCACCAGCAGACAGCTCTAACTAAAGCTATTGTGGATTTGGGCATTTGAATACAGCTGCTTATGGAGGTTGACTCACTTCTGCAGCCTGTCTCAAGCGGCAGCTTGAGGAATTACATTTTTTAGCACTTCAGCATTGGCTTAATTTCCCAGCACCGGAGGTTGCCGTTTGGAATTCACCAGAAACCCGCTAAAACACTTGAGTCCAACCAAGGCTGATGTTGTGGGCAGAACAATTAGCCACAAAAGCAGTCCTGCTTTCTTGTATCGTAGCAGTCAATGAAAACTGCACAGTGTGTCTTTTATTGTTGTCCCTTTTTCCATTTCAGAGATTTGCAGACAAAATAAAATCTCTGCACGTTTGCTGCTACAAGCTACATCAACAATGAGCCACAACCACCAGGAAATAGATCAAGCTACAGCGATTTCCATGGGAATACTTTCTGTGTTTACAGTACTTTCATTCCAACTCAAAGACATGCGTGTGGAATGATTTGTGTTATATGACAAAATAATGTTAAAGGATATGGTTGGAGATCTTCACTGTGCACTGTCTGACATGTCTCTTCATCACAATGAACTCACACACTGTAGTGTATTCTGACACACACCATCTTGCTGCCATAAATACTCAAACTAGAACAGTGGTTCTCAAACTGGGGTCTGGGTCCCATCAGGGACACCAAAGATCATGGCCGGCTGTGTCTGCTGTGAGATTGTCAAAATTAGATTTGCACATCATGTTATATATTAATATTAGCAGTCCACACCTCTGTGACATCTCTACTTATGTGACCTGCTCTTAGTTTCATCAGGTCAGCTTGCTGCTGGCTCATCGCTGTTTTTCCTGCAGTCAGAGCATCACTATTTCACAAGTGAAACAACATGTCTACATGACAAAAAAAGGAAGAGCTATATCTCCAGTTACATTAAGTCTGGTTTTATTGAGGGACAGGACAGGTCTCAGACAGAATGGGTCACCTGTGGTGAGAAGCCGGCTAATAACAGCATGAAGCCAAGTAAAATGAAAGTGACATTAGGAAACAAACATCACACCTGACATCTTGGCGTGTGTGCGTGTGTGTGTGTGTTGTTGTTGTTGTTGTGCACTGAAGCACCAAATGTAGATTAATCCGATGTTGTAAATAGTTCTAAATAAATGCACTGCTTCCTCTGATTTAGTAAAAATAGCCAAACTACAGTGAACGGCTATTTTAGGAAACTACTGAGCCTTTATAAAATAAAGTATATATTTGTGACTTTTATATCTTGAGTCTATTTATGTCTTCAGTAAGAACCAATGGACTGAAATATGCAGACTGAGAAAAAATGTTGTTTGTTTTATTTTTGCATGGGACATTGAAAATAGAACCTCACCAGCTGTAACTTTTCAATTGAATTGACTTTTTGGGAAGCTGTAGGAGGCATTTGCTCCTTGCCCCTACCAACATTGTCCTTGCCATAGTAGTAAAATGTTGTCATGGACAAAGATATGGGAATAAGAGCCTGGTGGACGCCGACATTTCCCTTTAATTGTTCAAGTTTCACAGGAAATCAGTCCAAATCCTGAATACACAAATACAATTCTCTGGAGTGTCTGCATATCTCCAGAGTGACATAAACATTGACAATGTTCAATAAAATGTGATGTGTCACACACACACACACAGACTCACACACACAACCAAGCAGATCTCTCAGCATTTGGCCGTACTGCTGAAGCCACCCGACAGGCCTGTAGACACTGTTTATCATTAGCATAACAGTCACTTTCCAAGCAGCTCTGCATCTGCTCAACATTTCTTTCAAGTTTGGTCCAGTTAAGCCATTTCCATAATTCATGAGTTTATTTGCATGTTAATTAGCAAATAGACTGAGATATGTCAAGCTTTAATTGCTAATGGGGCTGAAAGGTCAGTTCAGTCAAGAGCTTATGACAGTGTGTGACAGCCAACGAGCAAACACAGCAAGAAAACAACAAAAAAAAAAAAAACTACAGTGTGTGAAAATAACTCTGGGTCTGTCTGAACGGCCTCACTTTGAGCTGCTGTCATCTGGAGAAACCTTTAACGGGGCTGAGCAGAGAGGTGCTTCATTAACATAAAAATCATCCTGGTTTCGTTTGTATTTGCATGATGCACACAAAAATTAACAAGTGTGAATGTATTTATACAATTTATCTGTTTTGAGTGATTAGCCAGTGTCTCTAACAGTGAGCAAAGTTAGTTAATGTACAAAAAAAGAACCCAAGATGGAGTAACAAACAGATATCGGCCATATTGCTATCATGTTTTCTAAATTTTTTTCCATCATAACTGTTTTCACTATGTCAGAGATACTCTAAGATTTTACAGTTACACCAGATATGATTTTACAAAAGATATGATATGAAATGGTATACACTTCCTGTCTCCTAAGTGAGCGTGGTCTGCTCTTCCTCTCCTCTCTCATTTGGAAGTGCTGTGAACGTCACGTGGAAGGCTAAAAGCAGATTATGTTGCACCAGAGACTTGTAAAAGTTAGTTCAGTTGTTATAGATCATCTGTGGGGAAGCCAGACCAATGATTCAGCAGCACAGACAGAGAGAAGAGAGATCCGTGTTGCTGCTGAGAGAGAGACCGGTAACAAAAGATTTGAAAAAGAATGATAAAAATTAAAGCAGCACAGGCTGAGATATTCTGACTTTAAGCATCTCGTAAGGGTGAGAGCTCCAAATATTTTTAGATATCTGAAAATATTTGAGAGATTATATATTCGCTTTATTTTTAACTATAAAAAAATAATAAGTACCTCTAGTACAGTATATTGTTGCCTCACAGCAAGAAGGTTCCTGGTTTGAACCCCGGCCTTTCTGTGTAAAGTTTGCATGTTCTCGCTGTGTCTGCGTGGGTTCTTCCCAGCTTCCTCCCACAGTCCGCAGACATGCAGGTACCTCTAAATTGCCCAGTAATGAAGTGGCGACTTGTCCAGCTGGGACCGGCTCCAGCTCCCTGTGACCCTGACAAGGACAAGCTGTTATGGAAAATGGATGGACAGTATATTGCAGTGAGTTAGCATGTTTATACACCCACAACAACAAATTGTTGTATTTGTGTCAAAATGACGTTTTCAGGGAGAAAATCACAGAGAAGTTATCAGTGACCATCAGTGCCAGTGACTGCAATCATGTTAAAAGAAACCAGTGTTGACTGACTGCATTAAACAAATAAGGTACAGCGGACACCCTCCATGTTTATGTGTGCATTTTAATTTATGTATCATTTCAATAAATTATTTGATTGATTCTGTTAACTGCAAAACACAGTCAGCATCTCTTTAACACCATGTAATGGTAATATACATGAAGCTGTTCAACATATTGAACACCCTGCACACCAAACAAAATGAAACAGACAGAAATGCACAAATCAAAACCAAAGAAAGTTCACAGGGTTGTCATTTCTTCACCAGACTTTTCATACAACACTGCAGTGTACGACAGCACAGTGGGATGTCCTTTTCCCACAGGCTGTAAAGCACTGCAAAGCTCGTCAAGGACACAAACGCTCCATTCGGCCTTGTTATGTCGGAGTCAGGAAATGGCTGTGATCTCTCCGATGGCTGGATGAGTGCTGGAGTATCCACTTAAGGCTAAGCCAATCTCTTCCTTTTGCATATCGCTGAAACATCACTTAACATTTCACCTCAACACTTCAACTTCACAGTGTTATAAAAGTGACACATATTACCTACTAAAGGAAATGGGAGCATGAAATGGCCCATAAATCGTAACAAGCACCGCTCTCTCCGGAAACATGCTGATGAGTTCTCCAACTTGGTTCTAAATATTATGACTCGTCGAGGATGTGTGTGAGCTGCCGGCAATCAACCAAAGTGCAGATCGTCAACTATTTTACAAATCAGATGTCGTGTTGTGATCAGACAACCTCTGTATGAAGAAAGGTTTGTCTCCTTGATAAAAAGGGTCAGCGTGAGGAGCTTGTGGTGCTCCAGCACTGGTAACACAGAAAACTCCTCTGGGGTACGGTCAGGGTAACTCTGTCACGTCATGGCTGCAACGCTGTTTTGGTCCGTCCTGCACGCGACTTCAAACCCCACCGGGAATGTTTCAGAAGCGGAGCATTTAGTTGCTGTTTCTATGTCTGGCTTCCGACCAGCTTGTGCTGCTCCATGCAGATTGATGCAGTTTGTCAAAAATAGAGCAGCTGTATACTGGAGGCCCGCTTCTGGGGCGCCTCTGAACCGGATCGTGGCGGGGCCAGTATGGGATGAAAAATTCACTGGAACGGCCGCATATAGCTCCAGCAGCCGCGGCGCACATGGAACACGGCACATCTGTGCCCAGTGGAATTTGGGGGTAAGATTTTGGGTGAACAGATTTTTTTAAGACTTACCCCCAGATAGTCCTCTGGCTTGGTTGAGAGGAAAAAATGGTTATTCTTCAGGCAAGGTGGCGAGAATTTGAGAAAACCAGAAGAAAGGTAGGGTCAAAAGCAATGGCACGGTAGGAAGAAGTTACTGGGGGCAATAAGGAAAAGTAGCAAAGTTATAGATATTCACCATGAAGAGGAGGGAGGCCTTAGACACCAAAAGTTAGAGACAGATGACTAGGGAGGTTCCCAGTGCCTCAAGAAGCCAGGAAGAAGGCAAGAATGCCTGCCAAGGTCAAGCAGGCTCGGTTTAGACACATGAGTCAACATGGTTGAGGTCAGGTCTACTCTTGGTCGAGGGTAAGTCACTATGATTGATTATGTGAAAAACAAATTGAATTGGAATAAGAATGTAGTGCAAGAAAAGACACAAAGCAACAGTGATCCAGCAGTATGTTGGGTACAAGGCAACTCGAGTTGCCTTTTACCCATCTTAGAGCAGACTGCCTCCAGAACTACTCACTCTACTATCTGGATGTAGTGTGTTAAGCCTGACCAATCATAGAAGTAATAAACTATTATCAAGCTAAGTCCGCTATGAAACTGGTCATTGTATAAACAACACAAAGCAGGACAAGACAGGCATGAACAGAGACGAATTAGCATAGTAGTTCAAGGAGCTCTGAGATAGATAGGAGTCATCCAAATTGTAGGTCACATCAAATTGTAGGACATGTTGTGTGTGCGTGCCCTCTAGAATGATACATAACTGCATTTTCTGAACTGACACCACTATCAGCAGGATGATATCATCTGTGCCTTTCAAAATGTTACAGATCACAGTGTTGGAGTACGGCGAATGTTCCTGGAAATAGCCTAAAATACATTTATATATACGTACATAGAACAATACACAGCTGGAAGTCTTCATCACTTCTCCCTAATTTCCTTTCTACTGCATTACAGTTTTCAAAGAGTGAATGAATGGCTGTGCTAGAAAATGAGAATCGATGATAACGATAGAACAGCGTAGGCTAATTGAGTCCAATCTACAGCAGGCTGGATTAATTAAGGGGCAGGGGAGAAGACTTATAGATTCAGCTCCTAAAGATCTTTCTAATTGGACAACAAGATTGCTAATGATCGGGATATTGCGTCCGATGCTTGTGTCCCTTAACAGAAATAAATGAAAACAGGAACAATGCATGGACACTTTGGGAAATTCATTTTTGAGTTAGCTTGGACTTATGAACAAATAAATACTTTCACTGATACGTCCACATTGTGTGTCCACTGAAATCAGTTTAAATGGTGTAATTGTTTTCAGGAGGTAGCAGCCAACAGTTCCCTCTGTGTTTAGCTTTTAAATAGAAAGAAGAGCAGCGACTAGATGACAAGGCAGCCTGCTTTCAAGATAATGTTTTTTTTTGTCAAAGAGGTATCACTAGATCACATTTTTATGAAGCTAAATTCTCTATCATCTGCCCATGTAGCACAACCTTTAGGTAATTAACTGATACAAATTACAAGCATCTGTGGGCAAGCAACACGGCAAGAATTAACAGCATGCTGTTGTATGTTTGAAGGGCAAACAGCGCCAATGAATCATGACTGAGTGTGCGACTTACAGCGTGGGCGTGCAGGTAAACAGCTGATGCCGAGTGGAACGGGGACAAACAAGCCCAAATGTCTTCTGGACTTAAAACGCCATCCAAAAAAAACACGAGTGCTTGTCAAAGGAAATAACACATGGAAGCAGACGTCTTGATGAGCTGGGAAATGATGTCTATGCATACAAACCATGCATATGCCATTTCCTACACATAAACTGGTGTTTATAGACACAGAATGTGCAGTGAGAATATGCACGCCTTAGCTGTGCTTCTGCTCAGTGTACACGTGGTTTTCTAGAACCAGACTCTGGTGACTATGATGAGGTGGAGGTGAAACATAAGGTGAGAGATGATGGCGAGACAGGCAGAGTTATCATATGTAAATGGGCAATTAAGGTTGAGTGTACAGCTATTTGTGGCTGCATGTGGGCGTGGAAATCAGGCTCGTGCATGTGTGTTTAGTTCCACAGTGATTCTGATGTGACATTTGCACGCTCTGTGCCACGCTTTGCCTCACCTATATGTCAAAAATGTCTGTATAGGGAGGAGATTGGGGTGGATAGACATATCAACTAAACACAGAAGTTTCACCCAGGAGATCGCTGCTTGAGTCCTGTATTAAACAAAAGTCAATTTTAAGTTACATACAAAAGTTCATAATGTAAATTATGATCTTCCAAGTAGTTTTGAAATCAAACTGTGACCTGGCTTTACTTCAAGAGTCTAACAGGACGTCGTATATTTATAATTTGCTAAATTGACAGTGGAATGAGCACATGTTGAAAACGTGTGTGAAAACAGGTGTGTGTATTACATGCTTTAGTGCACTGGTTCCCAAAGTGGGGGTCGGGACCCCCTGGGGGGTCACGAGGCAGCAAGGGGGGGTCGCAAGATGATTTTCGGAAATCAAATAAAATTAAAAACTTTTAGAAATAGCATATTTTAGCCGTAATTGTAACAAAACATAAAATGTAGTTACATTTCAAATAAAAGCCTTTTGATTTTCTTTTCCCCTTCTGACCCCTGATGTGATTACAACAGAATAACGATATTAGCAGCAACAACAACATTAGCTAAGGTCGATGTACGTCTATATATAGGAGGACATATATTTCAGTCATCCTTCTCTATGAATATGATCCACTGCATATTTTTCTTCTAATACCTGCATAACTACAGTGATTGTATTGTGGTCTGTGAACTATGCTTAATACTTTGCCTAAATGCATCCCATGTTGCTATTGCTCACACTAACCTCCTGTGTTGACACATTATTTGGGAAACTGAGTACTGTATTAAAATCTTCAGACACTTTTCATTTCTGAAGACGCACATGACCAATGAACTGAAGGAACACACAATTAACAGTTAAAAGCAAGTGTTTTATGTTTCCAGCAGCAACAGTGGTTTGTTTAGTAAAAAGTATCTAACTCTAACTCAAAGGAAAGAGATGTTACACAAGAGAGAACTCTGTTCGACTGCCAACTGATCTTGGAGCGTGCAGTGCAGGAACACCACAGCAAGTGCTTCAGAACAAGAATGTGAAGGATAACAATGTTTTTCTGCAGTTTTCAGATAGAGTTAGTATATTATCACGGTCTTTCAGATCAGATGTATGGATGAAAAGTTGCACAGCTCCTTAAAATGTCAGCGTTAAACAAAGAGGTGACTCTGATGGCAGGAAATAAACCTCCGGGGTCAGTGGCTCACCACAGAGACAGCCTCTCTGTCTGTTCTGATGCTGTGTAAACTCCAGTGGCTGCAGGAAGAGATGCATCCGCACGGCCAAGGTCTCTGAGGAAGCCCTCATTGCCATGGAGCTCAGCCTCCCTGAGACACCTGATCTGAATCCAATCACGGCAGCCGTCTGTGTGTGCTCTCTGCAAACACCAGCCGCCCAGGAGACTCGCTGCTGCTGGCCCTCTCTGTCCACATGAATGTAATGCAGATCCATCTCAGCCTTCTGCTGCCAGCCTCCTCCCACAGCTGGTTGACACACTGCCATTTTACTATAGCAGTCATCGATGGCGAGTGTTTTTTTTCCCTTTATATTTCCACCTGAACAACAGAAGAAGCTCAAGTTTCTACATCAAGCTCATCTCTATAAACAGATATCTGCACATAAATGCAGAATCATTGGCAAGGGACCAGCTGGTACTGGAAGTGTTCTGGTTTCCACTTGTAGTAAGACTATTATTGACCAATTATGTTTTAAGTCAAACACATGAAGCTTATTGGACTACAGACAAAGCTGTGGCCCAAATATTCACTGGCTACACTGGAAGCCCCGAAACACTGGCTCCCCCCCAGAGGCTAAATGTTTGTAGGCGATGGGTTTCAAAATTGTCTCTGACCTGCTCACCAAAGATTTCTGAAGCTTGTTTGTCATTTGAAGTCTCATTCAGGTCAGTAAGTGTCTGTGAGGGCTGACGTTAGCTAACATTAGCCTGATACTTATATTGTACTTGACTTGGCAAGGGAAAAAATGACCCTAGTTGTATCAGTTCTTCTTTCTAAATTGACATGACTTTAAAGTAAAGTTATAGACTTCTGAACATTGTGGAATTACAAAAATTTGGACCAGGCGAGACACATTAGCAGTAAAACAATCAGTCGAGTTCGACAAAACCCTCAAGTGACTCACATTTGGCAGAGAAAACAAAGTAAGCAGCTTCAACTCTGACCCACTGTACTTGCTGTGGCTTTGTACACCTCTGGTTTTTCCGATGGAAGGGTGGACTAATAATGACTTCAGCTGACTTTTGTTTGTAATGAAGATCATCTCCTTGTGTTTGTTGCCCCCGTTGGACCTATCTATCCTATATATTTACCAATGTCACAGTGTTCTGTGAACTCAGCAATAACCTTGCTGAGTATGTTATTGCAAACAACAGAACTGATGATGAGAGCCATGAGAATAAAACCCAGGTTTTAATAAACTGCACTTTTCACTAGAGCTGTGTTCAGACTGACCACAAAAGAAAATCTATAGATGCTGCGACTGCATATAAAATGATTTCAAAGCTGACCTGAATGGGCACAAACAATAGTTCTTAAAATAAAGAGCTGTACAATTGTGCAGCAATGTGCAAAATATTGTTCATTGAATGTACAAAGTTCACAGTATGACGTGTGAGGAATATTTGCAATGTATAAGTTATAGTGCAGATATATAAGAGATGTAAAGTCCTGTGTCAGTGCAGGTCACAGGACTTGAGTTGAAGAGGTCAGCTGGAGTCAGGAAGGTTCTCGTGGGGAGAGGTTTTGGTCCTTATGGACTGCAGGTGGGGTCAACAACAATCTTACCTGCACCCCTCAGGGTCCTGGAGGAGGTGAGGTTGGACTCAATGATGAAGGTGTAGAAGTGCACCATCATTCTCTGTGGCAACTTCTTCAGCTGCTGCAGGAAGTTCATCCTCTGTTGTAGTTTCCAGTCAGGGAGCTGATGTTCAGCTGGGTTCAGGTCCTTGGTGATGATGGAGCTCAGGAAAGACTCCACAGAGTCAGCTGGGGGGGTCACACAGGGTGATGGGGGCAGGTGGGGCTGGGTTCTTTCACAGCCCTGAGAGTATCGAGTGCAGCTTCATGTGCTGCCTCCTGTCAGACAGGAAGTCTGTGATCCACCTGCAGGAGGGGAACACAGACCACAGAACAGAGCAGGGTCCAGTTTCACAAAGACACTTCAACATTTGTTTTATCATTAGTCCCCCACACATTTCGACATAATGGGTAATAATCCAGGTGACAATTTAAGGCCCCCATTATTTCAGTTTATTGCTTGTGGTGCTTTAGTATTATTGAACAAACTGTTTACAAACAAGATTGCAATTAATCAAATTACCAAAAAACGATCCGGGCTGCAGCCCTAAGGGAGCTGCACACTTTGCCTGGTTGGTAATCCAGCCCTGCTGATAACACCTCAGCTCTCTCACACGGTATCAGAAGGTCTGCACCACGGTGCGTGTGATTTATATACATTACATGAACATACCGTACTGTTGTCTTCCTGTGACTTTTGTTTGAATTCTTGTGGATACGTTTCTGTGGTACAGATGATAATCCTGAATACTTCTGGTCATTCTCTCCTGCTGCTCTTTGTTCGTTTGGATGTTATCTCCAGCTCTGTTTATGGCATGTTAAACATTTGTGCAGAGCAGTGGCCGGGCTTTTTAATCTTGCTGTGCGATGTGTTGTCACTTTGAATGTGCTGTTATTGCCTCTATTAAAGAGATGAATGAAAAAGGGAAACAGGCCTGAGGGAAACTTATTGGGCCACAGTTGTTAATATCTCTGTCAGAGGCCAGATGAGATGCACCAAATGAAAACCGAGCGCAATATTTCTCTTTGATCTGTGAATCCCTCGGGTGCGCTCGCATCCTCGCAATTGAGAGATTAATATGTCTGTCATCATTATCATTTAGTGTGTTAGAGGGATTGGGATGCTGGCTGTGGACCGGTTCATCTTTTTCTGCACATTATGTTGATTTTTTTTTTTTCCTGAGATGACGATGAAATAAACAGAGCACGAGTCTGACTTCAACTAACAGCAGCGAATTCGAAGCAGTGATGGTAACGTTTGAAAAGATGACAATAAATGGCATTTGTCTTCGTAGCTGTAGGTAAAAAAATGAAGTTCAGCTAAGAGGCGATGAGGCTCGTCGGAACACACACTCACAAACACACACTCCCAGAACATAAACACTTTGTACTGAACCATTTTTCACCCCAAATGCCGTATAGATTTATTCTAGGCTGCAAATGTGAAAGCTAATCATTACATAGCACTGTGTCTGTGTCGGTTCACGGCGATTAATGCAGTGTTCTGCTTCCTGCCTGCTCACGCCTGGATCGGAGGGAGTAAAAAGATCAACTTTCTAAATCCAGTTTGTCTCGGGCCAGTCAGACGCAGTGATGGATTGCTCCGCCGTTTCAATGCAAGGTGGCACACATTAACATTTGTACTGTTTCTAAAAACATGCAGCGATATTTCCATAAATGCAATCACACCGCAAACAGTAAACGCTTGTCTGGTTGTCCAGGTTGCTGGAGTCAGCACGTCTGCTGGTCTCGCAGTTTTTAACATGGCGTCACATTCTGGTGCCTTTCACACTCAGTCTTGAGGAAAGTTTGCGATGTCTGGAGGTGTTTTTTTGTTTTTTTTGCATAAATAGTGGATGCCACTGTTGTCTTAGTGACTTGCTGACTTGTGTCAGAAAAAGAAAAAGCTAAAGCACCTTGAAATATGTTTCAGCATTTGACACTGCTGCACTGCAGGCTCTGGAAGAGATGGAGCGACTCCGAGAAGAGCAGCAGAAGGCCGGGCAGAAGGGACAGTGACAGCTGAAGAGGTCGGTGTGTTTAGCAAGGAAACAACAGCTCACGATCCACTGGATCAGCTGACTTTTTTTGTTTTACAAACCAAGCGCAGGAAGTGCAGACACACATACTGCAGCCTCCAAGCCTGACTCAAGCTGTTAACTCATAGTCACTTCAGAACGTATGTTTCCCATTACTCAACACTCTGATGGTGCTGGCTCTCTGTATATCACATCACATGTATCTTGTGTACACAAATTAGCCAAAATGTGGTGAGGAATTTGCACATAATTGCAATTTGTGCTCTTGATGTAGTCAAACACGGCCACTAGATATCTTTTTTCCCCTCTCTGGCGACTCCAGAGCTCCGGAGATAAGACTAATGAAATAGCAAAAAACAATATTTTATAGAAGCGAGGATAAATGTGAAGATTCAAAACAGTCCACGTCTGCACAATAAAACACGCTAGCAAAGCAGTTACATGCTTCCAGACATCTGAGGTCACGAGTTGAAGTTAATATTGAATTTTCTCCCGTGACACCGCTGCACAGATATAAATGAGATTCCTTTAATCTAACAATTACCTTCTCTGCATGGGCCCATTAATACATCATGGTATTTTGTGGTAAATGTCCTGCTGTGGCTTATTAAAACCTCTATTACCTGCTTCACTGTGGGCTACAGAGGGCTGCGCAGCCATCTGTGGCCTGCCCGGCCTGCTCCCTGCTTTCTGCAGCTAATCTGGACTGAAGCAGCTACAGAGGAGGGATTAGTAAACAGGGAAAAGAAGACGGAATGGGGGGGGCTGCTAATATTCAGCGGTGTGAGTTGCCTGTAGTGCAGAGTCTGCGTTCCGAGGCCTACTGACATTATCAAATGGATTGACATTTCAAATATTTGCAGTGCTCAGCGGGTCCAAATGTGGTATAAGTGAACCATGGGCCTCCTCTTCGCCGCCCACCAAGCCATGCATGGCCATTTCATCACAAGCACAGAAATGAGATCCAACAGCCTCTGCTTCCCAGACCTTTACAGTGCAGACAATGCAATCTGAAGAGCAGGTACTTTCCTCTAAACAGGCCATTGCCCCGAACTGCAATAGCTTAAGTGCAAGAGGTGCACTTTAAAGCACGGGCACTGAATGATTAATTTAGGTCAGAGTGCTAAAGCGGCGGGTACGCTATCTCTTTTTAGCTACAGCAGATATTCCTCATGTGCACCCGAACATCTGTGCCCTCTTTGAGGTGACAATGTAGCACTAATCCAGACAACCTTGGAATGAGGCTGCAGTAATGACAGCAAAGCCCGTGGTGTGTTTCCCATGTTAAAGCTCGTACCAAAGCTAAAAAAAAAAAAAAAAAGAAGAAGTCACAACCACCTTAGAAAATAGTAGAGTGCTGCGAAACTAATCTTGCCAAAACAGATTAAGCACCGTGAGTGAATATGTCCCAGTTCACTTGCATAAAAAGACATCTCGGCGTGGTAAAGATATTAAAAGAAAGCTCGAAATCCAGATAAGAGCGAGGCTTGACTCGCTTGTGTGCCGCTCAAACAGAACACCAGCGCGCCGCTGATTGAGGCATCTAGAATGTAAAATGGTTTTGTTCTAAAGTTAGCTCAATGCTGCGTCTGTTGTCAGATAATAGCAGAATAAAAACGGAGCTCGTGGCTGGTGCTGCTGTCACTCTGATGACTTTTACATGCTGTTCTCATTCTGTGACTTCACTTTTTAATTTGTCTCTGAGGCTCCAGAATGAGACTATTTAACAGAGCATGCAGTAATGCTTCTGAATTTAATATTTGCTCAGTTACTTTACTTTTTTTTACAGGTTGAAAAAGATTTCTTTTCAACTTTAGAAAGACGTGTACTGCTGCTACCTCACCTGTCAACCAGACACCTCTGACAAAAAGATACCTCGGCAGGACCGAATGATGTTTCTGGAGGAGTGTGCACTTTATTCACCAAAGCATGTCAGCACAAGGCTTTCATCAGGGTTTAAAGGACGTGTTTGAAACGCAACACTCAGATGTCATGTGTATATTGAGACACTTAATGGATACTGGCTTTCAAGTGGATGGAAAAGTTTCTCAGCTTGTTTCTAAGGGGCTAATTAGATAGCTCTGTCGCCACATCACTTGTCCAATCTTCACACATCCTAAGTTTACACACATCAATCTGCTATGAACAGTAGCTTTAAGTGGCTGATGTTGTTGGTTGCGTATTGCTGTGTTATTGAGTTGTTTCCATTCGTGCTATTGTTACAATCTGTTTCAGTCATACCTAGCCTCACTTTTGGGAGCAATGTTCCAATCTGTACACACAACACTGACAGATTATCACTTCAGTTAGTTTATCTATCTACACATCATCCAGCTGATAAGAAGCAAAGGATGAAGGAGTCCGTTTTGCAGGTATCTTGTAATAAAACACAGCGTGGAAAAATAGAGACACAATCTTAGCATGGTGGATTGTAATCAAGAATAGTGAATTGTCACATACTGTACAGTATATGCTGAGTTTTGTCAGAAAAAAACACTGTTATTACCGTTCTGGAAATATTATAGTATTACGTTAAAGCACAACTTCAATAATAGCCCCTCATCTGTGCTGCCTGCATCCAGGTAATTATTATAAGTAGTGGTGTGATCTTCCCTCCACCCCCCTAAAGGAAAATAAGGACCAACACTGAAACACCCTTCATTATGTTTAAAGACAGATTCTGGGAAATTGTGGCAGTTCAAAAACACAGAGGAACCAAACAGCAACCTCCGTTAAACCAATATGGAAGTGCCAAAAACTGCAGTTTCTCAAACATCCACTTGAGACAAGCTGCAAAGTCAAATGAGTCAATCAGCCTGGTACAAAAAACAGAGAATAAGAATTAAAATAAGAATTAAGAGAATTAAAAATAATAAAGAAATATAGACCACCTGTCACAAACGTGAAATGACATGTCACAGTGAGAATGATCGCTCTTGCTCACCCTCCTGTCCACTCTTATATAAACATTTAAGTTATGGCAAAAGTCCATCCATCCATCCATTTTCTCCCGCTTATCCGTTGCCGGGTCGCGGGGGCAGCAGTCTAAGCAGGGAAGCCCAAACTTCCCTCTCCCCAGACACCTCGGCCAGCTCCTCGGGAGGGACACCGAGGCGTTCCCAGGCCAGCCGAGAGACATAGTCCCTCCAGCGTGTCCTGGGTCTTCCCCGGGGCCTCCTCCCGGGGGGACATGCCTGGAACACCTCCCTAGGGAGGCGTCCAGGAGGCATCCGGAACAGATGCCCGAGCCACCTCAACTGACTCCTCTCGATGTGAAGGAGCAGTGGCTCTACTCCGAGCTCCTCCCGAGTGACTGAGCTTCTCACCCTATCTCTAAGGGAGCGCCCAGCCACCCTGCGGAGGAAACTCATTTCGGCCGCTTGTATCCGCGACCTTGTTCTTTCGGTCATTACCCAAAGCTCATGACCATAGGTGAGAGTCGGAACGTAAATTGACCGGTAAATCGAGAGCTTTGCCTTTCGGCTCAGCTCCCTCTTCACCATGACGGACCGGTACAGCGACCGCATCACTGCGGAAGCCGCACCAATCCGCCTGTCAATCTCACGCTCCATCCTTCCCTCACTCGTGAACAAGATCCCAAGATACTTAAACTCCTCCACTTGAGGCAGGATAACTCCACCAACCCGAAGAGGGCAAGCCACCTTTTTCCGGTCAAGAACCATGGCCTCGGACTTGGAGGTGCTGATTCTCATCCCAGCCGCTTCACACTCGGCTGCAAACCGCCCCAGAGCATGCTGTAGGTCCTGGCCTGAAGAAGCCAACAGGACAACATCATCTGCAAAAAGCAGAGATGAGATCCTGTGGTTCCCAAACAGAACCCCCTCCGGCCCTTGGCTGCGCCTAGAAATTCTGTCCATAAAAATTATAAACAGAACCGGTGACAAAGGGCAGCCCTGCCGGAGTCCAACACGCACCGGGAACTGGTCTGACTTACTGCCGGCAATGCGAACCAGACTCCTGCTCCGTTCATACAGGGACCGGACAGCCCTTAGCAAAGAGCCCCGGACCCCATACTCCTGAAGCACCCCCCACAGGAAACCACGAGGGACACGGTCGAATGCCTTCTCCAGATCCACAAAACACATGTGGACTGGTTGGGCGAACTCCCATGCACCCTCGAGCACCCTATGAAGGGTATATAGCTGGTCCAGTGTTCCCCGACCAGGACGAAAACCGCATTGTTCCTCCTGAATCCGAGGTTCGACTATCGGTCGAATTCTCCTCTCCAGTACCCTGGCGTAAACCTTCCCGGGGAGGCTGAGCAGTGTGATCCCCCTGTAGTTGGCGCACACTCTCCGGTCCCCCTTTTTAAAAAGAGGGACCACCACCCCGGTCTGCCACTCCAAAGGCACCGTCCCCAACCGCCACGCAATGTTGCAGAGGCGTGTCAACCAAGACAGCCCCACAACATCCAGAGACTTAAGATACTCAGGGCGGATCTCATCCACCCCCGGTGCCTTGCCACAGAGGAGCTTGCAAACCACCTCAGTGACTTCGGCTTGGGTGATGGACAAGTCCCCCTCTGAGTCATCAGCCTCCACTTCCTCGATGGAAGACGTGGCGGTGGGATTGAGAAGATCCCCAAAGTATTCCTTCCACCGCCCGACGATATCCCCAGTCGAGGTCAACAGCTCCCCACCCGCACTGTAAACAGTGTTGGCAGAGTACTGCTTCCCCCTCCTGAGGCGCCGGACGGTTTGCCAGAATTTCTTCGGGGCCGACCGGTAGTCCTCCTCCATGGCCTCCCCGAACTCCTCCCAGCTCCGAGTTTTTGCCATCGCAACTGCCCGAGCTGCAGCACGCCTGGCCTGCCGATACCCGTCAGCTGCCTCAGGAGTCCCAGAGGCCAACTTGGTCCGATAGGACTCCTTCTTCAGCTTGACAGCAGCCCTTACTTCCGGTGTCCACCACCGGGTTCGGGGGTTGCCGCCACGACAGGCACCAGAGACCTTGCGGCCACAGCTCCGAACAGCCGCGTTGACAATGGAGGCAGAGAACATGGTCCACTCAGACTCAATGTCCCTCGCCTCCCTCGGAATCTGGGAGAAGCTCTCCCGGAGGTGGGAGTTAAAGACCTCCCTGACAGAGTGCTCAGCCAGGCGTTCCCAGCAGACCCTCACAGTACGTTTGGGTCTGCCAGGTCTGTCCAGCCTCCTCCTCTGCCAGCGGATCCAACTCACCACCAGGTGGTGATCAGTTGACAGCTCAGCCCCTCTCTTCACCCGAGTGTCCAAAACATAGGGCCGGAGATCAGATGAAACGACAACAAAGTCGATCATCGACCTCCGGCCTAGGGTGTCCTGGTGCCACGTGCACTTATGGACACCCCTATGCTCGAACATGGTGTTCGTTATAGACAAACTGTGACTAGCACAGAAGTCCAACAACAGAGCACCGCTCGGGTTCAGATCTGGGAGGCCGTTCCTCCCAATCACGCCCCTCCAGGTATCACTGTCATTGCCCACGTGAGCGTTAAAGTCCCCCAGCAGAACAATGGAGTCCCCAGTCGGGGCCCCTCTCAGAACCCCCCCCAGGGACTCCAAGAAGGCCGGATACTCCGTACTGCTATTCGGCCCGTAGGCGCAAACAACAGCAAGAGCCCTCTCCCCGACCCGAAGGCGCAGAGAGGCGACCCTCTCGTTCACCGGGGTGAACTCCAACACATGCTCGTTATGTTTTGTTATGGCAAAAGATGGATGATTAATAATCAACGGTAATTTCCATGATCGTCTGCAAGGACGCGGAGGTTTGACCATCACACTGAATGTGATGTTCATGTTTTATATATTAATTTGAATGGACAGGAGAACTTGAAGCTTTTCTAGTTATTAAGATTTGACAACAACTTGAGAAAGTTTTTCACCACAGCAGACAACAAACTTGAACACCTCTGTGTGTGAACGCAGCTCCACAGTCAACAGAACAGACTTCATCAAAGTTTTTATATCACGTCATCACGTCTGTCTATATTCATATGCTCTCTCTCTGCTGCAGTCTGCATCACACTGTCTAAATAAATTGATGGGGGTTTTTTATGTCTTGTTGTGAATGACCGAACAGTCCATCGCTTTTTTTTTTTTTTTTTTTTGCTGCCGCAAGGAATTGTGGGACAGCATTATCTCCTTTCCTTTCGTAAAGGATGGTCTGGTGTATCCTATGCTAAAGGAGATAATAAAGGAAGCACTGAAGCTTCTTTCCTTAACATTTAGAGAATTCAAGCAGCTCTGATCATGGTGGATGGGTAAATACTTCTGTCATTTCATTCAGTGAGGAACCTTCCTAAGAAAAATAGACTATTCGAGCGTTCCCCGTGCTCTTCATAAACCAGTGGGTGATGTCACAGACGCCATGTTCTCGTTTTATACTGTCTATGTGTAGAACCCAAATGCGTGACTCGTGAGGAGGTAAAGGTACAAGTAAAAGAGTCTTTATTAGGAAAGTGTACAAGGATACAAGATCCAGGCAGAAAGCAAACACTACAGGCTCAAAAAACAGGCAGGAAAATATAAGAAGCTGGAAAGCTAAGACAACCTGACAGAGAACTAGTGGATACGGACCAGTATATATACCAGGGAGTTAATGAGGAAATAACAAACAGGTGAGGGATCATGGTGAGCATGTGATATCATTCTATAATCAGAAGACTGGAGGGAGTGGCTGGGTCTGAACGTGAACAAATGATGACCAGAATGAATGAATGAATGAATGAACCTAAGAAACCAAAGTGAAGAGAGAAATGTGGAGAAAAGAAGAATCAATAACTGAATAAAATAATAAAACCTTCCTACCAAACATTAGTATTCATTTGGAGTCGTGTTTCTGACCACCTGGTGAATGTAAGTCCAGTGTTCGCTCTCCTTTCACTCTGTTTCTGGTCCAAAAAGAAAATATCTTTCTTTGTAGCTGCTAAATTATCCACAAGCAGGTAGCTAACTTTGTCTGTCTGCTGTTTGCTGCTGGGCAGGTAGTGTGCAGAGGCTTTATCACAGCTTTGTATTCAAATATGACAAGGGAGAAAACACTGGCATGCTACATATATACGAACTGTTAGATAACACTTATCTTCACATAGACAAAAGTGCACAACATCATGAACGAGACAAAATCAAACAGATCAAACCAGACAGGCCTGTTATCCAAACACGATCTCATAAAGGTTCAGAGTCCATCATCTCCATGGTCATATTCAAAGACGGCTGAGGCTGCCCGCTCCATCCACAATAAATCCATGAAGACTTTTAGCCAGCTGACAATACTGAAGCCATTTGCTTTATGTAATTTCCAATTCATCATAATAATACCTTTAACTGACAAAAAGGCTAATGCAATGATGCGGTGTGTGAGCATTGACTGTTGATTTTCTACCCTCGTGGCTCAGAGGCAGACCGATGGACGCTGATAGACACTGGAGATATTTCACATCCTGAATAAAAGACAGCCGTACTTATTGCAAAGACTCCTCACTGGAGGGCAAGTGGGCAGAGTTTGTACCTCTCCATGGTGTAATAATTAATCTATATACTTTTATTTGTATCTTCTTTTTCTTCGTATTTTTGGATGAAGTTGTTGTGTCTCCCACTGTGCTGCGATCATACCCCCAAGGTCCTTTCCCACTGTTTAATGGAAGAAGCAGGGGATAACAACTCATGTAGTGCCCCAAAAATTATTTTCCAGATCTCTAATAAGCCCTTCTTTGAGAAGACAATAGAATAGATACTTTATTTATCCCTTGGTGGGGAAATTCATTTTTACACTCAAGTTTTTACATAAGCCTGAAATACAACCACACACACAAAGATCTCATAGACATGCAAATGTGGAGAGATGTTGGAGGGATGGGCAGTCACATAGTGGCACCTTGGGAGCGCCCTGGGTTCGGTACCTTGCTCGAGGGCACCTTTGCAGTTCCCAGAAGGTGAACTGGCACCTCTCCAGTTACCAGTCCATACTCCATAGTCCATGCTGGACTTGAACCAGCCACCCATCCGGTTCCCAGGTTAAGTCCCTACAGACTGAGCTACTGCCATCCGAAATAAGTAATCTGAACACATTTTTCAGTAATGATGCGTAAAAACCAAAACAATGGTCTGAAAGAGGCTAAAATGCATGTCAGAGATGAAGAGAGCAGCGGGGTGATGAACAACGAGTCATTTGACCCTTTGTTAATATAGAAATATGAATCAGTGCAGCTTTAAATTCACTCCAATTGCATAATCTGTTTAATTTATGAAAAGGTTTCTAATGTTGATACATGATACAATATAAACACGCATGCTATATAAATAATAAAAAGCAATCAGAGCAGCCCGTTATCGCAAAGAGATCAAACACACCGCGCCACTGTGTGCTGATGAATTCCCGATTCATTTGAGTTAAGAGAGAGGTTTTCATCTTTTCTTGCCTCCACCTTTTGCTGTTTGGCCTTGTGGCTGATTTAATGCAACCTGTGATCCCCAGTGGAGTGCAGACTGGAGAAGAGAGACAGGAAGAGAGAGAGAGAGAGAGAAAAAGAGAGAGAGAATGTGTGTGTGAGTGAAAGCAAGTGAAATAGCACTCTAGTCATCAGGACAGTGACTCACACTCACATTATTACACTATGTTCCAATGAATAAATCAAGACGTAGCCTGGTCCAAAAAACAACAGAGTGCAGAGAAATTCTCTCTATATTCGTCCTTCACATCAGCCTTCACTCCTGCCGCTGCTCGGCGAGAAGGAGTTACACAATTAATGCAATAATGTGAAATTAAACACCTTTACCCTGAGTGCTCATCTTTGACTAATGTATAAATTGGCATTTTGGTGCTGAATGAGACCTGGAGGTGTAATGGCTTGGATGGGGTTGATGATAGAGATTAGTCTTAACAGCAGGCAAGCATGGTCGGATCAGGCCTGGTCAAGGAGAAGCTCATCGTTAAATGCCGCCTCTGGTTTTCGAATGTCCTGCATTGTACATTTAAATGCTCCTAATGAGGATCTTTAAAGAGTGAGACGGCGTTATCCTCCTCCCTCAGAGGTGCTGCTATCTCATTGTTCACGTTTCCTGGCACGAGAGAAATCCATCAAATCTGTTGCCCCCAGGCTGTGGTATACAATTAAAATACTTCAAGACTCCGTGTGTGATTTATTCAGGAAATAAATGAGCCGTGCAGAGCAACACCTGAAAACAATTACAGCCAATACTCGGAGCATAGTGATAGTGATATCTGCGCAGTGGCAAGGTTGGGCTCCACAATTCACCCTGGAGCATTTCTTTTATTAATTTTCTTTTTTATTTTGCTACTTTTGGGTCTTATGAAACATGATTAATATATCACAGAAGGCTGCAAACTGGAGGGAAGCCAGACTGCTGCTCCTGCCTGTGTTCATCTTTGAGACAAGTACGTGAGGAGATGATGTCATGCTAGGTTCAATCTTACAGTATGTGTGAAGAGAATTCTGCACAGTAACGGAGGACATACAATATTATAGGCAGAGTTAATGGGTCATGTGACAAATTAAGAAACAGAGGTCAGCTGAGTGAGTTAAAACATACAGTGACCTGCTGCCTCAGTGCAACTGTAATGCTACTATTACTGTAAATGTAGCTGTACAGTTTAGATTTTATTACACATGAGATGGTATAAGTTGACATGTCGTGACACGGATTCATGAAAATGACTTACACAGATCAAAATGAGCTGCAGTACATGTGGACATAACACAACAAACTGTGCTCTAATTCCATAACTACACACTGTAAGTACTTTGTACTAATTAGCAAGACTATCTTTTACCATTTTAAAATTACAGCAAATGATACAACATGTACACAAGATGTCAATCAAACTGTGACTTGACTGAGCAAAATGTCTCTTAAAGGTCCAGTGTGTAGAATTTAGTTACATCTAGTGATGATATCGCTGCATTGCAATCTCCTCACATCACCCTCACCTTCCTTGTATAAAGGAGAAACAACACATGAAAGGCCCTGTCCAGAGTCAGTATTTAGTTTGTCTGTTCTGGGCTACTGTAGAAACACGGTGTTTCAACATGGCGGCCTCCATGAAAGAGGACCCGCTCCCACTGTAGATATAAAAGGATCATTTTTAAGTAACAAAAACAAAAAGATTAGTTATAGTTATGAATATTATATTCCATGTCTGCCTTATTCTGAAAATAAAGTCCCCAAATCTTACACACTGCACATTTAATATGTTTGTTTTTAATGATTATATCTGTCATTACCTGCAATGAATTATTATTAATTCTATTTTCTCAAAGCACTATGGGATACTGGTGTCATGTGTTTTTAGTACACACCCTGACTGCTCTGAATACATTTCAAACAGAAATACTTTGAGATTAAAGCTAACAGATCGTTCAAAATTTGAGTTCTATAAATACATGTAGCACGCTAATATGCTCACACATAATTATATTGACATACCGATGTTAAGCGGGTATGTTTTCCATCTTCCTCATCTTAGTTTAGTATGTTAGCATGTTAACGATTACTTACAAGCGCAATCACCTGACAAATTAAAATTTTGACCTGATAAGCACGAGATGACGCAGCACAGCAGGAGATCACCAACGTGATTATAGTTCATCCTGAGGTGAACATGAAGGTCTGAACCAAATTCCATGTCAGTCTTTTTAATAATTATTATATATATAATAATTATATAATTATCTCTGAACCCAGAAAGTCAAACTGATAATGGAATGTTTGTCTCAGTACCATGGACATCTATGTGTCAATTTATTAACGACTAGTCAGAGGATAAAGAAGTTCATCCAATAGCTGTTAAGCTAATTCAGTCTGGCGCGAAGCGGCTGAACAACCATGTGACTGACTAACATGTTATCTGCACCAACCTGTGCAAGTGGCCACCATCATCCAAATTGGTCTTGGTATTTTGCTTGAATGAATGTTTCAGGCAACATCAAATCAAGTAATGATAAAGTTACTGCAGACGTTTAACTCATCACTGTTTTCTACAGATGGACCCTGCTGTGTGTCCATGTGAGACGACACAGTGTAATGTCTGTAAACAGAGCTCTGTTGGTCTGGGTGAGTTAGTGGTGAGTCTCTACATGCTGTGGTCCATAATCTTGTGTGTCTACATCTACTGCTGCTGCTGCTGTATGAGTGTGTCCGTCTCACCGATGGGTGCTGTCATGCTGTCTGTACAGATACACAGTACAGCTGGCAGGCGTGCTTTGGCAGAAAATAGTTCTCAGTAAAACAGTTCTCGATCTGATCTTGTATCCCCGTTGTGTCTTCTTGTTTGGTGCTTTGGATGCTGTTGTTTTGGCAGACGATAATCATACTGATAAAAGGATAATCTGTACTGGCATGTCGTCACTTGATCTATGAATTATTTATGGAAATGTTTAATTGCTCCACATTTTACTTTTAAACCATTAATAACAACTTTTTAATTTAAAGTGATCTATATAGAATTATAAAATGATTAAACATAAGGTATGACTTATATGAAAAGTTCCTTATGAGAAAGTTGTACCAAGACATTTTATTATACAGAAAGGCTTTTTTTTATTTTCTACAGGCGGAATGAGATCTGAGAAACTACACAGAAGAAATATTAAATAAATAAATGTGAGAAGTGACAGCAGGATGATGAACAGCAGGAGATTTTTTATTTTAAAGTAAACTATTTTCAACTTTATGAAAACTGACAGATTTGAGAAGAAAGATACTCATCTAAGATGTGTGTGTTGAGTGTGGACCATAGACTGTACATAACATGGGCGTAGTCTCTGTGACGTCACACACAGGTTTCTGAAGAGCCGCTGTGAAGCTCAGAGTGTGGTGGCTCTGGTCACCATGTTAGCAGTCCTGCCTCTGCCGCCTTCCGACTAATCTAAAACTGGACAAAGACATGTATTGTGGGTGGAGCTGAGGCGGGCTGAGTGAAACCTGGTTGCTCAAACAAGCCATCTGTAACAGCACCCACCTGTCAATCAAAGCAGCCACACTGTTAATTATACATAACTTTAAGTCTTAATATCATTTGAACAGGTGAGTTCTATAAAAATAGGTGGAAACCTATTGAAAGAAACAAAACTTAAGATCTGAGATAAGTTTTAGATATAAAACAAATGATGATGGGCTCAGACTGACCATCTCTCCACTTCCTGTTTAACTGTTGGATTTCAACCACCAGAACAATTCCTGA
The DNA here is from genome assembly GCA_033000465.1 of Sciaenops ocellatus. NCBI lineage: Eukaryota > Metazoa > Chordata > Actinopteri > Sciaenidae > Sciaenops > Sciaenops ocellatus. The sequence continues at coordinate 3,357,858 of CP136886.1, read as the reverse complement.
AATAATTCATTATTATCCAAGTCACTCACTTTCCAAACTGAATTTACTTGTTTGACAAAAATGTCTTCACACAAGGTCCATCATCAGTGGATGGAGTTTTGAATTCTGAGTTAACTCAAACATTAATATTTCAGTCTGTGAGTCTCACTATGATCTCTGTCACCCACTCGCATTGTAAATCTGGACCGATACTTCATGAACGTGGCAGCAGTGGGCCCGGCGGTGGCACTTGTGTAATCACAGAGAGTCCGGTGGGCAAATCTTCAGACACCCATTCGTTAGCTGACTCAGCAGCCGTTTGGACAGGAAGCTGGCATATTGGCCGGCTGATCTGGGGGTTACCGATGAGGCGTCCAAAGAAAAAGTAGGAGAGTGTCTCCTCTGTGATTAAAGACCGGAGCTCCTGACATGCATGATAGCCTCGTGACTCCTGTGACCCCGGCCTAGAAGAGATAAAGTGATGGCTCTCCTTCTTCTTTCCCCTCTGCCGCCGTGTCCTCGGCTTTGGCCGTAATTCACCGGCCTCTGATGAGAGCTTTTACAGCTTCCCTACAGCCTCTGCACCCCATCCCAACCGCATCAGTCACTGGGCTGGAGAGGTGTGCAGGATGCAATATGAGAAGAGAAAAAAGAGAAACAAAAGGAGCAGAGGTTTTGTATTGATTGCAGTGGAAAGTCCTGCGGTGAAGAGAATATAGATTCAAGGTTCTTCTCAGACAGCGTTGCTGATAAAATGGATTTCTTACAGAGGTGAGACGATAAAAGAACAAAAAAAGTAACCGTGCTCAGAAGATGATTTAGTATCATTTGTCTGACTAATACAGGATGTGCAAAAGGTTTACGCCCTCAAAGCTGTCGCACCGGAGGGTTTACTGTGCATGTAGTAATGTCTCATGCAAATCTGTCAAGGCTTGTCATTAATTCAGATGCAGTCCAGGAAATTAATTGCCCTGTAAATGTTGATAAACACAAACGGCCATTGTCTCAGGGAGGCCAGTAAGCCATTTATCATCTGTTCCTCTGCTGCCCGGTGCAGTAATAAGGCCCACGCATCATTACTACTCTGCAGCTGGAATGCGGAGCTGACTCCCTGTAGTCTGCTATATGATACTGTATGTATATGATGTCATGTGGGGTATGATATGTAAGTAATGTGGTCGGATATATGATATGTACCGGTATACAGTATGAGGGATGATATGGCTGGAAAACCCTCAGAGACATTTTGGAGGAGATGTTATTGCTGCCTTGATTATCTTCACTGGTGAGGTTTTTATCAAGCGTGACACTCCAAAAGACAGTGCTGTGGTGAGGGCCAAGAAATAGCTCCAACACAATACCATAAGCCTAAAACCACAAGCTTTCATCCTTAAATTTCTGGTCCTGTATGGATTAAAGAAACACAATCCAACATGTGTAGTTGTGCTGGTAGTTGAATTTTTCAACCCCCTGTGTCCAGTTTTTATGCTAAGCTAGGCTAACCACATTGCATACAGACGTGATATTGATATTGTTTTTTTTATCTCATTCTTGAAGTAAATTATTATAAATTATAATAAATTAATTATTATTAAATTATTTCCATAAATGTTGAACTATTCTTCTTTAAGGTGATGGAAAGACTGGTTTTGGTTACGTGGTGAAAAAGTTAGCCAGTTTCAACTCACTTAGCTAAAACCACAATTCTATTCAATCAATATTGTGTTTTGTGTTAATTCTCACTGATATGGTCAGTATGAACACTTTGTGGCAATGAACAGTAAACAGATAAGATTATATAAATATTTCCTTGTTGTATCAGTAATCCAAAGACAAAAAAAGCCACCTGAAGGAATTTGAAGACATTTCCAACGTGCAGTGGTACATAAAATGAGGGCTTCCATGAAGTATGCATTTGATGTTATATTCGTATGCAGATTAAAAGATAGGTGCACTGAATGAATGTCGTAAAAACCAGTTTGTAAATGTGAAAACAAAACTGCTATGATCAGACCAGAGACCAGCACAGACACATACAAACTGTGTGGCTTCCCCAGTTTCTAAATCCCTCCAGCTGTTCACCTGTGACTCCCGTGTGACTACTGTGAAGACCTTCCTATGTGTTCAGTTGTGCAGGTGACATATCAACAACAATATTGACCCAACTTACCACACACACACACACACACATACACATATATATACCTATAGCACACATACACATTGTCTTCAACACTCATTATGTGTGTGAAATATGATCTGGCCAGCAATGTCCATCCATGTCAATCTATTATTTTAGTAGACAGGTTTGAGAGGTGACACTCTTTGTTCATGAATTAAAGTTGCTTGAAATGGATTGTGATCCCTTTGAACAAACAGTAGTGTTGGTGAATTTGCCCTATTACCCCACTAGAACATTGCAATTTCAGGAGGCATAGGTTCCTTGTGATTCCTATAGTCTCCAAAATTAGAATGGGAGCCAATCAAGCTCCCCTTCTGTGGATCAAACTCGTAGTTCTGGTTCTGGAGGCAGATCCCCTCTCCAAATTTAAGAGCCTAAGATCCTTTTGATAGAGCTTATAGTTGGGGCTGGCTCAGGTGAGTCCTGAACCATCTCTTAGTTATGTTGCTAGAGGACTAGACTGCCAAAGCACTTCTCGTCTTCTCTCCCTCTCCCTCTCTAAACTCATCGCAGCAGATGGATGTACACCATGATCTGGACTCTGCTCAAGGTTTCTGCCTCTTAAAAGAAGTTTTTCCTTGCCACTGTCGCCAAGTGTTTGCTCATGATGGGACTTGCTGGACTCTAAATAATATTATAAAGAGTACAGTCTAGACCTGCTCTATATGGAGTGTGCCATGAGATAACTTCTGTCATGATTTGGTGCTATATAAATTGAGTTGAATCATTTTGATTGATCTGATTGATTTAAATCTAATATCCATTCTCCTTTTAGCTGTCTTTTGGTCTCCGACAACTCTTGGGAAAATGATCTGTCGCTTTAGCAGTTTAATGTTCACCACCTAGTCTAGTTTGACTGTGTCTGTTGTATGTTTGGTGCTGGACAAGTAGTGTACAGTGAGTTTATCAGAGCTTTGTGCACCAAAAATGTCTGGAAGCCACTGCTGGAAACACGAGTGATGAGAGATGAGAGAGTGATGAGGGTGAACAAAAACTGTAAAGACGAACAGCCAATGTGGGAGCTGCAGACTAGATCAGAATATCGATACAAGTTTCTAAACTGATATTCCTGTCATGCTTTAGGTTTTTTACCCAAGTCCAAGTAGAATTGAAGAGACAGAAAAAATAAACTCATTCTTCTTTCCTTTCTACATTTTCCTCGTCCTAACTTTTTATCTCTTGTCAAATTTAGCCAATCTAGATAAACTTTGGCTGCAAAATCTGGTGGAAAATCATGCAGCTCTGCTTCTTGCTGTGTGCAATGTTCCACTTGCACCCTTGCTGTGAAAGCCAGGGCAGGCCAAACACTGTACATTTACTTTCCTTTCCTGCTCCCCGCTTGCACTAGAGCTGGCTGGTCAGTCACACTACTCATTTTAGGATATTACTTGACCTGGACTATAGTCCTGTGAATTGCTGTGGTGAACAAAGTTAATACTTTGAGTTCTATTTCAGTGGGATTTCAGAGAAAAACACCCCTGGGCAATGTAATGATACCTGTGCTTGTAGCAATAGGTCTGAAGTATTTGTATGTGTTTATGACATTTGCACCTGTCAGGAAGACAGATATTTGTACACTGGAGAACAAAGTATACAGACATTTAAATGCATGAAAAAGAAGTTAGCTCCTGTAAAATAAAGAAAGAAAGGGCAGCTGAAAGCTTCCTGCGGTCGACGTGCGAGCCCGGTACCTTTGCGGAATACTTATGACTGTAATCTCGCTGGTGATCCAAGAGGAACGTCGAAATGATGGAATAATGCTTTATATTTTGGAGAGAGGAATGGACAGGTCTGCATTACGCTGACAAGTAGAATGTACAAAGAGGTACATTAAAGGAGAGAGTGAGCGGAATACAGAGGGAGCTGAAGCTTTAGTAGCAGTCCACACTCTCCCAACGGTCCTACCAAAGGCCCACAATTCCCCTGGAAATCAAGGTCGGGGGGGGGCTCGTGGAAATGGATCACATCACTGTTGTTTGCTCATTAGACAGAGGGGAATTCGGCGCAATGTTAACAACCACATCACCTTGCTCCCGTGTTTTTTTTTTTTTTTTAAGACTTGTTTATGCAGCAGACATTTATTTTGGTGGGGGTAGAATGAGGGGAGGATGATCCATCATGAGCTGCAGTTAATAAAATTACAGCTCACACTGGCTCGTACATCCCCTTGATTCATCACCTACTGCCAGCAGCTTCCTGCCACACCCTATCAGTCTTGGCTACTGAAAACCTCCAGTCTGAGAGAGACTTTGGGGAAATCAAAGGCAAAAAAAAAACAGTAATGGGTTTTTGATTAGCAAAGGCTTTGCAGTGGCGACGCTTCCTCACCATGTGTGACAGTTGTAAATGTGCGCCCATCTCCTGCCCGAGGCAACGGGCGGACGTGGGAGCAACTGACCGGGAGGGCTTGTGCTGCCTTGGCTGCCGTTCAAGTGCCACCATCGCGGGGCGGACACAGGGGGGAAGACGAGCAGACGGAGGCAGCTGCTGCAGCCTAGGGGTGACCTACAGGAGGGAATAGCACATCTGTAACAGCTGACAGGCCAATAAGGGCCCGACATCCCATTATCATCAGCAGCAGGAAGCATCGCGGCATGATGTCTGCGCAGACTCGCACTCCGGCTGAACTGAGTTTCATCTGCTGGGAGCAGCGGGGCAACTGCCATGCAGCTGGCAATTATTTCACCTACTGATTCTCCCAAAACATCCTTTTACTGCACTAATAAATATACCACCAACATTATCATATCTGGCCTGTTACATTTGTCAGTGAAATCAGGAGCAAAGAGCAGCAATTAGCAACAAAATACAGCAGCATAAAATTGTTATTAGTTTCTCCCTCAATGGTGATGTGTCAGGAACAGTTTGATAATAATGGGAAGGAACATGGGAGGTTAAAAGCGCCATAATGACAACAGTAGCATTTGTTATGAGCAATGATGGCAGCAATTGTCTCGTACAAAAATGAAATCAAGAATAGACAACAAAATGATGGAGAGGAGGGAGATTATTCAGCTCCACTGAACATAATGATCAGCACTTGACTGATGTCACAGCACTTCACCATCTTTTGTGTACGTGTCTGAGAGCTGGATCTGGTAACTTTTCTATGTTTCTACAGAGAGATGTTCATGATGTTAAATTCAAAATATTTAATGATTTGAGCACCACAAAACAGAGAACATTGGCTGAGTGTACCCTGGTTCGTGTCTCTTACACATATTTTATATGCTGATAATAGTATCAAGGCTGGTACGACAACACAAGGACTCATCAATAACAGTGCTGTATTCTGTGCTTAACACAATATTTAAGACTGACAAACGCTAACGTTTAAGAAATGGACAGGGACATCTGGAGAGACAACAATATAAATCTGGGTATCATCTGCATAAAGATGAATATTGACATCATGAAATTGTCATAGGAGTCGCTCATATCAATGAGCTACATAGCTAAATCAGGAAAGCCGCGTCTATGAGGAGTTTTGTCCTCTATCATCGTAGAGATTTGTAGAAAAGTTGAATCTGAACACAAACATGAGGCTCCTGGATCTGCGACAGTAGCTACCTGCACAGAGATCTATTTCAGGGAATAACCAAACTACATATCTACATTTTTCTTGATCTTAACAGGTTACAGATTCCAGGTTTTTGAAATCAAATGCAAATTTTTGCTTTTTGTGATGCTGGCAAAAAATGTATTGTCTAAGTTATCATTAATTCTGCCCAGTCATCTAGAGTTCCCATGTTGTAATCAATATTGTTGGAGACAATATCACACCTTACCTACCAGTAAATACATCAGCTCACAAGTCCGAAAGAAAGCTTTTTTTAAAGTTTGTTTTAAACGTGTGTGATGTGAAGTTGAAATGAAGGAGGTCAAACTAAAGTCAGAGCTTTAGTGGATGAGAATCATGAGCCAAACAACCACTAATAAAAGCGAAGGTTTCATCTTTTCAGTATTTGAAATGTCTGTAAAAGGTCAGGACTCTAAACTTAAGATTCCTTTTGATCCCCTTTGTTGTTTTCTTAAGGCTAAAACTCTCTGGCTGAAGTTTTCTCTCTAAACCAGGGATTAACAAGCCTTTACAGGCTATGGTTAACCTTTTAATTTTATTAGCAGTAGATGTTAGAACCAAAATTGTTGGAGACCCACCCAGTAAATACATCAGGTCAAATAGCAGCAGTGTTTTTATTGCATCCGCCCCTGATAAAGCCTTTATTACTGTATAGCTGGCAGATAGCACAAAGTGCTACTATCATCTATATTGTGAGATATTAGAGAAGAACTGTGTTTAAGAGGAGGTGAATGCAGCAACAAAGAGAAGCAAGGCAGCTCCATTTATAGTCTCATTACTGAGAGCGAGTCTCTGTTAGACGCTCTCAGAGATGGTTGGAAATGGCTCTCAGCCTCTCCACACTCACTGTGCACCGAAGCATGGCGGAGCAGCCAACTGTCAGCTCCGAGATGTGTTGACGCAGACGAATGACGGCGCTCTTCGTGTGTGAAGTTTAGTTGCCACACAAGCAGAGAAAAATAGAGGGAGTTTATGAGAGCCAAAGGGGCTTACAAAGCACTGTTGAGGCTTGCCAGGTTGCTTCCTGTACTGTTACTGATCAGTAACAGTATTCTGCTGCTGAAAGAGAAGAAGAGTAGACAGCCACCACAAATCAATATGAGAAAAGCAGATGAATAGATTTCCAATTCAAACACTCCTGCAGTAGCCCTGCTAATGACCCCGAGGGCTGTAATCCAAGGTGTTGGACATGGGAATGCACTCACAGGGCTAGGTGCCATGATCAAGTCATAGCCCAGATGTCCCACTCTCTTACTCCGCACACATTCTTCAGAAACATTTTAAACAGCCATTAATCTCCATCTCCACCACTGACATACAATTTCTTATTTCCCCTCACCGAGGGAGGTGATACTCGCTGTAATAACTGCCTTTGTTTTACAGGGAAGACAATATAGTTTTATTCTCTGCAATCCATTAAAAGAAAACAAACATTTCTCTGAGGAAGCTACACCCTGCTATCGGCCTTGCTGCATTACAGGAGTATCACACTTATTGTTTCAGTACAAAACTTCGCCAGTGAATTCAGTCGAGGAAGCAATTAATGAACTATTTCCTCCAGACACATATCAAGTCATGGAAATTAGCTGATAACGTAATGCAAACGAGACAGGGTGCTATTTCGTCCATGGCCCACATCCAAGGAAGGAAAAGAACTATTCACTAAATATCAAACATGTTCAGCATATTATGGCCTCATTGCTGTAAGCTGATACAACTAACCCTAAACCCATAACCCTAACAAACAGCTGCCTAGTTCCACAACCAGTCAACACAGAGTGATGTTTAATTAGGATTTATTAATTAAGATGTTTTCATACTTTTAGCCATCATTGTTATGAGTAACAGTAACACTACCCACAAAATGTATTGCTGAAGTCTGGTCTGTGAATGCGGTGAAACTATCCATGAACATCTATCACACTTAGACTAATTTCCTCCTGTTGGACCTGTTCTATTTAGTATATTTTTGGGTGTATCATTTCAATTTGCTGTTTTAGTCCAGATAAAATGTTGGTTTGATCTTCTGAAGGCTCGGGTTTCACGTCCCATCACACTTCATTGTAGTGATGTCACCACCTTCCCAGCTCTCAGACATTACATTATTGTGTGTTATTGTTACTGATAGAAATGATGTCCCACACTATGGAAATATGGGACCCAGGTTGTAATAAACTGGAATGATACTTTACAAGGTGTCTTTTTACAGCCTCCTAAAGCTGCTTGTGTCACTGCAGGCTGCTTCCACAGTCTATGTCTGCGCTGTGGTATTGTGGTTATGTTTGTGTACTGTACACTTTACCATCAGCTTAAATGTTGCATGTGTGGATACAGATTTAAGGTTATTGTAACAGAGTGAAGTTGTGTGCTTTGGTTATGACCTGGTTTCTTTTCTATGTGAAGCAGCCATTGTTTGTAATTCCACTGTGAGTGTATAGACAGTTCTCTGTGCACAATAGCTTGCACAGAGTGGGGGCCACTTGAATTTCCAATTTGCTAAGCCTCCTATTCTGAGGAAACATGTTGAGGAGAAGAAAGCTATACAGCAGCCAGGAGGAGTCTCTAGTCTCACAGCACGATACCGCCGAGCCGAGATTCCCCAAAATACCCTCTTTCCCTTCCGATTTCTTCCTTCCCTCATCTCGCTCTCTCCCAACTTTTTGCCATCTGTCTGCTTCGCTCCTGGCCAGCCTCCTCCACCTGACTCGTCCACCTGCTTATCAGCCCTCTGCTCTCCAGACCATTGGATTGTGCACAACAAGAGAGCCAGGAGCTCATGATGTGTGTGATGTGGGAGGCTGATTTATCTGGAGTCTGTCGTCTCTGCACCCAGCATATAGTTTATTAATGAAGAAGCAGCAGTGCACAAGCTAGAAGAAGAAAAAGGCTTTTTGTTGTTTTTGCCAAAATGAGCTTTGCTGGAGGTTCTTGACGTTTCAATAATTTCAACTTCTGAGCAGTTCTTCCACAAAGTTTCTACAGTTGGTGTTAAATAGCTTAACTTGGCTTGTAAATCGTCAAATGAGGCAGACTTATTTGATTAATTTAATCAATTAATTGTACAAATGAATCAAAAACAAGAATAAAATAAATATTATTATTACCATTATTACACTGTATAACACAGTATGCACTCATTTCTGGATCTGAAGGCTCCTTGATTTATAATGTGGTGACATGTCTAGGTTTTATATCATGTTGTTTCAACAGTGTTCCACATTTTATTGTGAAGGTCAGACCTGCTCCACACTGAAACATACGAATTTAGATCTGGATGGTTACATTTAAACAACAGGATTTATATTACTGCTAATAAACCAAAACATCTTGACATCTTTTGACCAACAAATCACCAGATCGAACAGAAGAACATTTGTTGTGGATTCCATTTAATGTTTCATATTAAAAAGGATAATTCTGCTTTAATACAAGCACGGGTTTATTTTTTTTTTATTATTTTAGCCATAGTTGCTATTGCTCATGATGAGCTGCTTAGAACTGGGAACACTGCAGCATCTGCAGCAAGAGAAATGAGGAGTCAGATGGTCAGACAGGTTCTAAACAAGCCAACTGTTTATCCGGATGATCTAAACAAATTTATTCGGAGGTCAAACTGAAACTGAACTGTTGGAAAAGGTTACAATATAATAAGCCAGAATGATCTTTTAATTAACAGAGTTGATAGCCAAGTTTCCATGTTTCCATGTTCATCCTTAGGACCCTTGACAGAAGCTAATGAAAAAAACATGTGCAACAACATAGCTACCTGTTAACAAAATGCTTGCTAACGAGCTAACCAATCTATATCAATTGTTAGAGTAAGGGTTAATCTACATTAGTCATTAGCTAGCTATAGCTAGTTACATCTGATACCTAACATTAGCAAAATTGCAAGTTATTTGATACATTTGTGAGATTTAAAACAAGTAGTAGGAGATTATATGATAAATGATAGTCAGGCAGTTGAAATAATAATGAAGGACTTTAATTTTCCACTCAAAAATAAGAAGCATGCATAGTCCAGCTATGACTTTATAAAAAAAACTACCTTGGTGAAACTAATCACACTAAAACTTTTAATCTTGACGAGCTAGTGTGTCACATTCCTGGCATGACAGTTTGCTGTTGATTTAGCACACCTGTATATAGTGTGACATCTACTTTTTATGCAGAACACAGTCACTGTTTGCCAAGATGCAATTCCCTTGAGTATTATTAAATAGGCCCTGGGTAGCATGGCATGTTTATTCCCTTACCGGTTGTGATGGCTGTCACAGGTAGGGTTATTCAGGTTATGATTTATAAGCGTTCCAGGCATTTGACAGCTGCACCACCAAAGGAAAAATCACACGGAAACAAAGCGTCAAAACAGGTGAACCTGATTTTCGTCAGGATGAACACCGGTGCTAAAGCAACCTTGACCTTTTTGTTGACACCCTCTAATTTGGCCTGAGAGGTAATTAGGTGCATGATGGATGTCTTGCTCTTTTATTATGTTGATTCATCCACTGGATCTCAAACTGTCTGTCAAGGTTTCTTTTTATAATGCTCCATCATGGCCACTTTGAGTACTAACGGAATTTTATGGAGACTTTAATTGATGCCTGGAGGAAATAAATTTTTGTAGGAGAAGCTGTCGAAGTTGCATTGTTGCCGTTTCTCTGCGTGTCATGTGATGTTTGATGTTTGTTTGTAATTTGTTTTAAATTAAAAAATGAGAAAGTAAAAGCAGATCTCTACAAAGTGATCCAAATTTATTACAAAGATAAAAGACACAAGTGTGTCTCAGATAGACATTTAATATAATGGTTTGAAAAGATTTATGTATGTTCTTTAATCATCTTTGTTGCTGCCATTTTTCCAAGCCTTTAGATTTCTTTGATGCAGTTTGTGCTGGTCCATTTGTAGACTTTTATTGTTCTTGTTGTAATGTTAGACCTACCTTCTCTTTTTAACCCCCTCACAATCCCCATTCACACTGACTGCTGGAGCAAGATGTGGTGGAGGGTGGGCAAGAGTTCACTACCTACCCTGTACATGACATGTGGTGAAGATATGGACATTTTAATGTGGAATAATTGTTTTTGTTTCACAGTTGTACAGACACTGGTGGTTGGTGGGTATCCCATTTCCCAGTATAACCTTCTTTGGTTGGTCTCTCTTACCAGGACATGGTCTCTTGGTCTCTTGTCATATCAATTATGTTTTAAAACTCACTTGCATGTACTACATGTTCATGTTATACATGTACATTTACATGTATACACACAATAAAGCTGCAGAGTAAGGCCATTCCCATAAACTGAGTAAATGAAGAAGGAGACGAGTGAGGAAGGTCACCAAGAGACTCATGAACAAGGAGTTCCAAGCGTGTCTCAGATTGGATAGACCGTAGTCTGAATTGCAGTCAGTTGGCCGGGTGCTTCATCAGCTACAGCTTCATGGGAGAGTTGCAAAGTGAGAGTCACAAAACTCAACATCTGGGCCACAGTTTGCCAAAAGACAAGTGGGAGACTCTGAAGTCAGCTGGAAGAAGCTTCTATAGTCTGACACCAACATTGAGCATTTTGATAATGCTCTGTTAATGACTAAATGCCACCTGACGGCACATCATCACGAACGTACCATCCGCACTGTGAAACGTGATGGTGGTGGAGACAGCAGGTTTTCCAGCACGACAATGAGCCCAACATAAAGCTACACAGGAATGACTTTAGACAGAGTCCAAATCTGAATCCAATCGTGAATTTGTAGCTGGACTTGATAAAGGCTGTTCTCTCACGATGCCCATGCAACCTGACAGAGCTTCAAAAGCTCTGCAAAGAAGAACAGGGTGTAACTGCAGTAAAGATGCTGGAGATCTATCCACACTGGTGGCCAGGTTTAGATTAGATTAGATTTACTTTATTCATCCCACAGCGGGGAAATTTACTAGTTGCAGCAGCAGAAAAGTGTAATATACACCACAGAATTAAAAGTAGAAAAGGCAAAAACACAACGAATAGACATAAGTATCTTATAATCTACACAATAAACAGAAAACAATCACCTGCAACAGACAATGTGCAAAAACAAGTACTGAGGATAAAAAGTGGCATGATATAAAAAGTATTGTCAGGTAAGTGACCATGATATGAAAATATTGCAATGTAAAGTGACCATGATATAAATAATATTGCAAAAATAAGTGACCATGATATAAATAATACTGCAACTAGGTTCATCTAAATACTGACTTTGGGGGCGTAAGTACTTATGCAAATGATTATTTTATGTGTAATTAATGTAGATGACTCTGTAGGGGTCTAAAATTCACAATATAACATGGAGGAGGTGGAATTAGTTTTTCTGCAGATCTTTGTAGACCTTTTTCCAACAGATGGAACAGAAACACATGAACGAGGGTTTTTCATTTGCTAACAACCCATCTTCAGGTGCGACTTACTGGCCCATCACAGACCACTGTAATCCTGCTCATAACAGAAAGCACCACATTCAATTTCCCATACAGAGATAGGCTCTGCAGCCCAGAAACTCAATAACAGATGACAGTGTCCAGTTTCCACTAGTGTGGAAAATGAAGGCTGCCTGTGGAAGTGAGAAAAATCCGCTGGCTGTCCCCTGAGCGCACTGAGCCGGGTAGTGTCACTGTGGCGCCTGATAGCCGCAGCAGCATTAGAATAGCGACAGGTTCCTCTCTCCGGGTCTGCCTCTCTGTCTGTCTCCTCTGTGTCTGTCAGTCTGTGTCTGCCCTCTGGGAGAGCAGGTCAAGGCCTCCCTCCAAGGTTGGACATAAGAAGATGGAGCTGACAGACACGACACGGCTGCTCTGGGAGGGGGCAGAAGTTTTTTTTCAAAGATTTCTGAAATGTCGCCGAGATGCATGGTCGTGCCAGCTTTTATGATTGAGGGTGGAACCCATCTCTGCCTCTTTGTGTAAATGAGCTGAATTTATTTCTTTCCCGGCACAACTTATGTGTCATTTCAAAGATGCACAGGGATGTGACCCCCTGCAAAAACTCTCAGAAGAGGAGGGAGGACAGTCTCCCTGAAGGGGAGGGAGCGCACCGTCAAGGTCAAATGCTCTCCTCCATCTTGTCTGGCAGAGTTCATAATATGTCTGGAATAGCTTGAATGTCCTTTTTGCATGGTGGGCTCAAAGACTCTCACAGGGGAGGACTAATAGGTGGCTGTTTAGTGTAAGTACAGTGACACTACTCACCATACACTTCTTCTTCCATGACATTTAACTCATCAGGACATGGAGACCAAATGGAGTGGGCAGATAGACAGGATTAATCATGGATGGATTACTGAATGGGTCTACTGAGCACAGGCCCAGGGACCCAAACGGTCAGGGGGTTCCTGGACCAGAACTTCTGTCTGAAGTGACTTATCATTACTTGTTGGAAAGTCAGAGAGCTCAGTTAAAAGTAAGGATGTCCTGATTGAACACAAAGAGACTCAAATCAAGAACAAGAAGACAAAATAACCACAAAGAAATGCTGTACTACTTTAAAGAGACACACATGGTACTACAGTGAGACAAAGCAACCACAAAATACAATTATTGTACGTCTTTTGAGAATATTTTTTTCATTTTAATGACTTGCAGTACTTGCCTTTTATTATACTTTTATTTTCTCTTACTTTGTTTATTGTTATGCACCAAAACACCAAGACTTATTAGGCAATAAACCAGATGAAATGCCTACAAGAGACACCAAATACTCACAAAGAGAAAAATGATAGACTCAAAACTACAACAAGGAGAAAAATCAAACACAAGTTACAACAAAGAGACAAAACAACTACAAAGAGACTCAAAATGATTACAAGTGGACACAAAGAGACACAACTACAAAGCACCAAAATTACTACAAAGAGACAAAACAACCATAAAGAGATGGACGACTTCAAAAACACCCAAAATTACCACAAAGATTCAAAACACTACAAAGTAACAAAGTGACCACAAAGACACTACTAGACAAAAACACTACAAACAATGCAGAATTACTACAAAGAGACTTCAAATGACTACTCTGGACACACAACAATCACAAAGAGATTGCTTACACAAAATTACTTCAAAGAGACTCAAGATGATTACAAAGAGTTAAAACAACCACAAATAAACTATGACTACAGAGAGAATATGACTATAAGGAGACACAAAATGACCAAAAGGAAACACAGAATTAATATAGTACAAAGAGATGAAACAACCACAAAGAGACTCAAAACAACCACAGAGAGACAAATTACTAAACAGAGTTTAGGGGGCCTGGTCCTATGTGGCTGGGTTTGGGGGCCTACATGTCTGTGCCCAGGGGTCCATTGCCTCATGATCCATCCATGTGATTAATTGTGCATGAAAAATCCTCATCATGGTCGAAGCATGGACGATTATGTTCCCTTTTGCCAGCACAGAAAATACATGAGAAAAGACAAAAATATGATTAGACTGACAAAGCACATCTCAACTGTTTTATAATAAGACAACAATGATCTGGATGGAAACATAGCGGTGGATACACCCTCCATCCATCTGCCACTTCCATTTGCCCAGCCGGGCAGTACCTCCCCACTGGTTCCAGTGTGTCAATCAAACCCAAATATGAAGGCAGAGAACCTGGCTTTCAATATACTTACAAAACCACCCGGCCCCCCAGATGCCTAATTACAGCAGTTTTATTAACATATGGCTCTGTCAGGATGAATTTTCCACACGCCTGTTCTCCACCTGTAGTAAATGACAGCGGTTCTCTGCCAGATCAGAAACTCACATTCCATCTTTATGCGGGTTTAAACCAGACCAAGAAATACAGAGAAGAAATGCATGTGCTTTGAAATACTTTCATGGAAACTCTCTCCCAGCCAAGCCTCGGCACTGTAAGGTGAAAGCTAGGTCAGATGGGTCGAGTAACTGACATGTGCAACACGTAGCTAAATTGTTAGTAGCACTCTGGTTCTAATCAACCCTTTCTCCTACAATTTATGTTCATATGTCACTTTTCCAGTAGCATATATGTTTTAGAACTTAACCCACAAAAGCAGTAAAGAAGAAGACAGCAAAGAAGCTGTAAACAATTCCAAATGTTAAAAAAAAGTTTTATGAGAAAAGAAATGCATTCAGGGTTCAGGAATGCACGTATATTTTGATGAGAACAGACATTTTTGAGAACACCACATGGTAATTTTTAATGTGCTAATGCTAATGTTTACCATGTTCACCATCTTAGTTTAGTGTGTTTAATATGAGCATTAGCTTTGCAACTACAAGTATTGGACAATTAAGAATTAGAACAGAGAATCAGAAACAAAGGATGAAAAAAGTAGTTACTACATGTAACCCCAGTTCTATGAGTAGCATATGTGCAAAGTCAGCACAGAAAAGGAAGAAACGTGAGTGAAACCATAGGACTACCTGGTAATTTCTGAAAATATGGATCTGTTAAGCTTGAGCTTTGGCAGAACACTGAACCCACAATGCAGACCACAAACAGGAATTGCTTTTGAAGGTTTTTATTTCCAAGACGTAACATGAACAGGCATTACAGGAGAAGTCTGGGGGGAAATCTTCAGGCCAGGAAGACGAAGACAGGAGAGCAGACGAAGGTAGGCTGAATGTGGCTAGTGGGGCAGGTGAGTGTGGCAGGGTTGAGGACAAAGCAGACGAACAGGCGTAAGAAACAGGCATCCAAAAAATAAACGACAAAAAATTGTCAACAAATAAGTTTGTCAGAGCTGAGTCTGGGAGGGTGAACCGGAGTTAAATACTGCAGGAGCTGATGTGAGCTGAGAAGCAGGTGTGAGAGCAGAGCAGGTGAGGATCAACGGGGGAGAGGTCAGAGAAATAGGTCAGCCACGCCTAGCCTGCACAGACAGGAGAGACTAGGGATCTGGTTGAATAGTCAAAAAAATTAGCTCCTAAGTCCTTTCCTAACCACTTTTCCTTGACCTCGATGGAAAACATCACAAGGTCAAGGAAAGATGTGAAGGACAATTCGTAAGGAGTTAGGAGAAGACGACCGCGGTGTTCAGAGAATCTGACTGCACTTACATTAGACTAAGTCATCATGCAACGGCGAATGTTATTGACTTGAATGTTCAGAAGATGGACTACAAAATGCGCATCTGAGATGCTAACTAGATACACCCCGTGCGCTCTGACCGTGTTGTTTCATGCAGGAAATATAAACGTGGACAACCCGGTGAAAAATCTGACTTCATCATCAACGTCAGCATTAAAATAATAAATGAATATTGTCCACCTGTCACAGAAGTCAAATGAAGAGTTTGTTACGCTGGTATGGCATTACCTCCTTTCCCTTCGTAAAGGATGGTCCGGTGTATCCTATGCTAAAGGAGATAATAAAGGAAGCATTGAAGCTCCTTTCCTTAACAGTTAGAGAATTCAAACAGCTCTTATCATGGCGGCTACGTAAATACTTCCGGTTCATTTCACTCAGTTAGGGAGGTTCCTGATCAAATTTGACTATTTGACCGCACCCTAGACAAAACAGACACAGAACATGAAGGGCAGGGAGACACCAGGAAAACACAGGGACATAGACAAATCTAGCAAATCCTAACTGAAAATCCATCCAATAGCTCTGTAGACATCTCACTGAAAACAAAGAATATCAGTCTAATGGAGGCACTACTGAAAGGTCAGAGGATCAACAAAGTCAGCAGACTCTTTGGACTGTAAATGTCTGTACAAAAATGTCTTGGCATTTCATCAACAGCTGCTGTGATATTCCCTAACTTTGACCAAGTGTACAGACCCTTTTCACATTTTGGCTCCTTAAGCAGGAAAATCACATAACTTCGATGGCTGCGTTCCATTTAGGTGGTCCAGTTCCAAAGCTCTGATATTGCGCACTCACTGACACGGCTCATCGGGACGCTGGGTTGTCTAGAGAAACCACCATAAATCACCCATTATTCTTCATTTTGAGGGACAGAGCAGTGCCGCTGTGATGAGGCCGGTGGGGAAAATTTAGAACGAGGATTTATCCACAGTCTGGACATGTCCATCCCAGCATGCACTTGGGGGGGTGCTGAAATGTAGGAGAGGGCCAAGTTAAAAATAAACCTAAGAGAGGGTTTTTATACTTAGAGTCTGTCTGAACTCAAAGATACAAGTCACACAAGGTCATGCTGTTTTGACATAGTGCTCATAATCAACTATCTGAAAAGAAGTAGGTTGTCTTAAATAACATTGGGACTCATTATTGGATATTGGCAGAGCTATTAAATAACAAACGACCTTTACTTATACGGTATAATCCTTTCTGATGATGGAAACATACCTGCTTAAATACATCCCAGGCAAACATCTGATATCAGAGATATCACATTTTAGGATAGAACCACTTCCTTTGATGAATGCTTTATCTGATTACACATCGCAGACTTTTTCTCTTTTTTTGAGTCTTTGGAAAGATTCTTGCTACAGGAGACAGAACTGAATAAAGGAAGATGGCTTTGATCTGTCATTTGATGCCATAGGGGAAGTGTCTTTCATTACACCGTTGTCCTCAGTTTGGGTAGAATTAAATTCAACATTTCTCGTCATAAATACTGAAAATTCCAACACAAGAATAAAGGCTGAATAAATAAAACAAATGCACAAACAAAATTCAGGGACGGGAGGTTGTGTTTGATTAAGTTTTTCATTTTTCAGACAGCACGATGACAAACCTTTTTTTCGACATCCGAGTGTCAGAATCAATGGAACACTTCACTTTCCATGCTGTCAATTTAGCCTTATTATATCTTTAAAAACTGAATTAGCACCTCCATATGCAATCACTCCGCCAGCATTTTTTTTTTTTTGACTAAAAAAGTATTCCTCTGGCATTTACATCAGAATATGAAGAAGTGAAGTCAGCATGCCTTATCGACTCGTCAGGCCTGTGCCAAATGGATCATCACTTGTACTGGCAGCAGCCCAGTGCTGTCGGACACTCCAGCCTGTCCACTGTCCAAATACGCTCCCTGCTAAAGATATTGCACACCTCAGCTGGCTGACTAATGAGAGAGCACTTTGACGAGCTTGGCCAGCAGAGATGTGCAGAGTGTGAGACGGGAGGAGGTCTGATATTTGAGGCTTTCGTGTTAGTTTTTATAGCCAAAGATGATGTGCCAGCACACACATTTATTCTTTAGTGGCAAGTCATTTAAGAAAACGTGTTGCATCCACAAATTTTCTCATATTTAGAATCATCACTTAAGCATTAGCAACATTTAGGATTGGTCCAGAACCAGTTATCTGCAAATAGTCTTTCTTCAATAAATGCCAGAAAAATGACTCAAATCTGCACTTAGTAATATTTTCATGTTAACAATTAGAAAGGATGAAACAGAACTGTCAACAACTCTGTAGTTCCCCTTAGCTTCATGAAGCATGTCTTTTAACTATGTTTTAGCTTTAAAGCTACTCTCTCACCTCTCTTTTCTTCCACAGTAAGGAGATGGTTTCAATGAAGAGGCTTTGCTAAACCCACTGTACCCGACCAGCCGAGCAAACAAAGAGCCCAGACAGACAAAGCTAAAGATGTAGCTTTTGAGCAGATATTTTCTTCAGGAGTAGGTAGAGACCAAATCAGAGCTAAAAGTAAAGAAAACCACTTTGGGTGACCATAAACGTGTCTTCAAATGAATACTAATGTTACTCTGCGTCTGCTGGATGTGCATTATTAAGTGTTTTTCAAGCTATTGTTTGATCTGTTGTTCTAATATTTCAAATGCTGTGTTAACATCATGTTTCATTGCCCCTTAGTGGCCAAATGGGGAAATGCAGCTTTAACAATAATTATATTAATAATATGAATCGTTATTTCCACAGTACAGTTTTATGCAACAGTCATCCCCCCCCTCCCCCCAGAAAAATTATGTTCACCATAACAGTGTGATGTGCATCACAATGCCAATTTGCTGAGCTTGACAAATAATAAAAATAATAAAATCAACTCTGCTAACGGACAGTTTTCATAAAAACGCAAACCTGCTGTCATACAGGTGATCTTCATCCAGCTGAAATGAAACAATTCTGAAAAATTTAAGAGGGTTTGCATAATTGGAACACTCACACAATAGAAGTGGCCAAACTCAAAGATGATTTGAAAGGTTTGCTGTCACCGAGAGTAACGAGACACCATGGATTGTAATGAGGATTTCTTTCTGGTGGTACACAAAATGTGCCCAAAGTAGTTGTCTGAACAGTTCAAACCATGCTTACTTTCTCACCTAGGTACACGTGGCTCATTACTGTGTGAAGTGGGTGAAGTTGTTGGATTGTCAGTTTCAGAAAGTCACAAACATAGCCTGAGGCAGATCTTCAAATTCTGATGCCAAAGAGCTGTTGGGGAAGGGTCTTCTTTTTGTGTGACAAACCAACATGTACTTTATTCAAAGCACTGATGCCTTCAACCTCAAAAATGTTATTACATGAGGTCCAGTATCTCTTTATTGTAATCCTGGCACTAGAAAACTACACAAAGCAAATCCAAGTTATATCCAAGCTGACCTCTTCTCCACGAGGATGCATTAAAACCAGGCTTCCTTCTTCTCTTCTCTCTCTCACCTGAAGTGTTATACTGGCATGAATATTGCACAAACTCTTGTCATTGAAATCTTCACATTTGGATCCTTTTCCTTCTGCCACTCTTTAGACTCTGTATCAGTGTCTGAGATGCCTCCCCCTCCTCCTCTAGTGGCGTTAACTACAGGGTGTCTGCTGCCACTTGGGCAATCTCATTCCTCAGACAATCAACACTTGCCCAGATGGACGTGAGGAGTGGCCACTCTGTTCCATCACTACAGATTGGATACATAATGGGCTACGGCAAAGGGTGGAATTAAGGATGCTGTTGTCACCCTTTGGTGGTGTTTGTATTCAGACATTCTAGATGCTTTTTTAAATGCAGCTTTCTGTGAAACATCCAGATCTGTGACATCTTGTGCAGCTTGTGATCATTCATCTTACTGATGTGTAAAGAAAGACAAAGATGGAAAGATTCCAGCTTGCAGACACTTCCACTGTATTGAATTTAATAGAAGTACCTTGCAGGCAATCTGCATTCCACTCTTCCAGTAATAAATCATACCCTGAAAGACTCTTTTTATTGTCAGTAGCTGGTGCGATATGTCTATGGAGTGTGAGAATGTTATTTATTCCTGTGGTATTGTCAGTGTCTTTCCCCTTCACCGATCTCCAGATGAAAAAGCTTTTCTTACAAGCTCCATTCAGGCAGAACAAAGCAGGGCACTAATCATTCAGAAACGGCTCGCGCTGTCCCCGGAGATCCGACGGGGCTCAATGCAAAATCTGTTAAAAGAAATAGTTTTGGAGACTCCGCCAAAAAGGTCAAGTAGATGGATTAAGTGATAAAAGTCTGATGAGATAGAAGTCAGCTACACAAAGGGAGTATACCTGGGGTGGAGGCCTTGTCTCCTCGTGACCTTTACGGAGTCCCTCAAGAGGACGGACAGGCGCCCGAATGAGAGCAATCCAGCATGACCTTAACCGACATATTCTGCTCCTCCAAGCTTATCAGTGGCAAACTAGATAATCTCATAGGTCAGCTGATAAGACTTTTGATTCCTTCATGGTCTACTCTGTGCCGCCTCGGTGAAGGACAGCTTGCAGCCACGGGTAAGGAGCAGAAACACTGTGCTCTGAAGATCTCACCACTTACCACTGAGATCTTTAAAAACTCCCTCAATCAAGAGCGTATTTAAAGCTTGTCAAGATTCCAAATGGAGCTCATTTTTACATGGAGGTTTTTTGTCAAAAGTGTTTTTTTCTGCTCCTAAATGCGGCACGAACTGTTCAGCACATGCAGTAAGGTCATGGAAAAATGTCAGTTTTTTATTTGTTGTGTGAAGATCACAAGCCCTCCCAAAGAGTCTTCATTTTGGAGCTTTGCACATGTGATAGAGGAGTAATGCTCAGCTCAAAAAGAAACTGACCCTCTTAGCTATGTGGGGTCATGGTACCCACATCTATGTTAAAAGGGTTTTTATCCTTGTGGAGTTAGAAGAAAATCTATTTTTGCTTTGGTTATCAAACAGCTTACCACCACCAAGGTTTGAATGCATGTCCATCAGATGAATGCTGAGCTGTCTAACCACTAATTTCGATGTCAGACAATCAAACAAGCTGAAACAAGTGTACTGTTGAAGAGGCAGTAAGTCCAATGTCTTCACCAAAACTAAATGATGGTTCCAAAGTATTTTACAACTTGAGCTTTATTTTTGTAGTTTTTTGGCTAGCAGTTCTATCAGCAATAACTTTGTAATCACTCAAGTTAGTTGCTGGGATCTGACAACACGGTGACATCGATATCACGAAGTCAGACAGCGTAAGAAACATGAGCAGAGAGATGAACACAAACCTCCAGATCAGACAAACTGATGAATGGTAAAATTATTACCCAGACTGTCATCACACTTCACAGTTTCCTGCTGTTAGGAGTAGCCTACTGTACTTCACTTGTATGTAACTACTTTTCCTGTGCAATGTGGCAATAGGGCCCTCACTTGCAGTTTAGCAGTGTTTGGCAGGATGTGATTACTCAGATTACCAAGTAGCATAAGACATTAGAATCTGTATTTGTACATTACAGTTACAAATCCCAGTAACATTGTTACTTTGACATTTAGGGGTCAGTTTGTTAGCTGTTTTGCCTGGAGTTGGATGGGACAGATGATATCAATTTTGTATCATATCGTATTCGTAATGTAACTAATTATTTTGCTGATGGGGTTAATGGGGTAATTAAAAATGAATGTAGTCACTTTTAATTATTGGTATTTGAATTTTCAAGCAACTTTCCCAACAGTGTATCCATTCAATTTCACTGTCAGTTGAAGAAATTTTTTCCCCTGTATCATTGTATACAGAACCACAACAAGCATAGTCTTGTCTCCAAATGACATATGTCAACTTAACTATAATGGAAACACAAGGAAAGGTAATAGAATTTTCTTCACTCCTCCCTTTGTCGTTGCACTTTCTGAATGCTGAATTCTACCAATGTTGGCCAAATTGCCATTGCTTCTTCTTCTGCCATCCACTGTAATTGCCACTACAGCTGACAAAGTTGTTGAATGGCTGTTAGAAATCAGTGCCCAACTATGAAAATAAAAGTGTATTAAACAATTCTTCTTTATGGAACTCTTAATCAATCAATCAGTTTTCTTGATATATGGGTCCAGTGTGTCAGATTTGAGGGATCTATTGTCAGAATATGGTAGAAATGGTTTTTATTAGTGTATAATCACCTGAAAATAAGAATCATATCCTTGTTAGCTTTTCGTAGTCTGCCTTGAGCCTTTTACTTCTATGGAGAGAGCGGACCCTCTAACACAGTCAGAGTCTGCAATGTTGCTCTAGATAGGCTTTCCACAGTTTTAGCAAGTTTTACAGCCACTGTAGGTTCTCCTACACCACATTTTGAAGGGGAGGGGTATTCAGTCGGTTGCAGTCTGCAGCCTCAACCACTAGATGCAACAAAATAATTCACAGTGGACCTTTAAAAAGCAATATTTCACCCTAACAGATCTAATCCACAGCAGAATGCAACAAGTTGAGGTACATTCTCTGTGAAAAAATTCAGTATCACTACCAACCCATCGGAGAGCTGTGCTGCCTTTCATCTATTGCATGCTGGGATAGCCTGTACAGGGATCCTACAGAATCCTTACTGATGTCTCCCTTTATGAAAACACCTGTGAATTTGACTATTTCTGCTGTGTCTGTCTCCATCTCAGATTATAACGGAGCACTGATCTGAATTCTACACAACACTCTCAACCTCATTTCAGTGTGTGTGTGTGTGTGTGTGTGGGTGGGGGGTGGGTGGGCGTGGATGCGTACATGTTCTCTCCCTCGGTGTCTCCCGTTTCCCACTCTTTGTCTGCTAATGAATACTGGTGGAATACTGGAGGAGCTCTAATGGAATTACACTTTAATGATGTTTGCTGTTTTTATGACGGTAATTAATTCAATCAGTGTAATCTCCTTCTCCCAAAAATCTTCCCACACGAAAGCCCTGAAAGCACCGAATGGCATGGCCCGCGGCCCCCCGGCACATCGTGAACAGCAGTAATGGCGTACTCCCCGGACGAAGCTCTCTCCCTAAATGAAGGCAGAGCAGACAACATGGAGAATTCTCTCTTGCTGGAGATGTTCACAGACCAATTACCTGATGTCTCCATATGCATTTTAATTTAAATTCTCTACTCAGAGCTCCAGACTCTGCCTGCTTACGGAATCCCAAAGCACCTCTTGAGTTTGAGTACTGCACACAAATCTACATTCAAATGAGGTCTCATCAAGCTTTTAGTGTAGCTTCACGCTGCCAAAACCTCACATGAAAGACATTTGAGTTTATGAAAGAATAAATAGATAGAAAAGAGGAAGGAATTAGTTGTTGACTTATGGAGAGTACGTAGGGGAAGACAGGCAACAAGGTTTGCAAGCCAGGGCCCAAAAGTATCATGTCTCAGGATAAGAAATCAATCCCAACTGAACAAAACTTCTCAGTGACAGGAAATATCCTTGCCTTTTGGCAAAAAATGCAGCTTTCTGAAAAATGTCATTATTTTGGGCTTTTGTAAGTCATAAAATAAATCTTAGCTCTGCTAATGCAGATTAATGTATTACGTTTAAAATGCATTTACACAGACCACCTTTTTGTTTTTAGCCATGCTAGCAGTGTGACTCATGGATGGATTACCATGAAGCGTGCAGCGTTCCCAGGAGACAATTTCTAAGGATTTTATTCATCCTTAATCCTTGAATTTTCTTCTAGGAACAAATTATTTGTCTAATACTTTGGTAAATGAGCAAATACCAGCAAAACTAATGACATTGTCATCAGCCTCAGCTGTACTTTGTGAGCATGTTAACATGCTGACATTAGCATTTAACTTAAAGCACAACTGTGTCTAAGTGCAGACACACAGAGCTGCTGACTAGATCTGTTTGGCCGATGTGAGGCTATAATATTTAAGAAACATGTTCATATACATGTACCAGACGACGTAGGGAACATTCATACAGGATCTGGCACTGTGGCAGAAATGCAGCTTTCTCCATTCATTTAAGCGGGGGTCAGACTAGTCAACCCTCCACAATCAGCCTGAAATGTCTCTGAAGCTGAGACTAAACTCTGATACTCTAACTGTTGTGTTCTGACCTGGTTTATTTCATGAACCAGCGTCTAAATCTGGGTCTGGATCACAATTTTACGCTGCAAAATAGTGACACAAAGAAGTTTCCTCTGGTTTGTTTGTTTAGGTTTGCCCTATGTTTTCATTAGACTCTAATCACCTGAAAATAAATTGTGTTTTTGCCACCTGAGGATGAACCCTTTATATTTTTTTATCTCTTTTTCGAGTCCACCATGTCCCTACAGTAGCCCAGAATGATCAAACTAAACACTGGCTCTCGATAGGGCCTTTCACGTTTATCACAATTTTCGCAGGCACCACCTCCTTCACACTTTGAAGAGCAGTGCGGGGCGAGGGTTATTCAGTTGGCTGCAACTTCACTGCGTGACGTCACTAAATTCTGCACAATGGATCTTTAAGTAAAAATATTATTTTGTTATTAGCATAATGCACTTATATTAAAATGAGTCATGATGCAGAAAATGGCTCCTCTGACTCTTTAACCATTATCTATTATTAATGAATTGTTTATTATTTGGATATTAGATATAATTACAGGTGCATTATTGTGTAAGCAGCACTTCATTGTTGTAGTTGGTCAAGGTGAAGCTGAATTTAACACTTTATATATTGTTGGATAGATTATTTACAAAATGCATTGTGTTTTATAAGCTCATGTGTTTTGGATGTAAAAGCTTCACATTTCGGTCCTCAAGTAAATCTACTTAGTTACAATTTATCACTGTATAAAAAGAATCGTCTCAGAGAAGGAACTCATGAGACACATTATAAATACAGGTTTTGAAATGAACAGTTAAAGGTGGTAAAGGTACAAATATACAGCAGGTAAGCAGTTGGATAAAGATGACTGCTGTCAGAAGAAACTCCATTCTTAAGTCTTATCTGGAAAAATAAGAATAAATAATGCAGGTAGATCAAAATAAATTTGACTTGTATGAACGGTGGGCTCATCAGACAGCATAGAATAAATGAGATAAAAGGATTGACACTGCAGCTGAAACAGATAGCGACTGCAGCCATCCATACAGTGTGAATATATATGCATACTGATCCATGCTCTCCTGTTTTCAATTTGCATTTACAATGCAGCCGTCAAGTAGACGGTCACCCAGGAAAGTGAAATATCTGCCCCTCGTTCATGCAATTGACATTGTGAGCGCCGCGCCAAGGCAAGTGGAAACAAACACCGCAAATGAGTCGGTCACATGGTAAGAATGACCTTGCTTTATGACTTAAGTGCTTCCCGCCTTCTCCTGTCTGATCTGCCACTTCCATCTATCAATCTAATGATGTGGCAAAGGGCCAGGTTAATCAAGCTCAATTACTTTTGCTCTCATTTGAGACGGACAGCGATGCAGCGCGATCCCAGCCGCAGCAGGTTCAGCACCGGACGGCCTTCGGTGTCCGGATGTTTGACGAGCAAACAATGGGAACATTTTCAGGATTTATCAAATCCGAAAGGAACTTTTTATATTGCCCAACAAAACAAATATCTCACGCACCGACAGATGTTTAGAAGAATTGTTTCTTTAGTTTCTGGAGTAATTGAGAAAACACTGTCCATGGGAAACATCACAAAGCATTTCATTTTAAAGGCTGCAGCTAATCGTTTCATCCAGTTTATGAAATCTAAGAAAAAACATTCCCCACAATGCAAGGTGATATAATATACTGAATTTACACGGACATAAAACAGAGAGCATGTTTGGCATTTTTCATTCATGACTCAAAGTCTCCTCCTGAGCTCATTCATAAGACCCTCCACACTGATAAGTGCCCACATCCTTCAAACCCCACACCATCTAATGCTTCCCATTAAAAATCTGAAGTTTGGAGTCTTAGCTCTCGTTTTGCTCACCTTGATTATCTAGTCCTCGAACTTTTTGAATCACAGCACTCCGATATCTTTGTTCTTCCACCTCTCCATCCGTACTCTCTCTTTTGTTCTCCTTCCGTCGTCCCCGGACAGCATGGCCTCATTAGTTAACCGGTGACCCTCCTAATTTGCGTTTTGCCTCCACAGTCTGCGAGCAGAGAGCTCCCCGAGGCCCCTATCAGCTGTCCGGATCATTAGTGAGAGGCTCCTGCCTTCCTGCCCGTAAACATCAAAACATCTCCTCCTCTGTCCTTGAGGAAGGCGAGACAAGGGGAGCATAAGGTTCAATAAATATTGCATTGCACTGTAGGCCTACCTTGAAACAAAAACACATTGAGTTGTTAGCACCGGTGGCGGTTAACAGATGTTAGTACATCTTAAAAGCTTTGCTTCAGACCCTGGAAACGAGACTGGTTCTTGTTTGATTTATTTGGGTTGCGATGCACTTTACTTCCACTGCATGAGGCACGTTTGAAGTAATAAACCCTGAAAATTTTGGGGGTGAGTTCTTTGGTGCGATGAATTTGTTGTGTCAGTGTCACTCTTTCCTCTGATTCTACTCACAGTCATAGTCTTTCCACAACCACTGGTTCACAAGTGCTCACTTCTATTTTTATTTAGTCAAAGAAAGAACAGTGCAGACATTGTTCCTTCAGAACTATATCATGCACATTTGTGCACCAGTACCTCTGCACAGAATGCTGCTACCTGCACTGGAGTGTATTGCCCACATGACGC
The DNA here is from genome assembly GCA_033000465.1 of Sciaenops ocellatus. NCBI lineage: Eukaryota > Metazoa > Chordata > Actinopteri > Sciaenidae > Sciaenops > Sciaenops ocellatus. The sequence goes on along the minus strand of CP136886.1, from coordinate 3,331,290 downwards.
GGTGCCGTTTTGTTGATGTAACAGATTCAGCTCAGTATTCCTGAGAAATCCTCGCATGGATTTCACATATGACAACATTTAGTGCCAGTGCTTGGCAGAAGTAGTGTGTCCTTTATGTAGTATAGCAGAGTGTGGTGATACACGGGTATGTAAATCATCTAATTCTGCTTACCCTTTAGCTTTGCTTTTCACTTACCCTTTACAACAACCTTTTGCTAACCTTAACAAAACCTTAATTGTAGCTTATTTGCTATAAAAATGTGCTTATCCTGAGCTGAAGCACACCGTATTTGATATGTGCAGAAAAAATATACTGTACTAATACTAATACTAATATACTGTAATAAAAAATAAATGATAATAATAACTAGAAAAATTTCAGTATTAATACAACAAGCTGTGTCATCATTGCCTTTTTAATGGGCTCTTATTTTGAAGGGACTCTTATTTTGAAAGCCTTTTGTCTTGTGTGTGTGTGTGTGTGTGTTTGTCTGTTTGTCTGTCTTGGACACTGCGACCACCGCAAATTGTCCTACGTTTCTATGTATAAATTATTTCTGTAGAGTTAAATTTATGGCCTCGGGAGCAGTTTACAAATTTATTTTTCGACAGTTTTATCTCTCCCTCTTCACTCTAGCGATGATGTCACCAACTGTAGCTCGCGAACATTCTACCAATACACACCCATTCATTTTTTGGCGTGGTTTTTGGCGATTTTTAGAAAAGTCATAGCCTACCGATCCGGTATCCGAGCCGGTCGTTTTGATACCTTTTTTGTGTATGTGCAACCAAAACTGTGGTACGAGTAGTCAACCGAAAAAAACACAGAAGAATAATAATAATATTTATAAGAATAATAAGTATGGGGAATAATATATAGTGTGCTTTTCAGGCACACTCAATTACTGAATATTGCCAGAGTTATTTAAAGGGGTCCATTATCAATATTCTATATGGTGATTGATTTTATTCTACAGCCAGTCACATGATCAAAGGATCAATGGTTAAAGGTCCAGTGTGTAGGATTAATGACATCTAGTGGCTGCAAAAAAAGAATCCAACTGAACGCACCCTCACCGTCCCCTTCCAAACACGTGGGATAACTCACGAGAAACACAAAAGTCATGTTCTTACACACTAGATCTTTAACAGATTAGTTAGAGATTTTGGGGAAGCTTACCACAAACACTGGAAGCAACTGGAAATAGCTAGCCAGGTGCCGGTTGCTAGGCAATGAGTGAAGACTTCAGGAGCTTACTGGTCCTGGTCAAGTAATAGTCCAACACAAATCCCAAGGAAAACCTTAAAATGTCACTTTTACACTTCAGCTTTTCTACAGATTAACCAAATGAGATATAATTCATTTTTGTTTTTAATCAGTGGGCTTTAGAGGTGCTGGCAGGTGGATTTTGTTATATTTGAACAGAGCCAGGTTTTAGATGTTTTAGGTCTAAGCTGCTCACTCCAGCTACATATTACCATAAAGACCTGAGATCTTAAAATAAGCATACTTCCTTTAACCAATGGCCGTACAGTCCTAAAAACAACAACAGACCACAGTGTATAGAGGAATTTAGTAAAACGATATAACTTCAGGTAACAATTAGTGATTCAAACAGTGTCAGCGAGGTCTCAAAGAGCAGGAGTACCACATGAATCAAGAAGCAGAGGTTAGAAAAAAGTCATTAGCATAGATTACCAGAGGTAATCAGAGTTCCTCCCACTCTACTCGTTGCATATTTCTAATAATTAGCATTAATGAAGTGACCCACGAACCCCAACCCGCCCACCTGCAATACGCTATACACAACAACATTTGATTTGATTGGCTAGCTGTGGATTCCACAGTGTTTTTCAGTGAAACTTGTGGAAAGTTAATGGCAATTTAGTGAATTCACTGAGAGCTGGAGCAGCTGGTTGTATCTCTCATTGCACATTTCCTGCTCTTGTCCTCGTGTAGCTCGTGTCATTTGCCTTGAATCCGATTGGGGAGAAGTCGGAGAGATATTTTGGTTTGCAGGGTCAGATGGTAACTGAAGAGACAGGTGGAAGTGTGGCCATGGAGACAGAGGGTGTGCGGCTGGGTGATGTCTTCATTACAGCGCTGTCTGTGCCTCATTCCTGCGCTGGGTCACAAATGATTTCATGCTTATTTTAGCTAAGCCCCTATTCCATCAATTATTTGAAATACATCGAGTTAAGCCTTGTCCAATAGGCAACAAAAAAAACGTTGAAATGTTTAAACAGTTGTAACAAAAATAAATGAAGTTCATTAAAAATGGAAATCTTGCAGAGGATTAGTGAGGGAGAGCTGTTTGGCGCTGCTGGGACTTCTCCATGAAAACCCTGCTGCTCAGGATCATCACGCAAAATGGTGTCAATGCTGTTAATTGCCCCCCAAGTCCCCGTCCCACAGTGTGGCTCTCAGCTGCCTCTCAGCTCTGTCTCACTAATCTGCACATGGTGTTCATCAATGCCACTGCAATTTCCATAACAAGGCAAACTCTGTAACTATGTTTGCAAAGAGGATTTCACATCCGCTCCATTCCTTCGCTGGCTGAATGTCTGCTGATGCATATTTGCTGTAGCCTTAGAGGAGCAGTTGTTCAGTCCTGACAATGAGGAACCTGATTTAAGTCAATTCAGACAGAGAAAATACACTCTTGCAAAGTAAGAAACAGGTCTGTAATTAAGGTTCTAACGTGTTACTGGAGCAGTTGCATATATTTGAATATGCACATGTTTGTGGGTGGGTTTAGTCTCTGTGCATCCTGTACAAATGTTCTAAACTGGTTTAAGCAAGATTAGAAAAGACTAAAACTACCGACTCCATCAGAAGAACAACTTCCAAAAATATATATGGCCCAATAACAACTTGACAGTAAGCTTACATTTGACCCTGAAGTCCATGATTATTAACCGATGTACAGACTTTAGTTGAGGCGAGCTAGCAATAAATACACCAAGAACTCTGTGCATATATGAAGAGAAGACACAAATTATTTATCACATGTTCTTTTAGAAGAGTTAAATCTGGGGCTATATATATAGAACTGCTCCTGTAACATGTCCAGAACCTTCATTACAGACCTGTTTCTTACTTTGAGAAAGGAAATTCTCTCTCTGTTCATGTTCATTTATTGACCATTAGAAAGTGATCATCGAAAAACACATTAGCCAAGAATATATCCAACAGTGCTGGTGTAACCCAGGTGTAAAACTTGGTTAACTAAACCATAGGTTTAAACCTTAAACTTTTGTTATACAATACTCACTAAAAGAGTTTACTGTTGCAATTTGCTTCGTGGTTGGTGTTGTTCATTGTTCGGCTGTTCAGGTCTATGGTACATGAGCTCTTTCCGAACCTAGCCATTCAGTGTATCTACTATAAGTGGGTTACAAGGGACAAAAACTTGGCACCCAGTCTGTTGGAGAGGATCCAGAGCCCTGGACGGAGTGATTCGGGATCATTCTGTGATTCATAGATGGCGAGCCTCCCAAAGATCCTAAGGAAGCTGGATTGACTCTTCGTCACTAACTACAATTGGTGGTAGGGGCGACCTGGTAGGCAGGATTGCTACACACCCAAAAGAGTTAGCGCGTGACTCTAATCAGCCTTAGAGGAACATTTGGAAGGAACACAAACAAAATAGTACACAACTATTAAACAACTACACTGCAGTTCACAAAGCACCACTACTGACCAGAATATCTGCTTCTAAGTCCGGTCTGAGTCATTTTTGACTTGACACAAAACAACATTACAGGTTTACTTTTTATCGTTTAAGAAATATAGTTAGACTCAACCTTTCTTTGGAAGATGCCAAAAGCCTTTTTGTTTTCTCCTGTCCCGATTACTGTAATGCAGCCTGGATTATCTACAAAACATGAATAGGCTGAACCAAAATTCAGCAGCAGAAACAAAACAAAAAAAACAAGGAAACAAGGACAGATTAAACATATTACACCTTTATTAGCGCCATTACACTGACTACCTGTTATGTTCTGGATTGATTTTAAAATGATTTGACTTGTCTTTGAGGCCCTAAATGGTGTCACACCTTCAGATCTGTCTGTTTGTTTATCTGAGTATGATCCAAATCGTCCCCTGACATCATTTAGCACTGCTTTGTTTGACCAAAAAATGACTTATGGCGAACACAGTGAAGCAGCTTTTTGTTGCACCAAAACAAACTCATCACAAGTAAGACGGGCAACTTCTGTTGATTTTGAGAAACAAGTCCAAACTTTTTACCATCTTGCTTTTAATGAATTCCACCTCTTTCTTATAGTATCTGTCATCTGTTTTATGGTTATTACATCTTAAGATTAAGATTTATACTAATACACTTATTTAAACTGTATCTCTTTCTTTTATGTCTTTTTATTGCTTCTTATGTCTCCTGTCTTAATACCTGTGTTATTGATTTGTTTCTCTTGTGAAGCTGCATTTCATGTTCTGAAAGGTGCTATATAAAGTTTGATGTTATCTGACTGAGAGTATGAAACATGCAAATATCCCAAAATGTTAGACTTCCTATTTACAATACAATCAATAAAAGGCAAGATTTATTAAGCAGGGAATGTTTCCATTAGCACGTCTCCTGTTCATGTTGAAACCAGCCTGTGGGTTTACTCATCATCTGCTCCGGCTAAGTGTTACGGGCCACAGAAAAAACAGATGTGCTTGTCACCGTATTATGAAGCAGGAGAAAAGGCATGACGAGGCCACTCGTCTGCAATGCAATATTCCAACAGTCAAATAATTCATCCGATCCGGCCCGAGCCATTTGTCTGTGTCAGAGTTTATGCGATGCTCCCAAACACTTTGCCTAGCACCCACCCCTCCCAACTTTCCTGTCTCCCGTCCTCAAGAGCCAAATCAATCAAGCTTCCCCATGCAGGAAAGTGCCGAAATAAAGAGACAATGAAGTGGAATGAGCAAAAGCAGGATTGATAGCATTAAGAGGATTTGGGACAGCTTGTGAGGAATTTTCTGAGCTGTGTTTTTTTTCTTTTTTTTTTTTTTGGGGTGGGGTGGCACACTCCAGTCCACACTGCTGAGTAGGAGGTATGCAGATAAATGGAGTCAAAGCAATGTAATCATATATTCAGGCCCTGGGAAGCAGTCGCGGGCTCTGGTCTGATGAACGATTGCCTATCTTCATTTCTAGGAGCTAGAAAGACAAAAGGTCCGCTGCATAACGTCATCCATCATTTTTCTCTCTGCTCTCAGTGCGAGGTGGAAGCTCTGACAAAGTACGCACACAGATTATTGAATGTTTCTGCCTTTTTTTTGTTTTTCTGGGTGAAGATTACTCGACCTGACTTGTTCTCAGCAAAACTGTGTTGTACCGCCCAACACAGCCGCGATATCTCATTTCATGTTTGATGGGGGTCATGATGTAAAGTTCTCCAACAAACCAGACCGCCACCGGTTTATTCATTTTACATCAAAGCACAAACAGATGATGTGAAACAGAGGCAGGTCTGTTAAAAGCTGTCTCACTGTGTGTGTTCTGCTCATTTAAAACAGAAGGACGTCCAAGTTGAAGGGCGAGCTCTTTATACTCAAAGTCACAAAGACCCGTGGCAGATTAGAAAATCCGAGTGCTTTATTGGCCAGCTCCGCCAGTGATCGAGGCGGTCCTCGAACACCGTTTGATAGACTTGGACATCTGGACCAATGTCAAAGAGTACTTGGCGAGGCAGATACTTTATTGTCCAGAGGTGAAAAGGGACATTTCTGGCTGTTGTTCAGGCATTTAATTTCTAGGAGAAACACAAGCATCTGTTGTCAAGTTCATTTTTCAAATTGGTTGAAGCTCATTAGCAATTTACAGAGAGCCCAAGCAGTCAGAGCTCCGTGGGGATGCAGCGATGCTCCGTCAGGCTTTGAGACTTCGGCCAAGATTTGTTTCAGCGATGTTAATAATTACTTTGATGCTAATCAGAGAGAGGAGAGAAAAAAATCGGACTTTGAAGCAGAAGGTGGCTGAGAAAAAGATTTATTTCACATCGTTTTCCTCCACTTCATGCACAGTCTGGGCTCCTGACAAAACAAAGCTCAGCGTTCGTCTCTCTCTGCTCTAATCGACTTTTATCTGTGGGACTTTTGCCTTTGATCTCAGACGGTTAGCAGCAGACTTCTCCTCGACGTGAGCCTCTCACAAAATGGGTGAAGCATATGGTAACACAGTGGGATTCTGGGTAATTTAGCCCCAATCACAATGATGCCTCTGCATGAGAACGAATCCTTGACAGAAGAGGTGAGGAAACTGGGCTCGACTCAAACTTGCACCACAAACATGGGCGTCATTGATGAACGCCGCGACCTCCGACAAAGCCAGCTGAGTCCAACAACACCGTGGACATCTGTAAACACACTGAAGATGAATATTTATATAACAGCAACAGTTATGGATGTTGGTTATCCATCAATAAATGCTTGATATGTTGTTAATAAGTTGTTTTTGGATCCTTTGCAGCCCTTTTGCACACAGGAAGTGGTCTGTTATAGATCAGCTATAAGATTTGAACAATTTTTATGTTGTGGTGCGAAAAAAGAAAAATCACTTTGGCTAGTATTCATGCTTTCTAGTTGGTTATGAATAGAAATGCTGTTATAAATGTTTGTACTACTTCAATAAACACATAATAAACTGTTAATACCTGATCAGATTCTCTGCATGAACCAGTAACCATACTTTTTTTTTTTTGTGCTGCCAGATCATGAAAAATGACTGTGGCTGTTGTTCATACTTTCTAATGTTGGCTATTAATAAATCCATGTGGCGTTAATAAATGTTGATCCTGATTATCTGCAGCCCTTTTCCAGAAGGTGTATGGGGAGGGTAATGTCCAGGGCCGTTTCTTGCTACATGCAGACTAGGCGGATGCGTAGGGCCCCGCAGCCACAAGGGCCCCCCAAGCTGCAAGTTCAGCCTCAATATATTTTGGGTGAATTAAAAGTACCTGTCTTCATTTGTAGCCAGGCAAACTAACTCATTTGTTGTGTGAAGCACTTCTATGCTTCAAAAAGCACATAAGCTTTTTTTTATATTGGTTATAAGCAAAGCTAAGTTGCTATGAGAGGGAAGCTGTGACTTTTGTTTGTGGGGTAATCAAGTCAAAATCATCTTTGGGCTGTCACGTCACACAGTGAGTGACGTCTGCCAGCAGGTATGACAGGATGAATGACAATTGCATCATGACTATGACAATAAAAAACAAAAAACTAGTCACCATTCACTGAAGTGAGGAGAATAACGGTAGGCACCTAGTGAACTCACTAGGAAGAAACGCTGGAAAGAAGGACACAATGGACACTAACAATCTGGCACAGGGGGGAGAGAACAATGGGCTTAAACACACCGGGTAATGACGAGATCACACACAGGTGTGGGTAAATAAGGGTGGGACAAACACAAGGTGGGAACTCGGGGGCTGGAGTGGGCGGAGAGGGGACCGACTGTGACACTCACTCTGTTTTCAAAGATTATGATAAACATTTTTCAGGAACATGCTGCATCTGTTGTATTTATTAATGTACTCCAGCCTGTTTTCCTCTTAAAATGTGACAGACTGTTGCATCGCCACAGATCATCTGAAAAGGTTAGGACTCTCTCCCTCAGAGTTTGACAAAATAGGGGCCCCCAAATAACATCTTGCATAGGGCCCCCCAAACAGCTAGAAACGGCCCTGGTAATGCTTTCCAAAAGTAACATGTTACAGTAATAGATTTTTTAGCGACAATATGATGCGTCCTGTACATTAATATTATTACATTTACTAAAACAAGCAATATGGCACCACTTGGCTGATTGGCTCAGTTCATCCCTGGTTGTTGTGTTTGTTTGTTTGGTGGTTTTTTTGGGGGGGATTTTCTTTTGCTAATTTAATGATCTGCCTCAGAGGAACGAGTGAGAGCAGTGACAGACTCTGAGCGAGTAAAGACCAGCAGGGAATAACTAGTGCGTAGAGATGGAATAATTTCATCAGTTCCACTGGACTCCGGGGACGTCAAAGACACGGCGGGGACAGATGGACGGGCTCAAGTAGAAGAGGAGCGAGAGGGAGGCTGAATATTTTTCACACTGAACTCAGTGAATTAAAGATTTGAAAAGGTCTGGACCATTTAATGTACATATACATATCATATTACTGTTAATATAAACAGACAAATTGAATGTATAAGTCACAACTGCTGCATGTGAATGTATGCATGGGTTTGTGCTCCGTTATTTTTGTGGATTTGTGATGAACTGCAATGAAGCTGAGTTTGTTTTGATGACATTTTCATTGATAACACCTCGTCATAATTCTGCAGTTATTTTGGTGAAGTATTGTAATGCATTACTCTACAGAGAGTCAGATTATAAAGTAACTTATTACTTTTTTATTATGTAATATATTAAATTTTGAAAATAAAGTGCCTAACACTGAAGGTAAGTAAAGGCTGCTGTTTATTTTTGGTGATCATACATTTATAAATGTTGGTAATCATTAATAAATGCTTAATAAGCTGTTAATATTTCACATACAGCTTCTGCAGTGTTTATCCAGATAGTCGGTGTTGATAAAGCACAGATGGTGAATGCGTTATAGGACAGGCAGGGCCTGTATGACAAATAAAATAAAATTACAAATTAAACATTACATTCAAATACAAAGTGACAGCTCTATGAGGAAGTCAGTGATAACAAACAAAAACTAGACCCAAAGAGCAGAATTGTGACCCCCCCCAAGGACAGAGAATCTCCAAACACCCAGCCTGCTGAAGTTCAGTGGTCCGTGCATGGAGCAGGTGGCCAGTCACACACTGAGCTAACAGCTCGACTCAGTTCTCAGGACCTGGACAAGTGTCACCAATTACACTTCACTGCTCAACCCCCACCCATCCCCCTGAGTGTCATCAGTCCCTTTTAACCACAGTGTCATCCAGAGACGTTTTGACAAAGAAGAATCCTATTTTGAAATGATTGATAAAACTTTAATGACACGAGGCATTAAATGGGCTAATATAATTCCAATTAAAATGCAAAGATTTTGATCTTTAATTGAGGATGTGAGTGAAAGGAGCGGATGCTGTAAATGTTTAAACAGAGACGGATTGTGTGAAAGGAAGGAGGAACTGGGAGGAAAAAAATAAAATGAGACTTTAGGCTTATTACTTCTGTATCGACATTCATCACTCAGAGCATGAATCTTTAAAGCTGTGCTTAAACTGCAGAGCGTGGCTGTGCAACAAGAAGAGTGTGAGCCGAATGAAGTTATCTGTGTACTGTACGCACAATTATAAAGGTCATTCATACTTTGACTCATTATATGATTACATTACAGAGGGAAATATTGCTGTTTTACGCCACTACATGCTGTAGTTTAAGAAGTAAGAATTCTAGCACATTGGATAAAATCAGAAAATGTATGATTTCTTAATGGTTCTTCAGAAGGTTTTACAAGGAGCCATGATCACAATAAATTCAAAAACTTTATGTATTTATTTTTTGAAGGACTGCACGTTCTTATTTAGTGGTATAGTAGTGTGAAATTTGGGTCATTCATGATTATTTTAATCATCAATTAATCTGCAGATTATTTTCTCAGTTAATTGCTAAATATTTCCTATAAAACATCAGAAAACAGTAAAACAAATGTCATAACAATTTCCCAAATCTCAAGTTAACATCTTAAATATATTAAATGTATTCTGATGTGAGAGTCAGAGAGGCAGCAAAGTCTTTTTCATTTAATTTGAAAGTTCTCTTGGGAAAATGTTTCTAAATTCATTTTCCATCTATCTAATCATTGTAGCTCTGTGTGAAATATAAAACCACACCTCTCAATAGTTTGGAGTAGTTGGCTGACTGAAAAGTTTCTTAAAGAACCTATTTTTGCTAAAGTAAACAAGAAGAGTTGCTGAGGCTGTCAGCAGTTACAGTACATGGAAAAAGGTTTTCCACCAAATGAGCTCTGGTTGCTGTTTTTTGGACCTTTGTTGCTATTTCGTGAAACCAGCCTGCATTTCTGCTAGTTTTAAGCGGAACCATTGTAATCAAGGATGGGCCATCCATCAATGGCACAATGACCTGTAAATATGACACTCTTACTTTGGTTGAATTCAAGGAAAACCTGATATGTTTTGGTTCTAAATGGGAGCCAAAATGCTCTGAACAGTTAAAAAATAAGTGTGAGGACCAGAATGGAGCCATTCCATGTTGGTGGAAAAGGCCTGATTAGGTGAAATGAGGAGCAGGTGAGGAGCAGGTGAGGAGCAGGTGAGGAGCAGGTGAGGAGCAGGTGAGGAGCAGGTGAGGAGCAGGTGAGGAGCAGGTGAGGAGCAGGTGAGGAGCAGGTGAGGAGCAGGTGAGGAGCAGGTGAGGAGCAGGTGAGGAGCAGGTGAGGAGCAGGTGAGGAGCAGGTGAGGAGCAGGTGAGGAGCAGGTGAGGAGCAGGTGAGGAGCAGGTGGCTGGGGGATTTTGGGAACCAATTGAGGACTAAAATATGAAATCTGTTTGACCTTTTTTCAACAAAGCTCAATTCTGAAACACAGAAAAATGTTTCTTGCTTCCGTGTTTGAAGTCTTTTTGAGATATGTGTGTCACGTTTGGTCAAGCTGGGAACACAAGATTAAACCCAAAGGCAGAACATTGAGGCAGAGCTGAAAGAGTTCAACGATTTAATGATACAAAATACAAAATCAGGCAGGCACAGGCAAAATCCAATGATCTCACAGGAAAACACTACACATGGGCTGAAAGGTTTGACACTGGGTTGAAGAATGAAGGTGAACTGAGACACAAAGACTAAATATACTAGTGAGGGCAGCACAACAAGACACGGTGAAACTAATCAGGGCAGAACACACAATCAAAGACAGGAAGTTACAGGCATGAGCAGAGGAGAGAATTACAAAATAAAACAGGAATTACTTAACAAAGAAGAACCTCAAACCGTGACACTGTGATAATCATACTCAAGTTTCATTAATTGTTCTGCATCAATACACACACATTCCATCAATATTAAATGCAGCTACTGGTGCAAAAGTGCATCAATATTAATAATACAGTACTATCATACTATATATATATACTGTATATAATCATATAACATTCATAACGGGACAATAATGTAGATGTAATGTCTAATAATGCAGAGTTTGTCATCTGTATGGTTCCAGACAAACTCTAGTCCAGGACATCAGGACACAGATACCCAGAAGTCTTCATTTGTACCCTTTGATCGTAGCAGGTCCTGTCAGTCCTGTGTTCCTGGCTTTACCCTGACAAAATGCAGCATGATTTAGCCAATTCTGCCCCCTCCAAAGTGGAGATAATTAGATACAGAGGTACGGATGTCAGGTCAAAGCTGCTGTGGCTTTGCTAATGAATTCCAGGTTTCTTCTAGAAATGAAGCCGCTCTGTTTTCACGCTCCTCCAACAGCGAGGCATTTATCGCCGCTGCCAATCGATGCGTGATTAAGATGGTCCAGGCCTGGAAAGAAGGGGCTCAGAACTCCAGGTACAGGTCATTCATCTCTGAGAAGATGCTCCCTCACTGGCCCTCTCTCCCCAGACTATTACAGTGTGAGGGATCAATGTGGGCAGCCGGGGAGGAGTCCATCCATCATGTCATTCACACAGCAGCACGCTGCAACCCCAACGGAGCTGGCTTCCTGAACCTCACCTAACCCCACACCACAAATATAATTACACTCTGTTTCAGCCTCCTTACACTAAACTGACCCTAAGGACATGCTCATCTCCGAGCCAGCACGGCTCCGAGTGTGTCCACAGGTTGACTCCTCAAGGACAAATGAAGGACGGCTGAAGACTTGAAATGTTCTGCATACAACTGTCTGTACAACTATTAAAAAGCTCTTTGAGATCAGTGGTTCCACAGCTGTTTTATCTGATGTAACCATGTCAGATGAACTGTACAACACCATTAAACATATTTACATTTTTTCCATTATAAAAGAGGTCTGACTGCTATGTAAACACTGAAAATGTCAAAATGCTCAGCCCATGTAGAAACGCACACCATCTTGGTAGGCTGTGCATCACTCAGGAAACAGCCAATCAGAAGAGAGGCTCATTAATATTAATGAGACAAAACCAGCCAACCAAAAAAGAGATGTAAAAACAATTTTAAGACTTAAACCTCAAATATATCTTCCCACAGTTATCAAAACTTCAAATAAATCTATTGGAAAAAAATGGAGCATAATTTACATTCATTAGTATATAATCACCTGAACATATAATTCATTATGTTACCTTAGAATGACCCTCTACATCTACAGACGCTGCAGGTCCTCTTCAGTGGAGTCCACCATGTTAAACCGCCATGTTTCTACATGTGATGGGGAAACAGTGCACTTAGGTTATTTCCTGAACGCACCCCTGTGTTCAGGGCACTCCCCCCCTGAGTAGGCTGAGGGCATTTAGAGCACCTGTGGCCTCCTGGCTCTCTTTGTCTGCCCCTCTCTGGCTGTCGCTGGCCCTGAATTCTTCTCCCTCTTTTGGCCTGGTCTTACTGGTGTCTGCATCTAGGTAGGAATAAAGGTATATTGTGAACTGCTGATACAGTACAAGATAAAGTGGGACTAATCTGAATTCTCCTCTTTTATAGTTGGGAGCACACATTACAGTGGCTTAGTCTGTGCACCTTTTTACCAAGGTACGTGTTTGTTTGCAGGCAGGATATTATTGAAATGTTAACATATGTGTTCTCTGTAACTATTAACTTGCTATTCTTGAATTTATAGGTTGTCAGCTGCTGTTTTCCCTGGGTTTAGCTTGCCTTTAAGACTGACTCATGTTGTTTAGTTTGGACCAGCTGGTGTTTTTAATTGTTTAATATTGTGTTTTGCTCTTTTTCCCTTTTAGTGGCATTAGTCGGCTTTAGTGGAGGCTAGGCACGGTAGTGTGGTTCCCCTCATGGTTTGTAGTGTTAAAGTTCACTGGGACACAGTTTGCAGTGCTGTCTTGTCTGGGTAATGAACTTGTGTTGTCCGCTTGTCATGAGAGATTTCCTGGGGTGAAATTCCCAGGTGGCGTTGTCTGTCAGCTCGCCTTGCCACATACAGAAGCCCAGAATGGACAAACTAAACACTGGCTCTAGACTGGGACGTTTGCATTTTGTGCACATTTCACTGCCACCGTAGTTTCTCTTAGATGCTTGGTAGGGTTCGGCGAGTTAGTTGCAATGTGCAACTTCACTGCAAGATGTCATTATATCCTTTAATTGTTTAAAAGACATTGTTACAGTATTTATTCCTCATAATTATAGTGTTTGGGTCAGTCTTACTTTGATGCTGTGACGAGACAAAACACAAAATAAGACAAGACCTCACCGCGGTGTGACAGATGTTATCACTTGGAGTGGCAGAAGCTGGAAGCTTCAACCTTTTCTATTGAAACATTTTATGTATCCATTACTGTTATCTATTTCAACCAGTATTCATTATTTTTCACACACTCTCGGTGTGAACATATAGAGTTCAGGTGTTACTGTGATATACTGTATATTTTTTAATCAAATTCTATCTCTTCAGTCACTTTACAGTCTCTCCAAGTACACCAGGTGACAACAGCACTCCCCTCTGGATGGAAGCGTTTGGTATTCATTGCTTTAAATTGATATAAACAAAACAATTCTAATAATCGAACAGCTTTGTCACCTTTGATTGATTGTTTCAAAGACAGTTATGAGATAATCACCATCAGGCTGTTCAGAGCCACCTCCAACTCAATCAAACACTGGATCTGTACTTGTGCAGCAGATTAGATAATGACCTGCACATTTGTTGAGTACACTCACAGCAGGACGCCTGAGGACTGTGACACATGATGATGATAGATTTCCACTGTATGTCAACACCGCCTGTGATTCCTACCAGAATGGACGGTCTGATGGAATAATAAGAGAACACAAGATACATTCACAGACATGTCCTTCCTGTCTGTAAGCAGCCTGTCACATCACTCAAAGTGCATTAGAGCTCAGCGTCAGAGGGTGTTATTACATTGTTCCACACTCCATTTAGGATGCAACACTCGCTTTCAAGTGTGTGACTTTGACACCGAGCCTGTCTCTGCCTTTGTTTGGCCATAAAGAAATATTGCTTCTCTTTCTGACTGAGCTATGGAAAAGCATGTGATGTGAGACATTGTGTTCGCTGATCAAAGTACTCAGGTTTTGCTTATCTCACTCAGTGTTTGGTCTTTAGGTGCAAAATCAGCTTTAGAGTGGTAGAGAACTAGTGGCAAGTCATGGTCATGTATTGGGTTTCAAGGTTCAGGATGTTTTGTAGCATAAAGTTTCAGGCTGGGTTTGGATTATTTCCAGATGTCATTTATTGACATTTTTCTCCTGTCAGATTGTCCCAACTGTCAATGTCGATTAAACTCTGCTTTGTCAGTTCATCAAAAGATGAGCGAGTGTGTGAAAATATTATGTGTACATAAAAAAAAAAGCAGTGAAGTTAATTATGATTCCCAAGGTGCATTTCAGTAAGAAACATCCAATCACAGAGCTTAAAAAAATGATGTTGCACCACTCATGGCAGGTGGAAACTGAAGAAAGTGCTTCTTGGAAAACTGCTAATAAAATCTGCAGTTATTAATTATTAAGGTTATTAATTAGATTTCAGATTCTGGGTCCAATTTCAGCACTTTGAATTCACAGCTCACATCAAACTGATGAAAAACATGATCTCTAAGAAATAAAGCTGAACTATCTATAGCTGATGGCCATAACATAAACCTATAGTACCATTACAAAATCCTGGAACGTGATGTGGCGCTATGTTGAAGCATAATGATGGTATGATTCAAAGAAATTGTTGAAATGGGAATTACAGTGGGGAAAAAGATATTGTGGTCTTTCTTTAATATTGAAAAGGTGATCATCAGTGATCATCCTCATCATCATCCTTCATCTACCTGCTCACTGCTCCTGATCTTCCGTCACCCAGTGAGATATTCACAACTCATCCACAGACAAAAAGTGAACAAACTGACCGTTGTCTTGTTTTGTAGTTACATCGTTGTTGAAGGTGTTTGAATGCATTGCGTTTCCTGTGACTGCTTCATAATAAAAGCCTCGTGTTTCGCCTGTTAAATGCTTTTAATGTGAAGTAGAGGAAGTAGGAAACGTTCTGTTCATATAGCTCTAATACAGTTGTTTTCTGTGAATCGTCTAGTTAGGCAATTATAATCCTGTGTGGGAATGGAAGTAATAAATATAATAATTTACAAAATGTACTGAAAATAGTATAATATTATAAATATATTATAAATCTTGGCTAGTTTAGTATTCAGAGTTTAATACTGGCTGGGTTGGGTCTCAGGCTTGTGCGGAACTCTAAGCAGGACTAAATGTTGAAGTAGATCATGTGAATTCAAACAGAGAGCTGCTCCTTTAAAATGACTAACAAAAAACAATTTGTCATTCTGATAACCTCAAAACCTCATGAAAGGGAATTTCAACTTCAACACAGTTTTATTGTCTTTCACGTAGCTTTTATGATATAAAGGCGTCATAATACTGACCCACAACAAGTAAATCACAAAGTTTGAATTAAACAGAACACACTCTACCTTCTCCATACAGACTGGAATGTCACTGTCAAACTCAATGTACACTGATTTCTGCAGATGTGAGGAAGCGCATGCAGAGTTTTGACATGTCTCCATGAATAAGGGAATTAACTCTGTGCTCATAAATATGTTGGCTGCAAAAGGAATTACCCATCCCATTCCATGCAGCCCATCTTTTCCAAATCCCCTTTTCTCTATGCAAACAAGAGCAATTCATTTGAATAATTCTCACTAAACCTGTCTCATCCACTTGTTTTCCCTTTGAGAGGCAATCACCCGTTGTCTGCTTGTAATTTATGACCACGGGCAAATCTGCTGTGGTTTTACAGGGTTGCATTAGAACACATTCTTGTTATTGTGAAGCATTATGGTAAATGGGGAAAAATACACTTTTTAATGGATAAAGACAGGTGCTTTCCTAGGTGGATCCTCAGCCTTATGTGTTTCTGAGACACTAAAGGGAAGATGGATTATTTTGTGCTGTTGCTTATTCATTATCCCAATTATGCAAATAGTTTATCACTGTGAAATGTTTTTAAAAAGCTTTTGAATGTTCCACTACAGCCTCTCCGCTGAATTAAGATGCATCATGTTTGTTGCACTGTGGCTTTCTGAACAACTTGATTATCAAGTTAGTGAGCTCCCAGCGTTGCACGTGGTTAGCCTTGTGGCATAATAAGACCGGTAGCAACAATCACGTTCAACGTGTCTCAGTGAGTATCAGTAAATTATTACTGAGCACTCGCAAGTGTCTCCAACTCAGTGTGTTTGCATGTTTTGGTGGATGCGTCTGTTAGAGACACCTACACGAAGGTATTCACCATTTGTTTTTTGACTGGAAGTCAACATCTTTTCCTTGTAACAAACACATACATGAACACATACATGAACATTAGATCTTAGTCAAGTCAAGGAGCCAGCTGAGGTGGTCCGGGCATCTGATTAGGATGCTTCCTGGGCACCTTCCTTTGGAGGTGTTCAGGGCACATCCAACTGACAGCAGACCCCAGAGCAGACCCAGAATTTGCTGGAGGGACTATATAACCCATCTGGTCTGGGAACAACCTTGGGACCTCCCAGGAGGAGCTGGAATACGTTGCTGAGGGAACCTGCTGCCACTGTGACCTGACCCCGGATAAGCAGAAGGAAATGGATGGATGTGGCAGCAAACACACCAGCATTGACACATCAGTAGAGATGTTGTGATTACCGACATGTAGAAGGCTTCAGCATACCTGTGTTTCAATCAGTCGCCGCTATCGAAGTTGCACAGAGTTCCTCATACTGACTCTGAGCTGGGGAAAACAGGTTTCTGGTAATGTGTGACAGAGTTACCGGTAAACAAGCAGCTGATGAATGAGCCAGTGTTGGGCCAGTTCCAATGTACCCCTAAGCTTCAAGTCCTATCAGGCTTACAGTAACTTCACTTCCAACTTACAGTGTTCACATCAACGTCCAGATCATTGCCCATATTTAATGGATATGGTTTTATGAATTAATTCATTCATTTTGATATGCAATTGTTTAGTGTTAACATCACAACACTATGTTATTCCCTGATCAAAGCAGTGTTCCATTTACAGGGAACCAGGGGAGGGTGTGTCCAACAAAAGAGCCATGAGATGAGAGAATGAGAATGAGAAGTTTGAAAAAAACATTTTTAACATGTGCCTAGGTCAGGTCCAGGTCAGTGCATCAGACTTACTATCAATGATTAGATTAGAGGCGTCAATGACCTGAAATAGTCCAGAGTTCTAACACGTATTTAATGCCTCCAAAACACTATCTAGCCATGAAATGAGCTCACCTTTGAACTTTAAATTCATTGTCCGACTTCCTCACATCGTCAGTCCGTCTGTGCATTCTTTCCACTGTGAGTTTGCTGAGGATATTCTCACAATTCACCCACAACAAGAGCAGGTACTGCTATGAGTACATTTTAAATGAGCACAGCAGATTGATTTCCACCAACAATAACCACAAAACTCACCTGATGTCTGCTCACTTTGTTTGATTCAGCTCAGCCTCAGATAGCTGGACAGAACCAAAGATGCTTGCTCAAAGACATAACTTTCTGCACTGGCTGGGTCGGTGTACAGATGTGTGAGAGTTTGGGCAGAAGTTTCTTTTTCAAGCTTCATTTTTCATTCTTCATACATCCACTTTTTGTGTGTACAACTAAGTGCAACACCGTGACCGCCGTTGAGGGGGGAAAGTGTGAACCATTTTTATATCCTGAGATTTGTTTTTTACAAGTTTTTCCACATCGTGCCAAGAGAGGACACCGGTCGTGTAATATCCTGGATTTTTTCTTGTTTGAAAGATGACATTCTGTCGACTATGTGTGACCTTTGCTCCTCAACTCAAGTGCTAAAATTTCAGTTTTAGTGGAGGCAATTCTCACAAGATGATGTCTTAATATAGCCAACCAATCTGTAAAACAAGCACAGTAAATATTGGATGTACTTGAAGAATATTGAAAGTCTATAAAAGCAGACTTTAACGTCATTATATGTCTTAATCTTACAGGGTTATAGGGTCAAAGTAACATCCACATGAATGGCAGGACCCAAGGCTTCCCAGCAGAACATTCAACTCTCAGTATAATCTTAAATCACCTGCAGATCCAAAACGTGAACCCAAATATTGAAACGTATGTCAGATGCCCAATGATGTGTTTACAGATGGGTCAGACTCCAGCCAAAAGTTACCAACCAAGATATTCATGGGGAATCTCGTTGATGTCACCTGTCTCAGCCTCCTGTGACCATCATCTGATTAGATTCTGCTCACGCACTCCTCTCTGACAGACGGCCAGAAGGAATATCAGAGGGATTTTAGAGCACGCAGTAAATGCGTAACAAAAGGCTGGAGGTTCAACGGTCATAAACGACTGCTTTCAGGAATGTTAACTGAATCTCCTGGGTTACAGTCAGCCATCAGGACAGGAAGCATGAGTGTAAGAAGGAGGGCGACAGCGCCATTGTGTGGCCAAACTGGAAATTACATGTAAACTGACAGTTGAATGACTCCTGGTACTATACAGTGTTATGTTTTTAAAGGAAGCTGGTGTAGTTTTAATGAAACTAATGGCAGCTTATAGAAATTTTGTAATGATTTACAAAGTTCATTTTTTTATTTGCAAATTTGCATTTATAAATTAACTCTTTAAGTTTGGTATCAGAGTTATGAAAGGGGAATTATTATTTTTAAATGTAATAAAATTGAAACCCTGCTTTTGATTTGAATTTTCTCATTTGAAAAACCCAAAATAAATACTGCACTGTTGATCACTTATACTCACTTTATTACAGCTACCAGAGTGCCCTGAAGTAGCATCTGTACAACATCCAACTAAAAAAAAGAAAGAAATCTCAGGAAGAGCAACAAATCAAGGATAGACAGGCATGCAGTATACACAGAATAGACAGACAATAACAGAATATTCACTATGTGGCAAACAGAATGACAACATTAGATGAATAAATTACAAACATATGCAAAGAATGTGAATCAGAAAAGACACTGAGCAACTTCCAGGTGCCCCCTAAGAACTGGTAGGACACACAGACACCACACACAGAGCAAAACACAGTGACACAATTTATACAGAGCAAGAGGAGACAAGAGGATGAAACCATTAACTGCAGACAACACACGACGAGAGAACAGGAATGAACGAATACGAGCACAAACACTTACTGAGTGTCTTGGTGGACGAAGATCCAAAGCACTGACAGGACACACACCTACACAGGACACACAGTCAGAGAGTTCCAGTGTTTTTCAGGAAGGTATCAATGTCCTTGTCAGCAGGACACATGTGGACTTTAATTACTAATCTTCTAAACATTGATATTGACACCAGTTCAGTGAAAGGAAAATAGTCACAGGTCTGGGATCAGAGGAACTAAGAGATCAGGAAACATACTGAAAACTAAAGGTGAAAAGAATTTGAAGTTTACGACTCAGCACAATAATTAAACTCATTTCTGTTTGTATCCTCCTCATCCTGTACAATATTCACTTGATCAAATCAATAACCCAACCAGGATAATAGTAAATATAAGTCATTTAATTATATTATGCATGATAATGTTAAAATACAGTAGATTTTATAAACACTGCCATGGTTATAACGTACAATTAACAAGATCTCGTTCAGACACTTAAAACATGATACAAAATCATCAGAGCATGAGAGAATCCACTTAGGAAGAAGTGTCAAGCATCTGATTAGACGTGCCATCGCTAATCTGAGATCTGCTCAGCTCATCAGCTTTTATTTTGTTCAATAAAAAGACATTAAAACAGAGGCATCGAGTCCAGTGTGACATTGTTCAGTCATTTCGCCGTTATACTGCATTCTAAAAGTGCCCTATCATGAGCAGGTAAGGATGAGCGCACTGCAGACTTTTACAACGCAGCTACCAGGGCTGGACTAAAAAACAAGCACAGAAATGTGCTGTGCACCTGCTGTGCTAAAATGATGAGGCCTGCCAGGTACAAAGGAGAAAAGACCTCATTCCAGTGTGCATTCAAAATCAGAATTCATGCTCTAAAATAACGTCATTTGTATGCACAAATTAACAGAACATAAACAATCTTTAACATGCTTAAACAATGAGGCATGTCCATGTACCTCCATCCAAAACTAAAGCGGCTCATTTACAATAGAACAGATCATCCATGAGAGCTTTCAATCTTTTCACACGACGTTTACCTGACTGGAGAGGACAACAACCTCCAACCTCAGCTCCTACAGTTAATTTTACATTTACAGAAAACATAAAGGCAGTTTTAAGTATTTGTTAAAACATTAACAATAATTTGAGTTATGTTCCAGTCAGTTCTGTATGCAGATCATTCATTTTCAAGCACAAATCATGCCATTCGTAAAATTCTTCTTAGAATTAGAAAGTTCTTAAAAATGTGCGCATGAATATTTGAATTTGTTCCTTCAATCGTGACAGTGCTCTTAGATTTAAGCTCTTGTAGCGGTTGTTAGAGTAGCAGAAGAGAAACACCTAAAGTTTAACTATTCGAGGAGGGCGCGGTCTTTGACTTTACAATAAAATATTTTATTTAAGTAAAGCAGAAGTACTTTGTTATTAAGGAGGCCGTCCTAGTGTGCTATCACTTAGTTCATTTAGCTCCTCTAGCCGCTGCAGACAAAGACACTCACCTACCCTTGAATAATCTTAAATCACTTCTGGTATGTAGATGTGCACTCTCTAAGACACAAAGCCAAACAGACTGAGCCTGTAGGTGAACATGACTCACAAACCCTCTCAGGTAAAACTTGTGCTAGTAGCTATGCAGGTAGCCAGTGGAAAGAATGTGCACTATGCTGCGTGCAGGAAGAACCGGTTCATCGAGATGGAGCGATAGCAGCATTCTGTCTCTGCTCAAAGATCCCTCTTCCCGATCAAGTAGGCTTTTCGAGTTCAGATACACACGGCCTGTCTCAAAGTGCATTCAGTGAGGAGTGTTGCAACCAGCTGTGGCTGTGGTTAAAGCTTCCTCGCAGCATGTCAGTTACCATCACAGTGTTCAATCACATCCAGATCAAACATTTCGGATCCTGCATTTGGCCCCCAATGGTTGGAATTTTTTTACTACATTTGAATTGGTTACTTCATAAAAAACATCAGCGCATCTTCGTGTTTGGATTCAAGTGATTCTGATTTGGTGTCACTGCAGAGAGAGTACGTTTTGTCCTTTTATTTTCATGCGTCACGGCCTGGCTCAGTAACGGCTGGCGTCGTCGTAGGACGTCACGTCCAGGTCGAAGAAGTCCTCCAACTTCCACTGCAAAGTCTCGAATGTGGGCCGCTCGTGTGCGTTCTCCTTCCAGCAGTCCATCATGATGTCATACAGGACTTTGGGGCAGCTGGCCGGGCATGGCATCCTGTAGCCCTGTGGAATCTTTTGGACCACCTGGTAGTTTGACATGGCTGGAAGAATCATGTAAGAATATTAGAATTTATTCTGCAAGAAACAAGCGCTTTGTATCCCCAAAAGGTTCTGAGTTCTAATAGTGACATAAATCACAGATCAATCACACTTTGACTTTTCAGAAATTGTTTGTAAATTGGTAATTTGTAATGATTTATGACAAGGTTGATGGAAGGCTCACCCGGGTAAGGCATCTGTCCAAACGTCATGATCTCATGCAGCAGAATTCCAAAGGACCAAACGTCAGACTTGATGCTGAACTTGTTGTCGTGGATGGCCTCGGGAGCGGTCCACTTCACAGGGAATTTAGTTCCTTCTTTGGCCTCGTACACATTATCATTCTCTTTCTGGAAGCAAAACACAGCAAACAGTTCAGATTTTTACTTTCAATTGATCGGCTTCTGTGTATTCACACTTTGGCACCATGGCCACAGTAAACCAGATGTAGAGGGAGATTTGGTAAGCTGGGGCAGTGGCAGACTCAGGCTGTTTGAGGGGCAGGGGCAAATAATGAAAGGGGACCAGCTGGATGTGGTTGTGATGCATTTATTTTGAAACTGTTACCAACTGTGAATAAGAGTTGAATTGTTGTGATGATGATTGTATAACTACAGTGCTGCACCCCTGTCATAAAACACACGAGTTAACTTTTTAACCAGTTATTTCACAAAGACGTGATGATGTCATTGAGAATGAGCTGCATATTGAGGAGCAGGCTCAGGATTAGCACTCTAGAGGGCTCTTCATCACGTTTTATCGACCGCAGGATCGTCCCAGAGGGCACTTTGGTGGTGTTCCCCCTCGCCCTGCGTCCACCACTGCATCACTGTTATCAACAGTATTTATTAGGCTGTATAATGTGTCATGAACTGGCTCTTAAAGCTGTGACAAAATGGAACAGACAAAGATTTAATTCAAAGATGAGATAAAACTATATAACTAAAGTAATGAAGTGATGCATAGAACAGAGCATTGAAACGCACAGGATGTGTACATCAGAGGTATGTAGATGTATGGAGGGTGAGAACAGTGTATGAGTGTTGCAGTGCATAAAGTAAACAAAGGGAACAGAGGAGGAACTGACATTGGGAATGAATAACAGAGCCTAGATTTTAATAGCCTTGTAACGCAGGGCCTGGGTGATACCTGGAACAGATGACTGAGCTTTCCCGTCAATCACACAGTGTGTGCCAGTAAATGAGGGCAAAGTTTATAATTAGTGGGGAATGTGGACGTGCTTTAATTTCACTGCAGCCGGCGATCTACCAAAAGTATTTCTTTAGCTTCATGTGCAATTATCTCTCTGAGAACTAGAACACTTGCTACTCTGTGTGTACCGTATCTCTTTAAAAAGTCAAACCCACCATGAAGACTCTGGCGAGGCCAAAGTCAGCCACCTTGCAGATGTTGTTCTCGCCCACCAGGACGTTCCTTGCTGCCAGGTCTCTGTGGATGTAGTTCTGGAGCTCCAGGAAAGCCATCCCTGCTGCCACCTGGGCGGCCATCTCGATCTGGTCAGAGATACCGAGCGTGGCGCCCTTATCCTCTGTAATGAAGAGAGAGAAAGAGGCACGGAGTCAGTCGCAGTCCCGCCATGTTTGAGGTGTTAAAGAAAGAAACTGATTCAGCCAAGTTATTTTAATGTGGAGACAAAATAATGATAAATAATAAAATGTAAAATAACAGATATTATATGGTGGTCAATAACAATTAGTGCACCTTTTAGCCAAAGCTGGACCCCCTGTGGGAGGTGACTCCTCCCACCATTTGGCCCAAACATGGAACTGTGTCAAATCAAATTAGGGCTTAACGATCTATCATTTTTTAAATTGGAAATCTAAAGAGTTAAAAAATAAGAATGGCATCCTTTTAAATCACATGATAGAAATAATTAATGTTCGTGTCTTAAGCTAAACAAGGTCAAATAATTATTCTCTGAAAATCAACTTTGTCACATAAAATGACAACTGACAGCAAACGTACTCAGCTGGAGCTAATTAACCTTCATCCTGTTCTCAGGCCAGAGTATTAAATGGAACTCTTGGCTGCTGCATGCTGCCGTCTGCACTATTCAAAACCAGCTAAAGTTTATAGATGAAGAGCAGTGTATTGTTTAGGTTTGGCTTGGGACCAGACTCTAATGTTCAGTTTTTGTTGAAACTCTCTGACACACAGAGATTTTAGATTTTATTTTACTATTTTATTCATCCCATTTCTATCAGCACCTCTCTCTATAAAACAGTTCAGCAGCATCACAAACTGAAGCTGAAAACCTTCATGAAGCGTTTAATTGCAGTCCATTGCTAATAAACTGACAACTGAGTGTATATTACCACTTTACCACCCTGATTATGTTTGAAAATGATGATTTTTTAAAAGATATTTTTGGGCTTTTCAAGCTTTATTGGATAGAGACAGCTGAAGAGTGACAGGAAGGTGGGAAGAGAGAGAGACAGGGAAAGACATGCAGCAAGTGGCCACAGGCCGGATTCGAACCCTGGGCCGCTGAGGCAAGTACTGAGCCTTTGTACATGGGGCACACGGTCTACTTACCGAGCTAACCAACACCTCAATGATGATTTTTAATACCACTAATTTAATCTCTCATTATCATTACTGTATTTCACTGCATTTTTATGAAACTTGCTGAAGAGATGTACCACGGGCCAAGGAAGAACAGTACATCTTGGGACAGATACACAAATTCTTTTTCATTAACATTGTGAGGTCAATTGTAATACAGACACATATCATAGAAGACTGGCCTGTTGGTAATGACACCCATGGCCAAGTTCGTTCCCACATGAGGAATGTGTCTTGGTATTTGACAAATTCCTCATACCTTAAAATTTACTTGGCAAGAAACCTGATTCAGGTCTAATCATACAGACAGACACCTGAGAGAGTTTAAAGTTTAGGATACCTGAGCAAAATGTGTCCAGAGACTATATCTAACTCTATCCTTTGTACATCCTTAGTGTGACTTTGAACATGTCCTAGCCATGAGGTGTTACAGAAGCAGGGTGGATGCTGAATTATGGCTGATGTGGGTCAGCACACAGACTGTCTCGGGGCTGCAGACATCAATTCCACATGAGCGCTTCTCAGAGTGACCATCACTCTAAATGGAAGTGACACTACATCTCTCACACTACAGCACAGCAAGTCTGTCTAAGAGGTGAGCACGACTCGTGTCCCAGCAAACACAAGGTCCAAACTGAAGCAAATTAACATAACCAAGGTTAGAGCCCCATTGAATAACTTTTTCTATCATAAAATAACAGATTTTAAATCATGTTGATGTCACACTGGTGTGATCTGTCATTCTCACTTTCTGCCCCATAGGCCTGTTCATATGTATTTACCTTTGAAAAGTACATCACACACCATCAACTGTTTGACTGGTTTTGGTGAAACTGGAAGAAACATGGAGCATTGAGAACATGGAGAAAATGTTTTCTGGTTTTCCCTGTGATATCCTCTGCTCAACTCTCTGTGATTGAGTTTACTGTAAACTGCTTTCAACTGTAGCTGCCGTTAGCTAATGTTAGCTCAGTTCGTTAGCCAGGCTGCTTTGACTATGAGTTCAGAGCACTGGGGGAGTGTTAGTGTTTGTACCACAGCAAGAGGAGGTTTTCAGACCCGGGGCAGATGGGATGGCTGATGGTGTTGTTCCAGAACTGGAGCTTGGCTAGCAATGTAACTGGGCTCAGCAGCCTCTATGAACATAATGACAGGAAAAGAGGCCAAAGAGTTGAAAAGGACGAAGGAAGCTAAGAAGAGAAAATGAGAGAGTGACTGAATAAGCAGCCGTCCGACAAGAGTAAATGTGGGACTGACTTTTAGTGGTTGGTGAGAGCTTGGTGAAATAAAAGGCTGAAAGACAGACACCGAGCTGGACTGACTGCTGTTGGACTAGTCAGTAATATTAGCTGGCTGCTATGTCTGCTGTTGTTGTAGTAATCAGACATGTTAACAACTTGAAAACTGTCCAATTAAGACACAACTAAGAAGTAACTAATGAGGAAGAAAAACAATGTATGGCACAGTGTAGTATTTGCCTGGTGTATTGAAATGCAGTAAACATTTGTATGATGGGATTTAACTGTAAATTAAGCATGTCATGTATGTTCATACAGCTTCAAGTTAATAAGCAAACACACATTAAACTCTACTTGCAGACTTTTATGGTGAACGGACTTTAGATGACTCAGACTGATCTGCTGTAAATGACAGCAGGTGACCACATTCTCTTCCTTATTATGCTCCCACCCTGTCAAACCATGCTGACTTGATGCCAACGGGTTTAGGTTTTCATCTACGTTATTCTTCCGTAACATTCATTTCAGCAAATACATTCAAAGTCTGACAGAGAACAATACTTCATAATGATGCTGTATAATGTAAACATTCAGTCCAATCTTTCCTGAAGTGTTAACATCTAAAAACATGTTTGTGTGGGTGATTAGATTTAAAAACTGTAGGATATAAAATGGTTTTGTTGCCCTGGGATACATTTCTACTGTACCCTGACCCTGAGATTGTTTTCAAAAAACAAAAGCCGCACTGGACTCTGATCCTGTCATAAAGTAGCAGTATTTCATAGCAGTAAATAATCACATGTCTTACTCTGGAGGTATTCCAGCAGACTGCCATTCTTCATCAGCTCTGTGATGATGTAGATGGGATCCTCCATGGTGCAGACAGCATACAGCTGGATCAGCTTGGGGTGGCGCAGCCTCTTCATGATCTGAGCCTCTCTCAGGAAATCCTCAGGGTCCATGGTTCCTTCAAGAGGTGTTGGTAGTGGTCAGTGATGTTTTTGGCAAAACGCAGGATTTCATGTAGTGTATGTACACTTTTACATAGATTCTCTGTTGAAGAATATTTATTATACTTTTTGTTTTGGTCTAGTTAGTCATAAAGAGTGGCTCATGCTGCTCATGCCAACTATCTAGTGCATTTTCTAGGAACTGTGCCTGAGTCCCATTGATAGCCACTTTTATCGCCCACAACACTGGGTATATTCTCTGGAGCATGTCTCCAGTTTAGGTCATATTTTGATAAAAACATCACATAGGAAATTCTTCCTTCAACTGAAATACAAAATTCTGAATTATTATTTCTGGTTCTTCCAGCATCATTTGGCGTCTTGGGATCTTTATGACATCAGAAGTTTGACTTCTTAGACTAATGCTAGAGTATGTACAGAAAGCCAGGAGTAGGGGTGGTGTATAGCTCAGTTGGTAGAGCGGCCGGCCCATGTGCGAAGGCTTAGTCCTTGCTGCGGGGGCCCAGGGTTCGGGTCTGGCCTGTGCCTCTTTCCCTCATGTCATTCCCCGTCTCTCTCTCTCCCCACATTTCCTGTCACTCTTCAGCTGTCTCTATTGCAATAAAGCTTGAAAAGGCCAAAAAAATAATCTTAAAAAATCTTGGGGCAAACAGGTTATGATTATAGTACAGTCATGTACTTGTACATGTAGTTAAGATGTGAGAGACACATTCCTGAGCTGCATAAACAGCTCAGGAATGTGTCTCTCAGATTTCAAATAATGAAAATCAAATTTTACTGATTCCACACTGCACTTCTGATTAGTAAAATCAAACTGCACTCAACCCATTTCTACTCATTTCTAAATGAAATTTCTTGTTTAACACTGTAGTCAGAGAAAAGGAGGCATTCGTGTACCAGGTTTGAGCGTCTTTACTGCAACTGCTGTGGTTTCGTTCCACAGGCCCTCGAAGACTTCTCCAAACTGACCGGCTCCCAGCTTCTTCAGCAGCTTGACGGATCTGCGGTCAATCTCCCATTGGTCCACAGTGTTATAGGACAGACCGTAAGTCTGTGGCGCCTCCATCTACACAGATAGGAAGAGAAGAGTCACTGTTTAATGATATGTCAATGTGACTTCATGCAAGACAACAATGACAAAAACAAACAGGATGTGTTCACTTCATATTATACTGCTCGGTGTGCTTTACCTTTTTGCATGGTTCACCCAGACACACACACAGGCCATCGGCCTGTTTGGAGTAATGTTCCACTAACTGTTTCAGTGTTTGGAAGGATCTGTTCCTCGACACAAAGTAATGACCATTGTCCAGTTTTTTCAGCTTGTAATGCTTCACCTTCCCACAGTCGAGCACTGAAAGACAAGTCAACATCCAATGATATACTCATGAGTCTTTCCTTATGCCTCAGCAAGTTTTTAATCAAAGCAAGCAAACACAAGTTTGTCATGGTAGAAATGTTTGTATTAACTGTAGTTTAAAAAAGCATTAATAGATTCTTTTTTTTTTTTTTTTGCCATTTTAGGTGCAACACAAAAATCTGCAAACAAACACTAATGCCACAATCTTTTTCTGTCTGTTGTTTGGTGCTGGCCAGGTAGTGTTCAGTGAGTTTATCAGAACTTTTATCAGAAACTGAACCCAAACAGTGAAGTTGTGGTCAGTAGAACCAAAACAAAGAGCTGAAAGATGCTAAAAAGCACCATACATACACCATACCAACTGAGCGAGTCACTGAACAATGCTAGTGGTGTGCGGAAATGTGTGTTTTGTGACAGCAGTGCACAGACAGATGAAGTTGTGCTATTTAGCTAGTTAGCATACTGCTAATAATCTTGATCAAGTGGAGTAACACACTTGTACAATTTATTGCTTTAGGAATATTACTGCACTAAACAGGTTATTTAGTCATGATAATTTTATGATTATTATAGTACATAAGCTTCTTTCTTTAGTTCTGTTTTAGCTGTAAAGACTATGAAAATAAGCTTGTGGGCTAACACTTTAACAACAAAAACTAATTACATAATCATGTTGTAATGCTGAAAGCATGGGTGTCTGCCTGGATGTCTGGAATGTTTCTTCATTACCAGGTTGAAATTTGAACTATTTCTACTTGTTCACGTTCTTTTTTCATTTAGTAATCTGCAACATGTATTGTATGTATTTTGGTGGGCTGCTGAATTGAACATGTTTTATCACCAACAAAACTTTTAAAAAGAATATTTCCATTTCTCTCTAAATGTATACAATTCACTGCCAACGTTAATGTGCACATCAAATGAGAAAACGATATGAAACTCACCTAAGTGAGGGAGAATTGACTCAAAGCTTAAGCTTCTACTGTCTTGTCTTAGCTTACCTGAGAGGGAGAGTTCCCCCTTCTGACTTTCACAGTTTCGGACGAGGAAGGCACCGTGCAGGTTCCCCCCTGCCAACAGCATTTTCTCTGCATCCAGCCTCTTGGTTTCAGGAAAATACCATCTGAAAACGAGCATTAAAGCAAAGAAGCGGTTAAAAACTACAGTACCCAGCTGTATAAAACAATAAAGTATATATTCATGAGCCATTTTTAAAGATTTAGATGCTCACATAGGAAACAATAGCCATGGGGCTGAGAGCCACAGACATGATGGAAAAGTTGGGAAGTATTGAGACACGGACTAATTATTGGTTTGTTTGTTGACAATATGAAATGTACAGGATACATTAATCTTACATAATAAATCATTCTAAATCATTTCTCACCATAAACTAACCATTAATAATAGCATATATTAGGAGGGGGTCAATAAAATGATCTACACTGTGTGTGCTTATATCTGTGCTTCTGCTTTACATGTTTCAATAAAGCAGCACAGTGTTGTCTTGTTTAGTCCACATTTCCTCATTAACAATATCATTTATTTCTTTGTATAATTTGTATTATGAGCCT
Organism: Sciaenops ocellatus; assembly: GCA_033000465.1. Taxonomy (NCBI): domain Eukaryota; kingdom Metazoa; phylum Chordata; class Actinopteri; family Sciaenidae; genus Sciaenops; species Sciaenops ocellatus. The sequence goes on along the minus strand of CP136886.1, from coordinate 3,301,998 downwards.
CTGTGTGTCCTCCTATAAACAGTATCTGATGTAGTATAATGGTCTCCTTTGTTTTATCAAAAAAAAATTTTAAAAGACTATTTTTAAGCTTTTGTACTTTTATTTTGATAGAGACAGCTGAAGAGTGACAGGAAGGTAGGGAGAGAGAGAGAGGAGGGATGACATGCAGCAAAGTGCCCCTCTCTCTGCATTCTTAGAAATTATAATAACTTTGTCATTTTAATCTTATGCTCTATTTTTAATGGTATCTCTCCAGGAATAGCTATCTATAAATATCCCAGATCGCCCCAGCAGGTTAATCTGGTCCTCATTAAACTGAGAATATGACATTTCACCAGAATCTTAGTCCACAAGTCCAGAATCTTGACGTCTTATCAGCTCAAACTTATCAGAGTTGAGCCAGCACAAGGAAACATGATGCACTGATCGACGAGGAAATAGTTGGTGTTACATTTATCAGCAGAGGTTAAATGTAAAAAACCTTAACACTCCTAAAACTCTGACCATAAACACACCCTGACCGAGCTTTAATTGCCGTTCCCACAGATATGCATGATGAGCGGCATGATTTCATGATGTCACGGTGTGGCATAAAACATATTCTCGTCTGTGTAGTCTCTCATCGCGTCCATCAGGTTTGTGATTTAGTGAAACCATGACAAGGAGGATGACTAATCAAAGCTATTTTTATCCTCGTAAACAAAACAGGAAAAACCAGAGTACAGCTGACAAGAAACTGGTCAGACTGAGAGTGCGTCACAAAGAGGGGTTGGATTTTTCTGTGACATAATCTTCCCCACAGCTACAAATAAAGAAAACAGTATTGTTTATTATTATTTGTAATAGTCTGACACACATATTGCAGGATGTGAACACGTCAAGGCCTTTCACAGTGTTGTCAATCTGCATGTTTGCTGCAAAACCAGTTTCTGTGTCTATCCAGAATGATGTGGTTCAACTGTATACAACTGTCCATGACATGCCAGCAGAGGCATGTCAATGCACCGCTGAGCTTCTTTTGTTTTTGAGCCTGTTCTTTCGTGGAATTATTAACCTTGTAAGCCTACATTTCCTGCTCCCAGACAATCATTAACCATTTTAACCACAGACTTTCACTCTTGTGGGGCTTTCCAAAAGTGTTAACAGACTAGAGTTGATAAACAAAACCACTGATTTGAAAGGTTGTGGTCATTTTACGTGTGAAATGACCACAACCTTTCAAAACAGAATGATGATGGTATGATGCTAAATCATACTCACGGCTCTGCGTCGATACTCTCCACAGGTGCCACATAATTGGCCGGTATGTATCCCTTTTTGGAGGCCGACACCCCGGTGAGAGCTTTCGCATACCACCAGTCACCAGCACTTTTATCCAGAGCCTCTAAAGTGTCCCCGGCGTTGAAGCTCAGGTCCTCCTCAGTGCGGGCAGAGTAGTCATACTGGGCGACGTAGTACACCTCAGCCTTGTTTGGAAGCGCCGGTAAAGACCTTGAGGCCGAGAAGTCCGGCTCTGCTTTTTTATTAGCGTGGATGTTTTCAATAACTGTGGCAGATTTGTCCACACCTGAGGTCTCATCTCCTGGCTGGTTCGGCTTCTTGAAACATGCCGTACATCTCTGCCAACACGACGCGAACCTCTTACGTATCTCCATGGTTTAAAAAAAAACAACTTCAAGTCAATCACAGCAAGTCATTCTGTGTCAGGAGTAAAGACGGAAACAGTTTGGGGAGTCCCTTCTCCTCGTTCATAATTCCATAAGGTAAAGAGTCATTCAGTGGTCCCAGCCAGCAGACAGCAGCCGTCTTTGACCTCAGCACACACCCAGCTAACAGAACACACTGAGGGAAGTTGACTGGCTCTACTTAAATGTGAAGTTTCCTGCTCGGGACTCGGTCTGGAGTTCATGGTTCATGTTCCACTGTGTGTGTGTGTGTGTGTGTGTGTGCCAATCACCTGCACCTGCTGAGGAATGAGGGAGCGGCTCGCGCACTGCAGCTGACGTGACATGCCCTCGCGCGGCCATATTGGAGGGTAGCACCTGTGAACACCAAACCACTGATTACACACGATATTAGCGTACATGTTTATCGCTATTTATTAATGATTTACTACGGACGTCATTTTCAAGGACTGATTAAAAAAAGAAAATAAGTAATAAGTAAATAAGTTAAAGTAAAGTAAGTAAAATAAGTAAATAAGTAAGTTACAATTATGTGGTAGGCTACTAATTAAAAGTTATGGGCTTGTAATAAAAATATGCAACAGTAGGCTAAGTAACAGTTTTAAGTTAAAACATTATGGCCAGATAAAGCTATTAGGAGGCCCAAGGAACGAACATGGCGGCCACAACAGGTGGCAGGAAAAAAACTACACTACTGGACTTTGGAGGTCTGATGCAGGGGCTTTTATGGTGAAACAGTTCCAGTCCTTGCTTTACAAATTGTTTTATTATTGAAAAAACTATCTATATGTGCTCTGGTGGTGGTTCAGGAACATCCAATGTGGTATGCACATTCAAACACCCACGATCCAGTGAGCCGTTCAATGTAATTTAATTTCCATAAACAAAAGAAGGTGAACATAAAGAAGTGGATGGTTTTATGTAACTCAGTGCATCAACAATAAGGGAGACAAAGGTGCAGCCGGTGTGCTCCTTTGTTTTGCAGTGGAGGGAAAAAAGAGAAGGGGCCTGAGGTTTGGGGGCGGGCTTATAAAACCTCAGGTAATGGTGACAGAGGGTGTGGTTATCTTGGCAAGGTGGAATCTTGTGATTTTCAACAATTATATTACTGAAAGTATACACCTATAAAAACACAAGGATGATTAACTATTTAACCATTTAGAGATACAACAAGCAAACAAGTAGTTTTCTCCACTGGAAGGGTGCTATGTCATATTTTCATTATCATGTCATTAGCAGCCACTATCTTGGCAGTTCTGCTAATCCAAAAATGGTCAAAGATGTGGAGTGTGGGTGGACCTGAGGCAGGCTGAATGACACCTGGTTGCTCAAACAAGCAAGAGATGGCACACACCTGTCAATTAAAATGGCCACCATCTTAATTATTTATAACTCTAATATCAGAATCAGAATCAGAATCGCTTTATTGGCCAGGTGTGTATATATATATATATATGGACATGAGTATCTATCTATAAACATTTGTAGACTGAGTAAATGACTGGTGATAGTGCAATGGTGCAGGTGGTGGAATAAAAATGGTTTCTACAAACGGATAAAAATGGTGTTTTGAAACTGTTTTGGATTGGTGAGGAGAGTTTTTATGTCACCTTGTTTTCAAAGTTTACCATAAACATTTTTCAGGAACATTTCAGCTGCATCTGTTGCATTTATTAATGTACTGAAGCCTGTTTTATTCTTAAAATGTGACAGACTGTTGCATCGTCACAGATCTACCTCACATAGCATCTCATAGAGCTCCCAAACAGCTAGAAACGGCCCTCACATACCTGGCAGCCAAAAGTGATTTCTGATACCCCCCTCTAAATGAATTTTGCGCATTTGCGCATTTACACTGAGTGTTACGGTTTCGTCCCCGGCCCACACACCCGGAAGCACTGCACGCTCCCGCCACACTCGCCTCTCTGCCGCCTTCTTCTGGCGCAAAGGAGTTTAACTTCTGGCTCCATATGGGGAACTTATTGACGGTAACCGGTCATTGATAACCGATTCGTGTGCAGGAAAACGGGCTCGGTGACTCGTTTTCACGGTGCCGTTTTAGGCGAAGACCGAAAAGCGCGCGAGCGGACCGCAGTGCCATCCCCGCCGTCACACAGTGACATTGACACATCAGTACGTTAGTGTTGTGCTGCCGTGCACGAGTTCATGTGTGTACAGTAACGCTGAGCTCCCTGCAGGTCCCCCTCCACCGCTTCAGCCACAATGAGCGAATACTTCAGCCTGGCGGACTGTGATGTTATCGGCTTCGACCTGGACCACACGCTCTGCCGCTACCATCTGAAGGAGACCTCCAGGGTGAGTGTGTGTGTGTGTGTGTGTGTGTGTGTGTGTGTGTGTGCAGCTAGCTCCAATACATAATCATACGGTGGCCGTGACGTTTCGATCCGCAACACATCTGGATTAAAAATAGCACGGCGCCGTCAATAGGCTCCACGGTCACTCGTTAAATCTGTCTCGACTGTAGGAATAGATTCATATAAAAATGCCTGTTATTGTGGTTTGTGGTTAGATAGAGAGACGTGTGTGTGTGTGTGTAAGGTGATGCGATGCTCCTGATACTGCAGTCACTCTGCGTGACTCACAGGTTGGACGTCGGTGGTGATCATCATACATGTCTTTAAAGCCCCCTCGAGGCCTATTGGCAGCAGCATCCTCACATACCAGGACGCATTTGGTGTAATTAGGAGCTGTAGTCACCGCAGACTTACAGAGTATGTCTGGATGCAGTGAGTGACAGAACATATATAACAACCATCATGGTTCTGTTAGGCCTGGACTTCTCCTGTGCTCTCTCTTGTCCCATGCATGTCACATGTTTGTCACCTAATCCTGTCAGTGCAGCAGCACAGGTCTAGGATAGGGAGCTCAGTATGATTGCTACCTGTTTGGATTTTTGACTCATTTCGTGACTTATTGGCTGATTTATGCAAATGCACTCATACAGATGATTTTTGTTAAAGACCTAAATAGTTCTAGTTGCAGAAATAACTTGATTAAAGTGAAAGCTGTACTGTGCAGTATGAATTAACAATGGATCAAATGACTAATGTCACACGTATCACCTATGACAAACCAGCAGACTCTCAGCCCTATGAAATCTGCTTCTGTAGCTCATTGTTATGGTTTTCCAGCCCAAATCTTCTCATTGGTTGAGGACAAATAGGTTGTCTCTAGGTGACCTGTCCAGGGTGTACCCTGTCTCTCGCCCAGTGTCAGCGGTTATGGAAAATGAATGAATGAATGAATGAATGAACTTTTTCATCAGTGGTTTTTCCAGCAGCTCCAGGCAGCTGTGTTCAATAAAGCTCCAATAAACCCTCTGTACAGTACCTGCCTGACAACAACAGGTACATCCACAAAGTCAACAGACAGACAAAGTTAGCGACTTTATTGTTCTCAAGAGTTGGAGTGGGTAGGTGTACACATACATAATTTTAATAAACAGATATCTGAATATGAATGCAGAATCTGTGGGCAAGGCCACTTCTCTATCTAGCTTTGCTTTTAGAAAGTCTGGACAGTAAAAAGCACATGAAATTTGTAGGTTGTTTGAACATTACTTTTCAGTGTATACTGTTCACGCCTTGAAACAGTGAACAGTCACTGATCATCACACCTTCAAACAGAGGAAATGAGGAGGAAAGTCACCCTGTGCAGCATTCAGCTGGAATAAAATCCTGTGTATTCTCAGCATTCGTTGACACACGGTTGTTGTCCTTTGCATTATGACTGTGCTGCTCATTTCAGTAAGTGATGTTATCCCTTCATTGTTTCTGCAGCTCATCTATGAGAGCTTTGCCAGGTATCTGGTGGAGCATAAAGGCTATGACAAGGACCTGCTGAATCTAACCCCCGCCACCTGGGATTTCTGGTGAGTCAGCAGCAGCAACCCCCTCCCACTCAGCCTAGAGGAACATAACGACAAATAAAAGCACACTTCATCACTGATAAACATGCCTTTTCATTTGCTTTGCTCGCTGTTTTGTTTGTAGGCCATTACCCAAGTAAAATCAATATTCACACTGTCGGGATGTTGCTCCATCAAGACCCGCATGATGCCGCATCTGATACACAGATATAAGGTCTAAAACATAATAAAATAAGTATATATATTTAGGAAAAAAAAAAATAAGGTAATAAAGAGGGTCCAAAAAGGTGAAGCTTTATTACTCACACCAAATCGGGTGGATATACTATATTTAAGAAACTAAGTTCTGCTCATCTTAAAGTGCGGATGTTCTGTTGTCCATACAGAGCTTAAATCTTCTGTGAAAATTAGCCTTATCAATAAAAAACTGTGAACTGACTAAAAAATGTGAAAATAGTTTTTGAAATGTTCAAAAGTCTTATTTCTTCACTTTTATTGGTGCTACCTGTAGGTTAACTGTTACCAACTGCTTACAGTCTTTGCACTAAGCTAGACTAAACATGTTCCAAACCTGCTATATAGTCTATCTGTACTGAACACACTGTGATGAGAATGATATTAGTTCTCAACTGAACTTTGATTAGATGTCAGTTGTGATCTGATTTTTACATTTTATGTCCACTGAAATAATCAGTGGACATACAGTGGCTCATCAAGCATGAGTAACAGGCCATGTTTATAATGAATTTCTAATATGTTGAATGTTGTGTCCAGTTTTAAAGGGCTCGTGGTCGATCTGGAAGATGGAAACCTTGTGAAGCTGGCTGAAGATGGAACTGTCTTGCGGTATTCTCTTGCTGCATGAAATATATTTCTAAAAACCTCTCTTTAGTTTCTTTGTTAAAGTTCTCGTTTTTTATTTCTTGCTTGGTTAGAGCAACACATGGAACCAATGACCTCAACACAGAAGAGATCATCAAACATTATGGTCCAAAAAGGGAGTGGAAGCACTTCAATAGCCTCAATACCTCCTTCACAAGATCTGGTATCATGTTTATATTTATCTTTATTAAACATACTGTTTCTGCTCTTTAGTAGGCTAATGTGCATTATCTCGGATTTTTTCACATCACCTGTAATTGACTTACTTTCTTTTGTTTTGGTCTTTACAGCAAAATACTATTTCTATGACAACTACTTTGATCTACCCGGGGCTCTCCTCTGTGGAAGAGTTGTGGACATGTTGCATAAGGTAATATTTCATAAGGTATATTTTCATATTAGTGATTGAGAGCTTCACATATTCACATATTAAAATGTAACTTTATGTTTTTGTGAATAGCGAGGAAATGAGGTGAATTCCAACTTTTGGAAGGACATGGTTGCTGCCATTGACCACAATTACAACACATCTGCATTCAAAGGTATGCCTTTTATTAGCACACATTTCAGTTTATAGCGTATTTCTAAAGTCTTCTTGTCAAGGATTATACTGTAAAGAAGAACAACACGCACACACAATATACACAGAGGGTATTTTTCTTTTTCAAACTAGAACTTTTATTCTGTGTTTTGGTCAGTAAGTGGTACATAACTTAACACATCCAATGGGACATAGTTGTTTCGAAAAAAAAATGCAGTTTGAGTTTCTCATTCTGTGTTGTTTTGCTGATCACAGTGCTTGTGAGAATGTGCTGATCTCTAATAACGTATAGTACAACAGTTTTGTGTGTCTTTTGTATGTATATTACAGGAAAATTCTTAAACAACAGACATTAATAAAAACAAATACAAATAAAAGACATGCTGTAAATGTTACAGGCAGTTGTAAAGCACCACTTATGATATTTTCCAATGTTGTTTCATGTTTCTTAAAGTTGCAAAGGCACAGACATGGTGAACTGGGGAAAGGCATTAATTTGAACCATATTTAAAAAGAAAAAAAAAATTCTACGCAGTTATTCCTCTGCAAGTCAAATAATTTGTTTGCAAATTGACTTTTTTATTACTGCAAAGATTCAAATGAGGCAGTTAAATTACACCCATATTTTTATTTAATCGACAATCTCAATTTGGATTTTTGTAAACTGATCTATTTCTCTGAGTAGTTCACTTTTTTGTAAGGTTTTGAGGTTTATTTGGATTTGTGAAATCACGTTGAGGCAATCAAGAACCCAGAGAAAATGCAGTGAACATTATCTGCTGCAAATATACCATTACTCTCTTCATCAGGGACCTGGATGTAGACTCTGTCACCAGCATGCAGCATAAGAACAGCGCTGCCTGACATCTGATCCAGGAAGCCCTTGTTGTACTCGTCATAGGTGAAAACAACTGGCTCCTCATTTCTGTAAAGGGCCACCAGTGCATTGGCACCATTGACATGCATATGATAGCTGAAATAGTAGAGGCCTGGGATCTGGCAGGTAAACACACCACTATGGGCGTCATAATGGTGCTCACCATTGTACAGAACCTGGTTGAACTGAATAGGGGTTCCAGCTGGAGGGTAGGCAGTGGTCAGCACAGCACTGAAGGCAGACATGGGGGCCTTCATCATCTCATGAGGCATCACAACCTCGTGGGACTTGATTGGCATGCTCTTCTCATGGTGGTAAATCACCTCTCCGGGTGGGCCAGGTGGACCAGGAGGACCAGCAGGACCTGGGTGACCATCTTGACCTCTGGCACCAGGAATTCCAGGTGGACCCTGAGGACCAGAAACTCCCTTAGCTGTCAAGCCAGCTGGGCCAGGTGGGCCTGGAAGACCTGGGTGGCCCTTAAATCCTTGGGGACCTGCTGGACCAGGGGGACCAGCTTGTCCCATGGGTCCTGGCCTTCCACTCTCACCGCTTTTTCCTGGTGATCCTGGCATGCCTGCGTGTCCTTTAGGTCCTGGGCCGCCATTTGCACCTGGAATTCCTGGGGCACCTGTGTGGCCTTGTGCACCCTTCTCTCCCTGAAGACCATGATGACCTGGAAGTCCTGCAGGACCTACTGCTCCAGGGGTACCTGGTTTTCCAGTGAAACCCTGAGCTCCCTGCTCACCTTTGGTTCCCCTTGGGCCTGGTGCACCAACCATACCAATGTCGCCTTTGGGTCCTGTTGGGCCGGCCTCCCCCTGGAATCCTCTTGCACCCTGTGGACCAGCTGGGCCAATAGGACCAGGAGCACCTGGCTGACCAGTGAAACCAGTTGGGCCTGGCTCTCCTTTCTGACCAGTGGTTCCTGATGTACCGGGGGATCCTCTGCTACCTGGTATTCCTGGTTCACCTGTTTTGCCAACACCTGGCATGCCAGGGGCGCCTGGCTGACCAGCAGGACCCTGTGGACCTTTAGCCCCCATGGGTCCAGGCATACCTGGTGTACCATTCTGGCCTGGTTTTCCTGGTGCTCCTGTGCCTGGAGCCCCTGTGTGACCCTTGGGCCCTTGCATACCCATTGGCCCAGGACTGCCATCTCTTCCTGGCACGCCACCCTTTCCAGGTTCTCCAGGATAGCCAGGGGCACCAGGTTTACCAACTCCAGGTTTGCCAGGCATACCAGATGGGCCCATTGGTCCAACTGCGCCTGATGGTCCTTGAACACCAGGTACTCCAATACCTCTCTCTCCTTTCATGCCAGGAATACCAGGAATACCAGGATGTCCCTTCAAACCAGGCTCTCCTCTTGGTCCCATTGCCCCAGGGAGGCCAGCTGCTCCGGGTTTTCCAACAGAAGAAAGTCCAGCAGGTCCAGGTGATCCATGTGCACCAGGTGCACCTCTGGGACCCATTGGTCCAGTTGCACCAGTTGCACCTCTATCACCTGGGATACCAGGGGCACCTGGTTTTCCAGGGGCACCTGGAGTACCAGGTTTACCTGCTTGAGAGTAGCCAGCGGGTCCGGGAGGTCCTGGTGGGCCAGGTGCTCCAGCATGTCCTACACCACTCTTTCCAGGAGGTCCAGGTGGGCCCATTGGCCCTGGCTCACCTGGAGGACCTGGAGGTCCGTCCTGACCTGCAACCGCTAGAAAATACATAAATAAAGATAGAGGTGAAACAGTGATTTAGGTAATACAATGCACATGTCATAATGTTACAGGTGTCTTTGTTAGATCATTTTGGTTCAGTTAGATGTTTATAGTTGGATATATTGAACTGTCTCTTGTACTGAATAATGTAAAAAAGGGTACTCCACAGTATTCCTCATGATGTCTTAGATGGATATAGAAAATACACATGAAAGAATAATTGGCACCGACAAAAATTCCCCTAGCTTTCCCCAAGGAAATGTTAAACTGAAAAAGTATATGATCAAGGAATTTCTTCATTTTGAAGCATTTCTCTCCACATAATTTTACTTTTTGTACCCTTTTAATGCAAGATACAAATCAAGATTCATCCTTGGTCCTTGAATAACCCAAGGTTTAGTATTCTCCATAAGACCACAACCTGACTTGAAAGACTACTCCCTATGATTGTAGGGTGGTTTGTGTGGACAGCACTGTTTTTTTTTTTTCTCAGGATAGTCTTCATAGCACCATTGGTCTGAGGTGATGCTCACCAAGCTATGTCTGCTGGCGTGGACCCAACATACCAACCCCTGTGCATCTCAGTTTCATTTGCCCGCACTATACTGCACCTTTTAATTTCCTGCATTGCCTATGGCCTTGAATGTATCGTTAGTGGTCTCCAAGTTGTCATCATCACCTTGATGCATTTCCTACCACATAGAATAAAGTTTGTGCTAGGGCAAACAGGTCAAATGAGTGCATATATATGCACTAAACTGGTGTATAATGTTAAAGTTTGTTATTTTACTGGACATTATTGCACACTAATCTATTTTTATCACTAATATAAGAATAAACATGCACTTACATACACATGCATAAAACCAGCATATAGGAGTAGAGTTTTTCTCTCTTTTCTTGAATTTTATGCCTTTATTCATATCTGACAGTAGATGACAGGAAATGAGACCCAGTTGTCTTCTTTCAGGATTTAATTTAATTTTCTTTTATATATATTTTTAAATTTCATTTGGAACATAAATGTTGCTATTTTATGTACTCTACTAGTTAATGTAATGCTGATTTATACAACACAATTGTGACATTAATTGTGTCTTTAATTTCTGTCTACCTATATATAATAAATTGGTCACTATATTAAGAATATATGTACCATTTAGGTATTGCAGTAACAAAAAAAAAAAAACCTACCGGGGCTTTAGCATTAAAAGGCATGAACTAAAGGAACTATCCTAAGTTTTGAACTGCTCATCCCTGATGAAACTATCACCCTGCTGTCATTCTTGCACCATAATTCTGGAATGCATCATTGCCAAAAGAGAAGAGCGACCTGTCAAAGAATCAAATCCAAATAGTGTTGACCTCTCTTTTTAAATGCTTGTTGTGTTTTGAGAAGGAAATGTTTTGACAGGGCTGTCATTTTCAAGCCACATAAAGTCGTGCCTGAAACCCCACAAGGGATATTTGTGCCAGAACTGGACTTTTTTGGCGGCCAGGAAGACCACAAAGTGGAGGTGATGATACTGGCCATAGTAGCTGACCCAGGAGCTGCACTGCAAAGAACTATTCTGCATATATTCAGTTTAGTACCTGCAGTCCACTCTCAGTTTGGTTGCATTCAGTAAACACTCCTTTGGTTGGAGTATTATCTTGTAATTCTTTTATTACTCATTCTCTTTGGACTGTAAAAACTGGCTTCATTATCTCAGCTACAGAGCTAAGCTTCACTAAATTTGTGGTTTGTTTGTTAAACTCACAGTTTGAACTTGTGAGAGTGTTTCTATGCATACTGTGTTGTTTTTTTCATTTTGATTGTGTGGTGTGATTTTAATGCCACAAAGCACTTTGTTAGGGCGCGCCTGCAATGCGGTAACATCTGTTTTGGACATTCGTCAAATTTGAGCCCTCATTGTATTCTATTTTTACATGGAGGCACACAGTGAAACCACATCAGAACCTCTTCAAAAACAAAAAGCTGGAGAAACAAATTCTTAACTGTGAAATGCAGAAAATTTAAATCACTGCCTGGTTGGGATATAAAATATAGTGTCATACATCATCCTGGCAGTTACATCATGACCACTGCTTTGGGTTTTTTTTATGACACACGCAAAAGTGACAGTTTCCTTCTTTAACCTTTATTTATCCAGAGCACAAGTGCTCTTTTACAGCAATACCCCACCTCACAGTTATATATGGTTATACACATTCACAGCAGTTCAGCCAGTTCAACCACAGCCTTCCGCTCTCAGCCAATGAGACGTTGCGACGGACCTGCCGGGTGTGCACCTTGACGACAGTTAATGGCGCAGTTTTGGCGGCCTCATTTACTGATGTGTATGTGCCGACAGTCTGCCAGGTTGCATAAGAGGAGATCTCAGTGAAAGGTCAGAGTAGCCATGATGATAACGATTAGGATAGTCAGGATGACTTGAATGTGAGGCTAATTAAGATTTGTCTTATTTCAGTGGTTGAAGTTATGGCTCTAATTTGATTTAATCGTTTAATCTGTTTAGTCGTTATAGAAGGAGTGTCTCAGATGTGATAACTCTGTTTCATTTGTGGATTGCTTTAAAACATTTTGGCACCTGCCTTCTCACTTGCTTTTCAGCATCACAAGGTCTAAATTAAGAGTTTGTCCTACAAATTCTACAAGAAGTGTAAGTTGAAGGGTCATCTGGTGCTGTTTTGCAGTTTAATTTGTCTACATTTGTTTTAATTGTTGAACAAAAACAGATGGATTATGGAGCCGATGCAGTCTGAAAGCAGTTTTACTGTGCAGCCTGCAGTGATTTGAAATAAAACAATGGACTTGGCTGGAGTTTTGCTAAAATATAAATAGTTGCAGGCATCTTTTCTGTCCCTGCTTATTTTCCCCAGGTGACTTTGAACCATCAGCATAACCCCTCATCACTAAGAACAACCCTGACAAGAAAAGTGACATGACTTACCATGACTCTTGACGGGGTAGGGAGACTTGTTCACTTTGTGGTAGTACCTATCAGGGGTCGCCTCAGCCAGAGCTAGGAGGACGAGGAGAACGCTTGTCACCCTCAAGTCCATCTTGTGAAGCTAAACCTGCAAAGACAGAAGCCATTCATGAGAAGAAAGCATTGTTGCTGTCATTGTCTCTAATGACAGTCATGCACGATAATGGAAGAGCGGCATGGCACCTGTGTTGCTGCACATCACTGACATTTGAGACTGCAAGTGAAGTGCAGTGCATCAGTTAAACTAAGAGTCCAAGTGAAGAGATGCAGAGGCTGCAAATAAATGTCAGAATACTTCATTTCTAAATCAGTTTTACTCTCCTGAAGTGAGCAGCTGCTGTATCACAGGTTTTGCTTCAAAACTTGTTACATTTTTCTTAGACAATTAAATCAAGCAACATCTCTCTCTTAATCTGAAAAACAAATAGTCAAAGGCGCAAAATCTCTCCCAGTGTAAACTCAGCCACAGCGCGTGGCTCATTACACTTGTAATGCCAAGCAAGCATCAGTGCTCCAGCAGCAGTCCTCCCTCTCAGTGAAAGCAAGGCTGCATGTTGGGAATCCTCTGTGCACTAACCTGAAATTTAGAAAAAAGTGCCACCTTACCGGGAAAGGTTTACGCTCCAAGGAAACAGTTGGGGGGGGGGGGTCGGGAGACTGCTGTCCTGGTACTGCGCTCTTATATCCTTAGTTGTGGAGCCTGTCTGTCTGAGTGGCAGCTGCTGCTTCCCAGGGCACTGGGCTCAAGGTATTTATACTGAGAAGGGCTCCAGCATCGTGGAGGATCTACCTCGCGTGGAAGGCCCTCCCTCCTCTGATGTCATCTTTAATGATGGGTGCCATGTCCTCAGGAGGCCTGTCACTTCAGGGGTGACGGTCCTCCTTCTCCTCCCTGTCTTCTCTCTCTCTCTCTCTCTTTTCCTCTGGTTCTCTCTGTCTGTATGGAGCAGCAGCGAGGGGATTCCTATCAATCTCCCCTTTTGGGGTGACATTTCTTTAAGTTAGTTTCTTGATTTATCTTGCTTGGTTACATTTGTAACCAAGCGGTCGTGCAGGTCTTGAAGTTAACATCCGCGTGCACTGTGTTTACACTTTTTGACAGATGACTCAGGATTGTCTCCCTGTTTTAGTGTCCCCTTTTAGCCCAGATTCGCATTTGTAACTGCACAAACATTAGTGTTTAAAAAAACATCATTTTATTGACTAAGTGGCATGTGACAGGATGTTTTTCTGGAAAAGCCTGCAAGTCTGACAATATTTTCCTCCAGTCTGAATACTCTAACTGGTGAGACAATGATAGACTACACGTGTACCAGACAACTATTTTCTGTCACTTTTTGGTTTCATCTGAAATTAAACCAAGGATGCTGGAAAGTTGTGGGATTTCTTTTTTATCTCTAATTTCTGGGTTTGAAAGGCTGCCGGCAGCGTTTACTAATTTAGATTTCTAAACTCACCACCGCCTTGATTTGTGTTCACGTTTAAAGTTCACATGGTAAAGCCTATCATGATGCTGGCAGGTTTATGTCTGTATATTGTCTCTGTGATTTTTACAAACTGGCATGCGGTTTGCCACAGGGATCCACAGTTCAGCTTTCAGACACCAGGAGGCAGGAGTGAGGTTTTGTTCTGAGTTGCTACTTGCTTCATCCTCTGAGGAGCCTCCGGTCTGCAGTTGAGATTGCTGCAGCAGTAGAGGAACTCAAACTGAACGTGGCTGTAGTTGGACTGGAGGGCCGTCATCCCCTCATCAGGGGTTTTCTCAATCTCAACCTCCTGCACATCTTTGATTTAATACACTCGGGTAGTAAATAAAGCTGTAATAAGAAAGACAGAAACTTTGGCATTCAATATCAGAATCTTTTGTGTTTGACTGATACAGATATTGGTAATTTAGTTTGAAAAAATCACTTGCTGAGCCGATATAAAGACGTCTCTAGATAATAACTCAATTTATCAACAAGCTAATATGACTTCACCAATGTGTTGGCTGGACTTTAGTCTAAATTCACGATTAAGAACAGAAACATATTAAAGTCTCTTATAAAATGAAACCTGAGAGACATTAAAGGTCACCAGTCAAACTTTTCATAAACAAGCACAGTCACTAAAATGCATTGTGGGTATCTTGAAGGCACAACAAACGTGTTAAACTGGCAAAGATGATTTTGGCTTACATCCGTGACACGTCACTGCAACTAATCATTGAATAGCATGAAACCATCGGCAGGACTGCCATGCACATGTGTTGGCGCGTACGTGACCTCTCTGAACTGCTCCATTGTCTCCCTACATGGTACCTCTTTAAAAGAATAGTTTGACATTGTGGGAAATACAGAATTAGATATTCAAATTGATGTCTGTGTGCTAAATGTGAAGCTACCGCCACTAGCTGGTTAGTTTAGCTTAGCTTGTCTAGGCACTGTACAGGTAACAAAATCCAAACTAACACCTGGAACCAACACCTCTGAATCTCATTGGTATTATCTGGTTTGTTTAATCCATACAAAGAGTAAAAACGTGGTGGTTTTGCGGTGAGTTGAGTGAGATGTGCTGGACAATTTCCTGGCCGGGATCAGTGACTTCCTCGAATCTCTGCTCGTTGTCTAGCAGTGGAGCCAGAAATGTTTAGTTTTTGTAGAAAGCTCTACATTAATATCACTATGAAGGTATTGAAATCTTGCCATACATTTACTGTTTGTGAAGTTCACCCCAAACGGTGACATAAGTACAAATATGGGACAGTTCATAGGTGTTCAAAAAATGTGAAATAGTGCAAAATCTATGTCTCAAATATTTGAATTAATCATGCGTCAAAAGAAGGAGTACTCGAAATAAGATGATCCCCAGGTGGGAAATTCACGTCACAGCAGCAAAAGAAAGATGAACCAAATATAAGATGCAGAATAACTGTTAAACCTGAAATAAACCACGAGGAAACAGAATAAGAAATAACGTTTGACAGGAGTCTTGAAAGTAAGCCTTGACGTCTGAATGTGAGATCAAAGTTTGACTGATTGAACGTGGTGATCCTCATCAACCATACATCTACAGTCCTGATTGGCCAAGCCACAGAGTAATATATTTCTGGTATTGGAAAAGCCTTTCCTTCCCCTTGCCCGTATTATTTAAACTGCCAACGTCTCAGTCGCCGCAGATGAGTGCTCAGTGAGCCGTGGGCATCTTTGGTAAACTCTTTGAATCAAATGACAGAGTAGTGCGGGGGTGGAGTCGACATTTAACAACTTTCTAAGCTGCAGATATGCCGCTGCACCTCACCATGAAAGTGGCTGTGACCGCAGTGAGGCACTGCCGCTTTTTATTTCATTTGGATCTCTTGGCGCGTCAGAATTAATGCCTCCCTATCTAAATCTGGCCATTCTGAGGTTTAATGTAAAGGGCTACTTAGATTCACATGGTGTTTCTGGGTAGGTTTGTGCTGTGTATGGTAAAAAGCAGTCACACTGCATAAACATGTAATTAGGATGTGCTGTATGGAAAGCAGTACAGACAGACCATGATATGTTGAGTTGTCCTCAGTGTTTTCAGAGACGTCCTGATGGCAGGGTGGGTGGTATTTCTGGGAAGGGTCCACAGCTGTAACCATTGTTTTGCCCCTCCAAACATCTTAACATGCTGCCGCTGCTGCACTCCAGACGTGACTTAATGCTCCTTCAGTGGCTTTAATTAACTGCTGATGGCAGGGGTTGTCCCCCCACATGTACAGCCTCTGTTTTCCACATTATCTTCAGACAGCGTGCTCAAGTCACATTTGAGTGTCTAGATGATTCTGAAGAAATTAGTTTTGCACCCCACTTTTCCTCGGAGAGAACATGAAACATTTTTATGTTTTTAACCTCTTGGTGATAGTGTGACACCACTGATTTTTTTTACCCCTGCATTCTGAGTGATTATTTGATACTAAAACAGGATGTTTTTGCTACATCAATTGGACCTCTTCTCTTTGAGACAGAAATGCACAAAATTAACATTTTGGTTAAAATCCCGCATATATTAATTTTTTGGGCACTTTGAGGCAATGTAACAAGCTGTAAATTCAGCACTGACTTATTATCCTCATGAAGTTGATGTGGTTAACGTGTTAGCAAACAGGTGCCTGGTTTGACATAAAGTCAACAAGGAGAAACGTTCGCCTTCATTTGGAGTTGTGTCCACATCAAGTGGCAACCAAAGTGCCAAAAACTGCGGTTCCTCAAACGTCCACTTGAGGCTGGCTCCAGAAGTGAGTCAGTCTCCATAAGTCCCCATGTTAAAATGTCCAACTTCACAGCGGTATAAACATGTTTACAGCCTGGTACAAAAAACAGTTTTGGTCTCTATAGCTAATTTCCCCATTCATGACAACTGTACTGAGGGTGAATTTTTATACAACTCACCTGTTCAAATGATATTAAGACTTAAAGTTATGCAGAATTAAGAGCATGACCACTTTGATTGACAGGTGGGTGCCGTTAAAGATGGCTTAAAGATGGATACCGATTTTTAGATTAGCTGGGAGGAGGAAGAGGCAGAAAGTGGTCACGTATACGCTGTCCATTCTTTATTCTTTATACTAGTCAATGGTCCACATGCATGATGAAGTCCAGTATTCAGTTCAAAGAGGATTTATTGGCATAAGCAAAAGTATGTGTGTGTGTGTGTGTGTGTGTGCATGTGCGTGTTAAAGACAAAGTCTGCCGCTATACTTCGGCTCTCTATGTCCTCTACTCTCCCAACAGGACTGATATTTTATTTATTTATTTTCATGTGGGTCATGTGATTATATTCAGGATGTTTGTGTTTGAATTTGAGTAAATGTTTACTTCGGACTGTCCACTTTGTCTTCCTTGCAGAGCTGGCAGAACTGCTCCTTTTTGAGGAGCCATGATTGTCTCGATGGCCAGACATTGAGCCTGTACTTTGTTAAGGTAGTTCTTTGTTCAGTGTCAGTCACTGTGGTCAGGTAATATGTAATCTCTGTAAACAGATATGTGCATGCATGAAGGTTGAATCTGTAGGCGAGGAACCAAGATTTTGGCACGGAAAGCATTCTAGTTTCTGTTTGTAGTCCGAGTAGTATTGACCAATCACGCTTGAGTGGGCTTCAGTTAAACAGTAAGGTGGAGAGCATTGAGCAAAATCCATCTGTGATCGTCTGACTACGGTGTAGATTTTAGTTATCTGTATTCTGTTTATAGAACATAGTTTAATATTC
Organism: Sciaenops ocellatus; assembly: GCA_033000465.1. NCBI lineage: Eukaryota > Metazoa > Chordata > Actinopteri > Sciaenidae > Sciaenops > Sciaenops ocellatus. The sequence goes on along the minus strand of CP136886.1, from coordinate 3,284,204 downwards.
TGTTTATAACAGAAATGCGAATTGGACTGCACAGGAAGTCCTGGTGTGTCTCTGTTATCTGTTTTCCAGATATTGGCTGGTTACACCAGAAGCCAACTGACATTAGCGATGGTTCCCCACAGGCTAAATCATCTAATCCACCTCTGCAGGCTGTCTGTTTGTGGTTTTTTGACTTGACATCATTTCGACTGGGGCCAGAAATTTTAGTAAGAGAGGACTCCACACCTTACTTCCTTAGAAAATTATTTGTTCTCTGATAAATTCAAATATTTAGTGTTGAATTTGAATGTAGTTGTTGTGTAGAATCCCCAGTGTGCATCCTTTCTCACTTACTTACTTTAAATACATACAAAACAATTATAATCTTTACAGTTATACGTCTTATTTTTGTGTTCTTAATGAGATCTGGATACTCTTTTAAATCATTGTTTTTGTCTTTTTCCTGTATTTAGGATCTGGAAACTGTTTTAGTTCTGTTTTTGTGTCTCTAAATGACTGAGATTCTGTGTTTTGCATGCTGGTCATCTTTGGATTGAAGGTCAAACAGGTGTAGAAGTTTATTCATTCCATTCATTAACTGTAGATTTTTCTGGACCATGCTGCATCTTCTAGTTTCCTCTTTGAATGGTTTGAATGTACAATAGATTTTGTTGTATGTATTTTCTTACGCCTTGCTTTGTAGTTTTCTGTTTTTTGGACTGTCTTGTCTCCAGTTGACTCCCAGCGATTTGCCTGAGAGAAAGGAGAAAATAATTGCAGGTTGATGTGCCTATGCCAGCAGGGAAGAGTGGAAAGCAGGAGCTAAAGATAGAGTGTTTGAGCTGGGAGGTGACGGTGGATCAGATTTAACGTTTTAATAAACCAAATATGCCACTAAGAGGCACTTAGAGCTTTATGAATGGAAGGACTAAAGCTGGACCTCCTGGCTGAGTGTTAGCTACAATTACAGGAACCCAAAGACAAAAATCATGGTTGGAAGTTTGACCATCTGGAGGCTAACTGTAATTCAGAATAACATCCTTCTGGACTTTCTTTTCTTTTTTTTTTGATCTTGACAACATCTTGTCCAAGTCATTATGAAATTATGGAAAGTTTGGTCCCATGACAAAAAGGAATTAAAGGCAGAGACGCTAAATTTCTGGTAATTTCTTACCAAATCAGATTTTGCTCTCATTTTAGGATTTATTTTAGGAGCAGGTAATGGGTTACTTTAAAGCTAATTATCTTAATCAAAGCTGAGTAAGTGCTATAATGATCAGTACTTTCATTTTTACTCTACCTCCCTCACCACCTCATAGTCAGCAGCTTTTACAGGGGTGGTGTTGCAATCTGTATATCCCAGCAGCTGAAGGAGCTCTTTAATGCTCTTACACAATTGCACACATTAATCTCTCATATGTAATGATATTTTGCACGTATGCTTAATCTGGACTGGGGTGAATAGAATAAAATGCCTTTATTGTCATTGCACCACATACAGTGAAATTTGCTGTGTTGATAATAAAAAGGACACAACCAAAAAGACAGTAAAACACAGTCATGAGTCAAAAATATAACCTTATAAATAAGACTAGTGTAAAAACAAATACAACACTTTGTACCGGAGACGCCTCACTAAAGAGTCATATCCTGTATCTGTGTCATGTGGGTTTAGCTCCTCTTTAGGAGACCAGGAGCAGGTCTCAGAGAAGTGAACGTGAGCACAGATCATATGCAGTTCTTTCGCCGCATAGTTACTGAAGTTAATATTGACTCATTTTTCACAAGCTGCATATCTTCTTAACATCCTGACACTAAATTTTTTTCAGACACATCAGAAAATAGAACTCAGATTTGAATAACTTCTCTGAATATCTGTCTCTGGTACAACCCAATCTACTTTCATCCATCCACATGATGAGATTACCAGTTCATATTATTTGTGGAGATTGTAATGTTATAGAAAATCTTTGTTTATGCTCTTTAACCTCCAATAAGTTGGAAAAAAACTTCACTAGCTAATTTTATTTAATTATCTACTCACATTACTTCCATAATCATCATTATTTATAATGTTTCTGTTCTTATTACAATCCTATTTTACACAAATAGTAGGAGCTTATGAAAATACATTTTACTGTGATTGTACCTGTATGATCATATGCAGCTGTGACGACGCGCCGCCATCACTAGCTCACCCGACGAGTTATTGGTATGGGTGGCTTAAAAGACTCTTGAATAGTGGACATATTTGAAGGTTGCACAGACGGAACACACACAGGTATGGGTGCGAAGGTATTTATTGACGGTACATTACAGTCCGGAAAGAAGCATATCACGGGGAGGGACACGGGGCTGACGCACCTCGTGGTTCACCTGTGAAAGAGACGTTGGATTGATGAATCGATAGCGGCGGAAGGAAATGATAAAGGACTAACGCAATGCGTGTGAATTGTAGATTGAGTGTATTAGCATAAACTTACCTCTGCTTGTCGTCCTGTCTCCTGAGGTGTTCGGGCAAAAGAATTCCCCGGGGGCACGAGCACCTTAATAGTTCCGGGAGGGAGTAGGACAAGTGGGGGAATAGGTAAAGGGGGGTTCGTGGTGTGTAAATATGTATTTAACTGGTGTAAAATAGGTATGTGTGGTTATTAGGTTTACTGTGGGTATGGTGATGGTTGTTAAGATTATATATATTTTTTGGTGATGAGTTGTGTAAATATTGCTGTAGATATGGGTATGTGTGTGTCTCTGATTTCACCTGGGTTAAATGGTATAGTCCAGCTCATTATCCGGGCCATTAGGTATATAAGTGGTCAGTCTGAATATGTCTGGGTTGATGTAAGTGTTGGTGTATGTAAATTGATAAAAGAAAATAAATGTGTCTAGCTCCTCGTTCTTGCATTTCTCCTTATCGCCTCCATGGCCGCTCGGGCATTCTAACAAGTGGTGTCAGAAGTAAAGCTTGTAAGCATACCGAGGAGAAAGCAATGACAAGACCAAAAAAGGCAGAGCAACAGGTAGAGCCAGATAATGGTGAACCAGGTGGTCCAGCTGACCAGCAGGGGGCAGCAGCTAGTAATCCTGACAAGCTGGAAGAGTTGACAAATCTGGTGAAATCTCTGGTGCGCTCCCAAGCTTCCAGAGATGAACAGAGGGAAAAAGAGGCAATGCGTGAAGACCAGAGATGGAGAAGTATGCAGCATCAGTTTCAGCTGATACAAGCACAAGTGCATGAGTTGCGAAAGGGATATGAGAATGGAGCTGAGGGCCACGATGCGGATGATGGTGACAACGCGGAGGACCAGGGGGTGACAGGCCAACAGAACATGTCACCACCACCACCACCACGGGCGCCACACATCCACAGAGAGCCCAAGCTGATACCACTCTCTCCAGATGATGACATTGAACATTATTTGATAACTTTTGAAAGAATGGCGTCTGTCTGCCGTTGGCCGAAGGAAGAGTGGGCGATTCAACTAGTCCCTCTGCTCACAGGTAAAGCACGCAGTGCCTATGTTCTCATGGACATTTCTGATTCTGAGGATTATGACAAAGTCAAAGAAGTCATTCTGAAGAAGTATGAGATCACAGCCGACACCTACAGGAGAAGGTTTCGCTCCCTGGACATTAATCATAGTGAAACCCCACGGGAATTGTATGTTCGATTGAAGGACTTGTTTAACAAATGGATCAAGCCAGAGACATCCACAGTGAAAGACATTTCGGAGTTGCTGATTCTGGAACAGTTCCTGAGGATGGTAAGCCCAGAGCTAGAAGTCTGGATCCGAGAACGTGACCCGAGGTCTGCAGAAGACGCCGCCCGACTTGCAGAGGTTTTCCTGTCAGCCAGAAGCGGGAGCAAGAGAATCTCATTCGGCCGTGACAGCAACTTCACTGGGCGCAGTAAGTCCGATGTGGGAGAAAGGGGTGGTCAATCCCAGGTCAGACCTCATTTCAGAGCTAGGCAGTTTTCTCCCAGTAGACCAGCCAGTAAGAAGTCCTTCTCTACCGCTAGGCAGGACACACGCTGCTATCAGTGTAATGCGTTAGGGCACACTCAGTACACATGTCCCGCTACCAGACAGAGTAAGCCTTCTCTTTTATGTTCAGTTCCCAGGCCCACTCACTCAGTTTTACACCAGGGAGGAGGGCTCACTACTTCAGCACTGATCAATGGTCAGCGGGAGGAGGCTCTCTTAGACTCTGGCAGTTTCCAGTCTGCAGTTCAGCCGCACATAGTACCAAGAGAGCTGTGGAATGAGACCACGGCCAACATCAGTTGTTGTTCAGGTGATGAGAAAGGGTACCCCACAGCTGAGATTTATCTTACTGTAGGTGGTCAGACCTACCTCCTGTCAGTTGCTTTAGTCCCCAGTTTACCTTACCCAGTTGTCCTTGGTAATGATGTCCCCACATTGCTAGACTTGATACAACAGGCAAGAAGCGAACACCAGGTTTCCAGGGAGGGACATGTCGAGGGCATGGGTGAGGCGCCAGAGCAGCAGGAGCAGCAGCAGGAGCAAAGACCCCAGCCTACAGTCACAGCCTGTAACATGGTCACGACTAGGGCTCAGAAAGCAAGTAACATGTTGGAGGAGTTACCTTTTTATCATGCTCAGTTGGAGGCAGGTCCAGTCAAGCAGCCTAAGTCCAAAGCTCAGAGAAGGAGGGAAAAAGTTTTGGCTACAGCCAGGGAACAGCATGAGGAAGCAGCAAAGCCCAGCCAGCCTGTAGATTTCCACATCCCCTTTGACATAGCAGCACTGCAGCGGGCTGATCAAGCGCTGAAAGCCTGGTTTGACAAGGTCTCAGAGGTTGAGGGTGAGAAGCAGGGCAAGGCAGACTGTTTGGCCGATGCTAGTTACATCATAAAGAACGGCATACTCTACCAGCGCCAGGGTAAAGTTGAGGCTTTAGCTTTACCTCAGAGCCTTACACAGAAGGTCATGGTGCTGGGGCACTCAGTTCCCTGGGCAGGCCACCTGGCATTCCAGAAATCCCTCAGCAGGATTGCAAGTAGGTTTGTGTGGCCAGGCATGTATACCCAGGTGAAAGACTTTTGTGCTTCGTGTGCTACTTGTCAGCTAGCGTCACCTAGGGGAGTAGCCCGTGCCCAGCTTCAGCCACTTCCTATCATAGAGACTCCATTTGACAGAATAGGCATGGATATAGTGGGGCCCCTTGAGAGAAGCTCATCAGGAAATCGCTACATCTTGGTAATCTGTGACTATGCTACCCGTTATCCAGAAGCTTTTCCCCTTAGAGCAGTTAAGGCCAGACAAGTTGCAAATTGCTTTATCCAGCTGTTTTCGAGAGTAGGTGTGCCAAGAGAGGTCCTGACAGACTGTGGGACTAACTTCCTGTCCAAACTGTTGCAACAAGTGTATCAGTTGTTAGGAGTGAAGGGTATAAAGACCACCCCATACCACCCACAGACGGACGGACTGGTGGAGAGGTTCAATCAGACTCTCAAGAACATGCTGCGGAAATTTGTTTCCCAGACAGGCTCTGATTGGGACCAATGGCTGCCATACCTGTTATTTGCATATCGTGAGGTGCCACAAGCTTCAACGGGATTCTCACCTTTCGAGTTTCTCTATGGGCGCCAAGTGAGGGGGCCACTTGACCTCCTGAGGGAGCACTGGGAGAATCCAATCCCAGACCAGGATAATGTTGCGAGCTATGTGATTAAGATGAGAGAGAGACTGGATCAGATGACAGCTCTAGCACAAGAGCACATGCGGACTGCACAGGCCAGCCAGAAGACCTGGTATGACAAGAAGGCCAGGGACAGGACTTTTCAGCCGGGCCAGCAGGTGTTGCTGTTACTCCCAACCAGTGACAGCAAGCTGTTAGCCAGATGGCAGGGGCCTTACCAAATCACCAAGCGCCTGGGTAAGGTAACCTATGAACTTTACATGCCTGATAGGGTGAAGAAACATCAGTGTTTCCATGTTAACCTGCTGAAGGAGTTCCAGGTACCTTCACTGCCGGACCAACAGCCTGTCAGGCAGCAGCTCCTCATCTGGGTACCTGACAGGGAGGAAGAGAGGGAGCAGTCGTTCCCCACCAACATCTCGAAGCTCAGTGTAATGGATGTGTCCCATCTCCAGCCGGTCCAGCAGGGGGAGATAAGAGCATTGTTGGATCCAGAGCTTTTCCAAGAAGAACCTGGCTTCACAACTCGGGTTCAGCACAAGGTCCACCTGAAAGAGGATGCCACTCTCCGCCGGAAGTGCTACAGGATCCCGGAACGTTTGGTGCCAAAGCTCAGGAAAGAGATAGAGCTGATGTTGCAGCTGGGAATCATTGAAACTTCAACCAGTGAGTGGTGCAGTCCCATCGTATTGGTCCCGAAGAAAGATGGTTCGCTGAGGTTTTGTATTGACTTCAGGTACCTGAACGCAGTGTCAAAGTTTGAATCCTACCCAGTGCCGCGCATCGATGAGCTACTGGAGAGAGTTGGGAAGGCCAAGTTCATCACCACACTCGACCTGAGCAAGGGGTACTGGCAGCTGGCACTGGCACCTGAGACCAAGGAGCTGACAGCGTTCAAAACACCCTATGGCATGTTCCAGTTCAAGGTGATGCCATTTGGTCTCCAGGGGGCACCAGCAACTTTCCAACGACTCATGGACCAAGTGTTAAGAGAGGTGCCGCAGTTTAGTTAGCTGCCTACTTGGATGATGTCGTCATCTTCAGCCAGACCTGGGAAGAGCATGTGGCTCATCTGTGACGAGTCCTCCGCCTGATCAAGACCGCTGGACTTACCATCAATCCTGCGAAGTGTGCTTTTGCTCAGAGTCAGGTGGAGTACCTGGGTCATGTTGTTGGACAGGGGGTGGTGAAGCCTCGAGTGGGGAAAGTGGACGCCATCCACTCATATCCTGTGCCCACCACAAAGAAGAAGGTGCGGGCCTTTGTTGGGCTGGTGGGGTGGTACAGCAGGTTCATTCCCCATTTTGCAGAGAGGGCAGCCGTCCTCACTGACCTCACCAGGGCCTCAGCCCCAAACAAAGTGAGATGGAATGAGGAATGTGACAGAGCTTTTGCTGATCTTAAGAGAGCGATCACAAGTGAGTCTCTTCTCCATAGTCCAGACTTTTCTCAACCCTTCGTACTGCAGACGGATGCATCAGGGGTCGGCATTGGAGCAGTGCTTCTGCAGGAGATGGAAGGAGAAAGCCGTCCGGTGCTGTTCTTGAGCCGCAAGCTCCTGGACCGGGAGACGAGATACTCCACAGTGGAGAAGGAGTGCCTGGTAATGAAGTGGGCTATTGAGTCACTGAGGTATTACTTGCTGGGACGTCACTTCATCCTGGAGACGGATCATCGTGCTTTGCAGTGGTTGAACAGGATGAAGGACTCCAACACACGCCTCACAGGGTGGTACCTGTCCCTGCAACCTTATGACTTCACAGTCAAGTACCGAGCAGGGAAAGCCAACTTGGTGGCGGACACGCTCTCAAGAGTACATGAGGATTGAAGTACTGTGCTCTTGGGAGAGGGGGGGGGGGAAATGTGACGACGCGCCGCTGTCACTAGCTCACCCGATGAGTTATTGGTATGGGTGGCTTAAAAGACTCTTGAATAGTGGACATATTTGAAGGTTGCACAGACGGAACACACACAGGTATGGGTGCGAAGGTATTTATTGACGGTACATTACAGTCCGGAAAGAAGCATATCACGGGGAGGGACACGGGGCTGACGCACCTCGTGGTTCACCTGTGAAAGAGACGTTGGATTGATGAATCGATAGCAGCGGAAGGAAATGATAAAGGACTAACGCAATGTGTGTGAATTGTAGATTGAGTGTATTAGCATAAACTTACCTCTGCTTGTCGTCCTGTCTCCCGAGGTGTTCGGGCAAAAGAATTCCCCGGGGGCACGAGCACCTTAATAGTTCTGGGAGGGAGTAGGACAAGTGGGGGAATAGGTAAAGGGGGGTTCGTGGTGTGTAAATATGTATTTAACTGGTGTAAAATAGGTATGTGTGGTTATTAGGTTTACTGTGGGTATGGTGATGGTTGTTAAGATTATATATATTTTTTGGTGATGAGTTGTGTAAATATTGCTGTAGATATGGGTATGTGTGTGTCTCTGATTTTACCTGGGTTAAATGGTATAGTCCAGCTCATTATCCGGGCCATTAGGTATATAAGTGGTCAGTCTGAATATGTCTGGGTTGATGTAGGTGTTGGTGTATGTAAATTGATAAAAGAAAATAAATGTGTCTAGCTCCTCGTTCTTGCATTTCTCCTTATCGCCTCCATGGCCGCTCGGGCATTCTAACAGCAGCAATTAAACTAAATTAATTGAAATTGACAACAAATTGTTAAGTATACACAATAAAGTCACTGTGTTCGGAAGGTACCATCCATTATTTCAAAAACCTACGGTCTAAAAAATGTCCCTTTGGCCCCAAACCCAGTTATTCCAAAAACAAAGCCATTCCACTGAAGGCCCATTGCTCTGAAAATACTAGCCTGGTATCATTTACGTAACGTACATTGCGTGCAATATGTAACATAACTTAACTCACATTTGTAGCTCAGCTCACGTAACTAACATACTTATTCTAACCCAAACTGATGATGTTTACCTAAAACGAATCATGGTAGTGCTTAAACCTACAGCACAACATTAATCATGTGTTCATTATTGTTACCATGACGACAATGGTCATCTGACTATGATGATGAAAGTCACCTGGCTGTTGTTACCATGACGTGTAGGTCACCTGATGAAGGTCACGTTACGTTTGAATGTTAAAATACTCAGTTATTATTCACGACAACTTTACCAATCCAAGCTCCAGTTGTATGGAAATGATTCACAAAATGTAACAACAACAAATCACCTCTTCCCCTCAGTGCATTGTTTTGCAGTACATTATATAGGCTATGTGAGTCTTTTCCTCTTTACTGTACCTTTACGCCCTTGGTCCTCAGTAGCTCCTGCTTGAGCTTCTGCTAGAACCCTCTCCTTGGCAGTCAGCCACTGGACAGTCTGAGACACAATGCATTTGGCAGTTGAGTATGTCCAGTAAGCTCACCGTGCATAGTCCAAGTTCTTCTAGTATATTTCGGACATTTCTCACGTACAGAAAACAATACTGTGCTGTTGGAACACACTGCATACACAATTTGAGGTCATACTTTGTATGATAAGAACTTTAGAATGCAATTCTGAACACAGCCTACGACATCTTCTATTGTGGTCCTTGATGAAGACGAGACATGCACTTGAGATGAAGATGAAGATAATGTTATGTTAATAGAAGCATGGACTGTGTTCAAAATCATTCCCTATACTATACAGTGCACTTCGTTTACTATCTTTGGATAAAAGCATCAGCTAAATGACTAAATGTAATGTAAAAAACGTCTAAATTCAAGTGTGTGGATGTATCTACTATAGTGTCTTCACATAGAATGAAATGAAATGGAACACAAAGAATATGGCATAGACAGTACTTCCACAAAGCAATGTGCTATATTTTATAGATCTGAAAATGATAGTTTTTACAACAACTCTACAGAAAAATAATGATTACTGTCAGATTGCTAACTATCGTTAAACTATTGTTTACTGTGTTTGTATTGTTGTATGTGCATTTATAGAAGAAGCAGTGAATGAGTAAATAAGTGAGATTTCAGACACATTCATTGTCTCTGTGAACTTCTAATTAGGGTTTGGTAGCTAACATTGTCAGTGTTAACTTTTGGCTAAACAACACGTGGCTCATGTAGTTTAATTAATGCTGATTGAATTCATTATGAATGAATCTGAATATTAGCTGCATCTACAGTAGGAAGCTAGCTGAAAAGGCTGGTGGTGTGTTTAGCTACCACTATTTTCAGTTAAGCTAGCTAGTCTCACAGTCTTCTTGTTTGCTCCACTGATGTGGACACACACACTATGACCCAGTCATTTTACTGGACATGCCCATTTTGTTTTTATATAAGCGTTACAGAAATTGGAAATGCGGTGAGGAAGTGAGGAAGTGTTGCAAAAAGGAGGAGATAAATGACTAAACTTGTGCAAAGACCAAAAATAGAGCGTTTACTATATTTGGCAGATGCAGAGCTTCACAACATAATATATGCTTGTGTATTCCGAGATTATTGGCATGTTTCTTCTATAATATTCCTGCAGATTTATAGTGAGAAGTGACATGGTTGCTAACTGAAGGGTTGCTGCCCGCTGCATCCTGTTGGTTTGGTTTGGTATCGGAAACAAGTATATGTTACAATGTGTATTCTTATATAGCTTATGTTAGAGATCCCACACCTTCCATAAACGGTCACTATAAAGCTTAACCATCTGCTTCTTTGGTTTCTACACTGGGATCTTGTCCAGTGTACAGGATTTGATACTCCACTAAAGCTCTATGGGAGAATGTCACTTCTTACGGCTGTAGGGATTCAGCTTTTGCTTTTAGATTCCTGTTGTGTCTGTCGCTTTAGACATTTGTAGTTGTCATGGTATGTCCCTCCTCACATTCCTTCTCCTGGTCCTCCAGTGTGTCTTGGTAGCACAGAGGACTCGGGCCTGCTGATTGACTGACTGACTGTGGAGGTGGTGTTAGTGGTGAGAAAAGGTGTTGGAGGCCAAACCCAAGGTTTTAAACAGCTCCGACACTATTATGTTTATGCTTTTCTGGAAGGAGCGCCAGTGTTTACCAAATTACGCAGAGCTCAGAATAATTATGGTGCACAAAGACAAAAATAGAGAGCGACGGTGGCAGACACCATAGGCAAACATATTTAAGAGTCATCTGTCCATTTTTTTTTTTAATTGATTTTGAGACACCACGGAAACTTAAAGTGAGACCCAGGAGGGGAAAATATGATGGGAGGCAATCTGTGGTTGAAGGGTGGAGCTGTACTGACCCATCACTGAAGGAACGGTTTTGATAGTGCTGTTGTTGTGCTGTTTTTGGATCCCTCTTGCATTCTTTCTTGATTCTGTTGACTGAAGCTAAGGTAACAACTTCAAAACATGTTGACAGCTTCAAAAAGTCCACGGTCTCCAGACCTTTCTCTGAATGAAATGAATCATCAGCTCAGTACAACAAATGAACACATTAAAATCAATTTATAATAGACTTATATGTATTGGATACAAGCATATCATCCACAATGTTGTCATTTTTAAAGGGAATTGATCATTTCAAGGACAAACTGTTTGATTAAAGCAGAATAAACGTTCTAACAAACTAAATCATTGACCATATTCAGAGTTAAGATGTCATACACTGAACAACTTTCCATAAAACACAATCTCAAAGCTAGTGATTGTCTTTTTATTTCTCTGTGTAGACTGATGAAGCACCAATGCAATGGTGTTGGATAAGACACACCTACTCGCGCCATGTCCACATAAACTCAAAGTCGTGTTCAAATCTATGTGGGCTGGAACTTGTTTTCATTGACATCAGTGGTCTTAATGAATTTTGAGACAAAGTCAACAGTTGTGTAGGCACGCATGGCTCTCCCATGGCTTTAACTTAGCCCTTGTCTACAGCAAATGTGTCGGAACAGATACGCTTCAATTAGATCCAATACAGTCTGCAGTGGCTGTGTAATGGCTTGCACTTTACTCACATTTTAGGACTTTTGGTGTGACCCAAACTTTCTTTCTGGGCTTCAAGTCAAATTTCTTCTGATCTAAGCTGGATTATGCATCCATACTTTTCTTCACATTGTGCTTGACTAAATGTGACACCACTTGCTAGTGCACATGTATATTACACCTCCAGTTTGTGCAAGTCTAAATGAAAGGCACATATGCCAATGTGTCAGATTGACACCCGTGTACAGCCGGGAGAAACTAATTTCCACCTTCACACCCCGTCTCCACCAGATGTGTTTGAGTCACATCCGTCATCTGTCTAACACGAATATTATGGAAGTGATGCGCTTTCATTTTGATCAATACAGCTGTGGGCATGTAATGGCTTTACTCTTTTTCTTTCCACTACATGGATTCTGAGCTGCAAGTGCCATCAAAAGGCGTAGAACCACAGCTGCTGCTGCAGCTGATCTGCTGCTTTGCTTACAAAGAAAAAGAAACATCAAGATCAAGAATGGCCTGATAGAATCCGGCCCCAAAACAGGATTGTTTTGTAGTAAGTTCTTCCTCATCTGAGGTTTATGGGTGACATGTATTGTACGGATTGTAAAGCTCCTTCAAAGCTTTGACTGTAAGAATAAAATCAAGTTGACTTGACACTTCTGACCAAGATTGGGTGTAGAAGTTAGTGCCATCTAGTGGTGTAATTGCTGGTTGCAACCCCCTTATCTCACTCTCTCCTTTCTAGTGTGAAGGAGAAACTAGCTGCAAAATGCTAAAAATACTAAAGGCCTTAATAAGTGTTCAGTTTTTCTGTTCTGGGCTACTGTAAAAGCAAATCAGACTCTTGGAAGCTGATCTGTAGGTATTATTATTTTCAGGTTATAATACACTAATGAAAAAAAAGAGTTATGAATATTATATTTCACTTCTGCCACATTAAATAGAGCCCCCATAATCTTACACTCTGTTAATGTAGGACTGAAGCTTCTCATAGCCATAAATAGTCTCACCCGAACCCTTGACCTGTTGGATGTTTAATTTTGATTAAGGTACTAGCGGTGAACTCAGGTCCTGGCATCCGAATATGTGCTTAGAGATACTTTATTAATCCCTCAAGGGGGAAATTCTTTTTTCACTCATTTTTTTTACATGCATTTTAACCCCGAAACACAACCACACACACACAAAGGGCTTGAAGGCGTCTTTATGGGACGGTGAAACCTGTGCTTATCAGCCCCGGTGGCCTGTGTCCTAAATATACTGGAATCTGTGTGGATTTTCTTCGCCGGGCTGCTCTCCTAACTCAGGTCTGTTGTTGTTTTTGTCGGTTTAGGTTTTATTTTAGGTGTTGGGCTGGGAAAGGATCCCTGAGAACCATTCTTAGTTTGGTGGGAAGAATGCGTAAGGAAGTTCAGAAGCCCTTGGCTCTTTTTTTCCCCTCCAGTCTAAAGAAACCCAGCATCCCTCAGTGGAAATGAATAAGCAGAAAGTCACGAATAGCATTTATCTCACAAACAGTATAAATATCTCTGGTTTGATTTTTACCACAGTTGATGAATAGATAGTACAAATGGACGTGAATTTGGATGTAGTGAAACCATTATACCCATTAGAGTGGCTCAAATAAGACTTAATGTGTATTTCCAGAGTAAATATGCAAAATTCGTTGAATAGTGTTTTAGTGTTCATATTTGTGGTCCTGCATCACAGAGAAGGCAACATCTGGCTTCAGATCAGCATCTAAATGGATCTGTTTTATCAGCATTGTTGTGAAATATTTTAAATAGGTCCATACTTCATCTGCAGCTTTTGTCTGCAGTCAGTCAAGCCATTGAAAAATGAAAGAAAAAAACCCAAAACATCAAAGTATGTGTTGTTTATATGGATGCTTGAGAAAGAACACAGTGAGGCTGTGGAGGAATGATACAAAGCTGAGGCACCGCAGTCTTTCAGCTGTACTGAGACATGTAAACACAGTCTGAAGGTTCCTGCTCTTCCCAAAATGGGGGCTTCATGTTTCCAAAAGTCACTGCTGGACAGTTTTATGACCTTGAATCTCTGTTGACACCAACACTTCACAGTGTAATTTACAGCGTATTGTGCCTAACTCCAACTATTTTCTATGAGCTGCACTTTTGTGGAAAACAGTGGAAACAGAGCAAAGATCAAACAGGAAGGATTGGACACTTTTTAAGCTGTAGAGTTAAGACAAAGGCTGAAGACTAAGGCTTCTCTGTGCTTGAAATGAACTAGCTTGTATGACGTGTTGTTGGACCACATCTAAAGGTAAGGGTGTTTATACCAATTCTGAATGGTCACATTTCAAGGCGGGGAGAAAAGCTTGTCATCATGGCCTCCTCCTGGCTCCAACGCACTGCCTCCCCAATCTCTCTCTAAGAACTATGTGTCTTATCATGTCGTCTTCGTCTCAACGCAATTCATTTTACAGATGAGGAGAGGGGCACATACTTTCAGACGGGCACTCTTTAAAGGCACTCACAGTTGTGGATGTTAGCAAGCCGGCTAGCTAGGTGGAATATTGTGCTCTGCGCTCAGGTAAAACTTATTCCACAAGGACCTGCAAGTGAATTTTGCGTGTGACCAGGTCATGAGACAAACGTTGACAGTCTTAAAGAGTTCCTCAGTTGATGTGAAGGTCATCCAACTCCGTCCTATAAAAATTATAATTAGTCCTGCATCATGACTGGGAAATAAGTGGTCAATCCCATGGAGGATTTGACTCAGTCCCATGTATCGTGCTGGGGGCTGCTTGCAGAACTGTAATGACCACTGGTTAGGTGACCTCAGCCCCTCTACACTATAATTACTGGGAGGACATTAAAGCCACACTGACTGAGACTTCTGAGAAAGAAAGTCCAAAGATTTTTTGGGCTATTGACTTTGTGTATGTAGACAGCACACATTTGATGTGAAGCACGCTTGAAGGGAAACACTAAGTAGCTGCTGCTATATGCAATATGGAGTAGTAAAAGACATTTTATACTGAACATCTTTGAAAACCGCTGGATTTGGTTTTGTTGCTAGTTTGAAAGTATCAGAATTTTATTTGCAATACGCACATGCAAGATTCAGCAGTTAGTTTGAAAGCAGTAAATATCTCATGGCACATAGGTGGAGCAACTGAGGAAAAGTAATGCCTAATTTTCTCAGTAAACTAGGGGGACAGCCTTGGTGAAGGGACATGTGCACTGGTTTTTATGGTAATCCAGCAAATCCAAAATAAGTTGGCTTTAAAGTCAGCAGTTTCGTTTCAAACATGGTATTAAGATGCAAAAATACCAAAATACTCTCATCAAATCCACCACGTCTCCGACCACTCATTCACCTCAGCGTCCGCTGCTAAATTGACTGCTGAATTTGTTTAGCTCCTCACAGAGTGAATGTCCTGAGCTGTCTGATAGCCTGGCTGCTTTCTGGATGCAATGGTGGCTCCTTGAACCATAAAGCTGCGGTTTTGTCGCTCGATTCTCCTCCTGCACAATAAAGTCTTTTTGCAGTTTCTCAACTTTCTGCTCAAATCCCTGTCTTAAAGGCTTTCTAAAGACAATTTATCAACCAGCAGTGTGCAGCAGTCTATTATTGAAATCAGTCATTTCTTCACCATCACCATGGTGATTCTAGTTTTGTCAAAGTAGACGTTTTTCTGTACAGTAAACACACGTTTGACTTTGTCAAGAAGGGAGCATGTACTGTACATGTGCCACTCGTGTGTTGACGTAGCAACTGTATCCATGTTTTTACAGCTTCATAAAGATTTAAGTTAGACGATGAAGTCATCCATGCCACAAGCCTTCCACCTAAATTAGTGTGGAAAGTAGCAAGTTGAGTTAATTTGACGTCTTTGTTTGCATTTTAAATGTGCCCACAGCCGTGGCTTTGAAATAAGAGGAACCTTCTCTTCTGAAATATGTGGGCACCTTCCACGTGCTCCGTGTCACATTCTTTTCCGTGGACTGTCTTTCATTGCCATGGTTGTTAATTTAGTTTTTTGACAGTGAGTGAGCGCAAACATCACAGACCCTTCTCATCAAATCTGTGAGGAAATCACTCAAATTATAAGAAGGGCCATCGAAACTGACATCTGTCCACGCAGATGTGTTTTATTTTATTTGTCTGGGATCTGTCTCTGAGGTTTCTGCCTCCAATGCAATAGAGACAATAGTGCCCATATGCCCAGTTATTACGGAATTTATATTTTTATGACCTCTTTAAAGACTTTTCAATTAATCTTTCAATTAACTGTTTACTCTGTAAAATGTCTGAAGAGGTGCTGTTTTTGATTGTGTTCTAAGAAAGCAGCACAAATGACTAGCTTGAAGTTTTTACTTGAAAAATAATTGCATAACTTTTTTTTGATAAATGGTTAGTTCTATATTAAAAAAGTTGGCAATTACTTTAAAGTCAATCAACTAATTGATCAGTTAACTGTTTGGTGTAACCCCAGTTGGCTTATGAATAGAGGTCAGGTGAGTTGAGTGAGTTAATTCTTGACTTTGGAAACAGAAAACAAAAAGATTTAAAAAAAATTGCTCTGAAAATTTGCAATTGAAAAAAGGCATTTAAAGCCAGCTCCTTTCAGAAACTCTGTCCCTGTCAAGCTGAACTTCTAGTTGATGCATGGGGTTAACAGAAGGCCCACACCACAGATATTTACAGCATCGGTTTTGAGTCATTGGTCAGATTTCACCTACTGGTAGCACCACATCAACACCAGACAGACAGATCATTCTGTCTGCTGCTTTAAAGTGTCCATGATGTTTAAGTGTTTCACGTGTCTGTGCTATATACATACAGTACATTATATATACATCAGCATATGACCCAACAATGACAAAAAGTCTTTTTCTGGTCTTTTTCATGGTATTTTAGAGTCTTAATAAGTAAGTAATAAGTCAATAAGTGATTGTGAGGGATGCTACGTGCATCTCTGGCTGGGCCTCACTGATTACTGTAGAAAAGCACAACTTCATAACTTTATGGTGAAACTGGATCAGATTTTATACGCAATATATTTGCTGCATTTCCCTCTGATGTCCTCCAGCTGCTAAAGTAGCTAACTGCTAATTAGCAGTTGCTAACTGTATCTGCTGTTAGCAGGCAACAGAACCAGGCTCAGAAGCCAGACCGGACCAGGATTGAATATACATACATTACTGAGGTGATTTACTGATTGCAAAGTAGCGAACTGCTAACTGTTGTTAGCTCGGTCAGCCGTGTAGCTAACTAAACTGACTCAGCCCTGGGACGCCAGGAGCCAAACTCGGCAAGTAAACCACCTCAGTAGGCTACTGTATCCTCTGCCAGACTGGCCACTGCTGGTTTCAGATGTTGTCTTCGGTCAATCTGCCTGTTTTTACAGGAAAGACGTAAATATGAGGACGCAAACAGCAACATGCTTAATGCTTCATGAGAGCTTAAATAATATACCCCACAGTCACTGTGTTCTTTAACGTCCTTTGTGGATGTGTGTTACTGAACACAGAAGATAACTGAGAGGTCTTCTTTTTTGTATTTGGGTGAATCAGTCCTTTAAGCCCTCAGACAAGTGAGACGTGTAAAACAGAAGTAATGCAACCTGAGGCCGGCTTTGCCTGCCATCCATCTGCTTGATGGAGACATGGTGAGTTTGGTGAGACATGGTGGAGCTCCATGTTTTTCTGTTTACAATTTTTTGCTCCCAACATGCTCAATATGTGTGTTCAGGAAAGCAATATTTACGTTCACCCCTCCTGTCTCTGCCTTCTGTCTCTGAGGACAGGGCAGCGCGTAAACACCACAAATCCACAAGTCACATTTAAATGCCACTTCTCCTCTGCTAGGATCAGTGGCAGCCTATTCTCATGTATCAAATGATCTGTTTGCTATTGGAGTCCCTTTGTCCTCTGCCGCATACAGCTCCGTAACCAATGTCTACATATGTTCCCTGATGATGTCACCCATCAGGGTGGAGATGTACACTGTTATGTCTGACTTGCTAAATGATGTCGTAGCAACGCCTATGCTTTGATATGTGTTTCCTCTCAGATAAAATCAATTTATGTTTTGCAGGCAACAAGAACAGTTTGAGCATGTGCATGCAAACACAAAATATAAACAATAAACAATAAACACGAGCTAATCAACTGGTAGGTGGGGTTACGTGACTTTTATCTTGTTGGCTGGTATGCTTGGCTGGCATGGTACTGCTGTATTACACTCGAGGTAGACTGTTATGCAAGCATAATTCATCATATGGTTGGATGTTAGAGACTGATCATAGATTTCAGTCCTCTGGAGTAAGAAACAATATGCATATACAATATACTTTTTGCTGTAACACAGGATTATGTAAGAGCTGTAGGGCTGCAGAGAGACCCAAATCTTCACACTTGACATTGTTTCCATCTGACAAACAACAGAGAGAATCTCCTCTGCTTGTTAGAGAATCATAAAACTAGCATCATCATGTCTGACTATGCACAAACTCTTGGAGTCTGATGAAAGCTGCTAACACCAAAGACCTTATTTAATGTGCTTATATTCTGAGACAATAGTTGCAGTAAACTTAACTAGCTTTTAATAGCCCGCCTCACTGTTTTTGTGGTCGTGAACAACACAGTGAATTTGTGACGTAGTCGCCATGTTGAACTAGATCATGACAACATAAAAAAAAAAAAATACAGTGCAGTCTGTATACAGCAAAGAGAAAGCTGAGGGCGAGGGGATAATCTCAAATAACTCAAAGCATAGGCGTCCAGAAAAAGGCATTGAGTGGGTCCACCAAAGGCTGGGTCACACCAGCATTCATACACCAGTCAATTCATTTCAGTGGAGCTGCTGTGATTTGTGTCGTTGACCTCTTGAGGGAAAAGGGAAAGATACATTTAGCACTGGATCAGAGTCTGTATCCACAGATATTCAATATTAACGGACTCAGATCAGGACTGGGACTGTGTTTCATTTCTAATAAATGTTTGGTTTGGCCATATAAAATCTGGAGTTGTAGCATGAGAGCCGTGCCACTACAATATAGCAAAAGCTCCAAAAAAGCTGTTTATTTTTCCGTGCAGCACGTGATAGTCCTCCCTCCGCTTCATCACGTGTCCTACAGCAAACCCCAGTCTGCAGCAGTGTGCTACATCACATGAAGAGACGTGGTCACTGTGACCATGAGAGGGCTATAAATTGTACATCTGCACTGGGTATGGTGTTTGTCCGGGTGTTTTTCACCGAGAATCAGAAAACCTTTTTTTTTTTTTTTTTATAAATATGTTGACTGTTGATGCAACTAAAAAGATATGGACGAGACAAAATAAAGAAGGAAGATAGTTCTTTAAAGATATAAATGATGAAATTTATAATCATTGACAAGATCACTTTATGAAATAAATTGGATTATTTGATTGGTGTGGAGGTGGCACCTGACATTTCATTAAAACAACATACAGGACTGTCTTGTCGGGAAGTACAAATGTAAAATTCCTTGCTTCCCACATGTATTGTCTGCTCAGAGTCCTGCATAAAGATAACTCCCAGCATGCTCCTGGTGTCCCGCTGGTAAGCTATTGTTTACGGAGATTGCACCTTGAGATGGGAGGATCATTCATCACTGAAGTTCCATAAACCCCCTATGATTAAAAGGAACCTGGCCGGACTTGCTCAAGGTTTTTACACATTTTGCTTTCTCTGCTTTCCTTTATTGTTCTTCTGTGAGTCAGCAAGATTCAGCCAAGATGGATATACTTAAATATGTTTAATCTGAAGGGCAATTTTTGCATTTTTTTGTCTTACACTCTTTGGAACAGCGATTTTTTGCTATGCATACTGGATGTACAATGTTATGTGAGGATTCACACTGAAAGATAGGATCCTCTTGAGATCAGACATTGATGTATGAATCCTCACAGTTTTCTTAAGATAGCTCCGGCTAAATATAGCTCTGGTTTTGGTATAATGACAGATTGCAGTGTCCCTCACGTTTGCCTTGAGGGGAGAGTGACTGTGCAACTGGCGTCACTGTCCCCCACAGTGATCTGCACACGGGTGTCAAAAAAACCACTGTCCCTTTTTTTTCCCCAGCTGTCATTGTTCTTTGTGTCGCCTCTTCTCTCTGCTTCAGTAGCATTGTTCACAGGGCAGGAAAGCTTTGGAATTAGAAGTCATTTAGACAAAATGTGAAAGTCACTCATGAAGACTCTCAGACACTTAACAAAATGATCAAGAGGCTTCCAGCAAACACTGGCAAACAGAGACCACGCAGGAGCTTTTCAGTGCTTTTAGTGAAGAATGTAATCACTTTTTCAGTGAGTAACAAGATTGTGACTGCTATGTTATAATTCAGGCTCATCTCAAAGCTCAAGGACCTGGGATTCAACACCTCCCTGCGCATGTCTCATCCACACTCATACTTAACATTGGTGCACACCAGGGCTCCATTTTGAGTCCCATTCATTCAGTTACATTCCCATTACATTCAGTCTAATTTTATTACTATTTTATTTTACATTATTTTTATTGAACATTGTAGGAGCTTATGAAAATGCATGGTAATATGTCACAATTGAACTTGAACAAGTAAATGGTTTTATTTTTTAGCTCACAAAATTTCAACATTTCAACCCCTCCTGAACAGAAAACACCTAAACGTTTAATATACTGTATTGTACTTATCCCAATATCCCATTCACCCTATGTACTGTTAAAGGTCCTATATGTCAGATTTGTGCTCTATTTACAGAATATGACAGAAATTGAATATAATATTCATAACTATGCTTTCATTAGTGTATAATCACCTGAACATAAGAACCGTTATGTTTTTGTTACCTTAGAATGAGCCTTTATGTCACGTGTGAGTGTCATATGTGTCCAACATCTTAAAGTACCATATATATTTGTATTTATATTTATATTTATATTTGTACAGTCACCCAGAATGGACAAACCAAACATTGGCTCTAGATAGGACTTTTCATATTTTCTCTTTGTTTCTTGGCCACCATAGATTCTTCTTCACACTTGGATTGGCGAGTTGAGTGGCTTGCAATCTGCAGCTACACCTCTAGATATCACTAAATTGTACACACTGGCCCTTTAAAACGAGAAGCAAATCCTACATAGTGTATATCACTCATAGATGACTGTGAAAATGTCATACTTTGTATATATCCCGGCGACGATTTTGTAGACATGGGCTCCACTTGACAGGGGTTATTTTTAGTTTTATTGCATTTTTTGTTATCATTTCAAGATTCTCCTCCTCTGTCACAGACCAAAGGCATAAAAAAAACTGTGCACCATGAGGGACATGATGCAGCAATTTGCGGTCAAACCTGCTAAAAATGGAAAAGTCCACAGACAAAATGGCCAGGCCAGTGTTTTCTACGTGGTTCCAACAGGTGCCGGAAAACACAGTTTGTCTGGATGCTCTTTTTTCTTTTTTTAAGAGAAACACTTGAGATTATAGCTTCCCTTTAGAGATGCTCTCCATGTGACTTCTACATACAGAGCTTGATGCTCGTTAAGTATAATGAGAAAAATGGATAAATGCATCTTTTTTTCATGCGTGTTTTGATAGACTCGATCTTCACTACTCATTAACTGGGCGATAAAGAAAACGAATGAGCCTCTAGATTCTGTGCCCTCATCATAGTTGGTGTGGCTGTTTGTGAAACGCTCCCTTGCTTGGCTCTAATTTACACTGGAACTGTTGATTTGTGTATCCTGTCAGGCCCCCTTTGATGTGTGAGACAGATTGAGCTGCTGCCAGTCGCGGTTCTCTCTCTATCTCCATCCGATCCAGAGCAGGCGCCCGGCCTGCACGGCATGGTGCCCAGCCACAGGCCTACAGGCCCTCAGGGCACTTCAGACCTACATTCACAGCCAGAGCATGCAGAAGCACATTTTACTCCACCGCACACACGCTGTAGTAAACTGGCGCTGGTGCCTGAGCAGAGCTTTATGCTCTCCTCTCCGGGACTTCTAGATTGATCACATGTTGTCCTGACCCAAAACGCACCACAGTATTAGCCCTGCCTCTCTACTCTCAGCCTAATGCCAGACAAAGCTAAGCAGTCGACATTTATAGGAAGGATGGATAATAGGAAGTTACCTTTGGGAGGTTACTTTGAGGCCACGTCATGGCAGGAGTTCCCCAAAACAAACAAAGTGAAGCAGAGTTAAAGGACAGTTTCAACAGGAGTGGTTAACATTCGTTTTTTTGGGTCAAAAGCACAAACATCAACTGTCAATTATTCAATTATGCAGGAAGAAATCAATCATAGAAGAGTCCGATCAGGGTTCAGATCCAGAAAAATGTCATTCAGGCCATGGGAAGCCAAAGTCCTGATGTCACTTCCTGTCTACTGCTGTTCCTCTAGCTTTTGTCCCGCCCTTTGAGGGTCACAATATTCCTGTAGTTTTCTATCTATATTCCTAAATAAATATCGACTCTACTATGACCTGTATATCTGTAAGAAATCCAGCCTCGCATTCTTCAAGCACCGTCCTCTCATGTCAATGAAAAAATCCAACAGAGGAGTCTGGTGTTAACATCTGCAGGACGCTCTCCCCCTGTTGGAGGAGCACAGTACATAGTCGTAGCCCTCCTGTTTATCGTGGTTTGAGTTAGCGTTACTGTTCGTCTGGTCTGAATATCTAGTGAAGCTGAATATAGCGCAGTTATCTGCAGAAGATGAATGCAGCATTACCAAGCCAGTTATTTAATTACCTGAGAAACAGAGGGCTCCAACCAGAGCCGCTTTTCTAACAATACAAATGGAAACAAACACCATTTACAGTATTAAAGGTATATGCTATGACTCACAAATGAACTCTACATCACTGATCCAATATAAAAGAAAATGCCCTCTGAAATAATAAGAAACATACTGTTGTTCAAGCCTTATTTTACAGTTATTTATCCAATTTATGGGCACTCATGGGGCATAGACCTCCACCATGTTGTTTGAGGCAGCTCTTATGTACAGATTCAGTTCAAACTTGCCATAAATACCGGTGTTAGAAGTGATCTCACACTGTTAATGAAAGTGAAAAATCATTTTTATCCACTCTAAAATTGAATGGGCTCTGTCTTGGCCCATGCTACCCTTCCACCAAATTTCATAAAAACTGGCCTAGTACTTTTTCTGTAATCCTGTTGACAAACAAACAAACATCTGGCATGGAAACATAATCTTCTCTGTGGAGGTAATTACCACCAAGACAAAATTAGAATAAGGAATTTACAAGCACTAAGCGAAGGGAGGTTGGATATTTAGTGATGAAGATGTTTCACGACTTATCCAATAGGGGAAGCTGATGAGCAATGGATGCACTTCAAATAAATTGCAACATTTGCATCAAACATCACAGCCTTGCAATTTGGAGGGTATGATTCCACGAAATCCACGTTGAAATCCACATCCTACTTTGACGTGCTGCAGGATGAGTACAAACTTTCTCTGGCCCTTGTTTCAGTTGTGTACTTGGGTGGTAGATTTTCGGTCCCAATGGAATAGCTTGTGGTCCTTCCAGCATCAAATGTAACAAAAAGGATGGTGGTGAGGTCGATTGTTGTTTATCCTCACACACACATAAGTGCAACATGGGATTTTGCTGGCAGGACAGCTCCCTTAGCCTCCCTCAACTGACCTCCCTGGCTGTGGGTAATGAGGCAAGACAGGTGCTTTGCTGCAGGGTCCCAGAGGGGGAACAGCCCCACAAACTGAGGGCCATTCATGGGCCGTTCATGTGCCAACCTACCGTTTCTGTTTAACTGAAGGTGCAATGGTCTGTGGATATAATTAAAACTTCTGAAGAAATATGTTGAAAATGATAACCAGATGTTTTCTTACATCTGGGACATTTTGGAAGTGTGAATTTTGGACTCTTTTTTGGAATTGTAGCTTTTGGTAGTTTGTGTTTGTCGCCATCTCCTGGTTAGAACTCTCTACTGCCTTCTTTAAACCTGAAAGAGCTTTTTTCCTTCCTCGAGCTAGTCCTATGTTCTACCACAGGGGGGCAGCATGTCCAAACTTTTCGAATTCACTGCAGGACTTGGCTGAGCAATTTAAATCCATGATCCATATTATCACACAAAACAACTGAGTCGTAGGCGTTTAGCAATTTCAAAGATGAAATGCGTGGGTGCCTGGAACGATCTGAGGTCATTGTGTCCAGATCCAGAAAACAGAAAAAAGGACACTAGTAGCCTTTATTCAGTTTCTCTGTGCTGTGTTAACACCTCGAGTCTTTTTGTTTACTTTAGGATCAAGAGCCTACCACAAAGGCTGAAAACTTGAAGTAGAGCTGCCACTAATTGACAGTCCATGCAAACTCCAAAACATCTCAAATTCTGTTTGTAAAAGCTCAAGATCTAAAGTCTCTCGGGTCAAGTTCAAGTTTTCCCTCATGAAGAGAGCTCCTCTCTTCACAAACATGGAGAAACCTTCAGAGATTTTAGACATTCAAGAAAAATATGTTTGAGCATGAGTAGGTTTTTTTGATAGACAGGCGTAAAGTTGTGACTTTAGGAGTCAATAGGTGACATCATAGATGCTATGTCTGTATTTTTGTTCAGGATGTTCCCCATATCATATTCCTAAATGACAGCAAGGTTGATGAAACCTGTTGCATGATATGTAGCAAATAACATAAAATCTGTCATAGTTGTATTACCTACACTTTTACCTCATTTTTGAACACGTTTTGTAAACCCAGACTTTACTGTTGAGTTAAGAAACACCCTGAGTGAGCACTATCCAGTGCTGAGCCATTCATACACTGCTGTGGTAATGATATAAATGGAATAAAATGTAAATGTCGTGATGAGAACATCGACAAATTCCAAATTTAATGTTGCCATGTTAACAGAAAGGAAAGCAAGGGAAGACCTCACATTCTTGGACTTGGAGAATTAACTAGCAGAGCGATGTTAGCCTTTTTTCCCCAACCACTTTTAATTGTGGTCTACACTATGTATGATGGACACCAGTTGAGGTACTGCAGTTACAATAGGGCCTCAGATGGCAACAGTGTTGTTTACTAACACTGTAATGTATCTCCTGTGGCTGCTATAAATCGTGGTATGAATGTCCATTGTCTCCAGAGGATGCTCTATGATTCATGCACCCACAAGGATGAACCCTTACCATTTCAGACACACTGAGCTTTTGTTCTAGCACCACTCTAAAGCCAAGAGTTCACAAGATATTCTAGAGTAGAACAGATGGATGTTTTCTTGATTTCTATGATCCAGTGACCCTTCGTCTTCTGCCACCTTAAGAAATCAATTTGGTTTTTAGCTCAACTGTTAGAAGTCCTCCTCAAACTGGGAGCCTTAAATGTGTCATATATTTATACATGTGCATGTTTTTCTGCATGCACCATGGGTGTTTCCATCAGGATGAGGGGACAGTTATCTTACCAAGCACACCTTTTGACACCATGGACACCACAGAGGCAGAATTATTGTTGCAGAAAGAGCCACAGGTCACGGCACATTGGTTGACACACATACAGACAAATCAGTGTTGACTTCAGATGTGCGGTGCATTGTTTATGTTCTGATATTGGGTTTTATTATATTGAAAACTGAGACAATGTGGTAGTTAATGTTGAAAACTGGGACATTTGAGTATTTCAGATATTTCTTTGGACTTGAAACCAGTACAATCCTGGACACATTGGGACATCTGCTCACCGTATCTAAGACTACACACTGCCGGTGTGTTTGTTCTTTTAATGTGGGATGAAATTAGCATTGCAGCTTTGATGGGCCCTTAGCAAAGTCTAAGATCTGTATTCTTGGCTTGCCGCAAAATGCAACTCCATGGAGCTCGTTGCTGTTCACACTGATAAGAAAACATCAGAACTGTGTCATGTGTCAGGTCAAAAAACAGAATTAGAACACTGTGGGCCACAGGGTAAACAGTCTTTGACTGTGTCTGTGTCGCTCTGAGGGCCCAGTGATGCTCCTGAGAGGCCGGCGCTCTGTGCCAGGGTAAACACCTAAGCTAATGAATACACAGCACTCATCCACACACTGCCTTGTTTTCCTAAGCCCTCTTCTCCTGCTCACGAAATAAGCAACACCACTTCTCACTCATTGGTCACCTTCTTCAGCTTGAGAGCAAATAACGCGTGTCGGTTGTTCGTCAAGGGTGAATTCAAATTTAGTTCTGTGCTTCACATCATTGGATCATGCATTTAAACATATTTACATAGCAACAACTCACCAAGATTACAAGTTTTATTTCCTGTGTGATATCATTTTATCACATTGCCTGTCATTACCAAGAAAAGCTTTCCATTCTGCATCAGGTGCCTCTATTCCTTATAGATTCTGTGATTCGTGTCTTTTTATATTCATGAGGCTTCGCCGAGAACGTTGGGTCAAGAGTTACATTCTGTGATGGAGTGGGATTGTGTAACACAGATCAGAGCGCTGCCATATTTAGCTCTGTACAGTAGGCTGACAGGATGTACTGAAGGGCAGCTGTGGGGCTTCAAAGTGAGGAAAGCCCATTGACGGTGCCTTGCAAGTGGGGAACGTGACCCTGAGCTCCACTTGTAACACACATGTGGAGGATTAAGCGGAACAAAGCAACGATACCAACAAAACATTAGCTTCACGCTGTTTTCTAGCTTGTAGAGACCAAACAAAATGTTCAAACCGCAGTTAAATTTTGTAAGAATGTTCACCATTCGAAGTTAAATACATATATAGTGATTTGTAAGCAGAATCCATCCACTCAGAGCCTGTTTAGCACATAAACCCAGCAGCTCCCGTAAAAAGCCTTTAGCTATTGTTCAACCTTGGCTCAATCTGTAAACATTTAGTTTGTTGTTGAGACAAATGGAAGCATGTGTTCTTTGAGACTGTCTGCCCAGAAAGAGGTTCTGTGAAGATCCATTGTTATTGGTTTATTTCACCCATCTAAAGACTCATCTTAAACCCAAATGTGCAACGCATCACACTGTTTGTGGTGTTTTAAACGTTTTCAGCCATGTAGCACTCCTTTATTTTTGTGTTTTGATGTGTGATTTCCTGAGTTATTGATGCAAAGACTGTCATCATTTGACATTTTAAATGCTTAAAAATGTCTTTTCATTTCCCCAAATTGCATTACACACTGATGTAACAGGCTGATTACACCAGAAGGTGGCACAGCTTTCATCCATGCATGGTGCTCATAGAGATATCTGGCAAATTACTGTAGCCAGCAAGCTACATAAAATTAGATAGACAGACACTAGACAGGTAACAGGTATGGCTAAGAGCTTGGTGAAACAGTGACTACTTGCAAGTCAAGATAGCCAATGACATTGTAGCACTAACCTACCACAATATCCCACAAGGCTAGCTGGCACACTGGCTAGTTTGGCAACTAACCAAACAATAAATCAAATGTTAGGAAAGGTTCTTCTAAGTTAGTCCTCACTGGAAGTAGGTAGGCCACAGCAACAACACACTTGAGTCGGTTCAGTGAAATGAATTGAAAGGTGTATCATGTAGCTGTTTGGCCCCACGTTTGGTAATGGTACAATTTTGCATATTAAGGTTCACCAATCGAGAACTTGACACAACAATTTTTGTGGATTTACTTCTTCCCAGTTCTGTCCGTCTTGATTGACATCTCTGTTTGCATCTCTGTACAGATGATGCAGGGACCTACTTCCCCAGTGTGAAGAGGGACCCAGGCCGGTACCTCCAGCCCTGCTCTGACTCCGTTAAGACCTGGCTGCGCAGCATGAAGAACGCCGGGAAGGTCCTCCTCCTCATCACCAGCTCCCACAGTGACTACTGCAGGCTTATCTGTGAACACATCTTGGGGTAAGACTACCCACACGTGGACCACAGACTGGCCACCTCCTTAACAAAATCAGGACCTGGTCTGCAGAGCTACCATAATAGCCCCCATGGGGTTTATAAACCTGAGAGTCTGTGCTCAGTCCAGGCTGGCAGCTTTTGGTTTTTCCCTCAACTCACAACATTCCTTACAGCTCTCACATGCTATCAGTCATTCCTTTAGTCAACGCTGGCTCACATGTCCGCCTTCAGTTACCATTATCATCATCACACACATATGCTACACTCACATATATCCCAGCAGCCTTCAGCTGACACTGAACTTCTTTTTTCTCTTTTTTAATTAGGAGATTTGGGACAAGACTTTTTTACTAATATGAACAGAGACCACACCTCCAGCAATTTAATACTTTGCTTGTCTTCATTGAACTCAAAATCCTAAAAATAAAAATTTAGCCAGGCTTAACAAATCATTAGGAATAAGTTTCATGTCCAGGGCGAGGGGTACTGACAGGGAGGGAGCCAGTGTCAGGCCAGAAGAGGAGATCGGCAAGCGGGCAATGTATCCGGGCTCTGCAGCCTCTATGGACATAATGACAGAGGAGAAGATTTTAAGCTTTTCACCTTTAAAGCTCTAGAATTTATTAAAAGCTATAAAAAGTTGAGATTATTTTGTGATTTGATTGGGTGATGTAAAAGGTGTCACTTGAAGTGACAGAACCACTGCTTTGAAGATCTTTAAGCCTCATTTAGCTTGTTTTCTTTCACCATTTCCAGCTGTAGCAGTACTGAAAAACCAACGTACAATGTTAGTGACTGGCTGGTGAACAGAGTGGAGCATTTAGCTGTTAAAGAGCTGTTACCTTTACACAATATTGGACCTGTCAGGTGTCTAAATAAATGCTAATGTTGCTCCATGACTGCTAGACAATTAGGTAGTCTTAATAACTTTATAAGGTGATTATATGTTAGATGTTGTGGTGTTAGCTTGGTCTGCCATCATGTTGCCAAAAAAATTGATGAATCATGTAACTAATTCACAGCCAGAACTTCATTTTATCATCGTAGGTGTGCAGCAGAGGGGCTCATTGTGTTAGCATGCTCGTTGTAGTTAAACACTAGCTTTGTGCATTGCTGGCCTCCCTCTGTTTGCACTGCACACTGTGCGGTTTAGACTTATTTTTGTAGCCTAAGCCCCGTTACACACTTGATCAAGCAGCAGGAGAGCCTTGAAAAAGCACAATGTCCATGTTGCTGCTGAGCTTTAACCAACATAAACCCCTCTTGTTCGGAGGTGTTGTTATCTCACGCTGCACTCGCCTGGTTAGGTGGTCTGCTTTTTAACTTTTCATGCTCAGAGCTTATTGTTCTCTGTGTGATCCGGCACCGGCAAAATTGGCAAAGCTGTTTTGCTCTGGCTTCGCACCCCCCCCCCTTACCTCACGCAGCCTGGTCATTCCTGTTGTTCCGCACCCCTTTCCCCTGCTCTCCCGCTGTTTCACAGGCTCCCCCCTTCCCTCCTGCAGCATGTGTCATGTGTCGCCTCTCAAGGAAAGCAGTCAGAGCCCCGTCTGTGTTTGAGTGTGTGTGCTCGAAATCATGTTCAAGTCCTTGCTTTACAAGGTCACGGGATGCAGATTTATGTTGTGATAGCTACAAGAGGAAGTTAGGCCAGCTTGATCTTGCCAGAGGTGATTTGTGGTGCAGTGTGCTTTGTTCACAGATTGGGTTCGCCTGCTTTTAGATCCTACCTGTGTTTCCTATACCCAAACTTTGTATACACACCTTTTCTTCAGGGAGACGTTTAAAATTCAGCCAGTAAAAGGACCAAACACTTCAGAACACTCTGTTTTGAAGATGGCTCTCCTCCGTCACTACACAGTAGTTCTTGTCACTGGCCTCCAGCTGCTTTGGTGTGGTGAGCCGGCTGGAGGCCAGTGACAGTCAGCTGTCAGAAGTAGCACAACAAGACCAGAACTGTCTGACAGGAGGCTACTGGCCAAAACCCAACAAGCAAGCCGGAGAAGCTGCTGTTACTATTTGGCACGGCTAGATAAAGGCATTTATTGTTGGAGTGCTGCATAGTGTATTGATTTGTTAGTTCTGATCTTTTCTGACTTTAATGAAGTGATAACCTATCAACATATCATCAGCAAATCGTCATTTAAAGGGATTTTAGACACTTACTAACTCAAACTCAGCAACTCCGTCTTTTGTACCAGGCTGTAAACATGTTTATTTCTGCTGTGAAGGTGGACATTTCAACATGGGGGCCTCCAATGACTGTTTGAGGAACTTCTATTTATTGCCATTCCCGCATTGGCTTCACTTCGAAGCTATGGTCAGAACCAGCAACGGCAGTCCAAACAGGCAAAAGCAAACAGATACTGTGGATAGAAGGGTCTGTACTTCGATCCATGAACTCCAGATCAGATGAGGATGCTTGTCTGTGATGGCAGTATTTGTGCATTAGCTGTTCACGACTCTTACCGGAATCCTTGTTTCCAGCACAGCTCTGTCTTTCCCCATCTCTGTGTCCCGTGGAGGCATAGCAAAAAGATTGGATGATGCGGCAATTTAATTTGGTCTTTCTTAACAGTCAACAGTGCAGATGGGAAGCTCAGCCAAAGAGGGCATCTTTCACCTGTGCTTGTGCTCGTCTTTGGTTTACATGTAAGAAGTCCTTCCTGTTTCATAAGTTTGCTTCTCACCTTATATGGCCAGTCTGCAGTGATACATATACAGTACATACAGTACTGTACGTCTCCTTGGAGACACCATCAAGCTCTCAACATGCTCACTATCACTTACTAACTGTAGCTCTGTGGGAGTGTATACTGTGCTCTCAAAGTGTTTACTTTATTAAGTCTAAGTGTTCCCTCAGTAGCTCCCTATGTGAACACTATTTATTGCTGCATGTTTTCCATCATCTGTACAGACCGTTTTGCGTCACCGGGCTTTTTGTGTTTGTATAATGTGTTTGTATTTGGATGCTGTTCAGGCATTGTCCTTCACACAGTGGCCAGAAGTCTATCACAGAGACTAATGTTGTTTCTCTGTCCGCTTACAGGAAGGATTTTGAAGAACTGTTTGATGTGATCATCACAAACGCTCTGAAGCCTGGTTTCTTTTCTTTGGTGCCTCAGCAGAGGCCCTTCAGGACCCTTGGTGAGTACTGGTCTGATGCTCCCATGCCCCCACCCCTCACCCCCGACCCCACTTTATAGGTCAAATTATAAATCATTTATGTTCTAAAATGTCAACAAACAGTGAGAAACACCCATCACAAGTTCCCAGAATCAGAGACATCTTCATATCACTCACTCTATCTGCAGAGTTAGTACCACTTAAAGCAACATTCTGTAACATTTCTACCATAAAATAACTTTAGATTTGAAATCATTTTGATTCCACACTGACTTGTATTCAGGTGAATGGCATCTCTTTCCCTCTGATGTCCTCCGCCAACAGTAAAGAAACTTACTGCCAACTGTAGCTGCTGTTAGCTCAGTTTGTTAGCCCGGCTGTCCGGACTGTGAGCTCAGAGCACCAGGGAAGTGTTATTGTGTGTAGCACAGGTGCTTTGGACCACTGGAAGGAGGAGAGGAGGCTTTCAGGCCCAGGATACAGGGGAATGCTGATGGGAAGCTGAGCTGGTGTTGTGCCCGAACGGGAGCTGGGAAAGGGAATTTTAGGCAGTAACTGGACTCTAATGGCAGAGGCAAAGAGACCGAAGAGGATGTTGACAGAGGAAGCTAAGAAGAGAAAAAGGAGAGAATAACCAAGCAAGAAGCTGTCGGACAAGAGTAAATCTGGGACTGTCTTTTGTTAGCAAAGTTGTCGACTCGCTAGTTTTTGATCCTAAATAATGTAATCAGAACAAATACTCGAGTACAGCTGTCCATATTTACCACAGTGGGATTACAGTCTGCAAAAGGGGGTGCTGAACTGCAAAGATACCACATTTTTCTCAGTGTTGCTTTAAGGTCAGTAATTTAATATGCATTTGGCATTTTAGACGTATTGTGGATCCCTTGTATTATTTTAGGAGCATACTGTAGGAAACAGAGGACAGTCCAGCTGTAACCTCCTCAAACTCTAAATTTAATGTGAAGATTTCAAACAGCTGTTAGTTGTGTTCCTAAGTTTCGTATCAGCTGCCAGCATTTCATTGGCTCAGGTCCCTGTCACCAGCGGTCCACATAAGTCCAGTTACCTTCCCGGGCTGTCTTCCATTTCTCATTAGCTCAGGCATCTGATCCTGGATGCTCATGTTGTAGGTGTGCGCTGGCAGGGGCAGCCTGTTGGAACGCTCCCCTTAGCTGGATTGTCATCCTGCCAGCAGTAACACTGGGGATGCATTATGTGTGAAGACAGGATGATCCACTCTCTGAAATATTTCTCTCTCTCTCTCTCTCTCTCTCTCTGCCTCGCTCTTCCTGAGTTTTGCCACGTTGGCAGAAAAAGCATCAGCATCTGCTCTTCCTCTGGCCTCCACATATACTGACCACTCCTTTCTTTAGTTGGAAACATCAGTTGTTATTCTGCACTCTTGAAATTTTCTTATTTATTTATGAGCACATAAAGTTTATTTATAAGAATTTGACACTGAAAGTTTATGACTTCAAAGACTGATGATGGAAGACTTTCCAAGCGTTTGTAGAGATGAAATGCATTATATACAGCTAATTATCAGCTCGTAACTTATTATGGAGAACTTCCACTTCTTATATGAATTGAATCATTATGTGGAGTTTGCAGGTTCTGGTCGTGTTTGTGTGGGTTTCCTCCCACAGGTTAGGCGAATAGGTGACTCTAAATTGCCTCTATGTGTGAATGTGCTACACTGACAATCTGTCATACCCAGTGCCCGGCACCCTGCAAGCCTGACCAAGACGAGCAGCTAGAGTCAATTGAGGAAATGGATGTCAAATTAAAATTGTGCTTCTCTTCATTGTAATGACTTTTAATGTCACAATAGTCTAGTGAAGTGGTTGGCATTGCCAGACCTGACTCTGGCTCCAGAAACTGACCAATAAAAACAGGCCGCAACACAATACATTTCATAGAGGACCTGTACCCTAACCCTAAGGACGTGTTCTTTAGCCAAGTCCCACTCCTACCTTTCTGTTCTGGCACAGCCCGGATGCTTTTACAGTGATGACTGCTTTTCCTTCTCAGTTGGCTGAATTACAACTATGCTAGCACATTTTATGAGCTGCAGGTAGCTAGCTAATCAACATTAGCCCTTATGAGTTAGTTAAAAACTGCATTGCAAGGAGAACCCTTTAACTGTCATTTAAATGGGTCACTTACAGTACATTATATAATGCTAAAACACTGGGGCTAAAGCTAACACTGTGCTCACCCATTTAACAAAATTTCTGCATCTAGCAACAGCAACAGAACAAACCATAACAAATGATGTGAAATGATCCTTTGATTTAATGAATGTTAGTCACGGCTTAAAAATGCAGACATGAAACAAGGTTGAACCCACACTGGGTTTTCTTTTTAGGTTAGCCTGGAGCTAAAAAAATATATAGTTGTTCAAAAATTTAAAATGTGCTGTAATCACCAAATAACATGTCAGAGAAAGGTGTTACATAAATCACTTTATAACCTCAGGTTCCAACAGATATTGTACATTCTCCTCATCTTTTATTTCAGTGACGATGCCGCAGGGCTTCTTCAAAGCTGCTGCTCATCCGAGCTACACAGTTAGCACTTAGCTCCAGACCACATACCTACATTCCTCTGTCTCTCAAGTCCAGTGTCCTCACAGCTGTTACCACAAGAGTGTGTGTGTGTGTGTGTGCACTACCACATGTGCAGGTGCTCATCCCTGTTCTTTCACTTTCTCCTGTCACAATATTTATAGCATATTTAACCTCAGTTTGAACCTGTGCTGGCCTATACTCTGTAGAACACCGTGGCTTTGTCAGTGAGAGTGAAGATGTGCTGCTGCTGCTGCTGCTCTTAAACACCAGTCAGTCAACTTAAAGACCTCTGCCTGTCCAGAAGAGCACTTACCTTCTTCAAAGAAGGTCCTCAAGTGATTCCTAGATGCTGCTCATCAGTTGAATATGCTTCACAGCACTTGCTGCCAATATAAATAAATCACGTATGATTAGGGTTGCAAAGGGGTGGAAAGTTCCCGGTAAATTTCCGGACACTTTCCATGGGAAGTTAAGCTGGGGAATTTTGGAAACCTTCAAAATTCACTCCATGGAAATTATGAAAATGTATAGGAATTAACTGGAAATTGGGGGTAATTTAAACAAACTATCATATCCAAACATTTTGTTTGTCGTAAGCAGACATGCAGACATGGTTGTTTTAGTCAAGATTATGCTAATATATATTTTTCCTAACTATATTTAAGTTCCTCGTTAAGGGTCAACCTTCAATTTTGTAAATTCCTGGTTTATTCCCATAAATTCCCGTTAATTCCCATGGAAAGTTTCCAACTTTGAAAATTCCCAGAATTTTGCAACCCTACTATGATTGCATTTATGTGGGCAATAATGCGTGTTCATATTCCCCTGATGTGTTTCAACCCGTTTATAAATGTGTTTTTTTGTTTGTTTGGAGTCATCTTGAAATAAAATTAAAATCTGTTGTTGGAGAGAATCCTTGCTGAAAGAGAATCCCAGTGCCAACACACAGAAAGACAAGGAAATTAAAGGGCCACTCAAAAGAAGTTGGGGGACTCACAAGAGACAGATTAAAACAGGAATGCTATGCAGGCAGAGATATCATAACCTTTAGTCTCTAGATGTGGCTCAAACTACGAAAGTGCTGGAAACTTTAAATTTCCCATAATGCACAATTGTGGCATAATTGTGTCTCCTGGTTACACCTCTCGTGCTTAGTAAAGGTTATATCTGTAAAACTCTACGTTACTTATTTGTAACACAGGCTTATGAATTTGTAGCCTACGATCTTAGGTTGACAGGACAAGGCGGCTCAGGTGGTAGAGCGGGTCGTCGAGTAATTGGACGCTGGTTCAAGTCCCAGCTCCCCCTGTCCAAAATATTGAACCCTAAATGGCTCCTGATGACCAGTTGGCAATCTCTATCAGTATCAGAGCAGATAAGAGCAGTACTTACAGTGAGAGGTGAACTGACCCTCATGCAAAATCAACAGATGACTTTCGAAATAACATTGAAATAACACTGAAATAACTCTAAATGTAATCAAACAGTTGAATAGGAAGCCATATTTGGTAATGACAAAGATAGAACTACCATGCCTTTGCAAGTGTTAAGCCATAACCAAAACTATGCTCACAGTTTCTATTGTAATTACGGTAATTACACATTACATGTGTAATTGCGTGACATATTTTACCGTCTGTGTCAGCGTGTCTTGTCCTCTCTGTGTTCTTTGACATGCTCTTTGAAATAAGCTGTATTTAATGCTGAAAGCAGCACCACAAACCAGAGACGTCTGCAGGCCTGTCTGTGCCAGCCTCATACATAACTCATTCATGTTCCCGTCTGTCATCACTTCTCTGCCTTTAAGTTAAAGGATAACATCAAGTAAATAACCAGAAAATCTCAGGACGGAATGTTTCAGCTGTTTGTGAAGTGTGGCCATAAAAAGAAGAATCTTTCAATAATCTGTTTATACAGACATAAACAGCCTTTGTTTAACAGCCTACTAAAAGCCTCATAGTTGACTGTGTTAATGAATGATCACTTCTTTTCTATCAAGATCTTAGAGCTCATTTCAGAATGCCATATAGAGTCATGGCTCTGCACAGCCAGTGTGAATACAATCTCGACTGTCTAACTGGTTTAGAGCTCACAGTGAGTGTCCTGTCTGCTCAGTGGCAGAGGAAAGTGCCTGTATCTTTATTTATCTAGCTTATTTCTCAGAAACAGAGCATATAAATACACATCACTGCAAATATGACAGAATAGTCAGGTGTGAAGTCAGCCTGCAGGGAAAGTGCTTCTCTTTGTGTGCTCCTGATGAATGATGGCGTCAACACACCACTGACAGATGTCCTTCATCAGTAAACTGCAGGCCTCAATCTGTGACCTCCTCATCGTGTGCACCATCTTTAGAAAATGTGCACTTGCAGTGACAAACTGAGCCTCCAGCTCTACAGAGCTTTTTGTTACAAAGCCAACAGCCTTACTGTTTTGTTCAAACTCGCCATCCCCAGTGACCATAAGGGGCCTCTGTCCAGACTAAAACTGTTTTTCTTGCCCCAAAATGAAGTGTATACATTTTAAAACGCCAGCTTGCTGTGAGCTAGTAAAGTTAAAAAGACAACTAGTCACCTCAAGCATCTCTTTGATTGTTCACTTTTACAACAAGATGGCGCCACATGGGTGGCAGC
This sequence comes from Sciaenops ocellatus, assembly GCA_033000465.1. Taxonomy (NCBI): domain Eukaryota; kingdom Metazoa; phylum Chordata; class Actinopteri; family Sciaenidae; genus Sciaenops; species Sciaenops ocellatus. Next base: position 3,248,472 of record CP136886.1, on the reverse strand, counting down.
CAGAGGACCTCGGCTAATTAGCAGAAAACACAAAGTACAGCTGAGGCTGATAGGAATGTTAGCTTGGCAGATATTTGGACATAAACCAAAGTACTGGTTCAGCTGGAAATTTGACCTGCTGGTGGTGATACATGAAAAGTCAGGTGATCACTAACATGGTGAATGTCTGGACCAAATTTTATGACCATAATCATCAAGCCCTGCCTGCTAAAATGTATATCTTTTACTAGAATATCTACTTTTTAGGAGTGTTTTTCTTATCCACCTTGCGTACTGTAAGCTGCTGTAACAAGTGAATTTCCCCAGTGTAGGATCAATAATCTTACCTTTAGATATTACTATAGACATATAGTGACCTCGTCTACACTGCCTGCCCAGCACAGGTGGACAGACGAAGTTACCATCTAGCTAGTGACCGTAGTGGAGCTTTTAGCTGGTAAGAGCCAGATCTAAGTCTCAGGAGTTGGTGGAGACCAAATACAGAGCTAAAAGAATATTTGACTGATATTTACCAGAAACACGACTCCAAATGAATGTTTCTCCATAACAGCTGGATGTGTAAATAAACAACTATATGCCCACCAGTTTACCATATCAACGTAAAAGATGATTATATGTCAAAGTATATTCATGCCCACTAATTGTTGCTTTGAATAAAAGCTAAATGTCAATTATATGTTCATCGTTAATTGTAGGTTTAACTTGATCATTTGTAAGCTAAACATTTTAGCAGGCAGGGCTTGAGGATTATTGTCATCATATTTGGTCCAGACATTTGCCATGTTGTTGATCACCTGACTTTTTCATCTAGCGCCACCAGCAGGTCAAATCAGTTTCAGTTGATCCAGTATGAGCAGCTGTCCAAATACCTGCAAAAGCTAGCAACGTTCCCATCATCTTTTTGTTTACTGCGAAGTAGCAACTGGTAGTAACACAAAAACCCAAAGTGATAAACATTAAATGATAAAATCAGTGTTTCACATTTTCACTGTGTATGTTAGCATGCTGACATTAGCATTTAGCTTCTTTGTCTTTGCACACATCTTTTTGGAAATTGAATAAAAAAGCGTGTTGAATAAGGCTGTAATGTGACCTTTGATACTGTATTACTGCAGTACCACTGTGCATTACACACAGTTATTAATCAGTCAGTCATTGTTTGCTTGTTGACTGCATAAACAGTAACTCCACAAGAAACTGCAATCATATTCTCAGCTGGACTCATTCGCTGAATCACTTTTCCTTATGAACGAAGATAAATCTTGTAGCCAACAAGCGGAAAATCCTCAGTCATTATTGATGAGCACAGAAAGGCTGAGTGCTTTGCATGGCTGAACGCACGGTTACGACATTTTCGGAGGGTAAATGTGAGGTTTTGGAAGAGTTCCCGGCTTGACACGTGGTGTGTACTGGGACGAGAAGGGCAACGCTGAGCACACCAGTCAAAACTGCTCTGCTTTCACTCAGCCTGGTTTTTCCCTCCACTGCTGAGCTGAGGTGATGGCTGCTGGAAGACTGCACAGCAACAGCTCAGATATTTCTGTGCGCAGGGTGACTACCCAAATTCAGATAAACACAGAATCAAAGTTGCTTTACTTATAACTTTTAAACCACTTTTTCCTGTTTCATTAGGGATTCTTTCATATATCAAAGTGATCTGTTGTTATTTACTTGAGGTTTATTCACTGTTAGTATGACCCTAAAGAGGTTAAATTATCCACTTTAAAGCAAAGATTTAAGCAAAGTCAAGAAAAAAAGACATTATTTTGTGTGCCAAAAATCGATTTCCTGTGCCTGTATCGAGTATTAAAGGCTGTCTCATAGTACATATAATTCACACTCTGCCTCTGCTGTTCTGTTTCCTTGTGGGCCTGCTGGCGAGTGCTGTGGTGAGGTTTAGCTGACGAGGTCTGGTACTGGAGGCTGTGCGGTCATGTAGCAGCTGGCTGTTTGGTCAAACTGTGGTGTCTGATTCTCTTTTCCTCTGCTCCAGTTAGCGACGTGGAGGAGAGCGAGGGGCTGCCGTCGCTCGACAAACCCGGCTGGTACTCCCAAGGCAACTGGCCTCACCTTCACGAGCTGCTCAAGACCATGACGGGGAAAACAGAGCCCAAGGTAGGTCAGCCTCCTCATACTTGATATTACTGGAGCGAGCAGTCAAACCTCTCTGGCTGAACAACATGTCAGGCTTGCTTTGAGGTTGACTCCAACTTCGGTTTTTGGCAGAGGCTGAAAGAGATGAGGGCTTCGTGATAAATCAGGTCAGGGAGATTCACACTGATGTGATGGAGAAGAGGAACGTGGCCCTTGGCATGGCTGTCGACAGAGCTGCTATGTGCCAGCATGCTGGCTGATAAAACAGGCCAAACAGAGCTGAGCCCATCATACTTCTTACTGCAAATACAATGCAGCCCTTTCTTAGGAACAATTTCTCCACAGATCAAAGAGCTCTTTTTACCTCGCTGGTATGGCGGAAAACTTTGACTTTTCTTTTCTTTAACTTGAGTCCTGCATAACATTGGTTATGTTACCATGTCAGGGATATTCTCAATGCATTTCGACTGAAAAGAAACGAAAAAATGAAATGGTAAAATGTTTTTTTTACAACCAACGTCATTACTGATCTGGGAACCTGACATCTTTACATGGAGTTCAATAAGGAAAACACACTATCAGACAGGTTTCACACAAGTTTCCACTTTAAAATCTCTAAAAGTGGGTGCCACTTTCTGTTGGGATGACATGGAAAACTGGTTTCTTCGCATTAGACAAAAAGCTTTGCTAATTTTACATTAAATATGTTCATACTTGACATTTTGAGACATGCCACCATTAGAAATAGATCAGGAATAAACATCAAAATCATACATAAACAAGAAATAAGCATCTAAATCATTCAAATGAAAAGCCCTCTTGGTTGGTTGGTGTCCACACCAGCTGTGACAGTTCCTAAGACTTTGTTGTAGTATGCTTATAATGAAAAATAAAATAATTTATTCAGACAGAGCACAACACTGCAGAGTACAGAGAGGACAAAATATGTCAAAGGGAATAGACTTGAAAAAGTGCTGAATCATCTGAACTCTCAGCAGTCTGAATTTGAGCCAGCCACAAAAACTCACATCAGACGGTCTAGTGAAAGCTACTTGGCTTCCAGCTTTTTTGCGGGGAGGGGAAGCTCGCTGTCCCACACTGGAATGCCTCATCTGTAGTCAAGTAAACTCAAGAGGAGTGTGTCAATGTGTGTGAAAAACTCAAAAAGAAGCCGTGTCACAGTTTCAGAAGGTTTCGGAACGACTGATCTAAACCGCTCATTTTGTCTGTCAGATGATGTAAATATTGGAATTGATCGTACTGATTTGTAATACTTTAAAATCCTGCCAAGTTGCCTCCTTGACGCCAAGGAATGACTTCATGTCTGCCTTATAAGGCATAATGGTCAACCATCAGTCACTAATATAATTCAGTGAATTAGTTCATTTTATAGCCACAACGCCCATTTATCAACACAGACATTTTCTTTTCATATGATGATGACTTTTGAGGTTATTCTTTGTCGCCCTTAGAAACAACAGGAAATGAGACAGGAAATAAAGATCCCCAGCTGGATTTGAACCGGGGAAATGGTGTCTTAACCCCTGAACCACTGGACGCCCCATTACAGTGAAACTTTGAACCAAAATCTGTACATTTCATTGGGATTGACACAATCAGTAGATTTGCTGGCAGTGGCAAAGTAAATCCTCAATTCAATATGCAAATGTTGCAAATCTTCCAGCTTTGTCAGAGATTCCTTTAAAAAAAAACAAAACCAAATTCTGACAATAAAATGCATTAAAATAAAACAAAAAAAACATCTTATCGCTAAAACTTGTCGATCATTTGTCACCTCAATCAAAATGTGTCTCACACGCTCCTTTCCTCATGTTACAATGCCAAAGTCAGGGTATGTAGATGACTTCATCACCACGTACTGTGTGAATAGATTACAGTGTTTGTTATTCATTACGGCTTGAGAGGTCGAGCTCATCCTTCACTACACAGCAGAGAAGCTGGATATTTTATTGACGAGAATAAGTGATGATACAAAGTGCACTGGAGGCCGAGATAGCAGCAGAGGCTAAGAAGCCACACATGATGTCAAGATGGCCAGCATGCACTGACAGTTATAGACTGGAGTATTTATTTAATACATTTTACACTGAGAGTAATTCGATATTTTGATGTAGCATATTTTTAAACATGGCGTAACATTACCATTTCTTACAATAGGGAAGGCTTAAATATATTCTGTAATATCAATGCACATCTTGGACACATTAAGCTTCATAGTAATGAATTTAAACACAGTCACTCTTAATATTCTTAACAGTAACTCTCTGTTCTCCACACTCCACACTGAATGTTACTTCACTTTTTGCAAAGCTCATGGGTATTGTAGTTCCCCACAGGACTAACTAATAAAAAAGGAAACATGACAGCTAAAAAGCCTGTCTGTACAGATCAGGCAGAGCTGCTTCAGCCCAGCCTGAAGTTCACCCAGCAGCACTCGTCATCGCCCACATCCCCAGCTCCTCTCTCCCCTCCCTCCTCCCTCCCTCCCTCCCTCCCAGCCCTCTCTGCTCAATGCCCCCTCTGTTCCCCGGCCACGTGGAGAAATCTCTCGCGGAATTCAGTGTCAACCTGCACTTATAGCTGCTTTAAACACTCCTCCGGGGTGACCTGAGGCACTCTGTGTTTTCACTTCTCTCCACTTTCACCTGACAGGACTTAATGCAGGTGGGCTGAATAGAGGCATTCAGGGAAGATTACAATTCCCTCCCCGCACAGTGCTGAACCTGACGGGGTCAGGTGGAGCTGATGGGACATGATCATAGTAATCCAGGCCCCAAAAAGGGGAGTTGTGATCATTCTAATCCCTGTGCTGTTTTTATTAGTTATCACAGTAGATGAATGAATTGTGAAATCAGGTTTGCATGCCGATGATTAACCTTGGGTTGATGGTTTCTTAATAAACACCTTGGAGTCCAGGATATTGCATCGTCCTAGTGAGTCATAGCCTTCTTGAGTCCCCCTCTGCTCAGTTTCAGCTGCATTGAAAACATCTGTAATGATCTATTTTTGTTCAGAGAGGAATTGTACGTTTTGGGACTGAATATGAGACTAAGTGATAACACGGGCTTTTGCCCTGCTGTCTTGTTGGCTCCCTCCTCTCCTTGTCCTCCAGGCCCCACACACTGTGCAGCACAATGGGCTCATTAAGGCCCCTCTGCATGCCTGCAGCTCTGTTTACCTGGGCCCGGCTTTGGCTTTAACTGCTCCTCTGAGTGATGAGCCGATAAGAGACGGGGTCCACAGGCCCGCACTACGTGTCATCTTAAAGCTACAGGAAGCTGTTTCTGATAGTAAGAGGATACAGAAAACAGACTGTAACACAGTAATAGGAAGCGATGACACTGAGCCACAGGGGCATTCCACTGGGGTTCCTGTCTTCCATCTTTCCACTGTATAATAAAGCAATAATCCTGGTTTGGCTTTCCAGATATTGGACTGTTTCCCCTTCCACTCATATACATCAGCTCTTCATTGGGTCCCACCCTTTGAGTCATACCGTCTAAGGCTGTGTTCAAACCGACATTAGCACTGTGTTATTCAACACAACATTTATTCAATGGGACCACAGCATCGTTAGAACAGAGGGCTAAACAGCAATTTAGTGCCTCGGTCAGCAGAAGTCTAAAGTTTCCGGACGGAAGCATATGTGGAAGATCTGGGTCACAATTAAACAATCCCAAATTAACTTTAACTATATTTTGTTGATACCGGAACTCCCTCACTCTTATTCACTGTCTATGCCACTAAACCACTTGCTCTCTCTCCCTTTCTCAAACCAAAGGAAACTTCTTTGTGTCAACTGGTACATGAAATAAACAAAGCCAGAACACAACAGGTAGAGTATCATAGTTTAGGCCATGAATCCACCTGAATAGTCTCTTCTGATTGATCTGTCCGATTGACATTGGTTTGCGTTTCACCAAAATTTGAATCTGGCTCAACTTCTCCACAGCAGGTTGCTGCATTTCTTGGGGCATCCCACAATGCAGTCGAAATGCACATGTTTTCTAAATCTAGCCAAAGATTCATCTAATTTGATGTAAGCACCAAAGAAGATGTTTAATCTCATTGTTGTAACATTTCATTTAGTATTGAGCAGAGCTGTTTTATGACTTTTAGGAAAAGCCCATTTCAAGTCTCAAGCTAGTAGAAACACGTCTGAGGTTGAGTAAGGTTAAGTTCTTGAAGGCTTGTTCAAGTCAGTCACGAGGTCCCAGATTGAAGTCAGTTAAAATGACAGAAATTGAGCAAGTTTATTGCTGCTACACTAGAAAAAGAAAAGCATATCAGTATCACATTATAATGTAAAAAGTTTATTGTTATAACAAGATGTATTTCACATTATAACAAGATACTTTCTAATTTTACGACATACAAACATATTTTCTTACCAAGAAAAACAAGTTTAGGGTTATGAATCACTAAAGTCTACAGATCTGGTATTGACTTACAGAGAGAGCTATTACACCATTCAGATGATTTGACTTAATTCTAAAATACATAAACTGTAGAAATCTTGGAAAGAGGAAGAGTGACCCTAATCCAAGATACTTTCCTTAATACCAAGAAAAATCTAAGAGCAGCTAATCTGTCTAATCTAATTATAGAGACAAAAACATCTCATTATTATTAGCATGTGTATCAACGCATTAAACTGTCTTATACTAGAGAACACCAGTCCTAGCATGGAGCTATGGAGCTGTTCAGCAAAGTTTTGATCAGATGAAACTTTTCTTAGCCTACATTGATACAGGCTGCACTGCGGCAGAGCAAGTCATATTCAGGGTAGAGATAAAAGATAACAACTGTGACTGTGTCATCCTGCGTGGATACGTTTCGAAGTAACAGAGCAGCGTCTGCAGTCTGATTCACTTGGTGTTTTCCCGCATGCGGAGCTCGGCCTGGTTCAGGTTAATGTATCTGCATCCACCCACAATGAATCTCTTCTATAATATGTTGCCTCTGTGCTGGAATCCTCGGCCTCTGTAAATATTTATCATAGTGATCTTATGACTCTGGCTGCAGCACTGCTGAGCAATGAGAGGTGCAGCGCATTCTGGGGTACGAAGACACAGCTGTGGGCAGTTCTGGGAAAGTCTGTTGGAAATGTGATTCCTGCGGGCCCCCTCCCCACAGGCCGGCCCGCGGCAGCTCCGATTAGCCCGTCTGTTTGTTTACATGTGGGCTGGCCCGAGACACAGCACAGCTCTGTGAGGGGGAGGGACGAGACACAGCTACTGGAATGCCTTACATCCTCTTTATGCAGTTCTGACTCCTGTAGAGAGGCTTGATTTAGTTAGATCTCACACACACACACACACAAACATATCTCTTTTTGTGGTGTGCAGAAACAGTTTACATGATGCAGCTTACATAAGGCTTTTCAATAATCCACACAGATAAATTGCACACGCATTAGTGACCCTGAATGAAAGGTTCAGGTCTTCAGATTTCATTAAAATGGGATTTTGGCTTTGGTTGTGAAAAAAAACGAAATATTAACATTTTCAGCCTTGAGCTACAGCCTGAATATGAAAACCAGGCAGCAAGAGAGATCAAATTTTGATCCAATATCTCTGACACAACGAAGGCCTTATTTTAGAACGCGGTGTACTTTTGAACATGCCAATTTATTTGCATGTTACTACATGGCTACGTGTCTGACTCGTCGTGATGTATCTGCAGAGAATTATCATCAACTTTGCATTTGCCCTTAGCTTTAAATTGTCTTTGTGTCTTTTAGCTCCTTGTTTTGGTTTCCAAGCACACAACTTTGAAATAAAGAGTTGAGGAACACATCATTGACTTTCCTTTTATTACACAGACCATTTTTTGCAAGTTATATATACCCTTACACCACAGCTATTCATATTTCAACCCATGCAGTTTTGTTATATTAATTATATATTATTTCCACTGTTCAGGCACACATTGATTTCCATTGATTTCCATTTGGTATGTAAATCTATTACCACCACCTTGAAATGTGCTTGAGCAAACTGAAACAATCAAGTTAAACTCTTAAAGGTTTCTTGTTGTATAATCTGTTAGCGTGAACATGAAGTGTATATATCTATATTTAGTTTCATCATTGTTCTGTTAACCTGCACTAATTACTATTACATTAGAATTGTTATGTAATATTAACAAAAAAGTTCAAACTCAGTTACGCAGGTCAAGAAACCTTAAGGATCTTCAGGAGAAATGAATGGAAATCAATGGGCGCCCGCAATCAGAATAAAACTGAATAGAATTCACTCACACTGGTCGGCAGAAACTGTATAATAGAATAATAGAAGTATAGAGGATTTATGTTGAACAGTGACGAGTCGTGGGCCTTTCACTTTTCAGCTTCTTACTGAAAAGCCGTTTCCCTGTGTTCAGAGTGTCAGCCGACTTCTGCGTCTTGTCATTTTAATCTCCAACATTTTCCACTCCTTACTCCATTTCCTCTCCCATTTGAAGGGAATAGAAATAAATGGTTGTTGAAATGGGATTTTAAGCTCTGAGCAGTGTGCACCTGCACTTCACTTTTGGAATGTGTCTTAGTAAAGCCTGCCTCAGCTTGCTTTTCTTTCCAGACGTGGAGGACAAAAGAGACGTGATGGTCAAAGAGGTTGTGATGAGTTTTGCAGACTCGTCGTGTCTGGCCTAGTTCACCCTCGGGGGCCATGAAACTTATGCCAGCTGACTTTGAAGAAGAATCCAGCTGAAGTGTGACTTTACTTTACCACAGGACTTAAACTATTGTGCAGTTAAAAGTAAACAATCTGTCCTCTCTATCACCTTCTTTTTTCCCCCTCACCCTGCAGGTCGTGTATTTTGGAGATAGCATGAGGTCGGACATGTTCCCTGCCAGCAGCTTTGGGAAGTGGGAGACAGTAATGATCGTGGAGGAAATGGAGGGGGAGGGCGTCCCGAAGAGCAGCGCCGCAATGTCCAATGAGGCCCAAGTGGAGCCACTGGAGAAAAAGGGAAAGTTTGAGGTAAGTTCACTGAAGCAGCTGTTTCCGTTTAGCAGCCGTTCCACCATTCCGACCCAACCCCCACCCTCAACTCTGTGAGCTTCTTCCTCTTCCTCTGGCCTAATGCCACCATATGCACTATGTGTTAGTCCATGCATGCATATTCATTGTTTTTCATCACCGTTTTTGTGTGTATTGCCTCCCTGAAAGTGTGATGTGTGAGTTTTGACACTGTCACATGCGAAATCAGGCGTGTTGACACGGGTTTATCTTAAATATGAGATGAAGGATATGTCAGTCCTCGCAGGCCATATGAGGATTTTAATCAACAGGATGTTGAGATACTGTTAAAAAGTGAGGAGTCAGCATAGACACACCAGGACCAGGAACAGAGGGCTATCCAGGTCTGCTGTACTCTGTCTGTCTGACAGCAACAGCAAAGCCTGATAGTCACAGATACCCGCATATACAGTGCACACTTAGTACGTTAGTAAAAGTAATCCAATTTAGAAATGATAGCTCTGCATTTAAATATAATTTTGTTTAATTACAGCCACCATTCCTATCAGACATGATAACGATGTCTTGCCAAAACAGTTGCTGGGCAGTGGCACAAATTTGCTCCCATTGAACCCCCTCCCCAACTATTCCCCACTCGGTAGGTACATCTTCAGGTTCCCATTGAATCCAGTGCAATCCAGTACACCTATGGTATAATGCTTAATTTGTTAGTCTGTGGTAGTTAAATCAAACTCAAGTTCCTCAAAGTGCTCTTTCCATCTGGAAGGAACTCAGAGTAAAGCCACAGCTTCTTCGCATTGACAAGAGTCAGTTTAGGTGGTTTGGGCATCTGATCAGGACGCCTCCTGGGCGACTCCCTTTGTAGGTTTTCCAGGCACGTTCAACTGGTACTAGACCACAGAAGTAGAAGTAGGAGAAGACAGAAGAAGTAGAACACTGAACACACTGGAGATATTTTATATTTATTTTGGCATGGGAAAGCTGTCAGATCCCCACAGGAGCTGGAAGAAATTGCTGGAGAGAGGGACATCCGGAAAACCTTGCTTGGCTTGTTGCCACCGTGGCCATGGATGGACGGCGAGAAATGGGCAGATGTTTAAACACAAATTGAGTATGCACCATGTGAGCATATCAGCCAAAATAACGAAGTGTATGAAGTAAAGACAGGGCCACATAATGATGCCATGTTGATACTGTGCTTTAGTGGTGCAAATTCTCTAAAAACTCTGCAATTAATTAATCATTAATCAAATCGCCAAAACCAATTGACATGCAGTAAACACGGGGCTTTCAGGGCCATGTGGTCTAGGAGCCAGTTGTCCACTTTGCCCAGCTGGTATTTCAACTTAGAATATGGTGACATTGCTACAACATAGTCAGATGGAGCAAGTCTACGTGGAATAACTGGATTGTCTGAACCTCTTTTACTGGAAACTTCAAGCAAAATTATTTTTACCATGCTGTCACTCTCTTTATGTAGCCGTATTTACAGCAGCAGGATTCAGACTGAACACAAAGAACATGCTCATCTGCACACGGGAGCAGCTTCTATGACCCCTGCAAAGTAAATCTGCTGGGTGATTGTGCTGAACTCATCAGAACATTTCCACAACTCTGATTTAAACAAAGAGAGGTAAATGGAGAGCAGGTGTCAGGACCACAGACCAAGCTTCAACCTCTGTGGCTGTGAAGTGAAGTCAATGCAGAAGTGCCAAAAACTGCAGTTCCTCAAACGTCCACTTGAGGCTGGCTCCAAAAGGAGTCAGTCTCCATAAGTCCCCATGTTAAAATGTCCAACTTCACAGCAGAAATAAACATGTTTACAGCCTGGTACAAAAAACAGTTTTGGTCTCTATAGTTAATTTCCCCGTTCATGACAACTGTACTGAGGGTGAATTTTTATACAACTCACCTGTTCAAATGATTCTAAGGCTTAAAGTTATGCAGAATTAAGAGTGTGGACGCTTTGATTGACAGGTGGGTAGCTTTATTCAGCCTGCCTCAGGTCCACCCACGCTGCGTGTCTTTGCCCATTATTGGATTAGCCAGGAGGCAGGACTGTCAAGATGTAGACATCCAGAACCTTCAGACAAAGGGTTTTATGTTTTAAGGAGACCCGGCTTAAAGAGGAAGCAAACCTCTGATAGCTGGCAGCAATCACAGAATTCTTGAACGCGTGAACCCCCAACCCAGGAACTCTTATCTGTGTCTTTTGGACTTCACTGAGGGACCTTGGCCAGGTAGCAGTGATCCTGATCCATTATTCCTGGACCAGACTATGTTCAAGTAACAAAGAAAATAACCAACAGTAATCGGATCAACCAACTGTCATTCTTAGGAAAGTACAGTATGTAAAATGTTTCATTTTGTAAGCAGAAACACAAATTTACTGTGTATCAGAGTTTGTTTGTAACACCACTATGACAGAGTGGGTTCAAAAGATACTTAACTTGAAGTATTTAGATGAAACTTAATACAGCTGTTGGTTAAAAAAAAAAAATCAGATTTCAGATCCTGCACCGTTTTATCGAGCCGGATTGCTGACACAGATGAAATGTTGATGGTGTTGACAAGATGTCTTCCTTCCTGTGGTTCCAGCTCTTTCTATCTATCATCATCAAACATTTAATCTGATGGTGCATCACACACTGCAGTGTTCTAATTCCCCTAAGTCACATGTGTCAAACTCAAGGCCCGCGGGCCAAATGTGGCCCGCCAAGTCATTTTATCTGGCCCGCGAGAACGTGATAGATGCATGATTGTCTTAACATACGTTCACTCCCAACTCATAAAATACAGACGATTTGTCACGCCCCTAGGCGATACTGACGCAAAAGGTACCCTTCCACATCTGTGTGAAACGCTCTGGGTTCTCAATTGACTCTCGTCCGCAGCGGTAAGAGACGCTCAGAGCAGAGGCTACAGCCGTCCATTCACTCCAATAATAACCCGATCACGGCGATATATGACGCTGTGAGCTTAAATCTGATTGGAGAACCGAGGACCCTCTGCCCGGAAGTATTTTTCTCACTATTTTAAGGATTTCTTTTAATGACATCATCAACATTTCTCAACACAAACACGTCAAAGTGTCACTGATAATTCAGCAATAAGATGGGTTCATGTTGTTGCCCTCAGTATGATTTTTTTCTCCTTCGATTCTGAAAAATAAAGTTTTATTCGTATGTTTTGGATAGCGGAAAGGCCTACACTACCCATAATCCTCGACCCCCGATGATTTGTCACGCCCCTGGGCGTCTGATAGTGACGCAAAAGGTACCCTTCCCTTAGAGCAGAGGCTCCAGCCGTCCATTCACTCCAATAATAACCCGATCACGGCGATATATGACGCTGTGAGCATCAATCTGATTGGCAGAGGTGCCTCGGTTCTCCAATCAGATTGAAGCTCACATATTTTTCTTTATTTGCTTAAATAGTTTGAACACTGATTCAAGTAATGTGGGTTTTAAACTGAACATTTATTTTTACATCTATGCAAATGCATATGTAATATTGTAAATTGAATGCATAATAAATACAGAAACAGTTATTTAACAATATAATAAGTTGTAGTTTAATTTATTTTAAATTACATTGCATTTTGTTACATTCATACTGTTAATGTGGCCCCTCGAGGGCGACCATTATGCTGATGATGATGATGCCTCGGTGAAAATGAGTTTGACGCCCCTGCCCTACGTGCACAAAATACTGCAGAGGAGGAACTGAAGGCAAAAAACACTTAATGTTCACTGCAGAAAAGTGCCATGAGGAGAGTGAATAATGTAGATTATAATGCTTTAATAACGCTTTTTTTAGAGTTTAACACAGAACAAATAATTACTTCCAGATAATATCCATTAATGTTGTGTGACAGGGAGGGTGGTTGTAATTTGACAGGAAAGCTTGAAGAGTTTATGTGGGCTGAAATTATGGAATAGATATACAAAAATATTTTCCTGAGGGATAAGAATGAAGAGGGATGGTGATGATGGAGAGTTTGAATAATGGTTTATAAAATACATGTATATACGGTGCATTCAGGCACATCCATGCATGCATGCAGATGAATATATACAGAGAAGATATAGTCTATAAATACGTGATAAGTAGAGGAGGTGTAGGAATAAATAAGCGTAGAGTTCCTCGTACTCCTTCGTGGAGTTTGAAGGTTTAAAAGTTTTTCAAATGTCACGTTTAGCAACATTTGATACAACTTTTTTGATGATCACACTTTTATTTTAATCCTCTCTGTCAACACTTCCTCTTGATGTTATTATATATCTAATCTCTCACTTGTGTTGTGTGTGTGGTTTGTAACTTATTACATCCTGTTTTTAAACACCACATCCTGTTGTCAACGATGCTGCTCATCAGATCGTCCTGCCTATAATGTGTATTGATGTTCTGTGATTGATAATGAGTAACAGAGCGGGGGGTTTCTGGGAAATAATGATTCATGCAGTAGTCAAAATAACCCTGGAAGTTGCTTGGGTTAATTCCAGTTTGAGGTCGTATGATACTCCCTGCGCTCAGGCTAGAATTCCCTTCCCCTTTTATCAGGCCTGCACATGTCTGAAAGATGAATCCTGACACACAGTCACAGTTTGGTTTGTGTGTCGACAGGAGCAGGGCATGAAGGCACCGTCTGCCGCGTCACAGCAGTGGGGCTCCTACTTTGTCGACGTACACCGAAGCGGAGGAGGGGACGAGGAGAGCCAGAAACTGACCTGGTGCTGCCACTGCATTCACAAATACAGCACCATGGCCATCCCTAGTGTGGAGCACATAGCAGGTATGGTGCAGAGTCATGTCGTATTCACTATCCTTAAAAAAACACTCTATCAACAAGATACTTTGAAGTTTAAAAAACCAAAAGATTGTGACCAAAGGTTGAACTTGATGTTGCAGAGAAGCTTCAGCTGGGAACCTGCCGTAGCACCCGGCCACAACAGATCCCCCTAGGACGCTATGGAGAGTAGGAAGTATAGGAAGAAATAGAAGCAAGAATTGGCGTGAGGGGGAGGGGTGCAGAATACGAGAGCAAAAGAGGAGCAGAGGGCTGGGAGGGTATTTATAGGAATGTCAGAAGTGACACAGTTGAGGTAAAGTCCTGCTTCTGAAACTCTGCTGATAGATTCAATAAATAATCCCACCATTCCAGTTTATACACCGTACCGTTTTTTTGACTGCAGCTGTCAGTGAAACTCAACACTTCCTGCAAATGTTTCAAATTGAAAGTCTACCAGGAGTATGCACTTTGAGCTGCTGGAAAGTTTTAATATGAAACATCTCTGCAGGAATGGATTAACTCTGAAGATCAAATTAAAGCTGCAGTTTGTGCTGACAGAAGAAACTAAAACAGCAGAGCAATAAGTATGACATGACTGTTTGGTATATTACAGTGGATAAACATGGAGGAGAGGTGAGTCTGCAGCATCAGCAGCAGATAAAGCACTACAGTAATACTGAAATAGAATAAAGAAAGTGACCCATCAGGATTAAAGTGTGTGGTTTTCTATGTAGTTCAGTAAATAATGAAGAATTTCCAATACACTGACTTCCCTCGGCATATAAACATGGTGATTAAAAACTAAATATTCTTCAACCAAGCAGTATGAGTATGTTTGCCACAATGTTCCTGTAAATGCACCCATATGGTCCACAGAACATGACTGACAAGCGAAATCACGATGTACATCAGGAAAAAACAATCTGGTGTTAAAGTTTTAGTGGTTAAAAATCTCTCTATTCCCACATAAAACATTTTCTCCATCGTTTCAACGCAGAAACATTCACGAGAATCAAATCAGCGACAGAATCAGATGCAGATGTGCAGCCAAAATTAGAATGAATCCAACCACCGCTGCTGCAGAGCAGTTCCTGGGAAAATGGTACCAGTCTCCTATACAACGACGAGCTCAGCTATTTTCATTGGGATCGTTGTCCCGGTTCCTCCTGACCTAGTTGATCTGCTGCATCGTTTGCTTAGTGCTTCTCTCACAGTGCATGTGTTTCCCAGTAAATCTTCATTAACAGTGACACGAATGTCACTGTTGATGTTAACATGTGCATGATGTCCTTACAGGGGTACAGATTGCATTAATTGCACACAAACCACACCAAAGTTTAAGACAGCTGTGAGGGTTCAGTGTGCTTCAAACAAACTAAATTCATGGATTAAAGTTCTCCGTCGCTACGACGGATTTCCCTCACAGAGGCGACTTATGAGATCACTCTACAGCCAATGGTATCGTTTACAGCGTGTGCCCGCCTGACCAATGACAGTATAGTGACCCACACAGGGCGGGATCTAAACACGGAGCATCTGCGCTAAAGTTTACCTGCTTAGCTTGCATGGACTCGTCACGCTGCAATGTAACAATCAGTTTTTGACTGCGTCACAGAGCTGTGACGTCATTTTGAGACTCAGTTTGTAAAGTTTAGTCAACATGTGAGAACTCGTCTGACACAGAGAGTCTCTTGTTGTGTGCTACATGTGTGAAATAACAACTATAGTCTGGACTTTGTCTGCAGTGTATCTGTGTAAACGGCTTCATTCAGCGTCTCTCCCTCCCCTCTGGCACTGTGGGTTACCATGGTTACGGGAACACCCTGAAACTTTATATTGATAATCAATAAGAATTTTTTTGGTTAGTTTGACTGTACAAAATCATGAATGAAGCCTGATTGTGCCTCTGCTGAAATCTTGTATTATCCCATATATAACAAATGTAAACCCTCAGAGCTTCACTTTAATTATTATCAGTATGATAGTGATGACAGAAAGGTGAGAGCTCACCATCACACTGAAACTTGTCACAAGGCTGCAAAAGTTGCTCTTATTGTTATTTAATCCTGAAGCATCCTCCTGTAAAACACTGTTGGTCAAATATTTAAACTTGATGTCTGCATTAGAGTAGTTATGAGTGGAGTGGGGCTGTAAATCTTATCTTATTTTTTTAGCACGTGTCAAGTAACATTACCTGTAACATCTTTCACAAATTGCAAATGGGGAATATGACTTGGCTGCAGCTTGAAAAAAAAATCAGTCAAAAGATTTGTTTTTGCTTTAATCCATGTAAATTAAAGGAAATGTTCTGAGTATCCACATTCACAGGTGAGCCAGAAGAACACACTCGTGGTGTAAAAGGGGAAGTTATTGTGTAGAGACAGAGGAGAGAAAATCAAATCTTGCGACAAGTTATATGTATTTTAGTGTAAAACGTTAAAAAATGTTGAAATTATCAACAGAATTTGAAGAAATACCAATTTTGATGTTGTTATGTCAAAGATGTCGACTGTTACCATGCTAACCAGCTATCCTCAGTCCGCCCTGTATTCAGTCCAACAATACAGAGTTGACTTGTTGGCACTGCCCCAGTGCTCTGAGCCCCTAGTGCTAGCTGCACAGCTAACTAAGCTAACAACAGCTACAGTTAGCAGTAACTCAAGCTTAACTTTGGGGTGATATGCTCTGAATTTGATACGTGGCCAAATCTTAAATATATCTCCTTTAAGTATACTCAAACTCAAGGGTTCTAGTTTTTTTTTTTTTTTTCTTTTCAGATATGGTATCACACAAAGTGCTGATCTTTTGAGACTCCAGTTTCTGTGTCTTCCCTTAGTCATCACCGTATTCAAGGAAAAACCATTTAGTGTCCATTTCCTCATTTTTTAGAAATTCTTTTGTAACTTTGCAAATGTTTTGACACTCAGTTACTGAGACATTTCACACTGTAAGTTATGTGTCATAGCACTGATAGTTACCTGGAATATACAGGACAGGACAGAGGGCTTGAAGGAGAAGTTCAAATGCTGAAGTCTGAACCTCTGAGGTGAACCACACCTCTGTGGCGGTCGTGAATGTCAGAAAGTTGATGAAATGTTTGATGAGGGAGTTTCGGATCCTAAATGGGTTTTGTTTGTAGCATACTGACCCCAAAAAACTACCAGCCGAGGCCAAAAGACAAAAGAAGTGATGCACTTTAACATAATATAGAATTCCCTCATGTCTGTCTGCTCAACAGGACGGACATGTCGTCGAGCTTTACGACTGTTCAGTGCCTCTTTGGAGGCAAAAGATCAGACAGGAACAAGAACATTCTGTGGCCTGAGTGATTAGTACCTGCTGTTTAGAACAAAGTGTGCTCTTCCACTGAATAATGAATTATAACTCTTGAACATTTGCTGCTGCTTTTGGGCAGCAGCGGTGTGTTAAACATACAGGCAGCCTGCACATGTACGGGAAAACTTACAGTTGACTATTCTCTTTCTAGATCTCCCTCTGGATTATAAGTTCCCCAGGTTTTCTCCTGACAAGCCCTGCACCACCGGCTACTACCCCAGGCCCCCGGATTCTTTGCTGAAGAGGTGCGAGAGTTTGTCCTAAAATCAAAAATCAAAAATCAATAAAATGAAGAAAAAGGGAAAAAGTTGAAAAAAAAAAAGAAGTCCTTCCTTACCCCTCTGCCTCAGGAGAGGAATGTGCCTCCATTTTTGCCTGTAGTTTCCCACCTGACCCCGCCGCCATCTGTGGAGCACAGGAAGCATACAGTCCTCACCCGTTCAGAGAAACCATGTGAATGTAAGCCACAGTATCTCTCTGTAATAACGCCAACATTTGAACGTCGTTTCGTGGTTTAGTGTACCGTACACGTGGAAATACAACATAATAAGTGTGCGTGTGTGTTTCTGCATACAGTAATAATAGGAAATGTAGTGTTTTTATTGTTTCATATGTGAGGCCCTCTATTGTTTTCCATGGTAAATGGTAAATTTCTTCAAAGTTTTTTGAAATAAAGTGAACATTTTACTGTCTCTTTATCCCTGAAGTGATTACCTCAAGAACGTTCTCCACTGTAAGCAGATGGTCACAGTGTGTTTGTCCCCTAAAAACCTCTTAAGAATCATTGTGTCAGTATTTCTGTAAACACTGTTATTGTGAGCTCTTTCTTTCAATATACTTTGACTGTATGCATTTTAGTAACCGTAACATGAGGTCTGATGTTTCCCTCGTGTCAGTTTCGTAGAGGGTGTTAATCTTCAGGTCATTGTTGCTAAAGACAAGGCACAATGCTGTCCTTCATGTTGACCGTTTCAAACAATAATAATAATAACGGATGAAGAAGACTATGCTCGATGTTCTTAGTATTATTTTTTTGGTGCAACAGTGACATGTGCTTTTTGAGTGATTGTGTAAAAATGTGGACTACTTGTGCTTCATTCATATGCAGTACCAGACGGAAATATGCTTTAGCCGACTTCTGAATGGTTGTTTTGTTGGCGTGCATAGACAAGTTGTGCCATAATAATTCAAAGAACACTCAGTTTGGGAGAAATCTGTGGAAGTTTACTTTTTGCTGTCGAGTCACGGAGGATTGATTTTCCATCTTATTTCTGTGCATCCGGGAAGTGTTTAGCCTAGCTTAGAACTAACCGGAATACATGGGGCATGAATGTGGTGCATCACGTAGGCGGTGCTGCAACGACTCCGAAGGGTTTGTTCATTAACTGGTACTAAATTCATTAACTGGATCATTTTAAGTCCAGGATCATAGATACACATTGATTTGGTTAGACAGAAAAAAATAGACTAGATATGTAAAGTAGGGATGAGAAGCATGATGCTGCACAGCTTCCATGGTCAATGGAACCACTTCAGTTAATTATAACTGATGCACCATGTCCATGGCCCCATGTATATTGGATGTGAGACTGGACCACATCAAAACTGTATTAAAAATACAATTTAAATCAATCAAGTGTATTTGTGACATGAATTCATATAAAGTATAGTCACACCAGTTCCTTTAATTTATGCAGAAAAAAGATTCCTAGAATAGAAATATTAATTACTTGGATCAAAGTGATGTCATCTGTTTGGATCAGTTCAGGTCCACCACATTTTGTCTCAGTTCTAATGATCCTTGGGTCTTTTCAGATCAAGTCTAGTCCTAAGGTCAGGTTGGGTCTTTGATAATTACTTCATACACGTAAAGTTCGGGGAGGTTTTCTGCGTTTCGGATTGGGCCTAAAAATTTTCATTTAGATTCTGATGTAAACCTGGTAACAGGACAGAGAGAGGACGTTTCAGATATATGGCTGTCACTTTCTTGTGACTTTACCTTTGTCCTTGACTTCAGTGCCAAACCCGTCCATGTTACTTCTCAGATGGTTCGGTGTTATTTGTTCAGCACATTTAGCTAGTTCACTAGTTTGTTAAGGGGCAGCCAATAGAACAGAGTGACCATGAACTTTACAAATACCTTCCACTGGAGAACAAGGCAAGCCTCTTGCACTGTAAATTGTAGTTTCAGAGAGTTCATTACATACATAGTTACTTTTTTCTGTCCGAACTGTAGTTTCAGTTAGCACTTAAATTCAAAACCACAATGGATTTTAAGAAGTACTTCTGACAATGTCAGATTAGTTATCTATTTTCTTTTAGTCTTTGTACTAAGCTGGGCTAAACATCACTATGGTAACCACACAAAGATGATACTGATACTGTAGGTAAGTTGCCAAACAAGAAAGTTTCCCCAAATGTGGAAGTGTTCCTTTAAAGGTACAGTGTGTAGAATTTAGTTGCATTTAGTGGTCCAATCACTGCATTGTAATCTCCTCACATCACCCTCACCTTCCTAGTGTAAAGTAGAAACAACACTTTAAGGACCCTGTTTAGAGTCAGTATTTAGTTTGTCTGTTCTGGACTACTGTATAAATAAGGTGTTTCAAGATGGCGGCCTCCATGAAAGGGGACCCTCTCCCACTGTAGATATAAAAAGATATTTTTTAAGTAACAAACATAAAAAGATTCTTATTTTCAGGTGATTATACATGCATGAAAACATAGTTATGAATATTATATTCCATGTTTGCCTTATTCGGAAAATAGAGGCCCCAAATCTTACACACTGTACCTTTAAGATGACCATCATCTCACAAACGACGGGAGAATATTAGGACAATAAGCAGCGTACAACTGTCAGCATGGACGTGAGACTGGCCATTCAAAGTGATTTATTACTCGTGCTGTGTGTGCAAGTGTTTTATGCATACAGCTGTTGTGATTGTACTCATCTTTTCTCATCTGACCTGGAAAATTTGACATGCACATTTGCCTTATGTTGGATTCATTTGTGCTCTTAAGTTCTTGAAAACACAGGGAAAGTTCAAGTCTGTGTTCCAGTGTTGAAGTACTGTCGATGAAATAAAATGTTCTACAATTTTCTTACACACGTCTTCTCTTGTTTTCTTCTCCAAACGAGGCCTGTATTGTACTGTACACACACTGACAGTTGAGTTTAAAGGTGAACACATGAAGCCAAGACTGATGCATGAAGCTAATGTGTGTAAATCTGACGAGAAGCAACAATCATTTTTATATATTTTTCACAGTTAAAGTGTGTTTTATTTCATTTTCTCCTCCTGTGTGTCTAAAGCAGCTCTGCAATACAGGACATTGAAGTGAGCGACAGTATTTAACTTAATAGTTAAATTAATAATCAGAACTTATCCCTCACATTTTCCATATAGAGCAGGTTTAGACTGTACTGTTTCTCATATTATTTAGAGAGACCCAACAGTTCCCAGCATGAGAAAGCTCTCAACCATGGTGGCAAAGAAAAACTTCTATATGTTCCCAACCCATTTACTGTATGTCAAACATGATATTTGTGTTTTTTGTTGTTGTAATTTGCTGGAAAAACTGATCCACTACAAATTTGTTGTAAAAATATTAAAGGCCCCTGCAAACCCACCACAGATAACCCCTGTTATCGATGTTTAAAGACATTTCTGAAATCCAGTGAGACGTCTATGACAACACGTTCTGCCTATAAGCACATTTTTAAACTGCACAACTCACACATTTTGCTACATTGTCATATTTAGCAGCGGCTCCTTGAAGTCTATGTTCTCAAACACTTGTTGAAACTGACTGAATTATCTGTGCGTTAATTCATCAGAAAGTTGAAGTGAAGTGAACATCATCAATCGGACACTGATGACGTTTGCATGCTTGTTTCTGAGGATTCAGCACGATGATGAAAATGCTGATTCATTATTATTCCATGATCTCAGCCTTTGGTTTCTCTGAGAACTGTCTAACTAACTATCACTGCTATATTTAGTCTCTCACAGGCCCGTTCAAGAAGGATTTCTTTTCCTGAAGTACACTCAGTTGTCATTTTATTAGGTACACATGCAGCAGTTCAAACTAATACAGCCCTGTAATTCATTCATTTTGAGTCATTTCTACAGAAAGAATGTCCACTTTCTCTGATTTCTCTGTGACAGTAAAATGAAAATCTTTGTGTTGTGGGCAAACAAAGACATTTGAGGACATCACCCTGAGCTTTGGGTCACACTGGTCAACAGGTACTGTATAGCTAACCAGGTTCAAATTCTATTTCCATATCATTTTCTATGTATTTAACATGTCTGTGTGTTCAAGGCCAATGACATTTAGTTTAAAGAGTTACAGTGAAAAAAGCAAACACCCAAATTAAGAAAGGACGTGTCATATTTCTTATAAACCCAACTGTAAGAGGAAGAATGTGTTATTTCCTCTTTGAAGTTCAATTTAAGGATTTTTGGACTATATATTTGGAAGTGTCACCAAAATAAGAAAACAGAAGTGAGCTTAAAGTACAGTAAAGTAAAGTACAAAACTATTTCTTTTTATTTCCTTTTGAGAAAATCACATCCTGTTCAGGCAGCTTATCATGCATCTTTTAGGTTCATCACTAACTAAAGTCTTGACTCATCACTGTGACTTTACATTTGGATAGGTGGGTCTGGTTTCTGGTTTAGCAACTCTCAGACGCCCACACTCATATGTTTTCTTATTCCAGGAAATTCTTGGGTCGCCTCGTATCGATGTACTTAATTTATTTCTCATAAGTGTGATGGACAATATGGGGATTGCGGTTGCTCCCGGTCCTGATTGATGCCCACTACAAACACACTACAACACTATTATTGTTATAATTAGTCATATCTTAAATTAAATTAAATTATTTTAATTTATAGTTACAGTTATCGTTATTAAAATAACATTGTTATTGCTGTTGTACATCTGTGTCTCTCCATCTGCCGGCTTCTGCTCGTGTCTTTTAAAGGACATTTTTTCTTGCCACTGTCACCAAGTGCTTGCTCATGGTGGGAATTGTTGGGTCTCTGTTAATAATGTTATAAAGTGTACAGTCTAGACCTGCTCTGAATGGAAAGTGTCATGAGATAACTTTTGTTATAATTTGGCAATATATGAATAAAATGGCTTGAATAGAAGGGAGACTGATTTTACTCTGCAGAAATACTGTCGATCACTTCAATGTCATGTACTGCAGAGCTGCTGCAGACATGAGAGGAGAAAATTAATATATTAACACACACTTTATTTATATTCTGGGGGGATGTTATGTGTTGTAATACTGTCTGTTTTATTTTGAAAATAAGAATTGTTGTGTTTTTGTTGTCTTAAAATTAGCCTTTTACATCTACAGTGAGAGCAGGTCCTCTTCCATGGATTTTGCCATGTTGAACCGCCATTTTTGTACAGTAGTCCAGAGCAGACAAACCAATCACTGATCTAGATACTTGCTTGGAAGGAGAGGACGAGACCTGGTAGAGTATTCATTTGGTTGCAGTCTGCAACTTCGCTGCTAGGTGCCACTAAATCCTTCACACTGGACCTTTAAAAAAAGGTGGATGAATTATTAGATTAGATTACATATTTCTAGTATAGAAAATAATGATAACTCAGGACATTCTCAAATGAAGTTCTTTGAAAAGTTTTCAGATTCATTCATTCAAACTCTCATGATAAAAAATATGTTTCTCAACATATTCTTTTTATAGTTTAAAGTTCACAGAATAATATTTTATTTTTTTAATTTGAGTGAGTTCATAGATTACACTCTAATCTAACCAGTCTTTGCTCTATCATTATTCCAGGGGACAAACATGAGGTAAATCTTGTCTAATGATAAAAAGTTCATGGAGGTTAATGGAGGAACTTTAAGAATCTTCCTCAAGCTGAAATCAAATGTTCAGTGTTGGTGCTGATGCTCTGAGTCAAGATGTAATGAAGTCCTGTAAAAAGTAGACTGCAGCACTGTTTGGAACGTTTGATTCACTACCTGTTGTTGACCGCTCAGATGGAGGAGGGCAGCCCCCCCCCCTCGCTCTCTCTCTCTCTCTTTCATTCATTAGGTCTCCTTTAAGCCTCTCTCCCCTGCTGCCCCTCCTCATTCGCCCGCCAGCATGACGCTCCCTCCGCACTCACACATTCTTTCTGTCCGCTCAGCGTCTCCGTTTCGTCCCTAAAAGCAACTTTTTCACCAGTATCGATCAGATCAGCTTTTTCTCCGACCCTCAGACAGACATGACGCTTGTGAGGACGGGATCACGGATTAGTGAGCGCCGCTTCTGACAGGTATTGTAACGTTGTTTTTTTTTTCCTTCACGAGTTTTTTAGAGGTCGACAGGAACAAGGAGACTTTTGTGCGCAGATTTGGATCAATAACATCGATAATTGATATTTCTGTAAGAACTGACTGTACTGTTTAGTGCAGAGGGGGTCTAAACTGTGACAGACAGTCTTATTGTGGGAGACTTTTTAATGAAAGTGAAAGACTTGAAGAGAAAAAGTTAGCAGAGAGTTAGAAAAAGTTAAAGTTGGATTATTCACATCATGCAGCAGACATGAGAGTGTGTGGACAGAGGCCTGGAAACACACTAACACTGTGCTGTGACTAAACCTCTGCTCTTCTTCTCACATTCATCAGTCACAACTTTAGTTCTCAGCATGAGAGCAGTCAGGCCTGAAGCACACATCATCATTATTTTACAGTCACAACAGAATTTTTGCTACAAAGTCAAAAGTCCCTACAGCAATATAACAGTGGTGCCAAACTACATCAAAAAAAAAAAAAAAAGTACCATAACTTGAGTACTGTTTGGATCACAGACACACTCAATGTCAGTCATGTCCAGAAGTTTGGGGGGTAACTAACTATGGAGGACCAAAACTGCCAAAATCAAAAAAGAAGTCAACAATCTTTGATTTAACTCACCTAACCTTTTTATTTACTCTCCCATTTATCATTCTAAATTCTTCATTTATGAATTAATCATTTATTTCTCCAGAAAACATATTATTGATTTACAGTTATTTGGCATAACTAAGTATTAGATGATAATACAAAGGTAAATAAATACAGAAACAAATGAAAACATAAATTGATGTCACATTTTATATATTATTTTATATATTTATATTATTATTATTACATATCAATTAATTCATTTAATGGTCACATTTTTCTTTCTTTGTTTTTGATTTTGGCAGTCACGCTCCTCCGTAATTAACAATCGCGGAGGAGTTTCAGTTTTCAAATTGAAACCATGTCAGGTGTTTTTCTGATTGTTTCTGGTTTGTTTAGATATATCAAGCAGACAAAATGATGAATCAATAAAAAGGTCTCATTAATTCATTTTTGGATTCCTGTCTGTTTTATATTTTTATAATTTCTGGATTGCCCGATGACAGAAAGGTTTTATGGTTTGAATCTTGAAGTAACTCATCAAAGAATCTGTTAATAAGATGTTGTGACAATGCTTTAGATACAAACTTGACACGTCTTGATGAAACATGACAGTTATTGAGGTCTGATACTCTAACATGGCTCTGAAACACATTCACACGTTCAATTTGAGACATATTAATTAAAAGTTATTTTCATTATGCACTAATGTATTAACTGTTCTTCCAATTCATTATCTGATCACTTGAAATGTGGGAAAATAAAGGAAAAAACACCATCACTACTTCCTAGAGGGGGCTTCAGTATTTTTAAAATGGAGCTACAGCCCTGGCTCCAGGTACACATAAAACACATTACTGTCATGTGTCTGTAGGTTGTTTTTTTAAATGCCACTTCAGAATCACTTCTAATTAGCATAGAACAAAGAACCAACCAAAATATAACTAGCTGAAGTGAAACAGTGCTAAGTTTGACATAAGTCTAATTCCGGTTTACAGGCGTCCTCAGTAAAAATAGCCTCCTGGCTGCAGACTCAGTCACAGCTACACTGTGATAAATTTGTCCGGTTGTCTCGATGGTTTTGTCTTGGCCCCCATTTTCATGTTCACTGAGGAATGTGCCTACTCATGAGGTCACATGTCCAGATGAACTTTTTGAGAGGCAGCATTTTTAAACTCGAGTATTCCTCACTTATCAAACACAACAAGAAAACCCACTCACACCTCGGACAGCTCAGCACATTAGGCAACGGACTTTAGTCTAGACGTCGTTTAAATCACTACCAAAGGGTTTTCCACCAGGCCTTTGCCAAGAGCTCCACTAAGGTCATGGAATTTACTGTCATGTTCGGAGCGGAGACGCTGGGCCAGCTCTTGTCTTTCTGTAAAGCACAGCAGTTTGGTTTTTTCGAGGTTGCTGCAGTAGACCAGAGTAATGTTGCTGCAGTAATGGGCCATTTATGACCTCCAGGCCTGCTCATCTGGCCATCTGGGCGTGCATGGCTAGACATGTCTGACGATAGTAACTCAGGAATAAATCTTGGTGAGTGAATATTAGGTAACACAGCGTGCAGAGGTGTAATACAACCTCCAGATCTGACTGCTCTGTGGATATGAGTGAAGGTTTTATGGGAGGAGGGTGCTCACGTTTTCATGGTAATTATGAAGAAATTAGGATTTAAAGGTTTTAATAAGAATGACTCCTGTGTCATTGGACAGTACTGGGGTTGGTTCTTAACCGTGCTGCTCAGTAATGACCTACATCAGTATGGAAAGCCTGCATCATCAGGACTACAGCTGTATCTAATTATTCAAGGAATGCAGAGCTTTTGTAAGAAAAGGCTGTGCAGAATATGGGCCGGTTTTCTTAAATCCTTCTCTCTGCCCCCCCCCCTTACTTCTCCCTCTCAGCTGAGCTCCTTCGGCTATGCCACAGTCCCCTCTCTGATGAGACGATGAGAACCCACACCCGCGGGGCCCCCACAGTCTTCTTCATAAGTCTGCTGTGGCCCCTGCTCAGCCCGTTGGTGGTGGTGGGGGCAGCGGCGGAAGTGGACCCCAGCGCAGGTATCACCTTCATGGGAGGCAACTACAATGGTCACCCCATGCTGTACTTCAATCGGGGGGACGTGGAGGATATGCAGTACGCAGCGGCGGGGACTCATCGGGACATGGCGAGGAGGATCCGCGAGGCGGGTGAAACCATGCTGGAGCACCCAGAGGAGTACCTGCCTCCGTGGAGTCCTGCGGAGTTCAGCGCCCGCTGGAACGAGGTGTACGGAAACAACCTGGGTGTGCTGTCCATGTTCTGCCTGCTGTACCCACACAGGTCCGGGGCCCTCGACTTAGCCAAGGACTACATGGAGAGGATGGCGGCTCAGCCTAGTTGGTACATTTTCTGTCTTTTTTATTATTTCATCTATTTCATTCAGGCAGCAGTCTGATTATTGTTGAACATCATAAATAACAAAGGATCAGGAGTTGTACTTCAGTTTTATCTGCTTTTCTTTTTACAGCAATAAATAGAAATGTGTTGAGAGTTTAGAGATGGTACCTGATATCTCTTTCCATCTTCACATCCTCCCCCTCACAGGCTTTCTAGTCATCTCCAGAGTGCTCTCATTTTTCTCTGTGGGCAGAGAGCTTTGGTTAGAGATGCATTGTGGTCCGATAAGTCTGTGGTCCAGGAAATATGTTTAGCAGCTGTTTGCCGAGCATGCCCCCCTGGAGAAAAAGGAAATGAAATGTTCAGATGTGAGCTGAATAGCCCACTACAGCGGCCCGGGCTGAGAATGAAGCTCAGGGTCCATGTGACGAGACAGGGGTTGACTCTGATAGTTGAAAATGATGTAAAGCAGGACGCCCACTGATCCTTTACTAGTTTCTTTTTTTAATTCATTGTCCAAAAGCTATAAAATGAAAATAGTGACAAATGTTCATCTCAGTTTTCCAGAACCAGGTCGGCATCTTCAGATTGCTTTCCAAAGAATCATCTTTCCCTCTCAGTCCAGTAAATTCAAAGAAAATATTTTAAAAGTTTTTCTGTCCTTTGACAGTTGTTTCCCTTGGAATCACTGCTTTACAGTATTGCTGTGTGGTAATGTGACTATTAAGATAAGACACTTGTCAGAGTGGCTCATATACAAAAGGTGGATAAGTAATGACTAATGAGTAAGAGTCATGCAGGGAGTGAGAGGAGTTGTTCACAATGATGGATGTCAACTTTGCTAACATCTTCCTCTCCATCACAACTTAACTTCACAATCAAAGCACAAACTAGCTCAAACAATGAAAATCTTAAAGCCCCTCCTCAAGAAAGGGCATCAAGATCAGGTAACAAAGCAGGTTCCACCTTAAGGACCTTTTCGTAGCATATCAAATTGTGCTGTAGTCATGCATATCTCCAAAGTTACTTTTGATTGATCTACCACTAACAAATTGCCATACAATTACTTTGGGGGGTCTGGGGACTCAGGGCGGCCTTCATATGGAACTTTTTGAGTGCTTGAACCTCGAGTCTCATTGTCCTGTAGTAAGTAAGATGACGGAATAGCACTGGCCCGACTGTCAGCATTCCTTATGACTCGAAATCTTAAACCTGTGTGAATGTAAAATCACGGACACAACACAATAAACATGGCCTCCTTTTTAAAACAGCTCTCCACACAAACTTTTTATTTTTCTGGCAGAGGTTTTGAGATCTCCACCTCTTAATTTTTGCCTCCACCAGAATACCTTGGGGTCCTCGTTGTCCTCATTTTACATTTATTTCTTAGAAATCGCGTTGAAAGTAGTTCCAAAGAAAACCGAGATCAGCAGATTATTCGGGTTATTCTGGACTCTGATTTTCGAAAGTTACAATTTAAAATGTAATTTTTCAATTCTGAAAGAAAACAAAGTTCTGTTCACCTCTATTGTATCAGGCTGGAGTCAGAAACCTCAGAGACAGATATCTCTTACCCAAGACAAATCGAACCATCTGCATGGTTACCATCAGCGGGGAGCCCCTGACCCTTCAGAAGTATTTGGTTTTCAATTTCTGTGAAATTGTACAACTTCAACTTCAAGCTTTGTTTTAATTTAGCTCATAATGGAAAGGTCGCATCTCCTTCTGTTACTTCACAATAATACACAGTACCATAGGTCCTGTTGGAACAGATAACAAGCAAAGTTATCAGGACAGAGTATTGTCTGTTTAGATTGAAGCACTGCAGTTCTATAGATTTTAAAACAGTTATATGTGAAAATAAGATTCTGTAGCAACAAGATGAGACATCCTCACCATCCAATCAACAAGTCAGCTGAATCAGCCCATGCCAGGACCATGCATACATCAGCAATCAACAGTGCTTCCTTAGTTCCCTGACAATTTGATTAAGTTCAATGAACATTAGTTATGCCTGGCAAGTGCAAAGTGGCTGAGAAGTGGATTACAGCCATTCACTATATACTTCCCAGTTCTCCACAGCTTTTATCCCGAAGACTAAAAAAGAAGGAAGGTCTCAGAAATGATGCTTGGAGAATGGTTAAACCTGGTGTTGGCATCCATTGTAACCTTCTACTGTTCATTCACATATCTTCACACAGTGTCACAATATAAGTGCTCACTAGTTAGCTCTGGCGCCCTGTTAACCAACCAACTTTAAGTAAAGATTCAAATTAAAGGTCCAGTGTGTAGAATTTAGTTGCATTTAGTGGTCCAATCACTGCATTGCAATCTCCTCACATCACCCTCACCTTCCTAGTGTAAAGGAGAAACAACACTTTAAGGACCCTGTTTAGAGTCAGTATTTAGTTTGTCTGTTCTGGACTACTGTATAAATAAGGTGTTTCAACATGGCGGCCTCCATGAAAGGGGACCCTCTCCCACTGTAGATATAAAAGGATATTTTTTAAGTAACAAACATAAAAAGATTCTTATTTTCAGGTGATTATACATGCATGAAAACATAGTTATGAATATTATATTTCCATGTTCGCCTTATTCTGAAAATAGAGGCCCCAAATCTTACACACTGGACTTTTAAAATGGAGTACCCTGCAGAGTTTTTGACCATGTTTTTGAGCAATTCTTTCTTGATGTTTTGTTGACATGGTAGACATTTCTGTTTCTGACAGTTACTTTGCATTTCGCTGACATATAGTGGCGGTAGTGCATCAAGAAATGTAGCAATGTACCAGGAAAGGTTGAGAAGAGGAAGTCTGATAGCTGAATGTTTGCCTCACATAACCAGACCGAGTCTTGGGGAAAGGTCTTGCTCAACATTATCACTCTAGTATAGAAGAAAAAGCTTGGGCTTACTGTATTTGTTTAAACCAATCCTAATTGTCTTGGGCAACACTAAGCCTACGATGCAGCAACAGTGCCTTTGCAAAATAGTGTTAGAACATTTGCAAGTAGGGAGGCGAGCTCTGTCGTTAAATGAATCCCCCACAGAAGAAATGCTAACAGCTACTAGCTTGGTTGGGTTTGTACTGTTAGTGACTACATTAGGGTTTGGCTAATTTGCCATTTTTAGCATGTTGGTTGCTAGCTTTGAGGTTGTTGTCTTGCTTTACATAGCAATGGGGACTTTTAAAACAGCATCATAAGGTTAGCGGAAGGGAAGGAGAATGCTAACTGAAATAGTCAGCCAATGGCAGGACATGCATACAGTAGGTGTGTTAGGCCTACTGTAAGGAAACTGCATTTTGGTGAAACGTATGCAATTAACTTCACTACAGGCCTTTAAAATTCAATCTAGTACCATAAATTCTCCATGAATAGTGTCCTGGGCCTTTATTTTCCTCAGTGGCAGAGAGAACCAGGCCTTTATTTTAGTAGAGACAGACCTTTATATCTAATTTCACCTGTTCTCCAGTTCATACAAACCTGAAACTCTCTTCATGTTTATGTTTTGTCTTCATAAATTCAGTGTTCCACTTTGCCCTTTTCCTCTAAACAACGTTAAGCTACCACAAATGAAACTCAACGCCCGCAAAGAAGAAACAACACGAATTAGAGTATGAAAACATGATTTCTTGTTAAAAAAGGAGACACGGAGAGCAGCAGAACTGGATCAAATTCATGCTGTCTAAATGGACATTACTCTGAATTTACCATGTGAGATTTTGTAGTAGGCTACACTTGACTTCACACTGTTAAAAAGCTTATATTAGTGACTGAGCTAATTTGTTTGAGGTACCTACACACCCAGCCATTAGTTGACCAACTTAGTGTTAGCTAACATTGTTTTGTGATATAAGATTAAATGCAGCTATTCTTCTTTGTCCTTTCTTGTATTCCAACAATCACCCAACAAAACGTGTTTCTCCCTTAATCCTGATTACAGGAGTTAATTGTTGACCTATTACATTTTCTATTGTCTTTTATTTTTTAAAGTTTTGGTCATTTCAGAACATTAGTCGAGAAACAGAATATAAAGTTTGAAGCGCTCCACTTGTGCACAAAGACTCTCACACTGCTTGTTTCCAGCAGTCCCAGGATAGAATGACGTATTCTGTTGCTCAGCATGAACAGAGTTTTCCCTTTTTCAAACAGATGACAAGTTATATAAATATATTTTTGTTCCCATGTTAGACTGAATGCAACAGCAGCAGATCCGTGTGTTAATCTTGAAGTGAATCAGGCACCAAATTAACTGTTTTCTGACTGAACTCTGGGACAATCCCCTTACTCTTGCAGGTACTTCCCACTCCTCCTTCATCCTTTATGTGGAGGGGAAAGAGGTGGTGGTGGGGCGGTCTTGCAGGGTCTAGCAGCTTAATCCTTCTCATTTTGCTGCATGGCTGCTGTTTTGCCTCCAGCCATTGAACAAGAGGAAGGGGATTTTCCAGCTGCTCATTTCTAGGGGCTTTAAACGTTGTGGTATTAGTTCAATTTGCAGGGCATTTTTCACAACATCAGTCTGTGTGTGTGTGTGTGTGTGTGTGTGTGTGTGCCACAGTGCAGAAACGTGAAGCCACTGAGCATGTGTTTTCACATCTCAAGAACACACTGCAAGTTTTCTCCTTGGCCGCACTTTTATTATGGTCACTGAACCTCTTGAGGGTTTGCGAGCGGTGGCTCCAGGAATCAGTCAGCTGCGGTCTTCATGACCTTCAATTATGGCTCCAACAACTCCAGGAACCATGTTCCCGATGGAGAGCTCCTGCTGTGTGGCATGCTGGTGCCTGCTTCTGCCTTTTCTTTTTTTTTTTTTTCTTTTTACACAGTCTGTGCAAACATACAGAAGTGAGATGTAGTGTGCTTTGGCAGGCTTCAATATACAGTCCAACGGTGAATTTTCTTATTTGATTATAGTCTTCCTCTTCACCATATGGGCAAACTGCAACATAAAGACACTTTTTAATCCATCTGGTGTTCATTTGAATGACTAGACAGGAAGTGATATTCAAATAAACCTCAGCTGCCACTTAACATGTGGAAACCATGTATTACCAACATCAAATGATGAACCTGTACAGATATTATTGATGGCATGCCGGACCCATCAGCCTCTCGTGAATGCTCAAGGATCTCTTGTGGTTGAGGTTAATCACAAGTCATCGACACCTGATTCAGTTTGGAATCTCGTGTCCACACGAGACAACAAACGTGAAGGTTATGTTGGTGTTGGCGGATCCTTTTGTCAACTTTTTCCATCCCAGGTGTTTTTGGAGTTCCTGTCCAGATTTGCACCGTCATAATGGAACCTGCATATTGTCCTCTCTTCATTTTACTACTCTGGACACACAGCCTGTCCCTGCACTCCCCGCTCCCCCACCTACAATCTGGTATCTGTTATGTCTTATCTAAAACAGCCCCCTTTCCTCCCCACCAATCCAACCGTGTATCATTGATGGACAGATTACTTTTAAGAGTTGTTTCGGGGGTGTGTGTAGGAGTTCAGGGTTTGACAATGTAATAATACACAAATTACAAAATATCCATCTTTACAACATAACAGTATGTCATCCTAGTCACTCCATCTGTTTTGTATGAAGCCTGTCATGGAGAAATAATCAGAATTTGTGCCCCTGAATTAAAGGGACATGAAATGAAGTGCATTTTGTTTATATTACGTCAAAGAAAAAACAGTATATATCTAAAATGCGGCCAGTCTGTTTGATGGTTTATAGGTTTAAAATAATTAATTCTGCATCCAACTGGTAACAAATTAATATTTAGGGATGACCACATACACCACTGTGACAGAGAAGAACAATTCAATTTTATATACAAAAGTGGGTTTAGACCTTAGTCTTTATAATATTACTTACACAGTCCCAACAATTCCCACCATGAGCATGCACTTGGTGACAGTGGCAAGAAAATCTTCCTTTAAGAGGCAGAAACCTTGAGCAGAACCTGGATCATTGGTGGGCGGCAGGCTCAACCAAACCCTGATTTACGCGTATCCATGACCCATGAGAACCTGTCAGACGAGAAAGCAGAAAGGGAGAGGGAGAGAAGAAAAGCTCAGTGCATTATGGGAAGTCCCTTGGCAGTCTAGGCCAACCACAAGTTCAGATTTGATCTGTTGTATTATCTTTGATATCACAGAAATAAAACACTAATTGTGTGTATTTGTGCTCAGACAGAGATAATAAAACAATGTTACATATTCGTTTATTTAATGTTTCCATTTTTCTGCCTTTAATGAACACCATTTCCCATAAGCCCAAGGCCCCTGTGGGTTAAAGGTCACCACATGTGCCAGCGATGGCTGAGATGGTGTAGCTGTGGATGTTACAGCATGGATGGATATCATGGATTTCAAGATTTCATGGTTCATTTTCATGGGAGCTGTAGTTTTTTTGAATGCCAACAAATTCGTCATTGCTCAGCTTTGTTACCATCAAATAACCTCAAGAATGTCTTTAAACTAAACTCCTTCAAAATTCAACAAAATCCTCATGTGGATCTCAGAATGATTCATTGATTGAATTCATGGTAGTTTAGACCGCAGCACATCTGAACTTCATTTCTCTTTAATTAAAGTAAGCTCAGTGTTTACAGTAGACCTTTCACTTTCCTGTACAGCACAAACACTTCTCCTAACACTCCTGAAATTCACAGAAGTCAGCATTCTCAGATCCCAGCAGCTGTTAATGAGGAGAGAATTTGCACATGCTACACTTTAATGCCTGTGTAAAGTCTGTGTTTGTTGGTAAGCGTTGATGCAGCTGTAATTGTGGTGCAAAGTACTACTTAGCATCTTTGTTCTGCCTTCAAAATGAAGAGATGTTTTAAGGCTGTGCTAACGATAATTTAAAGCCTTCTTGTTCATGATAAAAAGGACATATACTCGATATCTTACCTTTAGCCTTGTGTTCCTGTTTGTACTGCAGGTTGGTCAAAGACGCTCCCTGGGATGAAGTTCCGTTGGCGCACTCTTTGGTCGGGTTCGCCACCGCTTATGACTTCCTGTACGAGTACTTGAACAAGGGTCAGCAGGAGCGTTTCCTCCAGGTGATTGGCAACGCGTCACGCCTGATGTACGAGAAGTCCTATGTCCGAGGCTGGGGGTTCCAGTACCTGCACAACCACCAGCCCACCAACTGTGTGGCTCTGCTCACAGGAAGTCTGGTTTACATGACCCAAGGTCAGTGTGTATGGATTCATGTGTTTGTAATGCATATGTGGTTTTGTCCTTGTATGTCCAACACTTTGGGAACCTTTGCTAAGATTGTCATGAAATGTGGTCATTCATAGTCCCCAGAGGATGATCCCAGGGGTTCTCTGTGACCTTAAAACTCTTCTTCTAGCACCACCATTAGGCCAAAACAACCAATTGTGCACAAGAAATATCAAATTCAAATGGATGACACAGCATGAAGTTTATTGAGCACACTCATACTCCCCAGAAGATGAACCATTTGCATTTTGCACACAAACAGTTTTAGTTCAATTTTAGTTTTATCAACCCTTTACGAGATATGATGTGTGGGCCACTATGATGGCTTTAGACCTTTAGCTTTGTTTGTGTGTTCATAATCACCATAATTTCACTGACGTCTCAGAACAAGTCACTGATGTTTTAGACAGAGTATTCTCGACCTCCTTCGCTCGGTCCCGCACTGTGGAGTTTAAGGGTTACTGTAAAAACGTCTGCTTTAAGAGGCTTCAACTCAACTGGAGGAATTTTATTAGTCTGGTTTTCACTGTAGAGGTTTAGTCTTACATGGTCTGAAGTCTGATTCACTGGATTTCCCGCTACGATGCAGTTGGGGAGGGGTTACAGATATAGAACACATTGGGAGATATTAAATATTCACAAAACTAATTGTACTTTTATTTTAGAAATTCTCATTCTCACTCATCTACCTTCAAGATACTTTCTTACCAGGTGCTACGAATCCTTTAGCAACTCTGTAAAGGAGCTTGGTGACTGACATAGAAACTTTTTCACATGTCAGCTACTCTCCCGTGGCTTTGACTTTGTTTTTCTCTTGAATCTTACATAAGTTGGCAGCGGTGGTCTGAAGGTTAGAAGAAGAGAGTTGGAGAACTGGCAGGTTAAATCTGGGTGGGGAAAGTAAAAGGCAGCTCTCACCCCACCCTCATTATCACCACTGAGATGCCCTGAAGGCCCAAACTGTCTCAGTGGAGCTGCTCAGTGGCCAGCAGATCAGACTGTGGTTGTACTGGACAGCTTCCAGTGTGAATGTGTAACTGTGAATGTGATCAAGGCGTTCCTGAAAAAGAGAGTAGTGGAATTCAGTGGAACTCCCCTGAAAAAGTCAAGGTGAAGAGAAGAGAAGAGAATCAGTTCACTCTGATGTGTGCGTCCTTTATGTTTGTACAACAACTGATATAAATGGAAATCACTGTTAGATTAAGATGGAGAGCAGGATGCATCAAAAAGTTGAATTAATTGTTTCAGTCTAAAAAATGTCGTAAATAAGTGAAACATGCAAAAATTAACACATTCAAATGTTTTGTCTCAACCAAGTCACAGTATATACTGTATATATATGTTCAGTTTAGAGTGATATAAAACAAAGAAAACCAATAAATCTTCACATTAAGAAGCTGGACCTGTACATTTAACAAATAATTCATCATTAATCAAAATAAATGTTTAAACGGTTAGTTGGACTTCATGTACAGATGTGAAAATAATTTCAATCCTTTTGCCCTGTTTGTTAAAATGTTGACTTGAATTATTTATTTTTCAGATGTGGAAATAGTTTAACAAAAGTAATCCCTTAACTCAACGGCCACTTACTTCATACAGCTTCAGTGACTGCACAGCACCAGGTCTAAAGACTACATATAATGTATGTATTCTGTACATACACACATTCTGATATGTAAATAATTATGCAGTGACAACACATAAAAACAGTAGGATCTGAATGATCACTTCATTAATCAATTAGTCAATCAACACAAATTAATTGTTTTGTCTTCTTCATACATGATAGTAAAATGAATATTTTTTTGGTTCTGACAAAAGAAGACATTTGAAGACGTCATTTTAGACGGTCGGTAGTTTTCTGGTGCTTTTACAGATGAAATAATTAGTTTATTAATAATGAAAATAGTCGTTAGTTGCAGTTCTAGGTTATAGTTAGTAGGATATGGTGTTTCATCCAGTGGTCAAAGATTTTTTTTTTTTGTGAATGAGAATCAAATAATTTAATCAAACCTGAGAAATATAGTATCTGTATAACACGTTTAACCGTGACACACCTTAAAAATAATGTGTTCATCATCTCCTTCTCTGGGACTATCTCTGCTCTTTCTTTAGTTAAATCATGGTTCACATGTTTTGACTGACTTATTGATTATTTGCATGGTGAGAGCTGCCAACTTCAGTCAGCTCATTAGACAAACTGGCAGTGACTGAGGTTATGCACCATAGCTGCACTTAATCCTTTGTAATTGTTCTCCAGATGATGTTCTCCACATAACTCCGTCGCGTCACCTTGCATTAAGGTTTCAGTCTTTGCTCTCTCCAGTGTTCGCCTCGTGAGCCCTGACGTGGCCATTCACCGCTTCATGTTTCTATTAGCTTCAATATCCTGTGCTAAATGTGTTGTGTAGCCACAGAGAAGGTCGTCAGGGTTTGATTTTTTGGTTAAAAAAAAAGATCCAGTCCTGATGTGGACTAAATATTTGGCTTCCAGAAAGCCGCTGTGGTCACAGTGGTTTTTATCTGAGGTTCTTTCATAGCAGACAACAACAGGCATAAAACTCAGGAGAGTTATCGCCTCACCTCTTTCTTGCTTCATTTCATTTTCAGGAAAAAGTGAGTTAGGGGAAGGGGTTGTTCTGAGCCCTTGCTGGGTGCTGTGTTTCTGTTTATTTGTTATATGTGCTTTACAGCAGCCGTCATGCGGAGATGATAGTTTCATACCTAGCAGGGGTGAGAAAATAGCCTCTTAAAACATTGCTAACACTGTGACACTGTGCAGAAGCCTGGCTGCATTCCGTTATCGTATATGCATCATTCATTTCCTGTAAGAAAGAATGACACTGCGTCCAAATATTATTCTGTCAAGACGGCTGTGAATAAATGGAAAGTTTCCAATGAGCGCTGCCAGAAATGAAGAACAAACATCTTCTTCTTCTGTGGTTATCTGACACACACTTTAATCCCTTTACTGACATTTTAGTTGAAGTTATTATTTTGTGCCTTAAGAAAACATGCTCTTACAAAGAAAAAAATGTATGTGCTACTCGCTGAAATCAGAAATATGCTGCGAGTTTGGAAGCCCTGACAGACTCCTGATAAGAAGGCAGCAGCAGCTTAGAGAAGACTTGCATTCCAGATACATGTGTCTGCTTGTCAGTGCCTCGAAGCTGAACGTTTAATTGGACAGGCGTGTGCGCACCACACTGAGCTTCACAACGGCTCTTCAGAAACCTGTGGGTGACATCACAGAGATGACATCCATGTTTTATAGAGTCTATAGATCTGTTCTGATCCAGTTCTGCCAACGTTAGTGTGTACACGAGTGATGTCTAGGGTTTAAATGAGAGAAGAGAACTGAGGGAAGCTTTAACAGTAAGCTTGAAACTGTACGGCCAGCAGCCAATGACAATATGGAATCTCTCCATAATCAGAGAAAGACGTGAAGGTTGACACTAGAAACCCAGTTAGATTTTTTATATTTTCAGGCAGATATGTTGAATATGGAATGATAGTCTGTTGTCAAGCCAGACTCCTAAGTATTTGGAGGATTCCCATGGGTGCCATTAAATGTTTTAAAGCAGGTAGTCAGAGTCACTGGTGGAGGTGGAGAAAACCACATGCTTGGTCTTATCTGCATTTAAAACTGTGAGTCAGGGGTAATCACTGGAAAGCATCACAGCCAGAGTGGAAACAAATCTGGAAGACTGGGGCGACACATGTGGCATATAGAGATGATTCATCAGATGTAATGGGTTACAGATGACCATCAGCAACAACAGTGTGTGGGTGTGAGTGTGAGGTGGCTTCATCTCGACCCGTAGACTGTAGTTTGTGGATTAAGACTTTATGATCACCTGTAACTGCAGAACCTGAGCACATGTGGTACCTACAACGGTGCTCTGAGGAGTTAGGAGCGCTTAAAGTGTGGAGGTGAAATGTACACTGATGAAGTGATCTGGGTGTCCAGACCCAGAACCCTGGCTAATAGCATGGGAGACTGTCAGACCTCAGCCTTTAGCCTTGACAGCAGCATTATCCTCTCTGCTAGTCATTATGGAAACTAGCCACATTATCAGACATTAGAGCTGAAACCACGGAGTTCCTGTACACTACATGCATGTGATGTGCTTTGTCTGGTATGTGTTTTCCTTTTAATGTGGCTTTACATGATGATTCCCTTTTTTTGGTTTCTCCTTTGGTATTTAAATAATTGCTGTGGCGTGATTGTCTGTTCAGCACTGTGTCGCTGTGTGTCTGTCTTTTCCTTTGTTTAGTTGTGGTGGCCGAATGGTTATTTTTATTTTATATCCACTAACAAGCTGCTGATGTTAATGCTAAAAATATTTAAAAAAGCATCATAATCTATGTGCCAGAGATATTTATCCCAGGAAAGCTCTGCTTTACACTACTGCTCCAGCTGTTCAGCCTGCCAAACTCTGTTCGTTCCCAGCAGCACTTAGTCAAAAAGAGATCTGCTGTACACTTGTTGTCAAACAGAGGATAAGGTTAGCAACTACCTAGTGAAGCCCAACATCTAGCAAACTAAAAAGCCAGATGTTGTGGGGTTGGTGGAGACCAAAGCAGAGCTTAAAGCTGGATTAGATTATGAGTAAACTAATGTGTGCATTCAGTAAATGTGTCTGGATGTGAAGTAGTTTCAGTGTATTAAGCAACTAATTTTGCATGTTGTAATGTAGCTTTGTTACTCTATAGCATAGACTGTATGAAACATGGAAGTAGTTACCGTGACGTTGCCCACAGGTTTCTGAAGAGCCACTTTGAAGCTCAGTGTGGTGGCTCTGGCTGTTGCCATGTTGGCAGTCCTGCCTGTCTTGGCTCCCAGCTAATTCAAAAATGGTCAGTGGAGCTGAGGTGGGATGAATGAAGCCTGGACACTCAAACAAGCCACTTGTGACAGCACCCACCTGTCAGTCAAAGCGGCCATGCTGTTAACTCTGCATAACTTTAAGTCTTAATATAATCTGAACAGGTGAGTTGTATAAAAATTCACCCTCAGTACAGTTGTCATGAACGGGGAAATTAGCTATAGAGACCAAAACTGTTTTTTGTACCAGGCTGTAAACATGTTTATTTCTGCTGTGAAGCTGGACATTTTAACATGGGGACTTATGGAGACTGACTCACTTCTGGAGCCAGCCTCAAGTGGACGTTTGAGGAACCGCAGTTTTGGACACTTCCACATTGGCTTTACTTCTACGGAGGTTGCTGCTCGCTCAACAGCTTAACATAAAAAGTGGCTTGTAGCTTCACTAGCTAATGTTACAGTTAGCTAGTTGTTTTCTTGTGTTGACATTTGACATATTTTGTTTTTTTCATTTGCCTGCAGTGACTGAAAAATTAGCTAATGTACTTTTAAATAAATAATTTAATTCACTTGAACCAGAATACTGAGCAGTTCTGTCTGTGGCTCTGGCCGTCCAGAACATTGACAAGTGTTATTTATTTTTCCCACAACATTGTCAGAAGAATTGAACTTAATCCGTTTAAATGTTCATACAATGTTTTTACTTTTGAGGAAAGTCACAGACGAGTCTCTGGGCTGCTCTGAAATCTGTTAAACTCTGTGAGCGCTGGTGAAGCTCTGTTTGTGTAAATATGGTCTTTGTGCATGCCCGGAGTTCCTGTTTGATGGTAAATACCTACTCTGTGTAGGCCAGCAGTCCCCTAACCAAACACTGTTGGGGACGGCTCCGGTGGGCGGACTCGGTCAGCTGGGGCAGGGTGCTGGCCAGTTACTGCCGATCGCCCCGGGATTCCTCAAAGAACTGTGGGTGGAGTGTTTATGCGCTCGCTTGTTCTTATAGTAAACTGTGTGTGTGTGAGAGAGTATACATGGTGTAGTGTGCCAGAGTGGTGTCATGCTTTCCATAGCCACAGTGTAATGTTGTGTACGGAAGGCTCCTTTAAGTAACACACTGAGGAGACGTTGTTTGCTGTAATGCTCTTTTTCATTAATTCCATTTGTGACATAACACACACTCTTTTTTGAAATGCACGTCTCTCATTTCAAGTCCTGAAAATATTCTCAATAAGCTCTCGAGGCGCTGTTTGCAAAGAGGATTACTGCTCCATTTCACGCAAAACAGTAAAAATCAGAAAAACAGTCATATAATCATTTGTCACTTTTGAATATGAGGTGTTCAGTGTGGAGGTAGGCTGCCCGGCTAACAATTAACGCCGGACTAGCAAAGATTCTCTTAATGAGATTAAATATATCCATATTGAAACAATGTGCTTCCTGTTTGTGCCAGAAATGTTTCTCCTCTCCAGTTTCCTGTTTCCCTGGCTTGGACAAAGTAAATGACAAATCGTAAAAAGTACAGACAGAGACTGAAACAATAGATTGTTCTGTCTACACGAGGCTGAACTCCTTATATCTCCTCCTTTTATCCTCTTTTTTTCTGCTGTTTTTGCTCTAACACAAGATCCATACACTCAACAAATATATAAACTCACGTTACTGTTTTAGCTTCATGAGGTGAAGTAAAAGATCGAAGGCTTCCTCGATGTACATGAAAGGTTTATTCTTATTGCCAACACTGTCTCATTTAGCTGTCACTACAAATGACGTGTACTAAATACTGCTCTAACTGGGGCTGTAGTGGTCACTTTGTCTGCTGAGTGTTTCTTATTTTGACTTGTGTCCATAAACTAAATCCAATCTTGTGAAACCGCAGTGTAATCACTAAACAATGAGGAAGGTGAACTTGAATGATGATTTATTAAATATTAACAACTTATAGCGTAATTAAAGGAATCAAAAAAATTGTGTCCATTTGTGACTCAGCTGACTTCTTAGCATACTGTAGTACAAAGTTATCTACACATTTTACGGCAGTGTTGTAGTCAAGACAAACTAAACTGAGACCAAGTCATGACCAAGACCAGAGTCTATCAAGAACAAGACAAGAATAAGACTTTGAGGGGACGAGACTAAGTCAAGATCAAGACCAGACAGTATATAGCCTAGGTAGCTAATGTTCACGATAACTCTTTGGGTGAAGGTTGCTACATTGAGTCACCTCTAGGGTTGCAAAGGGGTGGAAAGTTTCCGGTAAATTTCTGGAAACTTTTATCTGTGCATGTGATAGAGGAATGCACAGTGCATGTAGGGGGGGCATGGCCTCAATAGCCCTGCAGTAAGCAGTGGTCTATGTGCATGTGATTGAGGAATAGCAGATATTCAAGTGTACCTGCATGAAATCTGGTTGTTTTAGTCAAGATTGTGCTAAAATATATTTTCCCCAACTATATTTAAGTTCCCTTGAATTTTATAAATTCCCGGTTTATTCCCGTTTATTCCCATAAATTCCTGTTTATCCCCATTAATTACTGTTAATTCCCATGGAAAGTTTCCACCAATTCATGCAATTTTGCATCCGTAGTCACCTCATTAAGCGTCGCCTTGAAGTATTTCCAAACTGCTGTGTGTTTCTTCGGGTTATGTTTTGCAAATGAACTCTTTGTGGTTTAGGAAACCAGAAGATTTGGCCGATGTCTCCTCCCAGACAGTTAACAAATAAATCTGCTTTACGGCATTACCGAACACGTCGCAAACTGTAATAAACTCTATTACATAACATTACATGTAAAATGTAACTGTGTGATTTTCTGATGCATTTCAGTTTTGTTGTTTTTATGACGCTTATATTTGATGTGAAGGTCGTTTTTGATATTCTTTTATGCTCTTTGTGCAAATCAAATTCCTCTAGGAGGAGTAAAGGTTGCAATCATACATAAATGTATTCATATTTGACATTAGATGTGTACACAACAGTCCCTGAATGGATTATGAAAATCCTTCAAAAATCATAAAAACTGTCAGCCAGTCATATTTCAGCATGAATTCCACAGGATTACCAGAGCTATGTCTGAAAGTGTGTATCTAAAAAATACAGAAATTTGACAGAAGTTTGGCTTTTGAAACAACAGGATTCTTTAGCCATAATTTAAAAATACTCATCTGTTCATACTTACTAAACACATGCAACCATACAGAAAGCTGCTGTCTCTGAATATGACAGTATGTAACTGTGGATCTCAACTTCCTGTTCCAGGTTACCTTCAGGAGGCCTACCTGTGGACCAAGCAGGTCCTGTCCATCATGGAGAAGTCCATGATCCTTCTGCAGGATGTGACGGATGGTTCCTTGTATGAAGGAGTGGCCTACGGGACTTACACCACCCGCTCTCTGTTCCAGTACATGTTCCTGGTCCAGCGCCACTTCGCCATCGGCCACTTCGACCACCCCTGGCTCCTTAAACACTTCGCCTTCCTGTACAGGACTATCCTGCCTGGTAATTGTCAATTCACCTGCCTGAACGCTTGTTTACTTTTTAAACATCTGTGAAGTGTATGTGATACACTTCTCCTCTGCAAATGGATATTTTTAGGCAGCCAAATACAGAGTGGGTCAACAATCTGTGTGTAAATGTGTTTACTTAGCTATGAAAGACTGACTCATTCAATTAGTCCTTACTAGAATGCTCCTTCCCAAATGTTGAATACATTAGATTAGGCGTGAAAACAACCTTTTGGCTGCCACATTGGAGAGTAGCTTCTCCTCTTGGCTGATATGGGGTATGCATGCGTGTAGTTATTACCTTCCTGGATGCCTTTCAAACCTGAACTAAGACCGGCAGGGATCCGCAGTGTCCTGGATGTTTCGTC
The DNA here is from genome assembly GCA_033000465.1 of Sciaenops ocellatus. NCBI lineage: Eukaryota > Metazoa > Chordata > Actinopteri > Sciaenidae > Sciaenops > Sciaenops ocellatus. The sequence goes on along the minus strand of CP136886.1, from coordinate 3,206,005 downwards.
TGAAGGTCAGGGGGAGGGCAGCAGTGGAGGAGGGGCCCCCTAGGTCAGGCTTGGACATTTCACAGCCCCCTGCCAACAGTTTCTGTATTGTGGGTGAGCAGCACTGCTGCACGCAGAAAGCAACTCTAATTATCGACCATAAGGGTTTCGGATTCAGAGCCACAATAGTGTTAGCGATCAGTTTGTTTGCGTTATTGTGCGACTTTGGTGTTTTACACGGTAGTTCAGATCCAAACTAATGTTACTTGCTGCGGTTCGAGGCAGTGGTAGACCAGCATTCCCGTGCTCTGTGAAGTGAAATGATGTTTTTTGTTAATGAAAGCTAGTGGCCTTATTGTAAGCATGAAGCAAGCACTGGACAGAGCTGAAATGTCAGTTGTAAGTGGAAGCGTTAAAAGGATTAATCAGTGGAAGTGCTGAAAGAAGTAAGTGTCAGGTCAAGTGTCAGCTGAAGTGTAAGCACTAAAAGGAGTGAAGTGTAAGCACCTCAAGCTGTTCAATTGTTAATTGATGTGTAAGCATTAAAAGGATCTGATGTGTCAGTTTAAGTCTAAGCACTGAGTGGAGTTGAAGCATCAGTTGGGTGATTGCTCCCCTTTGACAGATGACAGGAAGCAAATGGCAAAAAGAGTGTGACATTGTTGAAATGTCAGTGTGTAAGTGTAAAGTCAGAGTGAAAGGAGCTGAAGTGTCAGTTGATGTGGGAAAGGAGTTGGAGAAATGAGAGGATGGGCTGAAAGAAGTCACCCAGATAGCATGGCAATATTGATTCAATGTTGAAATTCCATCCGAATCATAATTTTGGTTGAGGTTGAATAATTAGTGATAAAGGCAACATTGATTCAATGTTGATTCAATGTTGATCTGCTATCTGGGGATTGGTTTAATTATGTTATTTCAGTGTTGGTTCAATGATAAAACAGTGGTTGATTTTAAGTTGAACTAACATTGATTTTATGTCTGTCTTGATCTATTTTTCATCATTGAAATAACATTATTTTAGGGTGCAAACCTGATGAAAAATCAGTGTTTTATTTCAATGTTGAGCAACGTTGATTCAATAACAGTTTCGTTGATGCATCAACATTGTTTCAATGTTGATTCAAAGTTGGTCTGCTATCCGGTCAATTCACATGTCAGTTGATAAGTTTGAAATGTCAGGTAAGTGTAGGAGCTTAAAGCAGTGAAAAAGTCAGTTGATGAAGAAACATCGAATGGATATAAAGTGTCAGTTGCGGCCCTTCATTGCATTTGTCTATGGATGTTGCTAAAACATGCAAGCTAACATAGCTAACATCATTGCTCTGACACAGTATTGAATGTTAGCAATATTACCTTTCCTGTATTAAATATATCAATATTGTTCATTGTTTACTCAATACTTGATAGTTCAGAGACTTCGCTGTTTTGTTTCTGTTTAAATTTCTGTTTACGATTGTTTTTGGGTGACAAATGATTGACTATGATTATACACTGTAGTTTCTAAGAACCCTCTCACCACCAGAGTGCAAGCTTTTGCTTACATAATTACAGACAACAAAACAGTGTGAACAATTTGCGCTCGGTCAGGACTGAGCTGGGTCACAGCAGAGGGAACTGAGGTTCATGTGGAGGGGGCACTTTTTTCAGACATTCGTGGCCACAGCCCAAATATTTTTTACTGAGCCATGTGTGGTAGAGTGCAGGAATTCACAGAGAATTCATATATTGGTTAAAGTGATATTTTTGTGCATTTCTGGCACTGCAGACTTCAATATCAGTCAGCACATCATCATTTTATTTGTCATGTTTGCCCATTATTTATGGCATTTCTGTGTTTTCACTGTCTAACAAGGATTTCAGCGGACTGTAGCCATTGCAGATTCCAACTACAACTGGTTCTACGGACCAGAGAGCCAGCTGGTCTTCTTGGACCGCTATGTGTTGCGTAATGGCAGTGGAAACTGGCTGGCAGACCTGATTCATCAAAACAGAGTGATTGAAGGGCCAGGGCAGGCTGGAAAAGGACAGCGGTGGTGTACTCTCCACACAGAGTTCATTTGGTGAGCTGCTGAATTTGGTTTCATAACATTTCACAGGAGATGACTGAATGCGTTCTTTTCTGTTTAGAGCTATCATTAAAGGGAAAACACAGAAACCATTCTGTCTATTGGTAAAGTATCTTGCATGGGACTATATTTCTTAGAGACGATAACTTGCCATGGTGGACTTATTTGAATCTTGACATGAGAGTGATATTGGTCTTGATCTGTACTATTGATCCTTTAAAGTAGCATGTGGTTGCTTTTTATCCATCTCATATGTGCCCTCTCATGGTGTTCTGCAGGTATGACCCAGGCCTGATTCCAAAGCCTCCATCAGATTTCGGAACATCCCAACTCCACTACTTTGAGGACTGGGGTGTGGTGACGTACGGCGGTGCTTTACCTGCAGACACAAATCACACCTTTCTGTCCTTCAAGTCAGGGAAACTTGGAGGACGCGCCATCTTCGACATTGTTCACAGGAACAAGTACAAAGAGTGGATCAAAGGGTGGAGGAACTTTAATGCTGGCCACGAGCACCCTGATCAGAACACTTTTACTTTTGCACCCAACGGTGTCCCATTTATCACTGAGGCACTGTACGGACCCAAGTACACTTTGTTGAACAATGCAGTATTGTTTGGCTCAGCCGTGTCAGGGAGTTGCTTTAAGCCATGGACTGGACAGGTTACAGAAGCCTGCGATTCCAAGTGGTTAAAGTACAAGGTAGGGCTTGCGGCTGATACCCAGGGCAAAGTAGAAGCTGCTATAGAGAGACAGGGAATGGTCTTTATCCGTGGCGAGGGACATTCCGCTTATAATCCAGAGCTGAAGATCAGAAACTTCCAGAGAAACCTGCTCCTTCTTCACCCACAGCTCCTGCTCCTTGTGGACCACATCCACCTGGATCCAGACAGCCCAACCAGGGCAATGAGTGCCTTCTTTCATAACACAGAACTTCCATTCCAGAGTACAAAGATAGATGGTGTTCATGGAGCATTTGTATCACAAGGTGAGGATAAATATAAGATGTTCTGGATGGATGACACAGGCTACAGTAACAAAGGAGTTGTAGGTTACTGGAATTACCCTCGAGGGTACCCATATAATGGTTCTAACTATGTGAATGTCACAATGCCATTGAGGTATCCTCACACTAGAGTGGCATACATTTTCTTTGGACCAGGTGTGGATGTACAGAGCTTTAGCCTGCGTGGTGATGAGCAGAGAGTAGATATTTATCTGGCCACCAAGGACCACACCTACACCATCTACCTGCTGACTGGAGAGGTCACCAGCAAGCCTCTGTTTGCCATGGTGCTGCTGGACCACAAGAAGATCGTATTCGAGAAGTCAGCAGCTGCGGTGGACAGCTCACCTGAGGAAGTAGAAGAATACGTCAACGTGATGGAGGATAACCTCCAGCACGTCAAGCCCGTCTTCCAACAGATGGAGAGACACATCCTAGGACGAGTTTTTAACACTGCCAGCTTCCGTAAGACTGCAGAACGCCTCCTTCAGTTCTCTGACAAAAAGAAGACAGAGGAGGTCATAGAGAAGATGTTTGCTATGTCTAAGAAACAGGGCAAGAGTAAAGGGGGTAAGAAAGTGAACCTTGGAGAGAAGCTTTCTGAGACTCTACCTGATATTTTTGCACAGATTGAGGTGAATGAGAAAAAGGAGAGACAGAGGACTTCAAAGCGTACATATGAGGACAGTCCAGAGGAGGGAGATGCAGACTCGCGGGCCTTTATGGATTATTCAGACGGCCGCAAAAACAGAAAGGGGGCCTTTGTCAAGGGCCGCAGATTCAAGGAGGTGCACATGGTGGCCACGGCTGGCAGTGAGGGTCTCTCCAGCACGGCCTCCTACATAAGACTCTTTCTCCTCCTGAACACAGCCACCTTCTTTTTGCTGCTGGCTGTGATACTGACTCGCTTTCAGAGGGGTCGAAGCTTGCATACGCAGAGATGTTTCTACACCATCCTTCTGATCGACTGCTTCATCTTACTGTACCTCTACTCCTCCTGCTCTCACACACAGTGTTAACATCATGAGTATGAGAGGAGTCCCAACTACAGATCGAGTGACCTGTTGTTCATGGTGAACTAAACGCACCCCACACCTCAGTCTGAGCCAGATCTTACGATGTTAGGGCTGCTTTTAGAGGAAAATCTGAGATTTCGAGAAAGTTGTAATATTAGTTGTGATATTTTGAGAATGAAGTTGTAAATTTGCTAGAAATAAGTATAAAAGTTATGAGATTAAGTCATAATCATATAAGCTCTGGTGGTATCTAGTAATCAGAGTTTTGCTGGTTTGATTCCCAGCTCCCCAGTCCAGTTTAAGTATTCTTGGGCAAATTACTATATAATATGGGTTTTTCCTTCAAATTACATTATACTATAAGATAATTAATTTGATTTTCATAATATGAATTTATTCTCTTAGTATTATGACTTTTATTCTAGTAATTTTTAAACTTTTTATTGTAATATTCTGACTTTTTCGTGATACTTTATATTCGTAATAGTGTGACTTGTTTTCTCATAATATTATGACCTTTATTCGTGACTTCATGACTTTTTTTCTAGAAATTACAACATTATTCTCATATTATAATTTTTGTTCCCATAACATAGAAATTAGGACTTTATTATCATAACATTATGACTTTTTCCCCAAAATATGATGACTTTATTCTTTAAATCTCAGATTTTCTTTTATAACAGTGGCCCTAATATTCTTAAGATCTACCTAATGGGTGTTCAGGAAAAACAACTGATTCCAAATAGGAATTGATGAATTGCCAAGATGAAACCAGACCACCTCTGATGTAATAAGCTTCTGTGGAGCTTTAAAAACGAGTCTGTGTGAAGTTTGTCCTTTGTAGTGCGCAGAGGTCCTGCCTTGTGTCAAAGATCTCAAGGTTAGCCACTATAGTACAGTCGCCTCATCTGTACTTGAGATTTGTCCTGTCGACATAGTTCATAGAAATACATTTAAATGTATATATGTGAAAGCAAGATATATTTTTATGGTCTCTTTTTTTTTTTACCATTTGTAAATAAAATTACTACATGCATAGGTGTGTATCCATTGTGTGTTGTGTCAAGTGAATGTGTGATATATATGTATTATGATGGCCAAGACAACTCCACGCACTGCAAGTTTAGCTGAGGAGATCTCTGCCACTTTGACAACACATACATTGCATTTAGCAATTACGTAACATGCATAAAAGCAGTATACACAGTATAAACATTGAATAAATGATTTTTAGCACACTATAAGGTAGTTGTAAGGAGATTTATTATTAATGTATTTGGTAGCAACTGTCACTCCTCATGTCAACACCCATAAGTTGAGGGTGTTGTGTTTGCATGCTGCTCATAAATACTAAAGAGAACTTTAGTGTGAAAACAAGCAAATATAGAACCACTGCAAGTCCAAAAGAACACAACGTCAAATTTCTGGATGGAACATCTGACAAATCCGTCTCATTCGTAGGCGTTTTTCACAGAAGACATCTTCACATGGTGCAAATGATCAAATGAATGATGGCTGAATTCCATTTAGCTGCTTCAGTTTCAGGGTCCTGGTGTTGCTCATGCTGACTCACTGTCATAGCTTGAATAGAACAAAGTCATCCTTCATGTGATTGCTAACACACATCCTACTATGACAAGTCATCATTCATGTTACTGCAAACAGCCATTCTTTTCCTACTATGACAAGTCAAAACGTCTGTTAGCATGTAGCACTAGCCTTTTCCGTAACTACTAGCATGCTCATCTGTTTTCATGCAGCTGCCACGTCATGTGAGACAGATGGTAGAGATGGAAAAGATTTCCATTGTTAACAATGTGCAAGTGTTCATGTCATCAGACAACTCAAGATGTCTGCATGGCTGCAGAGTTTGTGGTGATGGTGACTTCGGGTCAGATAGATCGGAGATTTCAGAACAGTCTGATGTGTCTGATGTGATTAACTTGCACAGTGACATGAATTCTTTCCTGCTTTTCATTAGTGTCCCAAAGAAACCTCTATTGTGTCATAACAGTTCAATTATTATCCAACTCATATTTCTTAAATATGCAAGAGCTTTTTGTATTTCCAGTGCACAAGATGCACGTTTGTTACATTTTTAAAAAATTGCCTATGCTTAAGTCCAACTTAAATGTAGCATTTACTCCTAAATACATTATATGTGTTGTCAAAGTGGTGAAGGTATTTTCTTCATTTGCTTGTGTTTTCTTAAAGAATAAGTTCAATAAGGTTCTACATTCTTTTAACTTGTGAACAAAGACCCAAACCAACAATGTGTTAGTGTGTCTCTTAACGGTTTCCTAAAACATCTGGTTACTGTAGTTTCAAATCAAATATAACTCAAACAGGAGGGAATAGTACATTTTTGGAGGACTATTTTCAGCGGTGGATGAATCCACATTTGTTGTTGATTGTCTATTTGTGGCAGCAGGATGGTGTAGAAATAAACTGATGTATTTTTAATAGTTTCTGAACAACAATAGAGCTCTATGGCACAGATGAAAGAGATATACAAGGCTTTGATACACATACAAATACTTGTTAGTAGATAAACTGAAAAGTCCAGAATATCACCTGACTCATCCTTTTCAGTGCGTTGAGCTCTCTTGGCCACCATAAAAGTATACTGGATGCTAATATGGTTATGAGGGACAGCTCAGCAGTCGCGTAGTAGTCATACTGGCTTTGACGTATTCTTTTATCATATATAAACATACCCGCCTAGTTTGTTCAACATTTAAGCGATTTACTGGTGGAATCAGTTCGTAAACAGGACTTTGTCCAAAAAATACAAAATATGTTTGCAGACAAACAGATTTACAGAGTCATTCACTGACTCCGTGTACGTGGCGATGGAGTCCTGAGCAGTGGTTTTATTTATTTAATGACAATGTTGATACACATCTGTTGTAACTCTGCAAGTCAACACAGTCTAGACACTTAGCTCCACCTCACCCTCCTTGCCTCACATGCATCAACGTGCCTCGGAGCTGTCTTATTTAAGTGTTGCTCCATGCAGTAAATAACGCTGATTCAAATGATAAACAGTAATCAAAAACACTCCCATGCAAAGAGCCAATCGGGGATCAGTACTGTATTTTATCACCAATGCAATAAATTCATTTTCATAGCTCTTTGGTCTTTTCTTCTTTTTTTTCCTTTTCATGATATGAAAGAAAAACTGTTTCCGCCTGAAACTCTTTTGTCTCACTGCTCAGTTCTTTGAGTGAGGGAGTCCAGCTGCTGTGTGTGCAGAGCTCTGATGTAACCGAGAAGCATCATTGGCTGAGAACCTCTGGCCTTTTGTTGACTTTGTGACTTTCATCAGCTCCTATAACTCAGCAGTTGGACACAGTGAGTGAGTGAAATGAAAAGAATATCTTTCCATCCCTCTCCTCGCTGAAAAATATGCTGTGGGTTGTTTTGTTATGATTGAGCAGATAATCACTTCCAGATGTGCTCCATATGGCTTCTTATATAAAAACCTGACCTCTGTTGTCTGGCCCGGTACAAACACTTGTGGATGGATGGAAGTGATAAGTAATTTGTTCACATTGTCTCACTAATAAATGAATCCTCACTGTAACAAACAGTTTGGAGGTGAAACTCAGTTCTGATAAAACATGAACGTCAGAGAGAGGCCAAGCATTTTTTTTATGATGAGGCTATTTTGAATGTTATGAAATGCTGCCATCTGCTGCATGTGTAACTAATCCTCTTTGATAAACTGTAGAAATGCATGTTTTAGTGAAAAGAATCTATTATTACATATAAATGTATAATTTTTTTGTATATAATAGTGATTTCCTTTCAAAATTCTGAATGAAATACATCTCCACGACAATCCTTAATAATGCAGTTTTACCACAATCAAGTCACAAAAATGCTGACATTGAAACACCTTTGCAGTTGGTTTCTTCCTAATATGTTCAAGTAACATTCTAAATTATTAAAGTAAGTTATTATAAGAGGACAGGAGTGTCAGATGATCATTTGTGTCTTCATGCAGGCACACTGACCTTATAGTTGATTTTATTTTATGCAGTCTCATTTTATTTGGGGTTTTTATTCTGCCATGTGCACCAGTTTTTTTGAGGCATTTTGCTCTCATTAGGCAGCTGGTGGATGCAGTCTATGTGCAGACATATAGGAGTGGAGGGGGGTGACATGCAACAACAGTCTCCAGCTGGAGACAAATCAGAGGTGTTGCACATGTTTATCACTTTCAGATTTTATCATTTTTTAGGTCATAAACAGCAACTCCTATGATCCGGAGAAAGACAAACTATCTGATCACCATGTGTTATGAAGTCAGGATTATAGCCTAAAATGATGAAACTTACTAAATCATAATCATAATTAAGTTTTGAGAAGATGTTTTTCTTAAAACTATGAAAATTGTGTTTATGACTTAGTTATTACTGTCTCTATTTATTGTATTTACTGTCTATTATCATGTGCATATTATCATGAGAATTATGTAGTAAACATGTAGAAATAATGCGTCATACATTCTTCCGGCCACTAGGTGTCGCTGCTAATTTCCATGTTCGCCTTTTCGCTGTGGAATGACGCTCCTCGCTCACCGTCGACGGTTTGTATAAACTTTATTGCACACAGCCGGTGTTCGGTAACTTCTCCACCATGGGGGCACGAGTCGTGCGTATGTTCAGAAATTTCAACCTAGAGAACCGGGTACACCGAGAGCTCGCGAAGGAAAAGCCGCTAGCGGCACCGCGACACGCGGTAAAAAGCCCGGCGTCCGGCGGCAGCTCTGAAGGTGAGTGTGTGAGAAACCCCGGGGTCATGTCAGGTTCAGTCCCCGGCTTAAAGCTGTCATTGACTGGACACTGTCTCTCTGTTTACCGGCCTGTTTGTGTGTTTCAGCTGTGGAAGCGGACTCAGTGAACAAGAAGAACGACCCTCTGCTGTCCCTCCTCAGGTCTGTGTATGTGGAGTCCACCGACCCAGCAGCAGCAGCAGAGGTCAGTCTGGGACACTGACTGTGTCCGTTTGTGTGAATGACAGCACTGAGTCGTCTGTCAGAGGTCAGTGGTCTGTAGCTGAGACACTGTGTTTACCTCAGCCAGCCTCGGTCACCTCAGGTCACACACAGAGCAGTCTGTCTGAACCAAATAAAGCTGATCTTGACCTCGGGTTGCCTTGAGCTAAGCATCAGTCATCAGCCCGGCTGCTCCGTGTAGTCAGAGGGTAGACACGCAGTTTAGCTCTGGAAGAGGCACAGTGTGACCTCTGTTAGCTAAGAGGCATGAGGATCTACACCATGTCATTACTGATGTAAAGAAGACACATTAAATCATTTCCAAACATTTGAAATGACCGGTAAAACTGTAGTCTGTGACTGCATTTGGGAACTAAACACACTGATATGAAGTGTGTGTGTGTGAGACAATGATGCAACGATTTTGGGATCTGCTTATTTGCAGCTCTTACACCAAAAACATTGAAGTAGGTCTAATACACAGCTACTACATGACACATGACACAGTCAGATTGGTTGTAGTTTGGTTTAGATTTGGTTTGGTTGCGTTCAGCAAAATGTGATGCTTTGGTTTGGTTCAGTGGCAGATATCTAGCAGTAGTTGCAGGTTTCAACCCTCTTCACTCACCCACATGTTCCCAGTGTGAAGGAGAAACTTTAGTGGCCCCACAATGCGCAAAACACATGAAAGGTTTGTTCATCCTGGGCTCCTGTAGAAACAGGGTGGTGCAACATGGTGGACTTCATTATAAACTGATGAAAACATAGTTGACTATAAAAATATATATATATATATATATATATATATATATATATATATATATATATATATATATATATATATATATTAGGTCTGTCACACTGGACCTTTGAAATAAGTATGCTAATGCATGCAGGAAATTATGTCGGGGGGGGGGGCGTGTCTTATATTGAAGTGGGAGTGTCATATAGTAAAGTGGGCGTGTCATGTATTCTCCAAGGCTGCAGATAGACCCCTGAGAAAACAGGACACAGGACCCTCAAGTTTGGCATTAAAGGTCCAGTGTGTGAGATTTAGGGAGCTCTATTTACTTTAATAATTAATATAATAATGTTATTTAAAGCTGCATTACTCATTTTGGCCATTTGAGGGCAGAACTATTGATGAGTGCAGCTTTAAAGTTTGTATTAAAACCTGCCCCGATGGCGTTTTCATGTGTGTATATTATAAAAACGTTGTGTTTAATCTTCTAACAGGCACCAAAGGAAGTGAGTAAAGAAACGGAGCGGCGGCTGTTAAAGTTCAGTTTATCGGGTGGGCCGTACGGCCTGGTGGAGCTCACAGACGTTCCCAAAGGCAAACTGACCATCACTGAGGCTCTGAAGGCCCTGGGCAGCCACCAGCGTGAGCCCCAGACGTGGACGCCGGAAAAGATTGCTCAGGAATATTCTCTGGACTTGAAAGACACAAAAGCTCTTCTGGAGTTCTTCATCCCCTTCCAGGTTCATATCATACCGCCCAAGACTGACGGTGCCAAGCAGATAAAGGCTTCTTAGGGATTTTTTATGAATGGTGGACTACAGACATCATATGACCTGATTTTATTTATGTACGTCAATAAAATGCATTAGGAGAGTGACCAGATTGGAGCTGACAGTTTCTCAAGCCTGCGCTTTGGACCTTATGTTTGATATGTAGGTGGAGTCACTGGATTTGACTAATGTGGATTTATTGATATTTGTGAAACAAAATTGAAAATAATGTTATTGATAAATAAGTTCAAATATTTATATACATAAGAACGGTGTCTTTATAATCCATCTGAAGATTCCTCTGTAGAATACAAAAGCATTTGTACTTGAAGTCTCGTGAGGTTTTGGCATCTTGAAACGGGCTGAGGTCCAAACAAGGTTGAGTAACCCTGCTTTAAAGGAATAGTTTGGCAAATACACTTACTAGCTTTCCTTCTGACACTGAGACGAGGAGATTAACACCAATCTCATGTCTGTGTGTTTAGTATGGAGCTGGAGGATAAGGTTAGCCTCGCTTAGCATAAAGACTGAAAGGAAGAAATAGTTTCAGCGCGTAACTCCTTCCAAAACAACAAATTCTTGTTTTTACACTTCTGTTTGTGTACACATTAAAGGTCCAGTGTGTAAGATTTTGGGCCTATATTTTCAGAATAAGGCAAACATGGAATATAATATTCATAACTATGTTTTCATGCATGTATAACCACCTGAAAATAAGAATCTTTTTATGTTTGTTACTTTAAAATTATCTACAGTGGGAGAGGGTCCCCTTTCATGGAGGCCGCCATGTTGAAACACCTTATTTATACAGTAGTCCAGAACAGACAAATTATTTGTGAGCTTCAGACAGAGCCAGGCTAGCCGTTTCTACCCGCTTCCAGTCTCTATGCTATGCTAGGCTAACCATGTCCCGACTCCGCTGCCGTATTGTTGTATTCTTTGCCGCACACTCTCAGTATGGTTACCATGGGTCCTTGAAATTCTTGAAAGTTTGTGAATGCGGGGGGGGGGGGGGGTAACATGGACCTTGGTCCGTGTCTCAAACCATGCTGTGTTAGGTCCTTGAATTTGATGGAAATGGGCCTGGAAAGTCGTTGAATTTGATGTTTAAGGTATGGGAATCCTGTCTCAAAAGGAAAACAAGTAAGCATACTCCCCAAAATGTTGAACTTAATGGTGTAGAAGACCATAGACATTATAATATGGATGTATGTGTGTCCAGTGAAAACAACACACAGCCTGTTCTTTCAATGATGTGAATCATTCTTTGTCTGCAACTGTTAGCATCGCATGATTATTGCTCATTCATTTAACTGAGCACTCTTTCTTTTTGTGCTGTGGAGGTTTGTCAGATTCTCACCCCATCATGTGAGTGTATGTCTGTTAGCCTAAAATAAGAAGCAGCTGTCGTTTACAAGGCAAATATTAGCATTTATCAGAGAGGAGAAATATTCCAGTAAGGCAGTCTGTGTCCGTCCAGCAGTGACGTGTCTTTGTATGCTAACACAGACATTATTGTTGATCCACTCAGGATTTCTAACACATATTCTGCACCGGGGTTTGGATAAAGAAAGCAAATAAGGCTTCCACTAAGTATTTGGCAAATAGTGGCCTGCGAGCCAAATCCAGCCCGCCAGCAAAATGATTTGTCCTCCATAGTTTCCACCAGACTCTCAGATTATTGCTCATAAAACTACCAAAGATGACAGCGAAGGGACGTATGAAGTGCAGGCTAACCGCTGTCCAGACATGTTTGTACAGCTTAAAAATTAAAGCCCTGCTGATGTTTAGACAGACATATTGGTATTAGCGTGTTTGTCGGCCAATAAATGACCAGAAAGTGTTGTATTGAATAACAGAGAGTAACATCACAAAACATTAACGATGCAGGACCCCAGAAACTGAAGCAGCGAAATGGAATTCAGCCATCATCATTAATTTGGTCATTTAGGCCTGTGCTTTCCCTCTCTGATCTGTCTTAAAATGATTATTTAAACTCAGCCTCAGTCCATCAGGCTGTAAGTCACAATGACCTGAGATGTATGTGAAACGCAGACTTTATTTAGCATGAACTGAAAAGCATTGTAGATCATAGTTCATAGAGCTTATGGAAACATTTGATCAACATTCTGATCATTTTCTTCACAACTGACTGAGCTCCATTTCTGTTATTTCATCAGGTTATTGTTTTATGCATTTACGTATCATACATATGGTTTAAAGAAGCAGCCAGTGGTAAACTTATCCAGAAACATTGTGTCAACAACATGAAATATATACTGTGTGATTTTATTCGCTGCACATACGCACACTTCTTGAAAATAAAATATGATTTTGTATTATGCAGGTGTTGCATCCTTTATTTAAAGTACTGTTTAAAGTACATACTATATATATATAGGCTATATATAGCTACTGTAGCATAAGACGTCAGTGTTGTATTGTAATCATAATTTTCCATAGGCCGACCACACAGCAAACATTTTGATAACACTGAGCTTACTTCTGTAATATCAGGCTCCATTTGCCATCTTTACCACCCACCTGGCACACCCGCACGTGGCCAAAACAGCACTTCCTCCAGCCAAACCACGCCCATTTGCTTAGTTTCGTCGTTTCTATTGGATGGCGTTATGAATGGGGCGTGCTCCACCAAAAAGTTCACTTTTGTCCATGTAACTGGCTCCTGTAGGCGTCAGTTAATAAAAAGCTGTGTCAAGGTAACTACACAGAGCACGGATGCTGCTTTCCCTTCAAAATAAAGCAGTCTATAGAGAGTTCAGAACTTTCTAAGAGAACTGAATGAATATTCACATTTTCTTTGTCTTTTTTTATAAAACATGCAAATCTAAATTATATTCTTCTTTCACGTCGACAGATTTGAAAAAGTATTCCCGGCTACTAGGCTTGCCCAATGCACATGCATTTTACTGACGTAGGCTAGTTCATTTGGTCATTAATGGCCAGGATTTGAGAAAATCCATCAAAAAAAAAAAAAAATGTTGAGCCACAAACCAAACTATAAATTAAACATATATTTAGGCTAAATAAATCAACTGTTATATTATTTTTTTTCTAAATGATATATCCCTGTATTATGGTCTGAATGCTGTTTAAAGTTCTAGTAAAACACAGTCATCAAAAAGTTCTACCATGTAAAATTCTGGCAACCACAGCTGGCAGTTTTTTTTTTGTTTGTTTGTTTTTTTACAGTAAAACAGAGTCATGTTTCATAGCAAAACATGTATTTTATATGGCATTCATATGATATTTCCTTGTCAATATGGCTAAACAGCATTTCTTTTGATGACAAACAAAATTGTATTTATACAATAAAATATGGAATAAAACCTGAACCTTAAACACAAAATCAACAGTATTTATATCCTTTTACTGTAATGTTAGAAAAAGTTATACAGTATTTATTATGGTTTCTGATTTCTGACAACCACAGCTGCCAACATTTTTTTTTTTTACAGTGTGTAGCTCTAGGCATGTAATTCTTCTGGTGTTACATTTTTCATTCAGTTCTAATTAAATAATTCAGTTTATTTAATTAGCTCTTTAGTTAGATTTTAAGAGTCCAAAATGATCAGAATCAGCTGTATGGTCATAAACATAGAATGTAAATCCCCTCCTGTCATTAAAGCCCCAAACAGAGGCAGTAATATTACCCAGGAGGAAATGGCCTTTGTGTCACTATAGTAGTTATACTGCCATATTTCCTCCTCTGGTACTGGGTATCTTTTATTTATTTTATTACTTTAAAGTAGTGGCAGAAATGAAAATGTGTGTTTTGAAAGAGCAGCCATACACACCGCCTCACCGACATTTATTTTGAAAGTCCAGATAGGAAGTGATGTGTGTTTACTGTGGTTGCCTTGCTCGCAGGTAGCCCACACACACCGAGTGTAGTCAGGAGCGATGTGTAGTGATCATTTGGCCCACGTACAGTACATAAGCTGATACATTCGGAGCCGGAGGACGAACCGTGTACATGTCACATCTGTACGAAGGCCGGGACCGAGAGAGAAACCGGGACAGCGCGAGCTTTCATCCGTCCTCACGTGGATAATCAGTGCTCAGTGGGTCTCGCGCTCCTCTGGAAACAAAGCGAAACGAACCGAATGCGGATTTTTGACTTCATCTCCGGCTCCAGTTGTTGGAGACAGCGGCAACACCGCACTGTTGATTCAAACAGCAAGCTAACACGGCCTGCTGTGTGAAGAAGAAACACCAGTGGAGCGTTTGTTTGGTACAAGAACTGTTTAACGACGAGGAGAACTGTTTAACGACGAGGAGGATAAAACGTTCTGGGCGGCGAGATGCACCATTTGGAGGACTGAGCTTCAACATGGGAGAATGAAGCAGGTAAATATGAATGGAAACCAGCGTGAACCCGAGCAGGGCTCGGCCAACAACACAGTACACATATTATGTCTCGATAGTTCGATAAATCCCGACATGAAGACGTAAACGGGGACCGTGCGCTCCAAAACAGCCGCCGCTCGTCGTCCACAGAGATGGAGCTCTCCGCGGACTCTCCGTGAATCTCTCACTTTGTCGTCTCAACCATTTTGGTGGCATAACAACGCAACAGTCGAGGCTGTGGTCCACAAACCGAGAGAGAAGCTGTTCTGTCATAGAGAACGACGGGAGCCGAGCCGAGCCGAGCCGGACCGAGCTGCTGCTCCTGGCCTCAGTTACTCTGATTCGAGGTCGATGTACGAGTGAAAGTCTGAATGAGGTCTGATTCTGTTTGACATCGATTTTCTTCACATGTAGGTCAGTTTTCAGGAGCCCTCTGTCTGTCAAAACTCAGGTCAAGTGGAAAAATCATGTAGTGTTGACTTTGTTAAATTTCTACAGCAAAATTCGAGATATAAATATTTAATATAAAAAATTCTCTGAATTCAGTTTCTGTCTAAAATGAATGACATTAAGTAAAAAAATGAACTTGTAACCAAGTTAGCTAAGATAGAAAAATATCACACTTTTAGGCATTAAACTTTATTATTATTATTATTACTATTATTACTATTATTATCATTATTACTATCTGTTACAATGACCCCTGATTGGTCTTTTATGGCATGCTACAGTCTGTTATGTTCTGTATGAATAACAGACAGTTGCTATGGACGCAGTTTTGATCATAGACTGCAGCGGACACAATCGAATCATTTTTCAATCAACAGAATCAGTAACTTTAATAACACAAAATATTGATCTCTCTCTAGCACAGGTGGTGTCAAATGTACACTTCGGCCTGCCAAAGGGTCGGGTCCAGTCCACTGAATTACTTTACAAAGAGTGAAAATTGCACTACTCACTATTATGACCAAGCTCAGCATCAATAAAACTTACATAATAACAAACATATGTAAATATATAGAATATCATGCAGTGTACTGCATATTGTAAAGTGAGCCGATGCAGCAGTGGGTACGAAGAAATATATATTTGTGTCAGCCTTTATTTTGCATCAAAGAGCAGCTTGCTCTATATGAAGTCTTACATAATAGTAATACACTAGAATTCAGTCCAGTATGATACTTTGAAAGCGCTGAGCTACATCATTTAAATCTATTCAAACACAGCTAACATAGCCCAGGTATTCATTTGTTATATCTTAAATTCAGTTTATCATAGCTTTTCATGGCTTCCATATATATAGACTCAGACTTCAGTGTGTAGTTCAGTGTTAATGTGTAGTGACAGCTTTAACTGTCAGTGTATGACATTCTCCACAGGTAGATCTTATAGAATCTGCTGTATCTCTGGTCACATGTCATTCAGAGGGACAGACTATTTCTCTCACAGACTCGTCATCAGTGTTTAATAATGCCACCTGAAATAAATAAGCCTCACTCTGACAGCTTATTGCCATAAACTAGTGGATCTCCCCATCGGGCAGGGTTCCAGCACACATTTTGTCTCCTAAGTATATTTCCTAAGGATTCAAGGTTACAGGACGTGGCTCTTAAAGCTCTTGGCATATTTCCTCTGCAGCTCTCTCGCTATCGCACACGGTATTTGAACAATCCACGGTCTTTTAGAACACCAAGTACCCGATCATCCATTTTTACTGCAGGTTTACTTGATTGCTCGGAGGCTGAAGTGGCTATTTTAACATTTTTAGGTCAGTCCGCCCCTAAAGGAAGGAAAAGAGGCATTACCTTCCCATAGAGGTAGACCGCTGCACAGTATGTTTAGCATTGTGTTCCACAATACCACAATTAAAGAAAATGTGAATGGAAGAAGAAGTAGGCCAAAAAGAAACTGGTTTCTTATTCACTGTCATTCAGAAGGTCTTTATTGTGGCACGGTGGATAATTGCAGCAGACAATACGCTCGTCATCAACATATGAATACAGCAAAGTCTTCCAGCTTCACTGCTGCTGGCTGTTTATCTCCTTCCTACAGCCTTCTCTGTCTTGACTGTCTCGCTGACATGAGATAACACTGTCTGCTGAATGGCTACATCTCCAGGTATCAAAGCACTGTCCAACCTGTGTTTTAACATGGCTACATAACATGCAGCGTTCTCATAATAATTACCTATAATGGTATTTGCTTTATTTTAACACCCGCACAGACCAAAATAAATAAAAAAACCTTAATTTATGTCCAAATGAATCATTTGAAGTACTTAAAAATGGACTCTTTTTCTACAGCGCCTTTTATTATTTGGCGTTGGCTGCTTGTAAATGATAGCAGGCAGTCTGAAATAACAGTGTCCAATGTTTACACAAGTGATAAGGGGTTTTATTGCAGTATTTGACTTGTCCCCAGTTGAACACTGGCTGTTGGTTACTGGCAGCGGTTAAGAAAAGCACTTTAACAGGATTTCTTATCACATTTCAGGCAAACAGGAGAGATTTTTTATTCCTTTTTTAGGCAAATGTTTTCCACTCGCAGAGGTGACGGATAGATGAAATGAGAAGACGTTGGTGTTCAGCACTGAGCTGTATTCAGGATAAGGTTAGGCTTAAAGCGTGCCTAAACACATCACTAATTAACAAATGACAATTTGTCTTTTTACACTAGTTTGTCAAAATTATGGTTTCTTGATGAACAGATGTGAGCAGAAAGTACAGGTTTTGGTTCTGGTCTCAGTGGTACAAACCTAGCTGTTAAATATAGAAACAGTATAAACGTATTGTTTTTATTTTTCTTCTTATGTACTGATTAAATAAATGAGTTAGCCATATTTATAGGTTTAGACGTGTTTGTTAGTCTACTTTTGAACTTTAAAGACTTAACTTTTGGCTTTATACTTAATCCACAGATATACGATTGATCTTTACAATATTATTGATCTGAACATGTGCAGCATTCAAAACAAATTTCAAATTTTGTTCCGATGTTTATTCA
Source organism: Sciaenops ocellatus (assembly GCA_033000465.1). NCBI lineage: Eukaryota > Metazoa > Chordata > Actinopteri > Sciaenidae > Sciaenops > Sciaenops ocellatus. Next base: position 3,188,041 of record CP136886.1, on the reverse strand, counting down.
TAACTTTGTCATTGATTCATGCTTTGACAGCACCTGTAAGGCCGTATTCAGATAGGCGAATCGCTGCAGGGTTGTGTGTGTGTGGGCTGCTGAGGGTGTGTCCATTTGCTGTGAACGTAACCAGGACTTTATCGAGGCCGGCGCTCCCTCGCTCTCATTCACTGTGTATGTCTCTCAACCAAAGCTCTCTCTCAAACTGTCAGACACAAACCAAGTTAAACTTCTTTGTGTCTCTGCTTTGCAGTGTAAACTGTGAGCCAGACTCAGATTTAGAAGCTTGGTACATGAAATACACAAAGCCAGAACACAACAGGTAGAGTTATCAGCATGGCTGATAGCATTCCGGCGCCGTGCCGGATCTCCGGCATATCGGCATGACTGCGTGCCGGATCTCCGGCGTGCCGCCATTGACTGCGAAAAAAAAGGAAAGAGTGTGCGCCCTTCGGTTCAGCTAGATTTATGTAGACATTTCTCTGAATCCAACAGAAGCGCAGCTTTCACTCTAGGTCTACTAACCAATCAGAAGTAGGGCGGGGCGGGACATGGTGTGGACACTCAGGCGCTTCAAGTGTGGTTGACAAGTTGAAAGTGAGCATCATTAGCCTGCAGTAACAAGCATTGTAGCCTAACCCACAGGACGGACCGCAGGTTCATGAAGCCCAGGTATGACACTAAAGATGTCGAGAAGGGTATCAAAAATAAATAGCGCTGGGCGTGGATGGAGGAGGATGGAAGTTATGGCAAGTCCTTTGGGAGCTTGTGCCAAAAGCTTCGGGAGGCAGGTGCGTGCTTCTGCATGGTGTGTGCAAGGCGTGTCATGTATGGATCTAGTGGCAAAAAAGTGCTGTCTCTAGACCCTCGTCATACAGCAGCTGTCCGTGCCATTAAACATGCATCACGTTTGCTGGGGGCTACAGCCACAGCCAACATTCCGCTATCAGTGACGGATCGTGTGTTGGATTTAAAAATTCGCGTCTGTTCGTTTACGGCCGAACACGACCTATCCTTTACCATGGCTCAATTGATAGTCATTCTAGCAAAAACATTAGCGGAGGACAAAATTGCCCTGAGCCACCTATCCCTCTCGAGACAACATGCCAGTTACCTTACAACTCATGGTATCTCATGTGATTTAAAAGAAGTCTATCGGAGAAATTGAAGAATGGCATGTTTTCACTTAACATCGACAAAGCCACAGACATTGGAACTGATAAAATAATGAATATAATTAATAGTTAATAGATAGTATTTCAAATAATGTGTATAATGTATATATGTTATATGTTGAATTGCGCCGCATACCCCCCCCCCCCCCCCCCCCCACTCACCTCCCAAAAAAGTTCATGCTCAGGATTTTTAGTCCACACTGCTGGATCTGGTCTGAATGCAGCCTGACTTGAACAACTTGTGATCAGCTTCTGTTAAAGGAAGGGAAGTAGTTTGGGTGTAAATCAATTAGAAATGTCACTCACACGTTCCCACACTTTGAAACCAGTCTTTTAAAATCTGAAGACTGAAGGTGTCAGCACTAATGATTTGTCTAATTCTTATAGACTGCAAGTTTGAGAGAAACGATGGTGTGAATTAATTTGGCAGCTGCAGGCATATTACAGGCTGTCAGTCACTGTCATCACAACTCCAAGGGGAAATGATGCTGCTTTAATCTGGTTACATAATTTTAGATTTACTCTGCACTCACTGCATCTTTATGTACATCTTTAGGATCTCGCAGCCATGAAGACGCCGCTGCCATGCCGCGTTGAGCTGGGAATATCTGCACCCACAGCACCATGTTTAGCGTGAGCTCACCAGCAACGATGCCTGTCCACCCTGGGGAAGAATGGTTCACTCCGGTACTGTTCCCCTTCCAGAGGCAGGGGACATTAACGCCAGTCTCTGCTGCCTCGTTACGGCACTGCTGAACTTTTCTGCGAGGCCGTCAATGGAGAACATCTCCATGGTGAACGTTTCCCTGGGCTCCCGGTCGCCCGCGGAGCCAGTCACACCGACAGCGGAGGCCCCGGAGAGCCTGCAGGGTGTCGGCCTACCTCTGCAGGTCTTCTTCTGTTTCATCATGGTCGCCATCCTGCTTCTGGCACTGTTGGGAAACGTGGTGGTGTGCCTGATGGTGTACCAGAGATCTGCAATGCGCTCAGCCATCAACATCCTCTTGGCGAGCCTTGCATTCGCAGACATGATGCTGGCCATCCTGAACATGCCCTTCGCTCTGGTTACCGTCGTGACCACCAAGTGGATTTTCGGAGACGTCTTCTGTCGAGTTTCGGCCATGCTCTTTTGGTTCTTTGTGATGGAGGGCGTGGCTATACTGCTTATAATAAGCATAGATCGTTTTCTTATTATTGTCCAGAAGCAAGATAAGCTGAGCCCACAGAGAGCTAAAGTGCTCATAGTGGTCACATGGGGACTCACGTTCATTTTCTCTTTCCCCCTGGCTGTTGGTTCCCCTCCCCTACAGATCCCTCCTAGGGCCCCTCAGTGTGTGTTCGGCTACAGCGTTGAGCCTGGTTACCACGCCTATGTATTGATACTAATGCTAGTCTTCTTTTTCATACCTTTCATGGTCATGCTGTACACATTCATGGGGATCCTGAACACTATCCGCCACAACGCCATCCGCATCCACAGCCACACAGACAGCATCTGTCTGAGCCAGGCCAGCAAACTGGGCCTGCTTAGCCTCCAGAGGCCCTTCCAAATGAATATAGACATGAGCTTCAAGACCCGTGCCTTCACCACCATCCTCATCCTCTTCTCCGTGTTTACAGTGTGCTGGGCACCCTTCACTGCCTACAGTCTGGTAGCTACCTTCAGCGACGGCTTCTACCACAAAGACAGCTTTTTTCAAATCAGCACATGGGTCCTGTGGTTGTGCTACCTCAAGTCAGCCCTCAACCCTCTCATTTACTACTGGCGGATCAAGAAGTTCCGCGACGCCTGCCTTGATCTGATGCCCAAGTACTTCAAGTTTCTTCCTCAGCTGCCGGGCAACACGAAGAGGCGCATACAGCCGAGCGCAGTGTATGTGTGCGGAGAGCATCGCTCTGTGGTTTAAAGGAAAAATCCACCCTCAGACACTTCAACACTGTTCAAAACACATCTTTACATAATGCCTGTTTTGTTGTTTGGTGGTATACTTCTGACAAGTAAAAGAGCACTGCATTAAAAAATAGGCCAGAGGTTGCGTTGGTGGAGGCGTGTTGCCAGAGGCTGAGAAAATAAAATATAATCCAGGAAGTCTGAGTCTCAAGGCTTATGAGATACCAAACATCTGTGCATCAAGGTTTAAAGCACTATGAAATCTGATTTGAAATGGAGCTACGATACGTTTTTGATACCTTACTTTAGAAATATAAACGCTATTTTTACAAAACCTTTGTTTCATTTCACCAAAGAAGCCAAACTTGTCAAATGTCTGATTATAAAAAATACTCTATACAAGAAGTCTGGAAATAACTAGTAACGTAACATTAGGTACTTGACAGACTTGACACTAAAAGGTATTGACGTTTGATATCCAGCCCTATTCTTAAAAGTTATCACATCATTTTCTCCTCTATCATGACGATAATGAGGTAAAAAGTACAGCGTTCTCATTGCAGAAGAGTGCGCTACATATTTGTTGGACAGTGCATTGTCAGTTGACAATGCGTTGTAGCTAAAGTTGAGGCTGGGTCGACGACTTTTTGACCGGAGATCTCCGACTTGAAACCTCTGGCTGTGTTCTAATGTAAAGCAACATGGTCTGACTTTACATTTTTCACCGAGGTTCAGCAGTAATCGGGGTGTGTATGAACACTCTCAGTAGGTCATGGGATATCAAAAGTCAGCTGGAGTCACCACAGTGTGGAAGATGTATCAGCAGATACATGCAGACCCTGCATGTATCTGCATGTATCTGCTGGGTTCATTTGGTTCACACTTAATATTTTTGAGACTTGAATCTTGATTTAAAAATTTGAGCTTGTCTTGTCGACTACACTAGAAGTCCAGTTGACCTTTGAGTCTGTGAAGGTTCTTTCCTTCAGGTTGTTGTAATGTAAATCTCAGAAACCAAACAGGTACAATTGTCTTTGATTTAGTTTTTGTACTCATCTCCACCAACAGCAGCTTCAGTAGGGCTGGGTAGTGTTTAATACCCGAGTCTTGGTACCAGTATCACAGTAATGCTTTCTTTGGTATAAGTTCTTGCATATGAAATGTTGTCCAAACACAAGAAACCATACAAGATTTTTACCTAACACAGTCAAATTGTCAAAATGATTGTCAACACATTGCTTTCAGTCCGGAAGATGATTCAATTTGATACCCAGCTCTACACAGTAGACCAGAATATTATGTAGCAACAATACATTTCCTGCTAAGAAACCAACCTTGAATAAATTTGCTGTTTTGTTCTTATTCTATCACATTAGCTATCGCTCTGACTCAACGCACACAACACATTTCTTTGAGAGCGATACAAAGTCATTCTGGGTAACTGAAGAAACCTTTTAAGTGAAGTCGTCAGCTGAAGGAAACTGTAAAATTAAATTAAAACTTTGAAACTCCAAGAATGCACTGAATGGCACATACTGTGTGGGAGTACAAACGGGTGAATTTTTCCTTTAATATTGTAAGAAGACAGGCTGGTCTTTTTCTTGCCACTGGAATCCCGAGTTGCGGGGAAGGGACTGCGTGTTTTAGCTGCGTAGACTTAGTTTTATGAGGCATGTAAATTAGCAGCTTCAATGGAATTTGAACGCGGTTGGAAAGCGGCCGCGACACATTTGAACGTGTGTATTTCTATTTAAATGTTTTGGATGTGCCTATTGATTAGTCCATTTGCCAGTCAGAATGCTGCTATATCTGGTGAAAATGTGCAATTTCAGTGTACTGTACTGTTGAATGTAATAAAGAAATAGACATTTCTTACCTTGGTAAACTGTCTTGAATGTTTTTTTTTGTTGTTGTTTGTGTATCTGTTGTGATCAGTCATCCCATGTTGAGGTCATTGATAGGGTTGGGTCACATTAACTCTCCCTGTGCTGTCCGACGACTCACACAGTTTGGGGTAGAGAGCAGTGCACAGGTCATCGCAATCAACCTGATAACCCCACATCGACGCGGTGGTTTGGTTTAGGCAAGAAGCCAGAGTGGTTAAGGTTAGGATAACCGTCTTGGGAGGCGTTATGTTCGAGGATGTTAGGATCTGTGGTTAAGGTTAGGCATGGAACCTAAGTGGTTAGGATACCCTTCTGGGGAGGCATCAGAATGAGGAATCTACAAGGTCCAAAGGCAGCCATGTGGTAGAAATGTTGAGGTCCGGATTAAGCCAGAGACTCAGCAGTTAGGGTTAGGCAAGAACCCAAGTGGTTAAGGTTAGATTAACTTTATGGACAGGCGTTGGGGTTCGGGTCTTGTAGTTGCTCATCCACGATAGCTAACTCAATGCAAACTCCTATTGACGGTTTCTTTCATCGTTTATTCTGAAAAATGAAACATTTTCCTGTAGTTTACTTTTCATATTCTAAGACAAATGAACATTCTCAACAGTACTGAACAGCGGTTACAAAAAAAACCCATTGTCCCACTGTAATTGTTAGCTTCTTTCTTATCCATAATATCCACCCACACTCTTCTTGTAATACCATCATTAAAACTAAACTGTCCAGATTTTGAGACATCGAAAATCTTTTCAGTGTTGTGACACATTTTCTCCACCTTTATTGTATCAGGGTCGAGGTGAACCTTTTACAGATCTCGTAAAACCTGCACACATAAAACTATTTATTTTAAGGATACTACTGGCCGTAAATGAGTGTTTGGTTGTTTGTAGTTTTCTACAAGCAGACTATTTCAGGTATTCGCTAAATTAGTCAGACATAGACATTGTCAGATTAGTATTTCATCAGTCAACAGTTTGGAATATAGCTAAACATTTTGACCTGTCATAGGAGGTAAAGCACAGCAGTTATTAATTATATTAAAAATGGCTTTGGTGTATTCCCAGTGAGTGATGACAGTAAGACAGCATGAACAATCGTGTCAGAATGTCTTCTGGGCCTCCAGAAAACATATTATGTATGAAATTACATATACTGTGTTTCACTAGTTCATGGTCTTAAAGAGACAGTTTGTACCGTCTTGTTCTAAAGCTTACACAGTGAAGTGTTGGTTCGTTAAATAACAGAACTGAAAAAGCTTCTCAAGGTCAGAGCAAAGAATGTCTGCTCGGCTCTCATTACGTCCTAAGCAAATGTTAATTTTACTGTGTAAATGTCCTCTTTGCATCTTGCATACAACACTGGATATGTGTACCTGAATTGCATATTTCTGGATAACTAAATATGCGTTGAACTCATGCCCTTGTAAGCCAGGATACTGAGGCATGCAACACTTCATCCTGTTTATGAGGCACTGATATGTGAACAGAGCTGATGGATATGCTCATATTTATTTATGATGAGTTGAAGTCGTTCATCAGCTCTGAACTCCTTTCTATTCATTTATGTTTGGGGTTCGTGTAAATATATATGTTTGATATGTAAGTGGTCATGTTTGGGAGCCCAGTGTTTCTATGTGACGCCTCCGTGCGAGCTCTGCGTTAATCATCCTCCTCCCAGTGCGTCACCTGGGTCTCCTCTTTCCACCCAGGGACTCCACTTCCTGTCACTGTCTCTGCTGAGTGCTTTTGCGAGAGCGACGTACGCCCGCTGTGCATTCATGCGTTACTCCTCCACACGTAGATTTTCCCCGAACCCGCTTCGACTTCAGCCGGGGCTGCCAGTCACGCTTCACAGTCCAGTCGACAGCCGAGTTGTGCAGTGCAAGCCGATGGTAAAAATACAACGGAGATGTGTGGCAATTTGTGTGTGCTAATTAAATTCCTGGCAGTTTGCGGTTATTTTGCATCTTCACAAATGAATTTGTGTTTAATCCGATGACTGCAACAAACCTGGAGTCTATGTAATGTAGAGAGAAAATGCAAAGAGAGGGGGAGGAACCGGAGGTGCTCATTTTTGCCTCCAGGGCCGCCGAGGAGGTTTGTCCAGCCATGCAAATCAGAAGATTGGAAATCCTCCATCTCTCACATGCACATCAGATATGTTCAGTGAAATGTGATGACATACCCCTGAGGCTGTGCAGTAAATTAGTATGAGTGAATAGTATGTATGTATAATAGTGTGAGTAAAAAAGTCATAGTATATATACAAGTATAGTATATATACTTATATATATTAGTATAAAGGATAGACATTTTATAAAATGAAATAAGATATTTATAATGAGTATTAATAAACATGCTGACAAATAGAATTAATCCAAACAAATACAATGGTATAATAAATACATATAATAACATAGTTAGTTGCCCCATATGAACTGTGTAAGTTTTTACAAAAAATGGCTGGGAAATGAAGCCAATGCAGAAGTGCCAAAAACTGTAATTCCTTGAGCGGCCACTTGAGGCTGGCTACAGTACAGAACAACAGAACAGCCTCCATAAGCCCCCATGTTAAAATGTCCAACTTCACAGCAGAAATAAACATGTTTACAGCCTGGTACAAAAAACAGTTTTGGTCTCTATAGTTAATTTCCCCGTTCATGACAACTGTACTGAGGGTGAATTTTTATACAACTCACCTGTTCAAATTATATTACGGCTTAAAGCTATGCAGAATTAACAGTGTAGCTGCTTTGATTGACAGGTAGATGGCTTGTTTGAGCGCCCAGGCATCATTCGGCCTGTCTCAGGTCTACTGATGATCCACGTCTTTATCTATTTTTAGAATAGCCAGGAGGAGGAAGAGACAGGACAGCAAACATATTTGGCTGTATATTTTAAGCTTCAAAACAGTGTTTTGGAAACCTATGGGTGATGTCACACATGTGCTGTCCATTCTTTATACTGTCATTGGATCACACACAGAAAATCAAATGAAATAAATCCAAAGTTACATAATTCATATTCTGATGGTGCAGCTCAATGGATTTCAGAATATTATAAAAAATCTAATTAATAAGATTTAAAAGTGAAGTTTTTTGAAATGAGGAAAAACAGTCAAATCTCGTTAACCCCTGACAGTGCGGAGCCGTGCAGATACTGTAATTCTTTTGTTCGGGTTGTGATTTGAATTTGTCTCTGAGATTTTTGCCACCAAGTACACATATTGAAGTCTGCACACGGTGCTGGAAACATTTAAGAAATGAAGTCAGCTCAGTGCATAGGCCATAAAACTCATGAGGCACGATCTGTTTCATAGGGTTTGTGAACTGTTTTGTACACTGAGTCACACACACACACACACACACACACACACACACTTGTTAACCTTGGGCAGTTACACAAAAAGCCACTTGAGTAACTACCGCCCCCATAAGCTCTTTGTAGAAATGAAACCACACTCCAATTTTAATAATGAGAAGAGCACCTTCATTAGCAAACACCACATTCCTCCTATTTGTTAGAAAGCTTCACAAGGTAAATGTGATAACTTGTACACACTGATAGCTGTATGTATGTATGTATGTATGTGTGTGTGTATATATATATATATATATATATATATATATATATATATATATATATATATATACACACTCCTGATCAAAATTTTAAGACCGGGTGAAAAATTACTAATATCCGCTATTGGAACTTAACCATATTGTAAGTAGAGCTTCAGAATGCAAAAAGAAGAAACAGGAGCGAGAGACAGCAAAATAGAATCAGCAGTTTATTGAAAACTGCATTTAAACTAAAACCGACTTCATCAGCTGATCAAAAGTTTAAGACCGCAGCCCAAAATAGCCCAAAAATAGATCTAAAAGTGTAAAAAATGGACTCACTAGTGCTCAGTAGTACTCAGTAGTACTCAGTAGTGCTCAGTAGCCCCACCATTCTTGTTTATCATTTCAAAAATTAATTTAGGCATGCTTGATGTGAGTTTTTCCAGAAGGCTGGTGAGAACATTGCCCCATGTGGTGAAGATGGCTTCAAGAAGGGCATCCATGGTCTGGAACTGATGTCCATTTTTGTAAACTTCCCTTGTCATCCATCACCAAACGTCCTCAGTGGGATTTAGATCAGGGAGACACACAGGATGGTCCAAAAGAGCCCAACCCTAACCCTGGAAGAAGTCCTTTGTCAGGCAGGTGTTGTGAACTGAAGCGTTGTCCTGTTGAAAGACCCAGTCATCACTGCACAAACGAGGGTTCTCAGTCAAGAGGGGTCCCTGCTGCAACATCTCCACAGAGCCAGCCGCATTTTGACGTCCCTGCACAAACTGAAGCTCCATTTTTACATTGAAGGAAAAAGCACTTGACTTTTTTTGTCCCATAACCCTCAGGATCTTTTAAGAAATTTAAAATGACTGCCTTACTGCGTCCAAGCTCGGCAGGGATGGCGCGTTGCAAGAAGCCTTGCTTGTGCAGCTCAACAATTCTTCCACGTTCAAAGACAGAAAATCTTTTTGCCTTTGCCATCAAGGGGTCATGACAGCGTGAATGCCTGATAAAAAATGACATGAAAGCCAGATTTTTGCGCAGATTTTGACTTTTTAAGGCTGTGGTCTTAAACTTTTGATCAGCTGATAAACAGTCTGTTTAAGTTTAAATGCAGTTTTCAATAAACTGCTAATTCTATTTTGCTGTCTCTTGCTCCTGTTTCTTCTTTTTGCATTTTGAAGCTCAACTTACAGTCTGGTTAAGTTCAACCAGCGCGAAATGCGAATATTAGTAATTTTTCACCCGGTCTTAAGATTTTGATCAGGAGTGTATGTATATATATATATATGGTGACTCTAAATTGTCCATAGGTGTGAATGTGAGTGTGAATGTTTGTTTGTCTCTGTGTGACCTGTGATGAACTGTTGACTTGTCCAGGGTGTACCCTGCCTCTTGCCAAAAGTCAGCTGGGATAGGCTCCAACCCCACTGTGACCCTGATGAGGATAAGAGGTTGGTTACAGAAAATGGATGGATGGATGGGAGAGGAACTCTTAAAGCCCAACTGTGGAACGTATCATAAAATAACAGATTTTAAATCTTTTTCATGCAGTTGGATTTGACTGATTTTGGTGAAACTGGATCATATTTTATGGAGAAAATGCTTTTCCCTCTGATGTCCTCCGGCTGATGGACAGTGAAGTAAACTGCTGCCAACTGTAGCTGCTGTTAGCTAATGTTAGCTCAGTTTGTTATGAGCTCAGAGCACTGGGTGGAGTATTAGTGTTTGTACCACAGGGATTTTGGCCTGTGTCGCGGGGGAATGTAGACAATGAGCAATGTAACTGTGCTCAACAGCCTCTCTTGTGGAACACTTGTATTTGTTTACAGCCGAACTCTGCAGGGTCCCTTTAAATACATACACACATTACCTGTTAGGGATGATATTATTACATAATAATGTTAACAATGGAAATGATTTTTTCTAAAACCTGTATTCAATTTCAAAACTTGCTTGATATAGAATACAAATGTACATGTCCCATTGTCTAACATGATACCTGCCCATCTTATGAATATGATTGTAAGTCAATATTTAATTTGAAACGGAATGCCTTTGAAAGCTGCCACGTTTAATGTCAGCCCAAAAGACACATCAAAGCCAAGTTAATCTGTGTGGACTGAGACATGAAAGCAGAGCAAATGAGGTTGCTGGCAGCTCGTAGCGTCGTGTGGAAAACACCGCCCGCCCAGAAAAGGTCAGCAGGTTGTTTTTCGAGCAGATATCAGCCCGGTGAGACCTCCGGTGACCCGCGTGACCCTTTTACAGCTGGTCTTCCAATGAGCGTCCGAGACGAGTCGAGTTTGGTTGGCTCCAGACTTGTGATTATAAAGGATGGCGTTCTTAATCAGCTTCCTCCCTGGGATTCATTATGCAGCCAGTAGTGAGTAATGAGCGTGCCCGGAGCTTTGAAGCTCACTTTAATCATAGCACTGAAGACTATTACTAAGCAACAGGAACTTGCAGATGTCTCAGGAGGATGCATGGTGACGGTGGATGGAGTGATGTACACCTAAGGAGATAAGATAAAGTCAAAGAGGCACTTGTGGTTGTGCTGTGTGTACTGCTCTGCTATTGTTATTATTTCATTTGAGTGTTGCTCAGCTTCACCGGCCCGTGATTGTCGGGTCGGAGGGTGAACAAAATCCCCCAGAAGCCAGAGAAAAAACAAGTCAAACCAAAGATCGTCTCTGCAGCACAAACAGTGAATTTGTGACTGATGTTGACAGATGTTGACTCAGGCACTTTCACTTCATGTCCATACAGCAGAACAATCGACTTGAAGAGACTTAAAGCGGGCAGCTAACTCATTAGCAAACACAGTAGCAAAGGAAACAGTACGAGAGTATGTCACTTTTGCACATCAGTCAGTTGTTACAAGTCTATGCAATTATGCACTCATGAATTCATGAACAATAAAATGTACCTCTGTTCATTACACAACAGTACTAACTATGACAGTTATTGCTGTTCAGCAAAGTTACATGGTGTTATTTCATCATCATCAGACAACTTGACTGGAAGAAAATGGAATGGGACACACTGGTCCGGTTAGAAATTTTGAGGATATTTTGCTTCCATAACACGTCTTCTTTCAGACTTGCGTAACAAATTTGAAAGCTTGTGTCTGTAGATTTCACCAAAAATTCCTAAATCATAAATATGCTTAATTTGCATATTCAAACTACATTTGATAAAATTTGTAATACAAAATAATAGTAAGTAAACAACTAAAGGGAAGTTTGATGGTAGTATACAATTTTTTTTTTTATCATTTTGGTAATTTACGATTTAAAGACTTTTTCAGACTCCTCTTTAGTAGCACTCACACACACTGGCCCTCCAGTTTGATTCATATCTTGTATACCTATCAGGGAACATTTTATTCCATAAATAACCATGGAACAGAAATCTGGCTGTTGACAGTATTTTCTGATTTATAGAATGATAAAAAGACGAAAAGAAGACGTATTTCCTGTAAAAAGTATAATATGTCAACCAAACAATATAAGAATTTTGTACCTGACTTTATCCGCTGAAGATTTCTATTCTGGAAATGTGTGCAAATGAGTACATTTTAATGAGATAATGAATCATTTGCATATTTAACCCTTTATTGGGCAAGGAACCATATATGGTCACTTCCATGGGCTTTTAAAATGGTATCCGACCTGCGGCCCTTTGCTGCATGTCTCTCCACATTCCTGTCATTCCTGTCACTCTTCAGCTGTCTCTGTCAAAAATAAAGCTTGAAAAAGGCCAAAAAAATATCTTAAAATGGTGCCCCACGTCTCTCAATGAAAGAGCAGAATCACGTGACTTTCTCCAGCCAATCAGCGAACGTCACGCTACATTACAGTTAGCGTTGCTATGGTCTTTAATGGATCCCACTCTAACCCTAACATTTTTTGCACTGTATCACATGCGTGATATGTTCCACATATTTTTGAGAACTTTCTTTACCCTAGTGACCATATATGGTAACTTCTTTGACTTTGATTTGCAGCCTAAAACTGACACTTTTTAAAAAAGTCAAAAAAGAAAAAATGTCTAATTATTTCCACCAATAACACTCCAAGGCTGAAATTTCTAAATTTCCAAGTATTTCAATGAGTGCCCTATAAAGGGTTAAACATACAGTTCTTACCGCATTCACCTGTAGTGTCTCCCCTTAGGAAAACTTTAGTAAAATATTAATCTGTGACATGCTAATACAGTCTCAGTCTCACTGTCACAGAAACATAGAGTTACTTATCATATCGTATCATACCAGACCAAGTAAGGCTGATAATATTACATACATACGTGACATAGTGATTCTTTAAGACTAAAACAAGTTGTTAAAATTCAGTTCAGACTTTGGTTCAAACGTGGTCACCTTGAGAACGGGCTAATATGCTGTCATTGTTGTATTGTTGACGTACTAAAGAATCAAAATGAATTCATGACATTGAAATGAAAGTGCAGCACACTGCGCTGAGTTTGAGACTAAACCCTCACCCCATCTTGCAGCCAATTTAAGCTCTCTAACATGAGGTATAAGTGCAGCCTTCTGAGGCTGTGATGTTTCACAAAAGGCAGCTGATTGTTACTTTCACACCTGCCGTGTTGTCGTTGTGAGGCTGCTGTTCTAACGGGAACAAGCACTGAGATCTCTGGGTAACCTTGAGCCTTCTGAGAATCTTAAATCCTGCGTGTGTGTGGGCTCATGTCCTCACTCCATGAAACGTAGACGCCTCGGAATATATTTTCAGTTAAGAGAGGCATCGTCTTGTTGCCCGTAGTGACAGTCACGCAATATTCAAATGATCTTACAAGGGCAGAACTGAAAGGTCAAGAAAATGTAAGATTGCACTGCTTCAACAATCCTCTATTAGCTCCTGAATCAATACGAGGACTGTGACTGCTCAGGCTAACACTGAGTTTTTGAAATGCTTGTACACATAATGCTGTTTCTGTGCAGTGCCAAGGGAACCAGAGTGACCTAGTGTCCCTATAACCATTAATACACGGTGAACAAAGGTGAGTTTACGAGGGGCTTTTAGGATTTTACAGAAACAGCATTAATTATATTGACTGCATGAGACACACTGTCCTGTATGTGTGGGACTAATGGCTGATTCCCTCTGGGCCCAAATGTACTTAAAATGGTATTCAAACATATTTTCATAAAAAAAAAATAAAAAAAAATGCTAATTTCCATTTTGTGTTTGAATATGTCCATATTTTAAAATGACCACTCTGGTGTTATGAATCTATATTTATCTCATCTGACTCCCAGTCTGTGGCTCCCAAGCTCACTGATGAGGACGGTGAGATGAGGTTGAAAGCTCTGGAAGAAGGTAAACCTCGTCTAGATCATTTTTGGCAAATTATTGACAGTAGAGCTGCAAGGATGAATCAATTCATCAATTTGTTGATTAACAGAAAATGATAGAATTATATATTTTTATAATCGATTCAATGTTCTTTGAAGATTTGTTGTTTTTGTCTAAACTGAATATTTCGGGGTTGCCTTATGTCTTGTTTTGTTCGATGGATGGTTGGACAAAACCAAGTGGCAACCTCCGACCAAAACCACATAGTCTGAGCTTCAAAGCGGCTCTTTAGAAACCTGTGGGTGATGTCACGCATACGCTGTCCATTCTTTATCCTGTCACTGGACAAAACAAGAACAAACCGTGTTTAACATGTTTCACTGTTTTCTGACGTTTTACACAGCATCTATGAAACATTTATTCAATGAATTATACAGAGTTATAAAGAGTATGGTCAGGGCCTGCTCTTTTTCTGACTTCTGTTATGGTTTGTGTTATATACAAAAAAGTGAAATTGAATTGAATTCATTGGAAAAAAAACTGTGAACAGATACATGAATAATTAAAATAACTGTAACCTTGTTAGCTGACTGAATTATCCAGTTTAATCATCACGATCAGTTCTGAAACAGAGATGTTGCCTTTTAATCCTTTAAATGTCCTTTTTTTAAATGATGTGACCATTACAAACAAACAAACAAACTCCATTCCTCTTCATTGTATCGGGTCGATGAAGAACTAGTTTTACTTTTTCTGAGGTGAACTGTCCCTTTAAATTTGTGAAAGAAATGATAAGCTCATGAAGAGTGATGCACAGACCCAACATGAGCTTTTATTTTTGATACTAATATCAAATACTTTATATATTTTATTGGCAAATGAGTAAACACACTTAACTTTGACAATGATATAAAACAAACAGAGAAGTAGCGAATCCTCACTAAAGACTCAAAGCAACAATCAGTTCTAAATAGTCGCAGATTAATGTTGTGTTGATTGACTCATGGATTAATCAGCTAATAGTAGCTGGTAGCTAATCTGTTCCATTTATTACAGCAGTCCAGTGAACCAACATGTGCCACAGCAGCACCCTGACTGTTTGACCTGAATGGAACAGAGCCTTTTTTTCATATTAGTATCATTGGAAACACACGCTGTGTGTTTACCTACTATTTCATATCAAAGTGGCTGCCGTGAAAAAGGTCTACTGCTGCAGCTTTAATGTCACCAATATTTTATTATTATTTTTCATATTTGGAGGGTCTGCTGTGGTACAGCTGCTGTAAGTACAGATTATATATCTATATGCTATTTAGGAAAAAGAACATGTAAATATGTACAGTGTGTTATCCATGAGTCTGTTTCTCTGTAGTCTAAATGGGCTGGTATGGTATTTTGTGTTGGGATGAATCACATTCAGAGAGTAGGAGGTTCTGTTTTTGAAACTCTCCTTTTAGAATGAAATCCCTCATTTGACATCTCTCACTTGCCAAACCCGGAGGCCTCGCTGGAGAAAACAGTGAGCAAAAAGAAAGAAAAAGAATCCAGGCCTCCGCGAGGAGATGCTTGTTTCCATGGCGACGTGGAGCATGTGCTTGTGTGTATGATGACCTCACGCATGCATATTTCTCCTCGGCAGCCTCTTCTTCCTCTGCCTGGATGCAGACGGTGTGTCTGCCTCCACACAGCACATGCCGCAGTCACATGTCGGGAGCTGCTTCGTAGGACTTTGTGTTCGAAATGTGAGAAATAAACACGAGAAAGCATTGTTTCCTTCTATCTTTAAACACGGTTCCCACTGCTGGTCATGTGATTTTCTCAAGGATTACAAGTTTTCCTCCAGATGCAGGAAAAAGGAGAGTTTCATCACTTCTCATGAGGGAATTTTAAGAACAGCCTCAGTGTGCAAAACGCCCTGTACCACAGTGTACACTGAACTTAATCCACACACATTTATTCTTGTTTTTTTGTAAACGTGACCCAGATTGTTTCACTCTGTTCTGTATTGCAAAACATTAATAAACCAGAAAAATAGCACTGAAGGTTGGTGGGAACCAGTCTAATGGTTTCTTTTTTAAAGATTCAGTTTTACAGTGGGTATATTCATCAACATTTGCCTGTCTCACTGCTCTGAAGGCCTGTTCCAAAAATACACACTCCCCCTTGAGTTGGAGTTCTTCGGCCTTAATATCTTGGTGTGTTTGGACATGTGGTAAACTCAGGTGACCTTTGTCATTATGGTAACAACTATGAGCACGTGGTTAACGTTGTGAAACAGTCACAGTTTGGTTCATTGGCACCAAAACTACTTGGTGAGGCTTTGGGAAAAATGGTGGTTTGAGTTAAAAAAAACACTCGTTGCATCAGTTAAGTTACGTACTAACGCACTACCTACGTAAGCTGGTGACAGTGTGTTTTCAGAACAATGGGCCTTCAGAACAATGAGTGTTTGTTTTGAGACTATGGGGTTTTGGAATCATGAGCTGAAACAACAGAAACAAGGTTCATGACAAAACAATGAGCTAAAAGGTGTTGATGTGCTGAAGAGTGGAAGCTGTTAAAGATGGATTCGGAATGAGGCGTTTATCGATCACATGAAATGTCAGTGTCCACACACTTTTGACCATGTACCATATGCATCTTTAACGCAAGTGTTATATCTGTGGACTGATCTAAATTTGATTGGAGTTCAAATAGGAGGCAGATTCTTTTTCTGGTCTTTCTAAACTGGATCAATGTTGATGAGATGTTACTTTAGTGTTTGCTGCCCTCTGGTGTTACAAAGGAGAATTACACATACAAAGACAAACCTTTTCTGTAGGTGGACTGGAAATTCCACAAGAGGGAGACAAACAAGTCATATTTACCACTTCCTCACTCACAGACATGACGGGTTATTGAGATTTTAATATTGTTTGGATGAATGTTCCTTTTGTGACAGCCAGATATGTTAAAGTATCTTTGCAGGTTTGTGTAACAGTAATTAAAATAAAATTAAATAACAACAGCACATGAGCAAGACGAGACCTTTAATGAATGCATGAAATCAGAACCTCACTGAGGATTTTCATGTTAATCAGGTTTACAGGGAAATATCCCACACAGGAATTTCATTCAATAATTTAGAATTACGTCCTCATGGATAACTCTCAAAAATACAGTATTAACAGCTGATCCATCAGAGTTAAAAGTATTCATCTGAACGTATAAGACCATAAAAAGATTTATGTTTGAAATGTTCAATCCTCTGTGCCGGCCATCTTCTTCTGGGACAGCACCAGGTCCTTGATTTGTGGCGTCAGGGCGACGAGCTGCGTGCGGACGCTCCCGGCCTCCTCGTCCTGCTCCTCGCCCTCGCCCTCGGCCTCCTCCTGCTTCCTGCTCTGACTCTGGCTCACCAGCTGCTTCACCACCAGGCTCTGGTAGGCAGACAGCTGCTGCTGCTGCTCCTGCGACGACACACGCAAACATTTAAGCGCTTTAACTCGCCAAACAAACGCTTTATTACACTGACACTGCAGGCAGATGGCCATTACCCCTAGCTGCTGTGTCTGAGGACGGGATGTAAACAACCCTGAGACAAAGCAGCGTGTTGCCAACATTTGCTGAAGCATTCAGACAACACTGAAGCACAAATAAACGTGTATCATGACTGAGTTAAAGCTGCAACAATCTCAGAACATATCAGTTCTCGTCTGATGGAGGTTTCCTCTGAGGCAGCGGTCACCATGTGCAGGTCCAGACATGAGATCATATGTGAGAATGACACATTTCTGCATGACTAATGACTGCTAATAAAAAGCTAATTCATTAAAACAAAATAAAAGAAGTCAGCTTCCATTGGTGTGTTGATGATGGGCCTGCTTCAGTGTTTCTCAGACCTTTTACACCGCGTACCACCTCAGAATATATTCGGCTCTCCATGTACCACCATCGTGACGGACATTAAAATACAGTAGGCTGACCCCACTCAGCTACAGACCGCTCATGCAGGAGGCTACCTGAGAAGCAGAGCTACCTGAGTAGAAAAGAGGTACTTCCTGATCTGCACTTCTCTTCCTTGTAGTTCCTGTTTGGAGTCATGATTGCAGAGATTTTGAACCATTCATTTGACCTCCACCCGTCACATTTTAGCTTGTAACCAATCATGGATGTATCCGCACGAAGAGTTAACTGCATGAACCTAATGTGACTATGGAGCAGGATGATACTGAAACATATTTCATAGTGTTTTCAAATTCTTGTAGTATTGATGGTAGAAATGTTTCCAGACTAACTGAATTAAAAATGTAGATTTCATGATTCCTCCACGCACCACTCCAGTGAGCTCGTGTACCAGCAGTGGTACCACAGATTGAGAACCAGTGACCAGTTTTATTACCAATTCTTACAAGAATTGGTAATAAAACAGGTCACTACTTTGACTCACTGGTGGCAACATGCGACTTATGACCTTCAGTAACTCTATTACAACTACTTAATTGACCCTCACTGTCCATGTTGCTACTCTGAGTACCACAGAGGACAGTTTAGCATTAACTGCAAAGATAGTCTTCAAGACTGTGCATAGTTTTATAAGAACAACACTAATGCACTGAGATGCAGAATTTTTTTTTTTTCAGAAGTTATCAAGCTGTTTTTTTTAAGTCTTCTACAGGTTGATTTTTCTCCATCCTTTCCTCCCAGCTCTGCACTGCAGTGCTTCTTCTGGCTGATCAGGGTTGGAGTTTAAAAGCATCCCTTCTGAACCCATGTGGATTAAAGTTTCAATGTTGTAACAAAAGCTACAAAAACTATACCTCAAAGATTCAATTGAGATCTGAGCTTTTTGTTTGAGTGACCCAATTAAAGGATGTTTAAATCTTAAACCACAGGACCATATATGTAAATTTAAAGAGTTATCGTGTCAGGGTCTCTTCACAGCCAGTAAGTCTGCAGCTTTTAGCCACATGCCTGCACGTTGCCTCAGTGAGTCGGTGAGCGTCAGGACGTACCGTGGGGATCCGGCCCGTGAGGGTGCCGATGATCTGAGGCACGCAGCGTCCGGGAGCGTGCAGCATGCAGTGGGTGCTGGCCTGAAACAGCAGCACGCTGGTCAGGTGGAGGACCAGGGCTGGATCCTCTGTCTCCTTCAGCTGCTCGGTGAGAGCCTGACGGTGCAGGAACAGCGCCTGTCTGCATGACACACGTTCACAGAACTCAAAAACTCAATTCAACTGAATCTAATCAATCGTTCAGCACTCAGCACCGTCCTCACCTCTCCTTTTTCTTGTCTCCCTTCTTCAGCATGAAGCCACACACCTCTGCACAGCCCTCTATGTTGGTCAGGAAGTCTTCAATAGTCTGAAGAACAAACAGAGAACAAGTTTCCCTCCCTGTGTTCCTCACTTTTATCCTACAGGCTGATGATGTAACTGACAGGAAACACACTCACTTTGCCGTTCAGGCAGTTGTGCAGCTTCATGAGAGGTCCTTTGGTCTCCTCTGACAGTTTGCCCAAAATCTTCACTCTGACCTGAGGCGGCACATCAGAGACATCCATGATGAAGTCCACACTTTAATGAGTCCCACAGTGCATTTCAAACAGCGACACGCAGTCCTAATTAATTCTAACTTGATGTAAATGTGATGTCAGCTGTTCCCCTCGTCGGCCGCTCCTCTCTTCCTCAGGTCCGGTTATTAAAAAGTACTGAGAGGAGACAGAAAACGGAGCGGCAGCTTTGTCTCACCTCGTTGCTGATGGTGCTGGGATTCTCCACGGACATCATCAGGTCAGCGGCCAGGAAGTTGACCAGGATGTTGGTGACGTCTGTGCACAGGGTCTTCAGGACGTGCTTGGCAATGTGGACCTGAGTTTCATCTGCACGATCAGAGAGGTTCACTGTGAATCCAGGCTGACCTGATCTGAGCTAATACATGTGTGTCATGTTGTTACTTTCAGAGTAAGTCAAGGCCCCCACACTGTACATGCTGCAGTTTTTTGGTTGTCATGATAACAGATTTCATTACACGATTATTGGGACCAAAAGAAGCCAATATAGTTATCATAACATGTAGACACGTACAGACACGTAGCAAGATTATCATCAATACTGGTATCATACGGCATCACCCTTAAATCTGTAGTTGTCAACTGAAAGTGAGCAGCCCGTGTCAGACTGCACAGTGCAGCTCGACCTGGCTGGAAGTCAGACACAGAAACAGCATAGAGAATCCCTCGACTTTCAAAATAAAATAGCCAATAACGCAAACTGCCGGTTGTAAAAACAGCCTAAAGGGAAACAATGTAACTATGTAGCATATTTACATTTAGAAGCACATAAACTAGAAAAATGACCAAATCTGAGCAAGTTTACAAAGTTTGGGCAGCTCCTCTGTGGTCTCTACCGGCACAACCTAAATGCACTACCCACATTCTAATTCATGGTAAGACACGTGTTTCTGCCACGCCTGATCTGAAGTGATTCAGGCCGTACACTTATGACACAGACATGCCTTGAGAATTTCATTTGCATTTTAAAGAATATAACATGGATTGATGTTTTCACTTTGCATCAGTGATATTGGATCTTGATCACTGAATCAAAATATTGATCCAGATCGATGGATCGTTACAGACCTACGAACCCCAAATTGTTCTTGAAGGCTGCGCCATCAGTGTATGAATGTGTGTGAATGGGTGAATGAAATATGTAGTGTAAAAGTGCTTTGATTGGTCGGAAGATTAAACAGCTTTATGGATCTATAAGGATTGTGTCACACTGTCTCCAGCTGTGTGTGTCTGCTTTATTAGTTATTATCAGTTATGGGTGTGACTTTTGAACGTTTTTAAAGGAGGTTCCTGATTTGTGATTTGCACTTTGCACAGCATCAGCAGGACTCACCGGAGAAGAACTTGGTGCCTTTTTCGAAGAGTCGGATGTTGTTGTACAGGTTGGCGATCTCCTCCTGCAGATCCTTCATGCTCTTCTTCTTGTTGGCCCCTGACGGAGAGCTGGTGGAGGACATGAACACCGTCCGCAGCACCTCCTGATAGGCTTTACTCAGAGGCCTGTGGAGGTAGGAACGGTGTGAGAGTGGACTTACTGTTCTCAAAGTGTTAGCAGAGAAGACTAACTTCACACAGAAACCTGTACATTACCTTACTAAATGCTCTGCCAGCTCAGAGAGGATTTCTTCTGGGCAGTCACTCACTCGCTCTTCTAAAACAGCTACAACCTCCTCCTGGGTCATGAAGACGGCCACAGTCTGTTTGCTGCGATCTTGGCAAAAGGTAAAACACAAGCTAATTAGTCTCACAGGGATGCTAGAGTTACCTTTGTCTTCCATGGGAAAAAAAGCCTTTAACAACCCAGGGGAGAGATTCCAAGCCAACCAGCCATTACGCTCTTGTTGCAGTAAAATGCCTCACTGAACAGGCTTAACGTGCATATAGAAACATCGTGTCCCCGTGATGATAAAACTGCTCGGTGGCCGTGAATCGTACTTTGCTGTGAAGGTCCGGTTTCCTCGTCGCTGTCCTCGTCCTTCCTCCCTTTCTTCTTGGTTTTGCGGATTCGGATCTCTCTGGCGTTGCCTCCTCCGCCGGCCTTCACGCTGCCGCTGCCCTCTGCGAATCAAACAGAAGCAAACATATAATCCCAAAGCAGAAACCTTTCTTCAGCTGATCAAAGATCACAGATATGCTGCGTCTGATCCACCGAGAGAACGCTCAGAGAGAGAAACTTTCCTCCTCCAGCAGATGATGAGAAAACAACTCGGGAACAGGAAGTGAGCGGACGAGGAAAAGAGTGACTTCACCTCTCCGCACGTATCACTCAGCAGTCTGCTGAGAAATCAGCTGTATTAAAATCATCTCCACGTCCACCTGAGCTGCCGTCCACGGGGTTCTTTTTAATACCACATACAACCCAATTTAATATCTGCTTCTTCATCATATCGGCCTGAGTACGTCTCAATATTTCCCAGCAGTATAGAACAATCAGTGCTGATGATCTCGTTCGTTATATTAATGTGACTTGGATCTGGATCTGGACAGATGAACTCATTAAAATTGATTCATTTAAGTTCAAGAAGCTTGTTTGATCATTACTCACATAAGTTAAAATGTGCTGTGGTGTGATTGGTTGATCAATCGACGGGAAAACTAATTATTTTATCAGCTCCAGCTTCTCAGACGTGAATATTCTCTGCTTTCTATGATCATGAAGCTTTCTTTCATCCTCTGTGACAGTAAACTGAATGTCTTTGGGGTGTGGACAAAACAAGACATTTGAGGACGTCACCTTGGAAACAGAAAAATCACATTTTTTCACCATTTTCTGACATTTTATGGAGCAAACTAATCGATGAACAGATTATTCCAGTTTGTAGTTTGTGTGCAGGTTGCAGCTGCTTCCCTCTCTATCTCCAGTTTTCCGTGCACTCTCATTGGACGCTTCCTCTGCTTCAGTCTCACACTCGTCTACAACGAGACCCCAACAACCAGCACGTCCTGGTTTTGGCCACACAATAGTGGTGGGCGGATTGATCTAAAATATCGTATTGATCAATATCGATACCAACATTGGTATCGATATTGATCAATACGTGTGTGATGAGATTGTTCAGTTTTAGTTTTTCTCTGTTCAGTTCACCTGAAAAATACATTCCTATATAAAGATATATACCTCAAACCTGAAATGTGAACATGGCTGAATATAATAACCCTTTTGTGTTAACTGCCAAATGAACATTAGTATTCTTATATTTGCATTCAAATTGGCATATTGGTGATGCACTGACTTCATAAATTATGATGCATTACTCTCCCCTACATGAAAGTAGATAAGCTGCTTTTTTTAAGTAAAAAGGATCGGTATTGGTATCGGCAATACTGGCCCTGTATTTACTTGGTATTGGATCGATACCAAATTTTGTAGTATGGCACACCCCTACCACACGACAATCAAATGTGTGTAAACTGTCGTAGCGTCCAGACACATCTCTGAATGATGGAAGAGGACGCGTCGGGACGATTCTGTGCTGATTTGATGGTTTTTGCTTCAGATCCAAGACATTTGTCCAAAACAAACTGGGGCACACGTCTGCATTAGATTTTACAGTTTGTGTGTGTCTCTGTGTGTGTCTGTGTGTGTTAACTCACCTGTGGCCTTCTTCCTGCGCTCTGCTTCCCTCTTTTCCTTTTTGGAAAGCGCTGAGCTCTCCGTCAGGATGGATGCTTGCTTCATGTCGTCTTCAGATATCAGAAACACCGGATTGTTTTTCACTTCCTGGAGACCAAACACACACACACACACACACACACACACACACACACACACACACACACACTGCACCTTCACTGTGTTTCATGCTTGTATTTGTTCTCAGGAGTGTGTGCGTGTGTGTGACAGGAGGCGTACCTTCTGAGCTTTCTGCTGCATGGCTTCATCAAACACGGAGAGGCAGTTGCTGATGAACTTCTCGCTGACGACGACCGTCCCTCCCAGCACTCTGGCAGAAGACTGGACGTTCGTGTTTCTCATGGCCTGGTTGATCAACATCCCGACGTCCTCCATCGTCAGGCAGCTGGGCAGAATGGGCTAAAAACAGCCAGAGTGAGCGATGCAATGAAAAACTGAAGTCATTCAGGTTATTTTACTTCATGTGATGAAGGTAAAGACGGAGCTGTGTGCGGCACCTGTATGTCAGTCCACGTGGAGGAGTTGACGGCTTCCTCCACTGAGGCCTCCACCTGGTCCACCAGAGTCTGACCCACGCAGGCGGCTCTGAGGAACAGCAGCTTGTTGGACTTGAAGCGTTTCTTGATGTAGCTGGACGGGTCGGGGATGCCCAGTCTGACCAACGCATCAAACTCTGCACGAGGAACACTTCATCAGTCTCACACACACTGGTACACGTTCTGATACAGATTTCTGTGGTTGCTATGGTGACACACGCTGCGATTTAAAGTTTAAAAGAGCGGTGGCACAAACGAGGAGGCGGTTTTAATGAAGCCAAGAGGATTAAATCTGCTGGAAAACAGTGACGCTGTCAGTGACCTTTGTGTTTTTTATAAATCTGTTAGAAAAAGAAAATAAAGAAAATAAAAGACTTTTCACTGTTGGACAAAAAGGAAAAGCAGAAAAACTGAAAGTAAAATGATGTCGTCACTTTTCTTTACGCATAAATGGCTATGTTTGCTACTTAATGTAGTTGAGTAACTGTTTTCTTTAATTGGTTTTTATTGTCTTTTGTATTGTATACTGCAGTCCGACACTAATCTCCCCATAGGGACATTAAAGTGTGCTGTAGTCTATTCTAAATGAAATCAGAGCTTCAAACACGCACAGAGAGAAACAGCCACACGCTCTCTGCAAACGTCTCAGGTCGTCATGCCTGTAACTAATATATGAAATATATAAATTTAGTGCAATCAACTTTCAATTGAAGCTTTAAAGCAGCGTGTGTGTGTGTGTGTGTGAGCACAGCCTGAGAAGACGGCTCCAGGGGACGAAGTCCTTTAATTGTATTTGCAGGTAAGTTGGTTTGTTGAAGGTTTTCTTTATTGGGTCTCATCAAAAGTTTTCTGTTTGAATTATTTTATCTTTAAACTGTCAGCAGGGACTAAAAACAAAGCAGCGTCAATGCTTCTGTCATTACTGAGTGGTTGTCTGTACACGCTGAGCGTGCTGTGAGGAGACGCGGTGATGTTTGTTGAGGACGTAGTCAGAAAAGCGAGGTGCAAAGAAGAAAACAGGATGTGATGTCGTGTCATGATCACTGATGCCGTACCTAAATACCCGTTCTGCTGGAGGAAGGAGTCCACCCAGGTGTTCTGTGTCTTGGCGTAAATGTCAGGGATGTAGACAGCTTTGTCCTGCCGGCCTCCAACCACGCTTCCTTTGAGGCGCCCGGTGTTCACCAACTCCTCCAGGACAGCTGCCAACAGAGAATGTAACTAAGTACATTTACAAGAGTTCTGTACTCGAGTATAATGTTGAGGTATTATCCACTCCACTATTACTGCCACACAACATGTCAGAGCTGAGATAACTATCATAAAGTTTACATCAGATCTGTGTGGAGCCATCATGGATGGATTATAGAACCACAAGGAGACAGAGACCCTTATTATCTTTCTAAACATCTTACATGGTTCATCCACTAATCAGATGATTGGCAGTTCGATCCCCGGCTCCTCCAGTTTGCATGTTGAAGTGTCCTTGGGCAAGATACTGAACCCCAAATTGCTCCTGAAGGCTGTGCCATCGGTGTGTGAATGTGTGTGAATGGTTAGCTCCTAAAACTGATGAGCAGTTGGCACCTTGCATGGCAGCTAATGCCATCAGTGTATGAATGTGTGTGAATGGGTGAATGAGATATGTAGTGTAAAAGAGCTTTGAGTGGTCGGAAGACTAGAAAGGAGATATAGAAGTACAGTCCATTTATCTTTTACCATGAGCAAAGTCTGAAAAATATTAATCCGAGTACCAGAACTTCAGTTTTTCTTCTTTTGTCTCTCTGACCTTTACAGGGGCCTGACCTCGAGGTTGGAAACCACTAGACTAAACTAGTTATCTTTAGGGTAGAAAGTAGTTTACACTGGCTCCACTTGGAGCAACAACAGGAAAATGCTACATCATTATCAATAAACCTCACATTTTAACACATGAAGTAAATTTAGCTGATTATACTTCTGTACTTTTACTCAAGTAGAGTTTTAAATGCAGGACTTTGACTTGTCATGAAGTATTTTTACATTGTGTTTTGTACTTTCACTTGAGTAAAGATCAGTTTAATGCAGAACTATCAAATGTCTCCTTACAGTACAAAAGATGTTCCTGGAATCCAAACGCTCCGATCATGCTGCTGACCGACGTGGGCCTAACAAAACAAAGTAACAGAGGGTTAGTGTTAAAATCCAGAACAATCCAGAACAAAATGACTTAGAAAGACATCGGACCTCGTGCTAGAACATTCTCCTGATCTCATCGTAAATCTCTCTTTTTGTTTGGTCAGGTTTTTGTGCTCGTTCAAGTGTTCCAAGTCAGATTTCCCAAAACTCTTTTAACTGCACAAACTTGTCCTAAATCGCTTGTTTCAGCCTGATGAAGACCATCTGCTCAGGAGTAATTGCATGTTTGTGAGATGTGGTAATCAGCAGAAAATTGACATCCCCAAATTACCATAAAAAGGCTGCCTGTTCTGCTCTGCGAGTGAACGAGTGTCATTCACTACAATGCCAACAAAGAGGAAAAGCTTCAAGTCCTGCTGCTGCACATCAGAAGATGAAAACACGTTCAGCGGTATCAGCTGGTGCATGAGGATAATATCAACGAAGAGAGGGAAGAGTTTGACATGAAGATCAACACTATAAACATCTTTATAAAGCAAAGCGGTCCTTTAGTTAGTTCAGTCACAGAGTGGTTCTTGCACGAGGCCCGGTGTGTGAAATATCGTAACGACGTTTACCTCGTGATGGAGCTGAAAAGCCCTCGTATCCTGGCTTTGTGCCGAGCAACAAAAGCAGGAGTGAAGATGACTCCTCTGTTGTACTGGTCCATTTCTCCTTGGATCAGCTTCCCGAGACGTTTTGACAGCTCCTGAGATAAATCAGAGAACATGCAGCTGTAAGTGAAGTCAGCAAACAAACTCATAGAAGAGAAGAGGAAGCCAAGGTCATCAGAGACTGTCAGGTGGAATCAGTCATCTAAACACAAATGTGATGGACTTGTGTTGTCATGCTCTCACTCACCTCAGTTAAGAAATCTCCAGGGAGATCGTAGTTTTTACATAGCTCTGCGATACTGATCAAACCCGCCTCCTGCAGTTTGTCATTCACCTCCTCAGCCAGACGGTCCAGGTACGTGCTACAAACATACAACATAATCTAAATGTTTTCTCAGCGTTTGCTTTTCAGATCTGTGCTTTGCACTCTAACTAAACTAACTGGTTAAATCTGAACTCCAGGTTTTAACAAGTTCAATTCAAGACTTCTTAAGACCTTTTTAAGACTGTCATGAATGCAATTAAAGACCTATTTCACATTCATAGTCCCAGTGTAAACACAGAGTATTAGGTGATGACAGGCTTTGTGTTTTTGCCTTTTTGAGGTGTGGAAATTTCAGCAACATTCACAAAATGAAGGCTGCTTTACTCTGATGATGTGATGATGATTTTTTTGGCCTCAGCTGAACAAAAGAAGTCATAAAGTTACATCACTATGTTGCAACATCTCTTACATTACATTGTGGGCGAAACGTTAAGCTAAAGGAGCATCTTTGGCAAACGGATGTAACTTTGTTGGGAGATACAGCATAGAGTGATAAAAGCAGAGATCTGGGCAGATTTCACATTTGATGAACTTTACTAAGAAGCACCAACTGAACAGAAACATGTTAGCCGTTTTCACCCTGAGCTCACAACCATAAAGATTACAGCAAAAAGCTAACCAGCCAAGAACTGAGGAGATGCTGTCGACTGAGAGAGGGAACAGAGTCTCCCACTCCATAGAAACTACAATATCTGAACTCTACAGCCAAACCACAGCCGAGTGGAGTCAATAAGTAAATCTGGTCGAGAAGCCGCTACATGTGATTCTTGGACTTTTGTTGTGAATGACAGCAACAGTTATGTTTATACACTGAGCTGGGTCACACAGGTACTGGCGTGGAAAAGATGCAGTCAGTTGTAGTTTGATTTCTGAAAGTACTTTTCAAAATAAAAGAGTTCACGTTTATCTGACTGAATATCTAGATAGAAGATATCTCATCCTCAGTTTTTTTCATTGAGATGCATCAGGAGTCATTGTGCATTCAAACTGTTGACAGGAGAATCATAATCAAATCAAATCAGCCGGTGATTCTTTAGACTTTTTTTTATTTAGGTGTAATCCCTCGTGTTTATTCGGGCAGCCTGACCTCTTGGACTCACGGTGTCAGTGAATACTCACTCATCAATAAGTTGTCCCAGCACGAGCTGAACTCCTTTATCACATTTAGCGATGTCACTCGCTCTGTTCTCAACATGGACCCAGTCCACATTAATGATCTGTAAGCAAGAACGTGGAGAGATTCATACGAGAACATGAATACTGTGTGTCAGCGTGACACTGACATATGGCACAGGAAACACACACACACACACACACACACACACACACCTGCTGGAGGTCCACGATGTTGATTCTCCCTGTGAAACAGAATGACAGGTTTTATTCACTGTTAACATGATGAAATGTGTTGCATGTATATGAATATTATGCATGTTTTAGGTGATGTGACAGCTCTTCGGACTGTGTGTTGGCTGTCAGACTGACCTCCATGGACGTAGAGCTCATCTCGGATCTCTCTGCTGATCTGTGCCGGGGTGATGTACTCCTTCCCGTCCAGTGTGTGCACCACATCCAGCTTCTTGTCCTGGACCAGTTTGGAGATGATCTCGATGCAGTTCCTCTCCGACAGTCTGTGGAAACATGGACACAAGTGTCATGAGGAACACACAGCAGATACTTTAGAACCAGCTGCGCCACTTTCAATGAAAGTTTACTGTGAGCTAACGTTAGCTCCGCTGCTAGCAGCTAAGGTGCGGTTACCTCTGCACCGTGTCCGCGAACTGTGCTCTCTGAAAGTCCGCAGCCAGCCGCCGAATCTCCTCCCAGTCTGCCGCCATTGTTCAGAGTGTATGTGTTTGCAGGAAAGCTGTCAGCTGTCAGTCCGTCCGTTCAGCACAACACCGTCCACAAGCTTCTGTTCGGCTAGCCGGCTAACGAGACAGCAGCAGCTCTGTCTATCCACACGTCAACATTCAGTGACGTAGTACCGAGAGCCACGAGGACCAAACCTCATCCTCCAGCCTCTCGCGCGTTGAGTTTACCTGACAGAGGACACGTGACTGACTGTGACTGTCCGTTACTGCGTCAGCGCCTTTGAATTCAGGTAATGTGGCTCGTTCACATCAGGACGGGAAAGGTAGACTGCGTCTGTGTGTCGACACACTCATGTGCTGTTAGAGACAAATGCAGAAGCTACTGTATGTAACAACAACACACAGACAGTGCATCTCTGCAACCCTATTATTCAGCAACATATCTGTATGCAAAAAGATCAAATGCGATAAAGTGAATTATAAAATGTGTTTGAATAAATTATTATAACAAGAGTTATACATAATAAATAAAAAATAACTAATAAATATACTATATAAGTATATATAAACATGTGAATGTGAAATATGAAAGTTAGGATTGTGTGTAAACATGACAAGTATCAGCGTATAAATACATATTTAAACAAATGATATAAATATTTATATAAATATTAATATATGAAAAAGAGTAATGTGTGTAAGAACATAATATACATTACAGTTGTACTGTATATACAGACATACACTGAAGTACTCACTCTCTCTCTCACACAAACACATTTTTATTTTTACATATAAATGTTTATTTATTTAAAATAATTTTTTTTTTTAAATAAATTTATTTATTTATTTAATTTTATTTAATTTATTTTGATCAGACTTAAAGACTTTAAATTGGATGCAAAAGCTGAAAAGTTTGTATTAAAAATCTATAATCACAGATTTATAATGTACTGATTATGGACTTTATAACTAAACAGAGGATCTATTATTGAAGTTATTTATTAACTGATTGATCCCTGTGCTCTGATAAAGATCCATCCAGCTGAACACACAGACTACTGCAGGACAGAAAACAGAACAGCATGCTGATCAGTTAGTTTGTATGAGTATGCACTCATTTCAGCAAGCCTCACGCCTCTGCACTGTCACAAAGAAGTAAGATATGAAATAAAGAAGTTTGGTGTTTCACCAACAAGAAGAAAAATTAAAAAAACTGGCACACACTGTCTTAATTAAAAAAAATTCTCCTCATGACCTTCATCAGGTGCGGGAACAGTTGCTGGGTAAGTTATTCAAGTAGAGGAGCATGAAAATGAGGTCAGTTGGTTAATGAAACACCTTGAGAACACACACACACACACACACAGACACACACACACACAGCCGCCCAAGTAATAACAATTTTTCTCATTAGCTTGAACAAATTTGTCCATTCAGAAGTTTTCAAAACAATTTCATTTGTGCCATTTATTGATATGTAACAGTTTTAGTGCCCAAAAAAGACAGCTGAGTGTATCAGTGTGAACAGATTGGAGTGTGATGATTTTACTTGAGATATTAACTGCTCTCTGCACATTTTAAACTTTTTTTAAATGTCCTGTAGAAATACATTCATTCGTTATGATACAGATTTTGTACTGTGTTCACAAATGAAGATCCGTCCATGTGTCTCTGCGATGGCCTCGTGCTCTCCTTCCATGCCTTTGGCCTCTTTAATCCATGCTGGCAAATAGCAACACATCGGCAACATCGTCATCTTTCTAGAGTGGAGAGTTGTGCAGAAAGCTTCATACAAGCACATTTAGAGATTCATAATTATGCAAGTCATTTCTATCAGCTGTGAACAGATGTTCTCTTTTTGTTGAACGCAGATAATCCAGCAGAGTTTTGAGATCTGTGGAGCACATTTGCAAGAGAAGGTGATGATGATGGAGTGTGTGTGAGTGATCGAGAGAAACTGTAAATACACAAAGGTTTTTTTCCTTTGAGAAATCTGTAAAACATCACACTGTGAAAATATTTGAAGAAGAAAAAGAAGAAGAATTAGAAAGGAAAACCTGACATGAATGAGGATCACTTCCCTTGAAAAAATGCTAATGAGTATAAATATTTAATCCTATATTATCAGCAGAATAAGAGCATTAACAGTAGATACGAGCATAATAACAGAAGTCAGATTAAAGTACTTGTCTATGTCAGCATTATTTACCATGCAGCCTGCTGTATTCTGCACTAATCTGAGCTGATGACAAGAAAATGACATATTTAAATATGATTCTCGGATGAATATCTTCAGCAGCTGTCTGTTGTCTGAACCCCCTGACATGGACACATTTGGAAATCCCCTTCTCGAACCGAGTCCACCCTCCGCCGCCTCGCACTGAAACGTGATACCAAACACAGGCTGCAGTGTTAACCTGTGAACTCTAGGGAGCAGTAGACTACAAGCCATTAAACCGCTTCCAGGGCTCTTAACAGATGGTGCTGGATTGTATGAAGCACTCCATCATGCCAGCAAAGACCTGGTAGGAGTGAAATACTGTAATTATATGTCATATGCATATTCACTGCAGGCCTATATGTAATTAATAGCAAGTTAATTTTTAAAAAAGCACAATCTCAATGAGAAAACTGTCCCTCTGTGTCTGGCACAAAGTGAACTATGTCTCACAGCCATGTGCGCTTTAATAACCCGCTGTTGAGGAACTTCTTGAAATACCCTCTCCTCCATATCAGTATATATAGAGGCTGCAGCCTGCCACTTTGATGAAACACACACTTTCTATGGGAGTAAAGAAGAAACTAATCAGTAGCCTCAAGCTAAGTTTGTAGAATCAGGAGAAAAGTTGTAAGTAGATTTGTTCAAACTTTAGGATATATTATATGATTCTCTTCATATAATTTCTGCCTTCAAGCTCAGATTTAAATGACCAGTCAACGTAAAGAGAAATTATCAGATTAAAGCGTGCTATGGAGGGGTTTTGGCTGCTTTCAGAGGAGTGTGTGTGGGTGGGATACACCTTCTTCTGGAAATGGAGAAAAGGGAGCTGAGGAATGTCCTTGTCCGACCCGTTTGGATATTAGATCATTTGTAAAAGAAAAAAAAAAGAGAAAAACTTAAAGGTGGGCCGTTGCAAATAACCCCGTAAGGGCCTTTAATGGGATTTTCCACACAGGTTGGAGTGTGTTGGATGCAGTTTGGGCAGCTAATAATTAAGCATCCCGTTCCAGCGCCTCGGTGCAAGCCAACAAACATAAACCTGGCTGGATCGGAGCGTGGGGAGAGAGCACAGCAGAGGAAAGATGAATGTATTGAGTTATTGATCACGGGGGATTATTTCTGCTGTAAAATGATGTTTGTGTCTATGTGGATGTCCAGTTTGAATCTGTGTGTGAATGATCACAGGTTCATATTAAAGTTTGTATATTAATGTAAAGGCCTAAATGAAAACTAGCCCTTATAAATGTGAGAAGACTGTAATGAATATTTCTGCCATAACTATGCAACAGTGACTGTTGATCTTTTTATATTTGGGAGTACATGCTTAAAAAACACTTTTACTCACAGCTGCAGTCTTCTGGAATCTCTGAAGCGTCTGAGAATGAATTTTTTCTTGAACATCCATCTTTTACCTTTCCCACGAGGACCACAATGGAAATAAGTTTTTGGCTTCATTACTTTTTTATGCTTGATAATTTTAACGTTAGGACAGGCTGAGTGCAGTCTGGTGTTTACCTTTATTACTGTCAGATAGATAATAGTTTCTCTGAAGCAGTTTGTTCACAATTGTATAACTCTACTCAGGGATTAGTCATGTCATAAATGTTTAGATGCTTTTACAGCACTTGAACAGTGTTTTGTACACAGTACACAGTTCCCTGTTCCTCCAGGGAGAGCCTGAAGCACTGTGGTATATGATCAGTTCATGCTACGTACTAAAAATATGCATAAAATAAAACATATGTGCAGTTTAAAGTTTAAATGTAACTAATGTTGACATTAAATCAACCTGGTTAAGTAGTGCAGAATAAGCAATCAGGTCTCTTACTGAAGAAAAAGTGTTAATAAATGTCCAGACGTGTTAATATATCAAAAGTGAAAGTACATATACATGCATAAAATAATGAATATATAAAGATTATATATGTTATTTCATTTGTTTATCGCTGATGATGCATTTTACAATAACTATGCATCACATATGAGCTGATCAAAGGCTTTGTAAAGTAAAATCTTAGTAACCAGTAATTACAGCTGTCAAATAAAGGAGGAATATTAACATGTCACTGTCATAATTAGCATAACATTCAAATGTAATTACCTCAATTGTACTCTAAAAAGTTTATATTTCACATTTTCAGCTCTGACTTATAACTCCGCTATTTAACCTCACCGTCAAGCACCAGGATGGAAAAAAGGTTTTTATCTTTACAACATTTTTATCTCAACAATTTCATTTGAAAATTCAGAATATTGTGACAGCAGTATTAAAATGAACTTTGTGCAAAACACTCTACAATTTAAACTGCTGTAAGAAGGAAATGTTTTATTGTTTAATTTCCTAAAATACATTGATAAAACTTTACAAATACATGGAATTATTTATTTAAAGAAGCTATTATAAGTGCAAAAATAAACTTCACACTTTTATTTTGTGAAAACTCCAGCTGAGTTCACTGCTCATGCTCAGCCTAAACACAATTTTACATGTTTGTTCAACACGATTCTTTGATTTAGTAAATAAATGTAGAGATTTTATGGGTTCAGTGTTTGCACAGATAATATGTGGAACTATTGAACAACACAAGCTTTTTTAGAAGCTCACATCTCTCTCCGTCATGCTGGCTTGCAGCAGTGTAACCAGAGTGCTCTCTTTAACAGATTGGAGTCAGATTGGATTTTTGCACACACACACACACACACACAACCAGATGCTCCATGGTTTATGTTGCTGTGTGTGATGGCGCGGGAATCCTAAATGATGTCATTCACAGAGCCGTAACGTTTTACAAACACACTCCTGTTCCTGAAACAGTGCATCCTGTGAGAAACAGCCTGTTTATGCCAGCGGACCCGTCTACCGCTCGGTTCTCTACACGACCCTTTAAATGGATGTCTGAAGTGGCTTCGTGACAGGAGCAGAGATCTGACTAATTGACTCTTCAAAGCTTTAATATTAAGAATTAAATGGGGGGAAAAAAGTGTTTGATAAGCTGTCTTCTTCTAAAAGGAAGAATAAAAGTTCCCCAGTCTAATTTCAAACTTCAAAGCGTTGCTTCTCTCACTAAATTTGGGTCATATTTCCACAGTGAATAAGCATTGTGAGCCCGCCGCTTTGACTTGAAATCAAGTTGAGGTCCGTAAGTAAACACTTTTGTCTCAGCAACGGTGAACACATCTCTCTTGTGACTTCAAACAGCTCAACTGGAGGTACTGTTGACTGTGTGGGAAATTTTCTTTGAAGATAACAGGGAGCAAAATGAATGTTAATATCTTTTTGTTTTCTTAAAGAGTTACATTCAAGAGATTTACACTCTGAAAGGAAACCAGGCTACTCGCAAAATTCAGGATAGAACAGAAATAGGACAACACGTACATGCAGCAGATCATAGCCATATTTCTACCCTACGCTTTATTTTGAAACCATGGCTTACTTATTTCTAGAGTGTTTTAGTCATAAAAGACACGGCGTCCTTGTCTGAAGGCACAAGTGTTTATACTGGTTCCGAATGGCCACACTCAAGGCCTGCTGTCACAGAGAGGGGAAAGGCTCCATGTTACGTACAAATGGGACAGAATGCACTCGCAGGCAGTCTCTCCTCAAAGGCATTCATGAAGTTTGAATCCGGCTGCATTGCTGTCACACAGATATACTCCCTGTCTGATTTAATTAGAATTGAGCTTTTTCCAGGAGAAATAGAGTTGGGATATTAGTGGTCTCCCCCAATATGGAAACACACGACATGTAAACCTGCATGAGTCAACATTTTGTATCAAATGTGAAAGATGTCACTCGTAGCGCTTTTTTTTTTTTTGGCATCTTTCAGGTCTTTGTTCAGGTTTTGCTGCCTGTGGCTTTATCATTTCATCAGTCTTTCTAACATATTTTCATTCATTTTGAAGTTTTGCATTCAGAAACTTTAATGAAAAAAAAGTATGTTTGCTTGAGGTGGTTTTTGCCTTTTTCAAAGAAGAGTTAAGAGATGGAAACACTTTTTCAGAATAAGTTCTGATGTAGCCAACATGACTGTTCAGCTCTCTCGTTGTGGCTCTATAATCCGTCCATGATGGCTCCACACAGATCTGATTAATAAATGAAAGAAACACAAATGTCTGATTAGCTCCTTGATTTCTGCTTCATTTTTCAACATTTGGACTTGACCAGCGCTCTGTTAATTGTGTCACCCTCTTCTTCTGGCGAACACCTAATAATCACATAGTTTCTTTTGTTGATTTACTCAAAATACAGTTAAAATTTGTGATACATTTGGCTGGAAACACGTCTAGTGTCATTTCCAGGGGCAACAGGCGATTGTTTTAAACAAAAAACCTGCTGGACACTACCTGCCCAGCACCAAACAGCAGCGATAGCCACATATTTTTCTCAGCAGCTGGTGGAGGCAGAAGCTAAAAAGAAGTGACCAATGGACGTACATTGGTGAAGTGGATAGGAACTCAAGCAAATGCTAACCTTGATGTGTGAATAGGAAACTGTTGGTTAGCATGTGCACAACATCCTCATAAGGTGCTAATGTGTTAACAGCTTGTTGTTCTGCCCTCAAGTGGCCAAAAGAAAGCTTTAAAATCCCAAATTTGATTTTTTTAAACTTGGGTTTTATTGCTCTGAGTCGTGGTAATGGTTTCCTCTTTCAGATACTTGGTGTACAGCTTGGTGCCCTGACCGAACCAATGAATTCCAAAAATAAAACCTGTAATAACCCTTTTCCCTTTGGGTGCATGTAAACACACAGACTTCCATTGTTGTTATTATTCAAGTCATTAAAATCCAGCCAACCCAAATCTGATTCAACCTTGCACCCCATCTTTTTAGTCTAAAAATACAGCAGGTAGAGAAGCAGAGCTAGCATGAGGCCTGATACTGACACCAGGCAGCTCCAGGTGGATTCTTTGACTTCTCCTGCCTTCCAATGGTGTTGACACCTCTGTTCTAACCTCTCTCTGATTCCTCCAGGTGGAAGTGGGTGGTGGTAGCTCTCTGACAGTGATTATAGTGGTTGGTGGTGGTTGGTGGCCACATGTAGGTGGGACTTATTTTTTATGCAGACCAAACAGTCAAAACACAAACTGCACTCATCTGTGTTGTTGTAGAAAACACGTTTTGGAGTGTTTCCTTCAAAGTATATTTCCATGAAAGGCTGAGCTCCTAACCAAGTTAAATTTAGGTCCTTTCACTTCAAAAGGCAGCAGTGCAAAATGTTTGCCGCCCCATGGCTAAGAGCCCCAGTTAGGTCAGGGTTTAAAGAAAAAAGCTTCGGAGTGCCTTTAGCCCTGGGCTAATTTCACTGATTGCAATATAAAAAGGTGTGTTGAGGTCACAGCAAATACAAATCAGAGGGTTTCTTGGAGAAGACATTTTACTGTATACTTAGCTAATTTAACAGTATTTCAATCTGTGCAGCGTATCTGCCGAATCAGACAGAGCGGCGGCGGTAGCTGGCAAGAGATGCAGCAAGTGGGAGTGAGGCAGACAATCTGAGAGAGGGGAATAGGGAGAATGCGTCAGCTGTCCAAGTGCTGCTATAGCTGGAGAGGTTATGGGTGTGCGCACCGCTGCCAAGTGTAATGAGGGTGCAACACAATGACCACCAATCCACACACACACACACACAGGCTCCAATAATTTTGCTAAACTTCCTCCTGTTTGGGAAAACTCTGTGACCTCATAACAGAAAACACAAGTGCTTCTTAAAAGATCATTTCGCACAATTGACTAGAAATACACATTCATGTGAAGATGCCGTATAAAGAAAGAGCTTTCAGTCATCCCACCAACGAGTGGCTGATGTCATCTCAGCTGAAAAAGCTGACCTATGAGCAAGTTTTGGAGTCGGAATAACATTTCTGTGGGAAAGTTTGGAGCTTCACGCTGCATTTTTGTGGTGCTCCACCTAGTCACAAGACTCTGTAGAAACATTATAGGTTGGAGTTTTGTTTCTTGCTGTCCTCAATTCTCAACATTTTAGAAAGATGTTTTACTTTTTTTTTTTTACAGTCTTAGAAACCTTTTCTTTTATCTGTAACTGTTCAGATTTGTGCACATTCTTTGTTTCAGTGAAATTAACAAAGGAAAGGGAAGGAAAGAAGGAAAGAAAAGGGAATGACAGCGAAAGAAAGGGAAGGAAAGGAATGGCAGGAAAGGAAAATTATGTAAAGAAAAGAAAAGGAAGATATGGAAGGATATAGAAATGAAAATAAATAAAAGGACAAGCAAATGCAAGGCAGTTGGAAGAAAAATATGGAAAGGAAAGGAAAGATTTGGAAAGGAAAAAAAAGAAAGAGGAAGGCAATTGAAGGAAAGGATAGCATGTAAGGGAAGGAAAGGCTTTGAGACGTAATTTGCCAGTTCAGTCCTAGTTCATGAGAGGATGAGTCTATCATCCTCTTTGGCAAGGTCTATGTCCCGTGTCCTTGGGCTCCAGATTGCTTGGATCTGTCATACTGGGCAGGAGACAAATTCCATCAGCAGATGTCATGGTACTGTTGTGGGTAAGGGACCTTGGAAGATGGGTACATATTATTCTGTTGCACATACGGCCGACTAGAAAGCAAGCCAATAGAGAAACATTTGCTCAAAGAAAGCAGGAATAACAGCAAACTGAATGTCTAAACAATCTACTGTGAATCAATACTGATGAAGTACCCACACAATAAGGACCATCAACTGACCACCAGGTAAGAGTATTAGATCACTATCTGTATCAGTATAATCAATCAATACTGAGCTAAATAGACTCTGATCAACAAATCCATAAGAAATGAAGTGGAGTGTTACTGATAAATAAATGCATAAATGACTTTTCACCCGCCCAGTTCAGATAGATTCTGCTCCATGTTCTTTATAAGAGAAAAGTAAAAGTCATTCAGCTCTTTTCCAGAATGAAAATAAATAAATAAATAAATAAAAACTACAAATAAAGTAGTTACATCTGGACTTATTCAGAAAATACAAAGAAAACATTTATTCTTGGAAATACACAGAGTGCAATTCATATGGTGGCTGAGAGAACTCAGTGATGTGTGTACTTCCTGCACAGTAATCAACATTATCATAGAGTATTCTCACTAGAAAGTCCAAATTTGAAGGAAATTGAAGGAACTGTCTTGTCCTGATTCATGGCCCACCTCCTTTGAAATCCACATTTCAAGACAGAATACACCATAGGTAGGTGAATGCAGTCTTATTTTGTAGTGTATCTTTTGTGGCCCTCAGTACCCACAATCCATCTGGGGCACATAAAATGTTTAAGGGTGGAGGTGGTTCACACAAACTCAGTCAGGATAGAATATCTGACCATGTTTGGGTTGTCATTAGTCTCTGGTGTACATTATACCTTTCTGCACTGCACAAACAGTACATAGCTTGTACCTGGGCTCAACAAATACCATCAGCTTCTGGACACCTTGTCCTTCCACAACGGTCACCATTTTTGTGATGAGTTGGCTATTCCTCTGTAGTGTTAGATCCAGTGAAATGTGACTGAAAATGCTGAATGTGATCGCTGCACGAATACTGACACCCATCCCTATATACAGTATGATGCACGAACTGGACCAATGAAACCAATCTGTATGAAAGCAGCCTGGAGATGTTGTTAACCACATGATGTGGGACTCAACAGTATATTTGCCATTAAGATGGTAGACAGATAGCCAGTCTCCATTGTGTGTTGAAGTGAAACATAACATCTTCAGTATCATGTTGGCCATTCAAGGCCAACTGGGTAATAAACATTGACTATACAACTTGACAAGGACGAGTTAACCGCACTATTATTTTTGGTTTTGGTGGTATATAAAATATGATACTATATATATATATATATATATATATATATATATATATATATATATATATATATATATATATATATATATATATATATATATATATCCATTTTTACTCGTGAATACTGGATTTTGTTTCACACATCAGCTTAGCTCCTGACAAATGACCAATGAACTGATTAGCTAGCTAACCCTGTTGTTACTACAACACACTTTAATAGCTTCATTTTAACAAAATCTGACAGAAGCAGATACTGACTGACTGACTGGTGTAATCAGTCATCTATCTTTTAGTTTTAATGCAAAACATTCACCAAGAGGAGGAAGAGATGCTAAAAATAATAGTTTACATACACCTGGTGCTCCCAGATTGCTTATCATGTCATCAGTTGAGCTGTTAATGAGCGTGTGTGGGGATGACAGGTATTGCTATCAGTGTATGTGAGGTTTGAGCTGTTATAAAATACTCACTGACTTAGGATGATGCATACCATTGTCCTCAGAAACAACTAGTGTTTCTTCATATTCTCCCAATCCCATCACCTCTGTAGCTACAGGGTGTTATAGTGTTGAACATTTGTCTCAATGGTGCTAGTTTCTAAAGCACACCATGGAATGCTACAAACAGCATCAGGTACATAACATAATTTTATCAGTGGATATGGGTTTATAGCCTAGGATTTAGCATATACTTAATATTGAGAATGCAATATATTAACAGTATAGTTAAATTCAAATAACAGCTTGATATTTGAGAGCACATTCAGGCTAGCTGTTGATTTGAACAGCTGTGTTTCCTTCTGCTAATGATAGTTTTAAATGAAAGCTGAAAGCTACCTGGATCAACCTCTTCTTTCCTGTTCCCTGTGCTGCTGTAACCATTGATCTTCCCCTCCAGGATCAATTGACTCCTATCTCAGAGAAGCAATCAACCTCTCTCATTATTTAGACAAACTCTATGTTTTTATTGCTTAAATAGCACCAGGTTAGCAAAAGTTGGTTTAATAAATCAGCCGTTTGCTGCTAGCTTTTGCACCTCAAATGATCTCCTCCTGTAAAAGAGTCCCACATGATTCGAGATCTTCCTGTGAAGTAAAGTTTTCAGCAGCAGACGACCTCAGAGACAGGTTGATCATGATTCATTTAGCAGTGAGTATGTGCTCATATTGTTTTTTCATAATGTCCTTCATGTATGCTGGTGTTCTCTTCCTCGAGAGACACAAATCAAGAATAACCTATGCCAATACTTAAAGTGTTAGCACACAGGCTCATTTGTGTGGGTATGGCTAAAGTGATAAGTTCTATGATAAGTCAAATACTGTGCTGCTCATCAGATCATCTGTATTAGTATTAACAGAGGTGCTTGATCTTTAGAATCAAACTCAAAGAAAAGCATCCACACAGTCAAATTATAAGTTATTACATCATTACTTGCTAGAAACAATGTCAGCTAGTGACTAGCTTGGTTAAGGAGTGCAGAACCACCCATGACTTCACATTCCATGTCAATTACAACTGACTGAAACTTAACTTATAAACTTAACATGGCTGCAATAACCTACATAACCTCAGTAAAGGTGAGTTTTATTATACAAATGTTGTGTGAGATCCATTTACTTAAATACTCT
This sequence comes from Sciaenops ocellatus, assembly GCA_033000465.1. NCBI lineage: Eukaryota > Metazoa > Chordata > Actinopteri > Sciaenidae > Sciaenops > Sciaenops ocellatus. Next base: position 3,147,929 of record CP136886.1, on the reverse strand, counting down.
ATTTAAAAACTCATTTTAATTACATGAAACAACATTTCCTTTAATTATCCTCAGCCTAATTAATTAGCGCCTGAAAACACAGCAAGTACCTCAATCAAGGTCTTTAGCCAGATACACATAGATGTATCCATCAATCTAAAAGACACAAACTAAACCCTTAAAAACACTTTGACTTCAAACTATTGAAGTAGATTTGAAAACTTTCCCCTTTACTTATGCTTTCATTTGGAATATTAATAATCAATTGAAATTTGGAACTTTGGTTTACATTTGTAATAATGGAATAAATTAATGATAGTTACATTGTTTATAATGGGGGTTTCTAGTGTGTAAAAAACATAACCTGAAAACTGATCAGTATAATACTAAGATAGATCAATTAGTGTAAAGTAATATATTAAGGGTTGTTTAATGGATTATCAATGCATATTACAATTTAAGATGTTTAAGATGCAGTATTTAACAAATAGCATGAAACTCATCTATGAATCTTTACATTTCTTTAACTTTCATGCTATTTGTACAACCTTTGATACATTAAAAAAAAAAAAATCTAAAAACCTGGATATGTTAACAATCCAATCATTTATCTATTCATTTTCTGATGAAACATATACATATTTATAGATAAATCCCATGCCTTAAATATGTTGTTATCAGTGGGCGAAGTCAGTCTCATAGTGTAACCAGTTATTTGACCCTTTTTTCTACAAAAGAAAAATCCACCTGGCAACTATTTTATTAAAAGGTCTGCCCTGGTTTGCTGACAGGCTTTCCAGTGTTTCTTTGGCTCTCTAGTAATAGCATGCCAAGCTTTATCCTACAATAAAAATGCATGACTTTTCACCAGTCCAGCAGACTAATTAATTTGTTCATCACCTCTAGGGTGAGCTGTCATTCTGTCTTTAGGGAAAAAGTGGACCATGAACTCACACTTAGGTTGTATTTCCCACACAGCCGGGACTCAGAGATGCTAGTTATCCTTTCATGGGCTGACAGGAGAGAGAAAAATACTCTCTGAGGTTTCACCCCTCGCAAACTCCTAAGTCTCTGGAGGACAGCTGCTCTGATAGCTGGCTACATGCACTGTGACACCAACTTTTTATTGGTGTACAATTAACTGCATGGCTGGGAATGAATTTGGGCGCAGACACATCAATCGCATTCCTGAGTACGGCAGGGCTCCTCGTAACCTTGTCTAAAGTCCCCATTTTTCAGTTTATTTAACCTTTATGGAACGAGGCAGACCCCCAGAGATTCTCCCTTTTTCAGATTACCTTGAATGCACCATCACAGTCAGACTTTCAATAGCACTGCAACCTAATCAAGACCGGAGTGTGTTTCTTACAAGAGACAACATATCGGCTCCAGGTTTTAGAGCTGCAAGGTTTTAGGATTTCATCACTTTTTGTGTAACTTACTGGCTAGATATGCACCATAGACCACATCCACAGGAATCTTTTTGTGGCAATTTATTGAGGACAAGACCTTTCAGATGTTCCACCGGCATCCCTGGTGACGGCACTATTGCCTCTGTCCCAGAATGTCATTGCTGTTCTTTAGCTACCTGCTGAAGGATTCTCTTGACTGGCCATGTGGACAGCTAGAAAGACTCACTGTCCACATCTACTGCCTTGACAGACATCACTATTTTTTGCCTGTTAAGGTGGCAGTGCAAACCCTTAGCTTAAACCATGTCGACTTTTTATACATAAGTCATATGGCTCCCTGGCCTGAGAGCATGGATGTATTACTGAGTGGGCCTACTTAGCACAAGTCCAAGAGCCCAACGGATCAGGGCATCCTTAGGCTAAGGTCCCTATATGAAGTGACTGTTCACATTATTTGTGAAATCTAGTCTCTTTGAGATGTATACAGCCGCAAAGAGACACAAAACAACTGCAAAGAAGTACAAAACAAACACAAATAAGTGCAAAATGACTACGAAGAGACAAAAATTGACCACAAAGAGATGGAAAACAACCTTGAAGAGAAGCAAAATGACTGCAATGAGCTTACAAACATCCACAAAGAGACAGAGCAACTAAGAAAATGGTCACAAAGGGACAATAAATGACTAAAAAGGGATGCAAAACAACTACAGCGACACAAAGCAAGAACAAAGAGATACAAAATGACCACAAAGAGACACAAAGCGACCAAACAACAAATACAAAGAACACACAAAGAGATCAAAACAACTACATAGAGATGACCAACAACTACAAAGAGATCAAATCGACTACAAAGAGATGCAAATGACTACAAAAGACACAAAAACTACAAAAAGACTCAAAGCAAAACAAAGTTAGTGCAAAACAACTACAAAGAGATGCACAATGACCACATAGAGACATAAAGTGACTACAGAGAGATTTAAAAAACTACAAAGAGATGCAAATGACAACAATGACAACATGCACAAAGAGCACAATTATAAAAATGACCATAGATACACACAACTACAAAGAAACACAAAAGGACAAAGACATGCAAAGACACGCAAAACAACCACAAATGACTAGTCAATTCATGTCTTCTTCAGTCGGAGCGTCTCGCTCTAATGTAGGATGGGTGGCCTTTAACGTGTGTGCTCAAAGGCCCACTGTCTCATAATAATCCGTCCATGTTTGTCTTTTGGTTGGGTGTTGAAAAGCACGATTTGACTCTTTTCTCACAGCTGGTTAAAAGAGGAAAAATAAGCTGCTGCTCGCGCTACATGATTGCTTCATGAATCATTTACATTCCGCAAAAGAAAAAACAATTGAGAGGGAATTAATAGAAAACTAGCATAGTCTGCATGGGTCAGATTTTCCCTGTGTAATTGGAGCTGTGAATCAATACCTGTAATTACTCTCACTATGCTGCTTTTGACTCTTAGCCCTGTAGACAGAAGGAAAGCTTTTGGAATGTGTAGCATTTCAGAGCCCTCAATGAACAAGGGTCACATTCCTGATTTCAGCATTATTTTGAAAAGGCTATAATATTATTTTCTCTGTGAAGTCGTGACATCTGAACTCATACTCACTTATGCAAATGTAAATCAAAAGTCACAATGCTGAGAATGAGCGGACTACGCCTCCCCCTTCCCCCTCAAGGTCTAGGGAAAAGCACACGTTCACATAGAGCTCTCTGCATGATAACCTACACTGTATTTGACATGTGGAGCTGCAGGCTAACTATCAGAAATGGAAGGGGCAGCTCTCAGGAGCACTTTGTTTCTCCACATCCCTTGTATCAATACATAAAAATGTGGCAATACTTTCAGGCTTCATGTTTATGCATGACTGCGCCTTAGCTAAGATCTTTTTTTTGCACGGCGAGAAAAGCTTGTGGTTCAAGTGTCCGTAAATAGACTCTTGGCCGTCCTGTGTGGGAAGACTGGTAAACCCAAAAAGAATGTCTAGCTAAACGAAATGTCTTGCCAGTACACCTGATTCACATTAAACCCATTATCTTTGGTTATCCACTCAGCCCATATCTATTTTTCATAGCCGTTACATCAGGGGGATAGACTGGCAATGGATCTGCCATTTATTGTGAAACACAGGAGCTTATTGAGAATCCCTGTAATGTTAGGATTATGTGAGGTGGACAATTATATAAATCTATTGGATAATATCTAGAGGATTATACATTCATTTTCCGAGTAGCAGAACTTAACTGGCTGCTAAATGTGCTTTTTGTGCCCAGTGGAAATTTGTTAAGAGCTCCAATGATGCTTCAGATATGGACAGGTTCCCTTCCAACTTAAAGAAGTCCAACTTTAATCCTTTTTTAAAAGACAAAGGATTTTCTCAATATACTTTTTCTTTGAAAGCGTGGTGACAAAACTTTGGCTTTTTAGTCCCTTTCAGCTCATTGTTTTGGTTTTCCTGCCTATCCTGCCAATATTTGCTCTTGTCAACTTGTTTTCAGCCCTCAAAAAACAAAACAAACCCTGATAAACCCTAGCTGACCAGCACCAACGACAAACAATGTTAGCGACTGGCTGGTGTACATAGTGGAGCATTTAGCTGTTTAAGAGGCAGATATTTTTCTTCATGTTATGCTCCGGCCTATAGGGGAAACCTGGCGTAGCATGAAAAATGAGACTTCCCTCTTTTCAGCCCCCAAGAACCACCGAGAGATTTCGACCCTCAAAGTATTTATTACTCCTAACTTTTTGGGACACTTAAGCTTCAGGGTGGGCTATAATAGTAAAATAAGAAAGAAAATGGAACGAAATCAATTTCACGTATAATTACCTACTCAGAACACTAAACTCCTAACACAAAAACTGCAAAAAAGGGAGATCAAATAAAATTGCTACCCATCCCTATGGATCCCCCAGCTGCCACCACTGCATAGTACTATTTACAATATTTTACAAATGTGAACAGCATGCTGGCCGGCTGGAAGTGGAGAGAAAAGAGCCCACAGAAGTTAGAGGATGCTGGCAACAACGTATAACATGACTGTGTGATGTGTTGTTCATTGCCTGATCGTGTATTCTTTGCCTAAGCTATACTCCACTTCAAAATGTTCTTCCACTTTCTAGCTGTTCCCTCGAACAAACTCTAAACTCAAAGAGCAGTTTACAGATGATGGTCCTGAAACTCATCTCCGAAGGAAACGAAAGTTGACTTTGTGGGACGGATCAAAAAGTCAGAGGGCGACAATAAAGACCTTGCACAGACCGAACTGAAGAGCTCCTCGGTGTACAGACTGTCCTAAACAAGCTGACCGCTGAGAACTTCCAGGAGCCGCTAAAAAGCAAACAACAGGAAAGAGGAGAGGCTGAAGTGAGTCACCGATCTTGTGTTTGACAAGGTTATGCTGAAGTCCATGACCTCTGTTTACTTTCATACTATACATATTGTTACATTCACATACTGTAGAGACTATAATTAACGAGTTTGAGTACAGGTTGTAGGTTGCTGCTCATTACTGAACATATAGGTTTTGTTACAAACACGACTGATTGAAACCAAAACCTGGGACTCTTTGTAGCTTGTGCCTTCGTGGGAGACAAAAGCTGAAGTTAGTTTGTGCAACAGTGAAAACGGATTCCAACTGTGATGCAATTTTCAATTCTCTCTCCGTCCATCTGTAGTCCCAGTATGTTCCAAACACTGAATATGGCTAAACACACGGTTAGCTGTTAACTTGCGGTATGTCACTTGCAATTACGCATGTTTGTACGTTGGTATTGCTTTGGGATTTGAAGACAAATAAAACAGTACGTTGGGACTGGGGGTGTGTTTAAATATGTAAAATGGTGTCACCCTGTGAATTCATATCTCAGCTATGTGATTATGGGCATCTGATTGTAGATAAAAGTGGGCTATCTAATGAAAAACTGTAGCAGTGTTAAATAAATTTTTGCCAAGAAATCAATGTATATCTCTTTGTCTTGACTTGTGTACGTACTGTGTCAGAATTGTAGGCTGATTACCAAAAGGAAGATTTTTTCTGCAGCCTGTTAGAGTTCTCCTGTGGGTGTGAGTGTTCGGTAGATTGACAGGATCAGTACTGTAATTTAATTGGTGCAATATCTGCCTGGGCAGGTGCTGAAAATGATTTGTAATATGATGTTGAGGAAGAGTCCGTTTCACTTGCTAACAGTTTATATGTAACACTGTGTGGACAAAAGCCTTGTTTATATATACAGTATGATGTTTTAACGTTAGTGACTTGTCTTCTTGAAATGCCCCCTCTAGGTGTCAGTCAAATGATGGAAACGCCCACTCAGGGGGTCCAGCCTCCAGCCCCTGGATTTTATGGCCAAAAACAGTTATCCTTATAAGGAACAGAAAAACTGAGCCCAATAGCTGTAGTATCATTATAGATCATATTTGCTTACACAAAAAACGAGAAATCAAATTTGAGATTGGACTGTATGATCTGTCAGTGGAACAAATATAAGTATAATAACATAATGACATATTTATTAATATACTTGTCTGTCTTGTATATCTTGATATAACTTGAAATAGTATTATTGTTATAATATGATAAATGTTATGATGTGAAGTAGAACAATATCAATAAAGTTATGTTGTTATAACATGAACAACCTCCGTGGCTGTGAAATGAAGCCAATGTGAAAGTGCCAAAAACTGCAAAGTTCAGGATGAATTTTTATAGAACTTACCTGTTCAAATGATATTGAGGCTTAAAGTTACACAGAATTAAGAGCATAGCTGCTTTGATTGACAGGTGTGTGCCGTTACGAATTACTTTGGCCTCCCTCAGGTCAGCCATCTTTGCCAATTTTTAGATTATCCGTGAGGCTGAAGAGGCATGACAGCCAAATGGTGGCGGCCAGAGCCACAGTCTTCGAGCTTCAAAATCGTTGTCACACATACGCTGTCCATTCTTTATACTGTCAATGGTTATAACAGCAACAACATTTTCATGTTATTATGACAAACTTATCAATATACTATTTGTCCTGCTATAACCTGGAAAACATCTTGTTGTTGTTGATAAAACATGTTGTTATAATAATAAGTTATCTTGTTATCATAAGATAAACAGTACATTGTTATAGAAAGTCTTGTTGTAACATGGTAAGTTTTTAGGTTGCTATCACAATCAAAGACTAATCAGGGTTAAGGTACAGCATGGAAAGCTAACGTAACAATGTGAGTAAAGGTCTTTACAGTGAACATCACCAATATTTTTGCTTTAAATTGAACCGCTGAGATGAACTCTACCTCCGGGAAACGTTTGCTGAACGTTAGCCTGCTCTCTTCACCTCTAACTAGAATCATCTTACTAATCACCAAATCCTGAACTTACCTGTAACATGAGCCTGATTCTGCTGCTTTTCACCGCTCACCTCAGACAACATGCACAATTAGCTGTGAGCTCTATTCTTGTGGGTATATTTGGACCACACACACACACACACACACACACACACACACCGCTGAATCATATTAAACACATGCCCGAGCTCACACAATCACGAGTTATGTGGGATGCAGAGGAGTTTGACTCTGCGCTCTGCAGTTCGGTCGGGGTGGAGGGGGTGGAGAGTCTCAAAGGGAGTGTGAAGAGTTCATTTCGATTTATTAAAAAAGAATCCAGCGTGAAGAATAAAGAGGTGTCGTACCTGCTGGGACCTGTATCTTCTCCTTCATTTGCATTAAGGTCTGTACATCAAAAGTCACGGATGCCCTCTTTAAAATATTCAAATGCGGCTTGCTACAAGCTCCATCACTGCTTCTATCAAAGGCAGATGGAGGCAGGGAGAGAGCCAGAAAACTTCTTTTTTTCCCCTCCACTGGTCAACTCCACTGTTCTCCTGCCTGCAGGCCTGACAGACTGTCATTCTATAGGGCATCCCTCCCATATCTCCCAGGAGGATATCATGCTGACAAGCAATAGCTGAAGTGAGCATGACAGTGGACGTGTTGAGGAAGATGTTACTCCATGAAAGGGGAGCTGCTCAGTCCGCGCTCTGGATGGAAAAACTGCTGCCGTGGCACTTCTGCTCGTATGAGGAGAAGAAGGCAGCAGGAGAGGACCAACTGGCTTGCTGCTGTCCCATACTGTACACAACATGGTGTTCCTCTGCAGCAGCCATAGCACGTCAAAATATTTAGAACACATCCAGGAGAATGATTGACACTGTTTGACTACCACATGGGGCATGAAATGCAATCCTGCTAGTTCTGTTTACCGGTGTATTCGTACGTCTTTGTGCTGTGTGTGTGTTTGTACAATTATATGAAAAAAGTGGTTTTGTGTGTGTGTGCCAGGTGCTTCTCTGTGTGGGTGTGGATTCTTTTAGCCCTCACATATGCTCAGACTAAAGCGCAATAAATCAAATTAAAAAGTAATACTTCTGCTGTGTTTGTAGGCAAAGCAATCCCTAGCATGTATCATTACCACAGATTGGCCATTCATCATGCACTGTTGTAGGTTGAACAGTATTGTCAAATCGACAAATATCAGGTACAGAGTGAAGTTAGACTGAAGCCTTTACTAATGAACATATATTTAGAAAAATAGATGGGCCTTGGATGACTCTCCAGAATATTATTACAGTCTGAATGGCTACTTGGTCATTAATCACGCTGATTAATCAGCTACAATTAACTTTAAAGAGAGAGCTGTATTCTTTTATGGGATGCTAACTCATTTTCCTCTTTGCCAAGAATGTTAATGGTAAATTCATCGCTAATTGTATCTCATTTTTTTTCTGTGTCTCGGAGGGTTTGATTTTAAATGTCAGCGTGAAGTTGAATAAATTCCTTCTTTACATCACAGTGGAATATGTATACCAATATGCAGCAACGTCTGTGCTTGTTTTAGCTCAGTAGGTCAATGATCAGTCACTTATACGAGACGCAGTCTGATAAACTGTTACCCAGTGCAGAGAGGTGCCGTATGCCAGGAAGGGTTGTACTTTAAAGGATTGTGAAGGTGCCTTAAAGCGTCACTTTACCCAAATTACAAAAGACATTTTCTCACTTACACATCCTGTCATCTATCCAGCCAGGTCACATTATTATAGAACAGTAAAGTGTAACATCTCCCGGCCGCAGGCAGTGTCAACAGTTAAAGTATCCTACAACAGGATAATAGAGACTAGGAAAACGCTCTCATCAGGATGTTTATTGACCCTGATTTGATACTGATACTGGTAAGATCTAGTCTATATGCACTGACTGGCCACTTCATTAAGTACACCTATACAATACAATGTGCAATACCTTTATGAAGCTTATAATTGTTCAGTTTTCAGTCAGAGAGGTCATAATTAATTATGTTTACTATAGCCATAAACACCTTTCAACATAAAGCATTCCTGTACAATAACAGAACCCACTATGACCTCAATAAACAAGTAGAATTATTACCTTTCTGCCAGTGCCAACAAAAGCTGAAAAACTACTACTCACGAAAAACTACTACTCACAAAAAATTATGGATATTGGGCTTTCAGATGAAATTTCAGAGTGCACCTAAAATGCACTCTAACCTTTACAGGTGAACTTCTCTAAACTTTTGAATGCACATGTCCAACTGTTCAATGTTTCGGTACTTATTGCATAACATGCTGTTCTCTAACAAGGTAATTCAAAATCACAACAAGTGTGTGATCCATGAATGGACCGCTAAATGTTCTGCTTCAATGACAGTTTGTATTTAAACAGTCCTCTTCATCATGCTGTTCACATTTTGACATCATGACACCAAGACGACACCTAACAATCCATCAACAGTACCTGGTCAGTGTGAGGCTTCAAACAGGAAGTACTCAGAGGGAAGTTCCCACTAAGCGCTGAGTGTCACAGAGTGTCATCAACAGGTTGGAATAAGTCGACTTGTGAACAGCATGAGATGTCTAGTCGAGCTGTAATTGGTGCTCAAGGATACATGACCAATTTCTGAGTCTTTCAAATTTGTTGTGTACAAAACTTGTCCTGCTGTCAAACATTATTTTCTATATTTATCACTAGTATTAACCTTTTTACTCACATACATGTAGTTATAATAACTGTCTCTAGTGTACATAAAGCAGTGTATTTAATATAACCATTCAGTAAATTCTGGAGACTAAACCATTCAACATTCAGCATTCAATTCAGCATTAAACCATGAGCAGGCACACTTAAACGCATTGTAACAAGTAGAGGTAAATTGGCTGATCTGTGAATCTAACCACATATATGATTACATGTTTTGCTCCTGCACACTTGAGTGTTCCAAACCTGAGAGTTACTGAATTATACGGTTATGAGGAGCAACAACAGGAAAACAGGCACCCAATGATGGTGAAATGCTGCCATCGGCACCAAAAGACCTGATAAACCTAAAGAAACTAAACTGTGATCAGACATTTTGTGTATGTCAGAAAAGCCCATGTTGGGTGGAGGTCAGGGTGGATGGATGGGTCTACTAAACATCTGACTTTAACCCTCCTGCTGTTTGTTTCCTGTGTCCAACCATATGTCAGCGCTGTTTTCTAGAAAAGAAAGCATGACTATGACCCTAACCTTAACCATGTGTTCAGTACTGTAACCATGACAACAAGGAACCCTAACTTAAAGGTACAATATGTAAGAGTGAATTCCAAACAGTGGAGCGAGTCGTCCCCCCTTCCCAGACAACGCTCATGCAGGGTACCAGGTTGACGCCGCTGAACCTTCACTAGCACAGGACGAGCGAAGCGTAACGTAAACGTAACTATCTAAACTCTGATACTCTACCTGTTGTGTTCTGGCTTTGTTTATTTCATGAATCAGCTTCTAAATTGGAGTCTGACTCAATTTACGCTGTGAAATAGTGACACGAAGAAGTTTAGTTTGCTTTGTAATGAGAGGGAGAGCACTAGTCGAGATACATACGCGGTAAATCAGAGTGAGGGAGATTGTTTCATTGTGGTTACGTCCAGCACACATAAACACAGAGAAAGGGCTGGCTCAATTCAAGGCAGCGGCAGCTAGTAGTGGCACATTTCCACTGACCTGCTGTGGCAGCTGCCGGTGTCTGAGGCAGCTGCCACTGCCCTGCCACGGCAGCTGCTGCTATGGGCATTTGTTTTTAATTTATAAAACAGTTGTCAGCGTTGCATTAGGCTCGCTGGCAGTAGCATTTCCATTACGTGATTTCTGCATTAATTTGATTTTAGGTTTTCTTAATTAATCTCTCAACTGCTGACGCTGTGTGGGGCAGCTGAACTAAACACACTGTCAGCACCTTCCACAAACCGCTGCCCCCCAAACCCCCGTCTCCTCTGGTGACTGATAGCCGTCAAACACCACTCAAACTGAGCACTATCAAGACGGAGTTCATGCACTATAAACTATGAAACTCTCCCAGCTGCTGTAACGTCGCTTGTTTTTTGTTGTAACTTTGAAAATAAGAACATTTTAGCTGTCGGGTTTTTGTCAACAAGCAAGTATTTCAACTTAGCATGTTTCCTTAAGAACTGATGATACAGCATATTCATTTTATGATTTAATACAATAAATATCTTACATATTGTACCTTTAAGGAAAGCAAGCAGCTGAAAAAATTAAGCAGAAGTGCCAAAAACTGCAGTTCCTCAAATGGCCTCTTAAGGCTGGTTCCAAAAGTAAGTCAGTCTCCATAAGCCCCCATGTTAAAATGTCCAACTTCACAGTAGAAATAAACATGTTTACAGCCTGGTACAAAAAACAGTTTTGGTCTCTATAGCTAATTTCCCCGTTCATGACAACTGTACTGAGGGTGAATTTTTACACAACTCACCTGTTCAAATGATATTAAGGCTTAAAGTTATGTCACTGTCACAGGTGGCTTGTTTCAGCAGGAAAGCTTCATTTTGGATTTGCTAAAAGTTAAGTCAGGCACTGCCAAGATGGCCGACCACACTGACTCTTCAGAAACCTATGGGTGATGTCAATGACAATGTCCATTTTACAGTGTAAAAGTGTAAAGTAAGTGTAAAGTAGTCATTGTAACCCAAGTCACCATCTTTCCCTGAACCTAACCAAACCAAAGCACTGTCACACGGCCTCATAGAAAACATACCTTGTCCTAGATGACAGTAGACAAACAATGTATTTGTTTATCTGGAGGACTTGATGTTGTTATTTCCATGTGAGTCAGTGATGTATGAACATCATCGCTCACCAAGCAGCAAATGTTTTTGTCAGATTTTGCAAAGAAAAGTTAAAAAGCACAAGAAAGAAAGTGAAAGTGAAATGCACAGATTTTTTTTTTTTTTTTTTTTTTTCCAGCAGTGTAGAATGAAGCTGTGTGCCCATGACCTAACAATACCTGGATCAGTGCCTCTGATCTGCCAGTCACACTTTCTGTACCCTGCAAAGCTCTCGTTACAGACAAACAGTGCCATTTTCCCCACAAAGTCAAGCCTCCATAGTGTCACGCTGAGTGTGTGCAGTGTGAGTGTCTGGGTTTAATATATGAAGCTTTTGTTATGTTACGGACAACTTGATTTGTATTAATGTGTTCTGCTGGCGTGGTTGTTTTCTCCAGAGGAATTTGAATGCCCGCAGAACAGTGTGTATTTTTACTCTTGAAGTTTTAATTAACATTTTGAATATATTGATAGCAGACTAATTTAGATATTATGTTGTTTGATTACGCATTCATGAGCTTGGCTCCACAGAACACAATGAATTTTAATTTCAGTTAACCCTGGAAGACAGCGACTGAAATATGATTTTTATTCAGCGTGTCCTGCTTCTTGATGTAAATATAGTAAGAAAAAAATCACAACACAACTCAAAACATGGGTTTGATTTTCAAAAATAGTCAGTTGCAGCTCCACAGTTGGAATCTTCTGATCAACTATGATCAGTCACAGCGTTGTCTTCAATCAGGGAGTGTTTTATTTCACCCGCTGAGCTGATAAAGGTCTGAGGCTAAATGCTAAATTTAACACATTGTTTCATCTCCCTGCTTTTTTAATGTCCTGTTAAGAATTGTGTTCACCTTGAGCTCAGCGTGCTGCACCCGGAGGGTAAGCACCTTGAGCAGGGCAGGGTACAGCGGTTATGCAAGTTTAATTGAGGTAATATACTATTGATTTCTGTTCCCTTTTCCTCTTTATTCCCTCACAGCTTGCTTGGCTTCAGGCGTTCGAGCGCCTGACCAGCCGGTAACAGTCACAGGCTTTAATGCACCAGCAGCTGTGTATCATTGCTAATGACCTAGCTAATTATCTGCACAATAAACATTATCTGGTAATTTTTCACCTTGTACAAACGGATATTGACTTATCCTGCTATAGATATCTGAAGGTGTTAGAGGGGCAGCCTGGGATAAAAGGCCCAAACACTACAGGACTATCCCCAAATCCCCAATCTTCTCTAACACGCTTGTTTCCTATAATAACGACGTGTTGGCTCGCTGGATTTGGACCGACCTGCTCCATGTGAAGATGGCCACTTTCTCTCTTTCATGTGTGCGCGTGAAGAAAATGATCAAGGCTTTAATTTATGCCTATAATGTCATAGAAAATAATTGACCTTCAGTGTATATGGCCGGGAGCAGCCATTCATCAAATTCAAGTGAAGGACATTTTTCCCCCCCAAGTCTCTTTAGTCTGGGGGGTCTGTGCTTTAATTGACTTCTTCCTGTGATGTTTGATGGAGTAAAAATAGTCTCTGTGAAAGTTATGGCCAAACAGGATTAGTTCAAAAGCCCGGAAAAGGCCACGGTGACTTATATTTGGGATATTTTGTCAAATTTACACATATTTCATCAAAAACATGAGCTGTGCAGTATATGGACAATATAACAAGTGTATCTCCAAATGGTTGAGAACATTCTGGGTAAGAGCTCATAGAAGAATGAACCCTTGACTTTTCTACAACATATATGTATATTTCATGAGACTGGAATCCAAACAAGTTTTATTGGAATCTTGAATCCAGAAGTTATGGCTGCAGATGGAAGGACTGTTGAAGATCTGGCATCCAGTGACCTCCATTGTATTTTTTGAAAAATATTTTGTTTGTAAAATAATGCCACAGCGCAGCATGGAACCGCAGGGTTTTTTTTTAAAAAAAAATACTGCTTCATTCACATTTTTGTTTTCCCCATGTCCATGTTTGCTCACTGTGTGTCCGCTGGGTTTGATTCTCCCACAACAGAGCTCGTCAATAGAACTCTGTTCAGCAGCCAGCTCTCATGAATCTCACATTTCAGAGCCTCTTACCAGCACATGAATGCAGCACAGGTCAGGAGTTCTTCAAAGTTCATTTTGATGAATAGAAAAAGATGTATTCATTGTAATGGCCAAGTATGTTTCAGTTCTCTCGGATGTGGTTAATATATGGCCATGGAAAGAAGAGAAACCAAAAGAAAAAGTCATCTACAGCATAGCGGAAGAAGCAATATCATCCTTCAGTTAAGTAAAAGCAGCAAGACTACAATGTTAATGTTCTCAGTGCATTAATATGCATTACTATGAAAGTAATATTTTATTCTTGTGGCTGGTTGAGGTTTTTTTAACTACTGTATATTAGGAAGTTGAAATCTAAGATTTTCTAAAGTTTTGTTGGCCTGCACTATAGCTGTCGAAATAGTGATGAAGTACACTATAATATTTGCATAAGAACTTAAGTATGAAAATATTTGAACTCAAAGTTGCATCAATCTGTTTTTTTGTTTCTGTTTTTGGTCTCATTTGATGTTTTGTGGTCTCGTAAAAATGATAAAGCTAACGTAGCTAGGGCTAATCTAATGTTGTCCACCAACGTGATAAAAAAAATGTTTTTTGTTGACAATTTGGTCACACACTGACATACATATCACACACACACAGGAAGAAGACAGGAACTGTGACACTGAAAGCAGTGTACCTGTTGTGGCTGGAATGGAATTTTGAGGTAGCCACACCAGCAAAACGACGATGGACGACCTCTGATATGAATAAATAGATGAATATGTAAATGTTTTAAAGGGCCAGTGTGTAGGATTTAGTGGCACCTAGCAGCCATGCCCTCTCCTTCAAGTGTGGGGAAAAAAATTACATGCATGTGTTTATTTGTAGTTATATTCTTCATCATATGTTTGCTGGGTAAATATTTGGTCATGGCCCCTCCATAGTCGTCTAAGGGTTGTTGTCTTGTTTTGTCTTTTCTATTACTTCAATGTGTGTGTATCATTTGTATTGTATGTAAGGATGCCCTTGAAAATGAGATGGTTCATCTAAAGGGGTTTATCCTTACGAATAAACTTGAACATTTTAACTGTAGGAAAACGACATGTTATAACTGGGACATATTTTGTATTTTTAAAATGAAGAATATATAATTCATATTCACCCTCCTTGTATGCTGATTTCATCTTCACAAACCCCTTGGCTTTTAGCTCCTAGTTGCTAATTTTGCCTGTTGCTAATTATGTATGCACATTATTAATTGTCATCCTCATGTAAAATAAATAATGATGATTTCCAGTGCATCATATTGTGACATATAATACATGGACCTTTAGGACTGTCTCTGCTGTGTTCAGCAGCCTTTATCCATTCATGAAAGTACTCAAATGCAGCATTTAGCTTTAGCTGCACTAAAGTGTATCGCATTAGAGGCTGCTGTTTGAGGTGAAAGGTTTTTTAAATTACAGAAAATGATAAGTCTAACAGTCCTACTTTCTGTGAAATAATTTAAAAATATTGCAGTCACATAGTAATTATCTTTTAATCAGTAAGGTTTGTCAGAGCTTTGGATAGCTCCACTGATTCTCTGCCTGCATGCCCGTGGCATGGGCAGGCCTTTGAGCAGCTACAATTAGAAGCAGATTGAGATTTCTATTTCTACGTCCAAAGGGGAATCGGCTGGCTCCGAGGAGCACTGAAAACCAGAGAGCCTTGTTGGCCAACTGCAGTGTGTCTGCATCTGAAGCTATTCCACTGGGAACCTTAATCATAGCTGCAAACTCAGAAATCAGGGTCAGGAAATGTGAAGAATTCAATAGGGGGCTTGGATAGAAGGCACTGAAGTATAAATTCTGGAGATCTCTCAATCCAAGACGCCTTTCAGAGGTCTTTCTCTGAGAAATGTCACAGAGCTGGTTAACAGGGAAGCTGCCACAAACTAAAAAGAGATATATAAAAACTTGTTTACATAAAATATATTCATGTCTTACATGTCCTCTGTTTAGAACCTAATTGCCTTACAATAATGTCGCTTTACTGAAGCAATTAAATCCTTAAGATAATTCTGATACAAGAAAACTTTGATTTTCCCTACTTATGTTGGACATGTACACTTTGAAGTCCACTAGTTTCTTATTTGGCAGGCACATGTAACTAATGATGTGGAATATCACATTTAACAGCAGCTCTTCTGATCATTAGATAGTTGAAACTGAGCAAAGGAAGAATGTGAACATCCAGCAGGATGTCCAACATAAAATGATGACAACACAAAATACTCTACACTAAAACACAGAGGATAGAAAGCTCTTCAACTATTAGTGAAGAAATCTTTCAACCGTCAAGGAAAGAAAAACAAATACATAGAGTATGCACACAGGAAAGTCTACAATCTCCTATGAACCAGGCCTTGATCCAGAGTGGTCTATCATAGTTCTGGATACCTGTCTCACAGAATCCAAATACATTCACGTAAGCAATTGCATGGGCGTTATTGCGTAATGTAAGTGGTGTGTAGTAACAGGCAACAAAAAACACAAATTACCCTTAGAAATGTCTCCATCATTTAAGCCAATATAAAACATCTAAAGTTTGATAATTCCATAACCATGCATCATGGTTCAGAGAACGGCAACGTTGGCCTGTTTGTTCCGGACTGAAATATCTCAACAACTATTGGTTGGATTGGCTTGAAATGTTGTAAAGACAGTCCTTTTTTTGCTCACGGTGGCACCATTAGGTTGATTTTACATGAAATGTCTTCGAGGGATTGCCAAGAGAGTTAGTTTAGGATGAATTATCATAACTTCACTGATTCCTTAACTTTTCTTTAGGTCAAAATTTGAATTTGTCCCATACTTGCAAAACTAATGACATTCTCATCAGCCTCAGCTGTACTGTGTTTCAAGTGCCGATTAACAAACGTTAGCATGCTAACAAGCTAAACTGAACACGAACATGGTAAACATCAGCATGTTTGTCGGGCTGTGTTTCGGTCTACAATGCAATCATTAGGAGTTGGTTCACAAGATAAGCTGTAGGTGGTGCCAGTTCTCCAATTGGAAAACCAGAAGAAGAAGGGCACTACAAGATGACGTAACAAAAAGAGTGTCAGTGGAATCTCAAGCGATGAAAAACAAGCAGGAAACAGGAAGTAAATCACACGTGTTTTTACAAATTTACATGCGATCTGTGTGGAGTCATCATTGATAGATTATAACGGATCAGTCATGTTCTACTACACGTGTCAATCTCAAGGCCCGCGGGCCAGATGTGGCCCGCGGGCCAGATGTGGCCCGCCACGTCATTTTATGTGGCCCGCGAGTGCTTAATTGGTCTTAAAAAAAAGTTGTCTTAAAATAGGTCTATGTTGCTTTAAATCGTGCATTGACCATAAACTACATGACGGCATCCCGCCACTCGATCGCAGTGTCGAAGCTAGCTTTATTGTGGCTGAAGAAATTGCCCGCGCTTCTGAAAAAAAGTCTTTTTCAGAGGGTGCCTTTTTGAAGCAGTGCATGCTGAAGGTGTGTGAGCAGGTGTGCCCCGACCAGATACAGACTTTTAAAAATGTCAGTTTGTCAAGAAACACCATCGTGGACCGAGTCAAGGAGCTAGCAGGAAACCTGTCAACACAGCTGGACGAAGAGTCACGCAGTTACACAGCTTTTTCATTAGCTGTTGATGAAAGCACATACAACACGGACACGGCACAACTATCCATTTTTATTAGAGGCGTGAAGTCGGACCTCTCTGTCACCGAGGAGCTCTTGGATGTAGCTGCCATGCATGGGACCACAACGGGGCGGGATATTTATGAAGCGGTGGAGAAGTCTGTAAGTAAAACTGGATTGCCCTGAGAAAAGTTGGTGGGATTAACTACAGACGGTGCACCTGCAATGTGTGGAGGAAAAACGGGCTTGGTTGGATTAATGAAGGAGAAAATGCAAAAAAGTAGCTGTCACACGCCTCTGATAATGTATCATTGCATTATCCACCAAGAAGCTTTGTGTGGAAAGGTGCTGGGGATGGATAATATAATGACCACAGTCATGAAAACAGTGAACTTCATTCGGGCGCGTGCCCTGATTCACCGCCAGTTCCAGCTGTTCTTGCAGGAGATGGGCTCGGAGCACGGAGACCTGCCGTACCATACAGAGGTGCGGTGGCTGAGTAGGAGCAAAATCCTCAAATGATTTTTTGAGCTTAGGGAAGACATTGCTGTTTTCATGCAGAGTAAAGGAAAACCCTTGTCTGAACTGTCAGATCCAAACTGGCTGTGTGATTTTGCTATGTTATGTGACAACTGAGCATCTCGCCCAACTGAATCAGAAGCTGCAGGGACGCAAACAAGTCATCATGCAGATGTCCGACATGATCACGTTTCCAGCGTAAACCTGACCTATGGAAGTGCCAAGTGGAACAGGACAATTTTGCCCACTTTTCTGTTTGTCAGAACATCTCGGCCTCAGTTCCCGGAGTTTTTTCATGTGCCAGGTTGGCTACTAAACTGAGCCGGTTAATGAATGAGTTTGATCGGCGCTTCTCTGACTTCAGAGCACAGCAGCGACAGTGGCCTGAGAGCAAAGTTCCAGGATGCTGCAATCGAGGACTTTTACCGTCTACTGCCCCCTGGTGTGATGCCACAGCTTCGACTTCATGCTGCCCGTGTTCTGTCTATGTTTGGGAGCACCTATCTGTGCGAACAGATGTTTTCAGTAATGGATCTAAACAAAACCAAGCACAGATCACGCATCACTGATGACAACCTCCACGCTGTTTTACGGATTGCCACAGCACAGGAGCTAAAACCAGACAATGACACACTGGCCAAAGGAAAACGGTGTCAGACAGATAGGTAAGCATTTTTAAAAACCTAATTAAAATATACGGTAATAAAATGTATTTCAACCAAGAATAAGAATAGTTAAACTGAGTGCAATTTAATGATTGTGCTTGCATTTTATTTTGTGTTTGTTGTTTTCAGAACATGATCAATGGATGAGGATGGTGGAGAGGGGATCCACTTGGTGTGTTCAAGGACAGGTAGTATATCCTCATCATTTTCAACTCATAGTTGTGAACTGAGACAACCCTTATTTTGTTATTTTCAGTTTATTACATATACTACTTTATGTGTAGCAATGTATTTGTTGTTTACAGGTTTATGTGTTCATGCAGACAAATGTTTACTCCTGCAAGGCTGTGTGCAGCCATTTATTTTTGTAAAATGCTACATCTGTCACGCATGTTCTTAGCAGCTGGTTGGTTGTATGTTATTCTGACCCTCTCGACTGTGTCAAAAATGTTTTAAACAAAGTTAATGTCATAACTTGTGTTTTGATAATATTTTTCTTTATTTACTTGAATAGTTTGATCGTTGATCAATGGAGTAATGTGGGTTTCTTAACCTGAAAATTTAAAGCATTATTGTTATAGTAACAGAGCAACAAGCAAACACATTTTTTTTTCATCTATGCAAATGCATATGTAATATTTGTAACTTCAATAAGTAATAAATACAGAAAGTTATTTAACAATATGTTACGGAGTAGTTACATTTATTATACATTATATTTGGTTTCATTTATACTGTTTTACAGTTACATCTGGCCCTTTGAGGGCAACCATTATGCTGATGTGGCCCTCGGTGAAAATGAGTTTGACACCCCTGTTCTACTACATCAAAACTTATTCCAAAATAGTGTTAGCTCAAAGTACAGTCCAGCTTCACAGATCATGACTGTAGTCTTTGTTTCCTTTAGTCTTCATTTAGACCATGGGCAGTCTTCATGCCCATCACTGTTCAGTGTATATATCAAAAATGTTGAAGTTTTTGAAGTGTAAAACTATTTAAAATGCTTTTTTTTCCTACAGCTAACTGCCAAATCCAACTACTTTACATAAAATCCAAATGCATATTTCTCAATTTCTGATCAGTGGTGTGTGAGGTTTCACCAGACCATGAATCCCCAATATAAATCCCATGGTGCGTGGAAGTGAAATGAGCAGTTTGCCACCGCTCAATCAATTGTTCTTTCTTTGAATCCTTTAGAAACATAGAAAGGCAATTCAATCCCTTCAAGCCTGTCTGTACCTTTGTCTGTACAACATGTATTTTACCCACTGAGACATCTGTGTTGTAGCAGTGAAACTACAGTTCAACTAACATAAAACAGAACCAACCTTACGTTTCTTCAAGCCCATAATCAGTATACATACCAGTTCTCTGTCTCAGTATCCATTTCTTTGCTCTCACTTCCACTCCTATTGGGATGTCAAGAGTTCTTCCTCACATCAATCAACTTGCAGACTGCAATAACTACCATTACACGCCTTGCAACCTGTTCTAGAATGCTTCCCTTCCAAATCTGTCATGATGAAATCCAAGAAGAACCACTTGAAAACCTTAGAAATCGGCTACAATATGCTGCATATCCGGTCGGAATGAGTTTCTCACCTCAGGAGCAATAAATCAAACGTAAAATGATGCTGAAACCAGCATTATCAAATGGGAAAGGATGACAAGAATCACCAAAACAGCTTCTTTCACATTGCAGTGTCACAAGATAGAGCCCGGGTAAATACATAAGAATAAAACAGTTTCATGGCCACATTTCAGAGTAACAGAGGAAAAGGGTAAGTGCAAAATAAGCTGTCAAATGCTGAGGTAAAGCGGTATGCCTGAGATTATCTGAGGGCGGTATTTTAATAGTGACTGACACAACAGTTCATTATGAGTCACAAAACACTGCTCATGGTAAAAGTTAAGGTAAGGTAAGGTGTTGGCATCAGTCAGTAAGTTTTCATCTAAATGCCCACCCATGCATCAATTTTCTACTTAACTGGGGCCGAGTTGCAGTGACAGCAGGCTCAAGCGAGGTAGTTCAAACGTCCCACCTCCTAGCTCCTCTTGGGGAATCCTAAATTGTTCTAATGCCAGATAAGATAATCTCTCTGGCAGGTTCTGGGTCTACACTAGAGCTCTGTATCAGTTGGACATGCCTGGAAGACCTCCAAAGGAAGGAACCCAGGAGGATCTGATGTGTGAACCACCTAAACATGAAGAGAGCGATGGCTACCTCCGGAAGACTGAGCTCACCTTTAAAATTTGGAATTCACTGACAGAACTTGACATAAATACAGGCGTATGTTCACCTTTTTACCTGAGGAAGACCATGGGTGCTTAAAATACTATCAGTCATATCCACATACAATCAAATTAGTGGATAAAAGATAGCTTTTGTGGTAATTTGATAAAATGAAAACTTGTTTGTACTATAACAACACTATCTGAACTGAGGGTCTTAAGAGAATACCTGCATTGTTACCTAACCTTGAGGCCCCATGCTGTAGCTGCACCCTTTTTAAATTCAGGTTTAAGGCCTTAATTGTTTTGTTGAGTTTTCATTTTTGCTTACATGGTGCATATTTCTAAATAAATTAGAACTAATTATTGTTGGTTGCAAAAAATGGGGGGTCAGCAGAAGACCACAGAAGTTTTACCTCAGGGTCTGTAAAGAGATAATCCACCCTGAGTTCAATGAAAACAAAGAACATAATTAGATTAGCTTTTCCTCCTTTTCCTCCATTTGTCGAACCATTTTGATGGAACACTAATTTCATTGGCCAGTCAGTCTGGTATTGATTGATTGGTCAGTTTTATGGTTAATCTCCATGCCACAGAGTCACAAGGTTCAATCTACAGTCCATGTAATTCAGCTTTGGTTGTGCAGGCGGGTGGGCAGGTTTTTGAGCCTACTTCTGCCAGATTGCCAGCTCCGGCGTGCTGCGCCTCCCCGCCTGCCTCTCATTGAAAATGAATGATTACCAGGCGGCTGTCGTGTCTTGTCTAAAAAGCCCTTAAAACTGCAATCTGCTTGATTCTGGTGTCTGCTGGGTGTAAATCTGTTTTGTCTGCTGGATGGGTGCTGCTCCAAAGGGGGCTCGCCCATCAACACAGCTCATCCCCCGCTGAGCTGCTACACCGGAGAAAAAAAACCACCCTGCGAGTTAGTCATCTCCCTCTCTGACAGGATAAATGGCAGCTCCAAAGTGCAACAAGCAAAAACCACAACTTCACTGTGACCATGGCAACCAAGTTAGAGGGGGAGCACAGCAGGGTTTGCTGTCGTGATGTGCACTGGGAAAGGACAGGCAGCGAGAGAACAGAGAGGGAGAGTGGAGGAATAATACAGCGGAGGACTTCTTTCATTCCAAAACCAAGAGTGTGCGGGGAGGCTGACAAACACACACACACACACACACACACACACACACACACACACGCTACTGATGACCTGAATTTCACCCCTTGTTGAAATATTCCTCACTGCAGAATTATTCCTTCTGTGACAAATCCATATGCGCCTACTGATGTGACACATATCAGCGGTTTAAAAAGTTACTAAGCAACTTTTTCCTTATCGGCAAACTCATATTTTAGTTTTAGTGTTTCTATTCACTGTGTTGTTTTACTGTAAATTCCTGTCACATCTTAAGCTTCCTATTTAACCAACATTCTACCTGCACCATTTCAGCTGTGGCACACGTTTAAAGTCAAAAGTGCACCAGGGCAAAAGTTCATCAAGGCAACACAGCCAGAAGTTTAAAAAAAAAAAAAAAAAACAGCCTTATCTAAGAACTCTTTTGATGTCTGGAAGTGTATTCAAAAAACGACTATATTCCTGACACACATTTTTGGAGAGCATCGCCCCGGGACTAGCACTATGAAATTGACATTAATGAGAAGTGAGCTAGGGAAAAAGACGGTGCTTCTCAACTTTCTCTGACTCCTCGCAGGATGCAGCTCCAGACTGACTGTGTTGGATTATGAAAGTCAACTTTTTTTAAGCACAATGCTGTTGACCTGATGCAGGTGGTTATGTAATGTGGTTAGACTGCATTAGAATTTTTTTTTTTTTGGCCGGTAGATGGCGACGTTGTTTGGCCTTGGCTGTCAAAGCCAAGCCAAGAGCTACATATGTCGACAGCTGCTGGCCAGATTGCCCTGAAATTTGGTATGAACATTCATGGCCCTCTAGAGAATTATTCTCATGATTCTGCTGACCATTAAACATTTCCCATCACTTTGACACTGATGATCTCCAGAGGAAATACAAGTATTTTTTCTGACCTGAATCTGATTTTTTTTGACTACTTTGTACTTTGTACTCTCCAAGTATTACAAAATCACACATGGACAGCTTTGGACAGTTATTGTCTGTTAGCTTGACCATGCTAGTCAAGTTTGTTCCTAGACTCGCAGCTCATGCAGGAAATGCAATTGGGGAAGCACAGCTGGAAAAGACTCAATATTTTGATGTGCATCAAGAGTTATGACATATGACAGTATGTAAAGATGGATGACATGACGGCTCCCTAAAAGTGAAGACGAAACATCACGATCGCCCCCTGGTGGCTGTCGGAGTATAGATCATATATCATGGGCCAAACTAAAAAATAGAGACGTTAAATAGATTTTTTCTCAAAGATGGTTTCAGTCTTTTCATGCTGATTTGTTCTGTATGTCCAAGCACTCATTTTTGGTTTAGATTTTTATTATTGTATAAAAAGTAGGTTTTGCAATTTGCATCATGATTGACTGCTGTGACAGCTATGGTAGTTACACAGGGTCTTGGGGTTACTGTAGGGATAATGTTAAATCTTAGGTTGTTATGGGGACATGACTTCTCTCCCTGAGAATCACAGCAGCTCTATGTTAGTGTTTAGGAAAGCAGGCGCCATTCTGATCAGCATTATAGTAACCAAGGTCAGAGGATAGCACTGTCTCACTCCCTTGACACAACAGATAGGCACATAACATTGAAGCCTTTAAAGCATTTAGTAATAACTATTTATGGACATAGAGTAGATGTGTCGCTGTCCTGAGGGCATCTAGATGAGCCAAAGAGGACAGCCTCTACAGAATTGTCACGATTGACAAGCGTATTGATAAATCCTTTATTCTACTTGATCAAGCTTCAATAAAACTTTCAATGTAAGACTGATCGTTGATGAATAGAATTCTCCACAACAGGATGGACGGGACTTTGACACCGTAGCACCGACCATGATCACTATTGTGCAAACTCTGGTGCCAGTATCTGCAGTGTTTTGACTTCATTTTTGTACAGTCGGAGGAAGTGCAGATCTTTATATATATATTTAATCAATGATATACAACTGCTACAACTGTGGTATATAGTAAATAGTTTGGAATGGGCACACAGTTTGACATACTTCTTCAATGACAACCAGTTTGGGGGTTTTCAATCCAACACTGACCGCTTAAGTCTCTACGGTGATCATATTGGTATGCATAGCCATAGAATAATCTCTATAATATAACTTGATGAAGCTCTACCTGCTGTGACACCATGCAGCTAATATTCCCTGTCAGTTTCACATCCCTGCAAATAACTCCCACCCACCCACACTGGACTATCTTTGGTTTCAATTTCTGCACTAATCTCTCTCAGCATTATGCAAGCCCTGCTGCTCACTTACCCAAGACTATCCCAGGGAGCTTTGCTTTAACGAGATAATCATACTGACGATCAGATTGACATTTCAGACACTCTCCCCACTCCTTCCATCAATAGGGAACGCTACTTCTATCACTAGATCCATATTAGACTTGGCAGATTATCATTTAGGGCAATTCACACTTCATTGTGAAGTACTCACAGATGAATTTTGCATTCAAGTTTGCAGCCTTTCTTGGAGTAAGATTAACACACATATAATTTGAATTCAATTAATTTCTCCTCTTTTAATCCCACTGAGGGCCAGAGATACAGAGATCCTCCATTACTCTCCCTTATTGTCCGTTCCTTGGTGGCGACGGCTTAGGAAGCAAATCCAATTATTTGACTTAATATTCACTTTAGTGTGTCAGGGATCCTGTCTGGGTGTCCTTGCTTGTGGTCATTTTGAGAAAAGCTGGTGGAAAGAATCAATTCTTTTGTTTCTGTCGCCAGGCTTGTGCTCGAAAAAGAAGTGGCAGCAGGAGAGGAGTGAGTCTCTCTGCGCTGTGATCAAGTATACCTGACAATGTGACAGTTTGATTCAGCTTTTTTATTTATTTTTTATTGCTAGAGTATACAAACAGATATTTCAAAGCAATCTTTTTAGATTTTCTTAATTTGACAACTGCAAACCAGACCAGCCACAGCAGGAAGCAATAAAAGCAGCCGGAGTGGATAAACACAAGTGGGTTTTTGTTTACACTTTGTTATGAGATTCAAAAAGTCTGGGTGCAATCAATTCATAATGCACATATGGATGACTATATCAAATAAATTTAGCAATGGAGGAGTATAACTGTCAGAGCTAATGTTGCGTTACGGGGGTTAAGGCTCATTGCTTACAAAATCCTGCACACCACGACTTTAATTTGAGACAGAACAGACAGATTTCGCTCGTAGACTTGAAAATAATTCCAGTATTTTTATACAATAACAGTATTTGAGCTTCATCTTATTATGCAATCTATTACTGACAATTTGCCTGACACTATGACACCATTTACACTTAATCACCTCATGTGTGGATCAGATTGCTATCCTAATCTTAAAAAATCTAAGTAAATGTATTCAAGGATTGAAATCTGATTGTTAAAAGCACCCCAGAGGAGACACATACATGCTGCTGAGTGTCCAAAGTATAAGATAGAGGGTTCTATTAACAGAGTATGGCAGAACTTAATATAATATGTTTAACTATGTTTTCATTAGTGTATAATCACCTGAAAAAAAGAGTCGTTATTTACATGTTACCTTACCTTATCTACAGCCACCACAGATGCTCCAAGGTGTTCACCATGTTTCTACAGTAGGGAGTTGCAACAACACTGCTAGATGTCACTAAATTGTAAACACGGCTGCTTTAAATCTCATCTGGATTTTATCCAGATATGAGTTTATAATTCAGATGTTCAGTGTGTAAGAGACAGAAGAGGACGTTAACGGAGGAAGCCAAAAAGACAAAATGCGAGTGACCGAGCAAAAGCTGTTGATGAGAGTAAATCTGGGACTGACTTTTAGTTGTTGGCGAGAGCTTGGTGAAATAAAAGGCTGAAAGACAGACGCCGAGCTGGGCTGACTGTGGACTAGTGAGTAATATTAGCTGGCTGCTATGTCTGCTGTTGTTGGCCGTGCATAGAGGTTCTTTGATTATGTTAACAACTAATGCAGCTAATGGACCTGCAGCTGAGTCCCTGTGAAGAACGATACAGGTAACTATGGACTACTTGTATTTCAATGCCATTCATTCCCAGACATCATGTGATGAATAGCTCCTGTGTCGTGCTACATTAAACAGTGGTCATCCATCACACTGCCCGCTAGCTTGTTTTCTAACTTAATGAACTAGCTAGCCAGATATTGTTAATTCCTATATCTCTATCCATAAACTTTCCACAAAGTTCCACATGCTTTCAGTTCAGTTTGTGTAAATGGTTTAAATTCATGTTATAAATTATTATTTTCATTTCAAGTTTATCCCTGCAGAGGCTGGTAACATTTCCATATAAATATCAGTTGAGCTTGTGTTTATTTTCCTCACTGAGACAAAAAACAACAACAACAACAACAACAAAAAAAAAAAATAAATGAAAAGAATAGAAGAGAAGAAAGTGATGGAGACAAAAGAGGAAGAGCAGGTACTGCCCACTGCACACAAACAAACAATGGCCTATAGGCTCTATTTAACAACACAAAGACCGAGCATCATTATAGTGTATTAAGATTGTATTTTTATATAAATGTAGTATTGTATAACACACATTTATGTGCTGTTAGAGACACATTTTATAATTCAATAATACAAACTCAAACACAAAGATGAAATAAGGACATGTACGTAATGTTACTAAAACATTTTACATACTCTTTGGCAGGAGCGACCTTTATCACCATAGTTGGCTGGTATGTTAGCATGGGGCAACATTAGCATTCAATATAATCCAATACTCACTCTCCTTTTTAGCTCTAATTTGGTCTCCACCAGCTCCTGAGAAACATGTCTAACTCTTTAGCTAATGGTAAATGTTCCACTAGGTTTATCAGGTTGGCACTAACTACAGAAGCTAAAGCAAGTAAAGAGCTGGATGATAATTGTGTGGGTTCATCACATCACATCACATCACTCATAAAAACATTTATCATAGCCACTTTAAACATCATCTGCCTGTTCCTGTCCTTTGCTGCTCATATTGTATACTAATGACAGTGTTAGTGAGAACAATTGTACAATGATAATATATGCAGATGATGTGGCTCTGATAGACGTTTTATAGAGCTGAGATGAACCACCTCTACAGCTGCTGCTCAGATCAGTCATATATTTTCAACATTAAGAAAACTAAAGAAAAGATCATTGATTTCAGAAGTAACTCCACTTTGTCCCCCCTAACTAAGAATGACATAAGCATAGAAAATGTACAGGAATATAAACACCTGGGTACTGTTACTGATAACAAACTCACATGGGATGCTAACACTAATGCTAGGTTTGCAAAGGGCCAATGACTTTTTAAGGAAACTTAGAAGTTTTAATGAGGACATAACTACGTTAATGGTTTCATTCAATTGGATACACATGCTGTATGTATATGAACACATTCTGATTGTTCTTACAAAATATATGGGAACGCGGCTAACTCAGCACAGCTAAACAAGAAGATATCTATCAGTATCCATGGTGACAGATGTTACCGCCCTCTCCTAATGTGGCATATAGAGTTCATATGGAGTGACACCAGTGAAGGTGTAGTTAGTAGTAACTGGTTTGGGAAGAAGTCCAGAGTGATGTCTCATCTTAGAACACCACTATATCAGCTCATCTGTCGGCCATGATGGAAGCCACTTGCTTAAAACCTGTCGAGAAGTAGCGTACCTATGACCAGCAGTTGACCCAGAGTGAA
This sequence comes from Sciaenops ocellatus, assembly GCA_033000465.1. Taxonomy (NCBI): domain Eukaryota; kingdom Metazoa; phylum Chordata; class Actinopteri; family Sciaenidae; genus Sciaenops; species Sciaenops ocellatus. The sequence goes on along the minus strand of CP136886.1, from coordinate 3,120,387 downwards.
CTCTTGTACTGCTTCACAGTGTGGCGGTCAGTCAGTTCAGGATTGTTATCAAGCTGCACAGCCACCCACATTCACATAATGCGAGCAGGATGCGAGGCGCATGTGACAGCATATTGACAGTAACAGCTACTCACTTCCATTAGCTGATATCAGCCACTGGAGTGGCTGTTTGGCTGCTGAAGTTGAAGCAATCAGATTGTGGCGACAGCCATTTCCTGAAGCTGATTTGTCGGAGCATCACTCTGTTTGCTGTGCGTGGTGTCAGGAGATTATAGACGATCCCAGACTGACGTGGGCAGCCAGCCTTTTAATAGCTCACAAGGACTTTAATTTATTTACACAGATCAAATGCTCCGGCTCGCCCATGCAACCATTCACATAAATACACAAAGGCATGTGTGTGCAATCACACTGGTCTGTTTAGTCATTAGTAAGTAAGAGTAATGAGTATCTAATAAGCCAGCAAGTCTGCAGTTATAAATGTTAAGAAATCATTAATAAATAGATTTATTATATCACGTTTTAATGATTAGCAGAAGTTAGTAATTCAATTGGAGTTATTTTTACCACCAAGTCTGCAGTCCTAACTGTTAATAGCTCATTATAATTCAGACTCAGTATTTTATAATTAAGATAACAATTGTTTTAACTACATTAAAAATGTAATATATACAGCAGATGTATAAAAACAGTGTTTTGCAATACATTTTGCAATGCTCAGTGAAATTGATAAGAATGTAATAAACACATTTTATTAAACTCATATTAAAATAAATAAACTTTTATTGTTTTCACATGGTTGTTACAACAAAAATGCTAAATTGGTGTCAAACTATGATTTTCCTTTGTAAAATGTAAATTTAGGAAACAATGTCCATAATTTCCCCAAAAAATCTGAAATGTGGATCAGGACAGTTTTCCACTTTCTGTCAGTCCATCTCAGATGAACTCGGGTCCACAGAAGCTTCTGGGTGTTGTTGATATCTGTCTTTCTCTCTGCATGGTAGATTCTGAACTTGTGTTTGTAGATGCAGAGATGAACTCTGTTTACTGAAATTGGTTTTCTGAAGTGTTCCTGAGCCCATGGAGTAATATCCTTCATACAATCATGTGGGTTTTTAATGCAGTGCTGTCTGGGGGGTCAAAGGTCACAGACATTCAGTGTTGATTTTCAGAGATTCTCTGAATCTTTGAATGATATTCTGGATTGCAGATGGTGAAATCCATACATTCGTTCAAACTGTGAGTTGACAAACGTTGTTCTTAAGGTGTTGGAACCTCACCCCACCCCTTTCATACCCTCATGATACTGTCACCCAGTTACAAAAAGCAATAAAGTTCATCAATTCAGACTCAAAATGTCTTGTCTTTGTGCTGTATTCCATTGAATATAGGTCAAAAAGCATTTACAAATGATTGCATTCAGTTTTTATTCACGTCACAACTTTTTTGGACTCAGGGTTGCATATTAAAGATGGACAACATTGGCCATCCTGCTGTCAACATGCTCTACCAGGTTTAAATAGCTGTCTTATCAAATAAAAGCTTAAATGCCCCCAAATGATAATTAAAGATGGACAGCATGGGGCGCCCTGGCAATGCCATCTTGCATTGGAGACAGTGTCCTGCCCATACACCTGCAGACTCAACAGTGAGAAGAGGCCTTCTGCAAAATAATAGCTGTACAGTATCATCAAGTAGGACCAAAATCAATTGGTTCAATTGGATTGCATTGATGTCAAACACAATTCAGACATTTCAAATCCTTTATGTTGTGTTGATGGAGTTTTCCTGAACAGAACAAAGTTACCAACATCTGCCGCTTGGTGCTGGTTTGTTTTTGTCATTTCTTCTTTTAATCATCACAAAGAGCTCGTCGAGATTTTAAAATATCCGATTTCACAAAATGTCACTTCCAGTCTTTTTGCACTCTGACTGTTAAACACAGTGATCACAGGCAGCACAGTGCCTGAGTGGTTACTGCTGCCTCCTCACAGCGAGGTCCCTTTGTTTGAATTTTGGCCCCCGTCCTTTGAATGTGAGGTTTGCATGTGCTGGTTGAGTTTGTGCCAGTTTCCTACCACACCAAAAGGCGCTGCGTGTTTCATACTTCATGTGGGAGTCAAACAATCACTGTCTGAAATGAAACAATGGAACTGAAAGGCAAAATACCACATTCTGTATGTGACACGTTTTGTATAGTCCACATGATCCGATGTGAGACAAGATATGAGACAAGAGGTTTATATGTGTTAATATATATCATGTTACAAAGGCAAATCAACAACAGACAGACTTCCAATGAAAATACTAAATCCAACAATGTTTGAGTCTGTCTTTTAGCACTTTATGGTTTCCATACTCTCTCTCAGTCCAAAGCCCAGTGGTTCCTACTGAGGACATAAATCTTTAGCTCACAGATATTTTGTTTCATTTATAGACAGCTACCTGCTATAATCTTTATGCAAAAGTTACGCTAGATACAAGGTGCATTTGTTCTCTTTATAACTGTGCATTAACGCACTTTTGGTGCTCAGTCCTTCCAGGAAGTCGCACAGTTGCATCAATCATCGCAGATTCTGCCTGATCACTGCAACTTCGCACAAATTTAACCAGTCTTCGTAAGTCTCATGCCAGTTTCAGCAATCGTGCAAAACTCTGAGTCATAAGTCACCAAACTCACTTCCATGTTTAAATTGTGAACGAAAATCAACCAGGCACTTCCCCGATGTGACGAGCAGACGACAGACAAGTCAAACCACCATGACAGAGGCTGTTCTGTTCTGTTAGTTTAACACTGAACTGGAGAGTATTTCTTCATTGAAAGAGAAACAAAGAACAAAACTGAAGGATGTTCTTGATGGTAAAGACATTTTCATTCTACTGTCAACTGTCAACTGTCAGTAAGAGTTTGTTTGAGAGTTTGAGTAACTGAAGTGATAGACAGATGGTTCATCCAATCACCTGCTAAGTACTTTTTGAAAGTGCTTGCCCCTTTTGAAACTGTTTCCAATGACGACTTCCTCGATGATTCTGTGCAGCAAACAATCAGTCACGAGAATTGTAGATGTGGCTCAGAGGTCTGAAGGCTTAAGTCTAGATAGCAAAAGAATAGCATACATCAAATCCTGTATACTTCCACAAATCTTGTTAGTGGCATGAGCTCCTTGTTGGTTTGGGTCTGTTCGTGGGATCTGTTGACAGTAAGACAAATAATCCTTTAAGTTTTATCTTGGCCATTTATGTCTTTAAACATATCCCAGATGAATCAGGAACCCAAACATTGTAAGACCTATTCTCTCTGAACAAAACAAAACAAAAAACCCACACACTCACTCACAGACTTTGACAGAGTGGACTCTGTTATATAGCTATATATCACAGTGTGTAGTTGTCAGTTGTCCTCATCATGACATGTGCGATCAATCACAGGCGGCAAAGTATGAAATTTACCAGAGTGCCTTATATCTACTGACCGGCTAAGGTCAGCAATATGCCATATGAAGCAGAGAATACAGAGGAAATGGAAAAGAGCCCTCTGTTTGGTGGGGTTGTGTTTGTAGGTCCGGTTTTGAACAGTCTCCACGGATACAGACGGGGCATCACACACTCCCGCTGTGGCATGATGGGAAAGGCTTTAATTTGCTCTCATTGTGCAGCTAAGGCTTTTCCACATGGATATAAGGGGATTAAGGCGGTGGCATTGCTCAGTGTGAAGTAGCAGCAGGTAGATAATCAGATACTGTACCACTTAGCATTTTACTTTGCAGGTCTGATATTACGAGCTTTATCCCTGCGTCGTATTGTTTTGACTCGCTGTATGAAGGCACCTTCTTACCGGTAGATTGTCTTTTGAACAGCCCTCCAAGGTGGCCCATGGGGGTAACAGTGGTTAGCAGGTGGTGGCTTCTTTCAAGGGTTTAAGGCTTAACCTCCAGCCAAAAACAGCTACTTAACCTAAGTGTCTCCGGATGAGGGGAATAGTAAGCAGCTTGCTCTATTTGATGAAGTGATGGTGAGAGGAGCTATGGTGCCAGGATAAGCAATTTGCCAAGACAATATCGTCTAACTCCAAAAAATAAAAAGCCTTCAGTGTTTCAGAATGCAGTATTCATTATGTTCAAGTAGATCGTGACTGATGTATGTAGGTAGAATTGCACTGAACAGCTTTTGGTTTATGGTTGTTAGGGGAGACATGATTAACCAAATCACCTCCTAACAACATGGTCACCCATTCTCAACACCAGCTGCTAATTAAGCACTTCTTAAATTCTCTTTCAGCCAAGACTGAAGAGGGCAGTAGTGGCTCAAGGTTTAAACATATACATCTGTGACCAAAAAAGGTTGTCAGTTTGAATCCCAAAATGACTTAAATGTCACATGTTTCCCACCACTGAGGAGATGAAAATGGTTTTTCCAGTATTTCAGATTTGACTGGTGCTCTTTTAATTACATCATGTCTTTGTCACCCAACTGGGGAACTGGTGTCACCAATGATGACGATGAACTCCTAATAACATTCTCTTTTCCAGGTTTTCTGAAAATTTAGTAGCACCTGGATGGAAAATTTTGTGACAGACTGCACAAATATTTCAACTTTTGTGAAATAGGAAAGGGTCTTAACAGTCCTGACCTGTTAGAGAATGGAGAGAATGTTGCCATGGTTTATTAGCTTTCTGCTAGCGAGCTAGGCGGCTGTGGCTCAGGAGGTAGAGCAGGTCGTCCACTAATCAGATGAACGACAGTTTGATCCCTGGCTCCTCCAGTCTGCATGTTGAAGTGTCCTTGAGCGTACCAAATTGCTCCCCATCGGTGTGTGAATGCGTATGAATGGTTAGCTCCTAAAACTGATGAGCAGTTGGCACCTTGCATGACAGCTAATGCCATCAGTGTATGAATGTGTGTGAATGGGTGAATGAGATATGTAGGGAAGACTAGAAAGGCGTTATATAAGCACAGACATTTACCATTTAGAGAGTTACTTATTGTCATTGGATATTACTAACTTGTTTCTTGTCTGGCTAGTGTATTAGCAATTAGCTAGTCAAGGTGGTACCATGATTTTGTCCATTTGTTTGCGGACAACCATTCTGAACCTTTGAATTTGTTATTATGGTTGTTGCCATCTTGGTTTTTTGAAGCCAGAAGTGACCACATTTGGACGAGAGCGTGGAGCTGGCAGGTGATGTACCTCAAGTTGTGCTGTGCTTGGTTTTGGATTTTGAGCAGGAAAGAATTGAGGCCTGTGTGTAGTTATAAATGCACTTGTATTCCAGCTAAACAATAACTAACATATGTTTGTGAAAACATTTGAGGGGAAAAATAATCAATGCAGTAACAGAATGATTCATATTTGATCAGCACTGTCTAGTTCGACAGTTTGATCTGAGTTTTGTGAACCTGTTTTTTTTGCACTGCACCGACCCACTGAGAATGACTTGTGACCCATGCCTTATCATCTATTTTATTCTTAATGGAACCACAATTTACTAAATGAACATCATGCTGTATGGAAGAAGACTTGAAAATAGAGACTGAGACCGACAACTCACAAATAAACCTTTTACTGAGGTAAGAAATCAAGTGAGAAGTAGACTCATTTCAACATAAGACTCAATACAATGAGACTTCTTTTTGCAGCCAGTAGAGTTGCCCTCTGCTGGCCATTAAAAATAATGCAGGTGGTGGCGGACCCGAAAACTCTTTCCATTAATTCTCCTGTCAGTTGTACAGCAGCTTACCATGTAGCCATGTGAGTAATCAGTGTGTCACTGAGCTTTGAGCATGGCCTATTTCATGCTGATGCGCAGATAAACACTTTGTCCTGAATCATATTTCAGCATGTCTGCAGAAGCACGCCACCATCATCATAACTGTTTATATATATATTTTTAATGCAGTGCCATTTCTGGTGCCTGCTAACTATGATTCCAAGCCTGCCTGAAAAATATAATCAAAAAGTAATCTGGGAAATTCAGGTATGCCAAGCAGACATGCACCTGTCAAGATCGAAGTTTAATTTAGATTTTTTTTGAGCATGTTGTTTGTGTTTATCATGCAACCACAGCTCAGCGTGAGGTAACAAGTCAAACTAGTGCAAACTTTACTTGTCATTAACACTAGAAGTCATGCCCATGGATACCGTTCCCATCAATACCTTTCAACATAATATGAACACTCTGCTAATAATGATAATTAACTCCGATTTAAGTATACATTCACATAAACAACAGTATGACAAATGATAATAATGCATTCTGAAATGTCCGTGGAGAATGTAAAAAAAATAAAATAAATACAAGCACATTATGTAAAAGAGTTGCACCTAGATTCAATAGAACCTTTCACCAAATGTCTGAATTGCCTCATTGATGTCAGTGTGTCAAGTTTCAGTCGACTCTGTAAATGATTCCAGACAAATGAGGCTAAATATATTTAAAGGCCGTCTTTCCAAGATTTGTATTTACTGTCAGAGTCAGCCAGTTCTGAGAACGGGCATTCTAAGTATAATATCCTGAGCACAGGAGTGATGACATAATGTGGTAATATTAGTCCTTCATGATGATAAAATGTGATGATAAAAGTGCTGATCTCGCTGACAGAGAGGGAGAGCCAGCCCACCTTCTGATATAGGACACTACAATGGGTGTCATAGGTCATCAGTAATAATATCATATGATTAAGAGGGAAAGGCTTTTTGCAATCCTTCCCCTGCAATAATATGGGAAACAGGGCCTGTCCCTAAAAGCAAAGTTGCATCATTAATTTGAAACTTAAAGTAAAGACTAAAGTAAATTTGTCATCATGCCTAAGTACATATACTGAGGAACTCTCTCAGTCATCTGCCAATCTTTTCTTAGCTCTCCTTAGAGAAAGACATAAACTTTATTTTTTTTAAACAAGCCTAAGGTTAAGAAGTTCATCCTGAGGGATATTAAATGAGTTTCAGCTCATCAGTGGCATCAATATCATCTGCACAAAACACAAACAGTGAAAAATAGCGAACCTAAGGTACCCTGTGGAATGCCCTCAGTCACTAAAAGAAACTCTTTTTACACGGTTATCTGCCTGAAAGGTAATTTCTAAACCAACTCAGAGTGTTTGAGTTCATAAAAATAATAAATCGATAACAGCAATAAAGTATTGTCCAGGGACCATACAATATTTTCATTGGCTTTCCTGCATAATGAGGCACAGTTATTTTACTGATTGTGACAAATGATGAAAATACACTGCTGATGAATTTTTTGTTGGAGATCCTCATTTATGGCATTCTTTCTGTTTGTTGTGTTAAATGCTCCATCATGATTTATCTGCAGGTCGGTGAAGCTACTTCAGTCAAAGTAGCAATATGTTATAGAACTGCTCCATCACAAGTGAGTTCTGCATTTAAAAAGTTAAAGTAAAGAACATTTATCAACTGAATGACGTACAAGTTCTCATTATCCTGAATGTCCCTGGAGTGCTGTGCTGTATTTTATTGGATTATTGATACTGATGCATCATAATGCAAGAACCATTTCCTAATATTTTTTTATTAAGACATAATTTATAAGAGATTTATAAATGATGACTTTTGGCTATGGTTAATAAATAACTTATCAACTAATAACATTATATAAAAATATCTCTGTGGTGTTTGTCCTCCTACAACATGACACTTGCTTTGGCTTGAAGACAATTTCAATGGAAAAGAAACACAGAGCATCTAGACCAAAAATTAATTTCATAACAACCTAATTAATTATCATTAATATGTGTTACTGCAGAGTTAATGACTTATTAGAAAGTGAGAAACTCATGAGTCTTTTTTATGACTTTTCTAACATGCAGCTTTCTTGATGAACAGGATCAATGCCGTCCTCTACGACCTCTCCCCAGGGGTGAGTCCTGTCTCCTGTTGTGTTTTTATCCACACAACTGACAATAAGAGGCACTTACGATAACTGGCATGTTTTGAAATTCACTTATGAGTCTGTCATCGTCTCTTAAATGATAATGAGTCAGAGCGTTTGATGTTGATGATTTTGTGTCTTGGTGTGACGAGTTACAGACTATCTGAGGATAAATGTGCCAAAAACCAAAGACATGATCATTGATTTAAGAAGTCACAGTCCAGAATTACACTACTGCTCAAAATACAGACACTGTTATTGTTCCTGGAAGCTTCGTTTCAAGTCAGGCTGTCTGCAAAAAGGTCCAGAAGCGTTCGTTCTTTCTCAGGAAGATTCTCATTTTTTATTTATTTCAAGAATCAGGAAGATGAATTACTTTCAGGTGTGCAATGCTCCTTTGACTTTGCTTTATCAGTGTTTTATTGAACCTGGTCGTACCGACTGTTTTGTGGCCTGGTTCGGTTTCCAGCGCCTGGTAAATAAAATTAGGCTGGTTAAACTGGTCAAGGTGACCGAGGAGCAGCAAGCCGGGCCTCAGGACATTTATTGTAAAAAGCTTATTAGTCAGGGCCAAATGATTCTTAACCATTGTGATTAAATGTACTGACTTCATCAGGAGTTTGTTTCCTTCAGGCTGCTGCCACAGCATGCTCAAAATAAAGACACTTTTATTTCTGTAGCCGCTGACACACTGAGTGACTCAGTGTAATAGACACTTACCAGGAGCTGCATCTTGTTTCGCTCTATATATTATTATGTGTTAGTATTATCATTGCTTTTATGTCTATCTGTAGTCGTGTTTCCATTAGAAAGTATCACAAATTTTGACCGACCTTCAAGTAATTTGGCAAAAGAACAAATTATTGTCATCCATCCATGCATTTTCCATAACCGCTTATCCTTATTAGGGTTGCAGGGGGCGACCCCAGCTGGCATCCCAGTTGGCACTGGGCAAAAGGCGAGGCACACCCTGCAAGTCGCCTGTTCATCACAGGGCTGACACATAGAGACAAACAACCATTCACGCTCACATTCACACCTACGGGCATATTTAGACATGAAGAGACACTACACAGGAAGGCCTCAGCCGGGGTTCGAAGCAGTAACGTTCTTGCTGTGAGCCGACAGTGCTAACCATTGCTCCCTCCAATCCAAACTCTTCTCGTCTGTTGTTCCCCGTTGGTGGAACGTCCTGCCAGTTCCTACCAGATCAGGGGCGTCCCTCTCTACCTTTAAAAACCTCCTGAAGACCTCCAGCTCTTCAGAGAGGACCTCCTCTCCAACACTACCAACAACTGGACATGATAAATCTATCCCCCTCTACAGCTGTCACAGTACTTATTGCTGCACTAACACGTCCTTGTCACACTGTATCTTGATTGTTTTCTGTTTTGTAAGGCACTTTGGATAAAAGCATCAGCTAAGTGACTAAATGTGAATGTAAAAAATGTCCTTAACTCTCTTTAGAAAAAGGCAAAACACCCTGAAGTGAATGTGAAAATGTTTTTGTGAAATTGAGGAAGTCTTTTCAAATGTTCCCATTTCCATCAAACCTTTCTAATGTGATACTTCAGAATGTATCAAAATATGTTGATGGAAACACACCTATTCATTGGTCATTGGTAATCGGTGTATGCCTGTGACCTGTGTGCCTGCCTGCAAAACAAACTCCTTCCAGGATAATAATGAAGTTGAAGTTGAAGGCCTGCTGGCTTATTAGAGAGGTGATAAGTGCAATGATTTGTCTCTGCAACCTTTTTTATACTGAAGGTAAGTGACTGTCCTGGCCATGAAAGGGTCCTTCCTGTTGTATAATATATAACAGCTGTAAGACGAAGCAGGGTGAGTTGGTGAAGGAGACAGCAAACTGGATTTTTAGCAACGTGACAACCCAGAAGTTGCTCATGGGTCGTGAAGTATTATAGTAAATGATATGTGAGCCATAATAAACCAATTTATGTCACCCAATAGAACCTTCATGACATATTATAATTCCTTCATTTATTATTATTATTTTTTTAAGATACTTTTTTTGCCTTTTTCAAGCTTTATTTTTGAGACAGCTGAAGAGTGACAGGAATATGGGGAGAGAGAGAGAGATGGGGAATGACACGCAGCAAAGGGCCGCAGGTCGGATACAAACCCTGGGTCGCTGCTGAGCCTTCGTACATGGGGCGGATGCTCTACAAACTGAGCTAATCGACACCCTATAATTCCTTCATTTAAATGCAGTTTCATCGAGCAGCTCGTTGACATTCTCCAGAGCTGATCTGTAATTGATGCAATCCTATCACGATCCTGATCCTTTTGTTTCTGTACTCTGGGTTTTGTCCACCTCAGCCTGCTACTTAAAATGTCAAACATCAGATTTGTGTGCTCTCTGCAAGATCTTTGAAACCAAAGACCATGTGTGAGGGGAGAGGCCACACTCTGCGACACCACCGTACAACCACCAACAGAATGACACGTCTCCTGTCCAGCTGATCGTCGTTTCAGTTTCAGGAGTCGCATCCTAAAGTTAAACCTCAGTGTTTGGATAAAAAATAAGGCTTGCCAAATTTGCTAGGCTGCAGCTGTTATTCCAATGTGCCTGAAACACATTTAATCCACATTCCATATCCATATCTTCTGCTGCTCTCCACACATTGGACGGGACTCAGTATCAGCAGATATTAAAGGACTTGAATCAGGATTGGGGCCAAAAAAAAAAAAAAAAAAACCTTGACTAGGACATCTTTACTTTATTTCATGTTAGAGCATGTGATCTATTAAAACTTGCATCATATTTCATGAGATGTTTTGTGTTGAGTTAAAACTATTTCCCTCTGAAATGTAGTAGGAAGTAGCATAAAATTGAACTATTCTATTTTACCTTGATGATTAAATTGTACTTATACTTAGACTAAGATCATAGTGTGTGTGTGTGTATGACACAGATTTGGATTCAGCTGGCACTGTGTGTTAGTGTGCCCCTCTCCAGGGGTCCGACACTGGCTGCATGGAACACATCCGCTCGGCTGCTGTGTCCCCAATAGCTATTAGAAATGGTCAATACAGCTGAGATGGAAAAATCTATCAGTGTCATATTAATGGTGTCCACAGCTCAAAGGATCTCTCTCTCTGTCCTCGAGCAGATGACACTGAAACCCGCTGAACTCCATGCCTTTGAAAACATCATTAAAAATGGAATATATTTCCTCGATAGAAATGCTGAGCTGTTACACAACGCAGTCTTTCTCTGACTCATTGAAAAGCAATCATCCGTTTTTTGGTTGAAAATAAGGATAAATCCCTAAAGTGAGCTCCAGTAGGCTGGAACGTATACTCATCTGGTGCAAACTGACAGACAGACACTCCACACACCGTAAAAAACATCTGTAGTGTGAGCTCCTCATCACATTAGACTCGGCTGAACTTTATTTCGCCCTTTGGGGGCACTATTCCAAAATGAGATATTCAAAAACACTCATTATAGAATGTTTTCTTTGGTAAGAAAGCTAATTACTTACAAATTATTTCATTTATGATTGTGCAATCATATGTGTAATTTGAGTAATGAATATCAGGAAATGTGGCCTCAGAAGAATTTTGGAAATGAAAGCGCTCAGTTGGGATCAGTAAAAAAAAAAAAAACAAGCACAAATCAGATCAAAAGGATGAAGGATGAACAGACTTACAAGTGCCCAAATACACACCAGAAAAACCCGAGCACTCCTCGTGGACACGTGTCGGTTAAGAAGTTTTCAAAACATATTTCTGGCACCTTGGTAAACTTTGCTTCATACCCGGCGGAGCAATTTTCTTCCGTGGAAGCAGCATCTCAGAGTGGAATTCCAACTGTGAGCAGAGTACAGCAGAGTCATCCTCAGCTGTACTGACCCTCCAACATACCTGCTGCTGCTGCTGTGTCACATTTCAAAACTACAGCCGACAACAGTCTTTCTGTCAGCTTCAGTAATGACAGACAGCCTGAGGCACGACTGAACTGCTGCCGAGGTCCATAAACAGCCTCAGTGTGAACGTCTTTGTTACTAATTTAAGTGTTTTTATCAAAAACTGTTTTGTATTTGCATATTCTATAAAAATAAAATAAGTTATTTTTACCCCCAATAACTATAATTGTACTTGATTGTTGGCCTGCACATTTAGTGGTGCAAGGTTACTTTAAAAAAGATTTTGAAGGGACATATACTGTGTACGCTACATAAATATCCATCTATTATCTATAACCGCTTATCCTCATTAGGGTCACGGTGGGGCTGGAGCCTATCCCAGCTGACTTAGGGCGAGAGAATGGGTACACCCTGCACAAGTTAACAGTTCATCACAGGGCACAATACATAAATATACTATATATAGTTAGAGTGAACGGTAGTGGATCCAAAAGTGCAAACACCAGCCAGACACCATTGACTGTAGACTGTATAAAACATGGAGGTAGTCTCCATGGCCTCGGTACAGTTGTCATGAACGGGGAAATTAGCTATAGAGACCAAAACAGTTTTTTGTACCAGGCTGTAAACATGTTTATTTCTGCTGTGAAGTTGGACATTTTAACATGGGGACTTATGGAGACTGACTGGTTCTGTAATGTCATTATGTTCCAAACAGAGCTTTGAAGCTATGAGGAGGCAGCAACGTGGCACAGACATGTTTTAAGTATGTACATGAACACGCTAAGCACACAGAGCACTTGTGGAGAAGTAGTAGTTGCAGTTGTTCTTTAAGAAGACGGTTGCCATTGACAATTGTAACTGCTGTGAATCCCAGCTAACTGCAGCAACAGTTGTCCGTGAGAGACTTGGTTGGAGGATTTAAGCTAGTTTAATCGACCAATCCTGGTAGTCACATATTGTTTTGTTACCATGTTGCCGGGACAAAAGATAAAGATTTAGCTAACGCTAACAGAACTTTAAAATAAACTTTGCAGCAGTCTGTACTTGACAATAAAGTGGCCAGTATGACTGATCAAGAACTTTTGCAACAACATGCATATGGCATCTGAGTATTATATTAAGATAGACTTGGAGAAAATCTCAGCCTGCCCTTTAAAATCCTTAAGGAGGAGGGGTGACTCAGTAGACCAAAACTCATCCTGTCAAGGGCAACGAAATGTCTGGGTCTAGCCCTGATAACACACTCAGGCTTTCACTGTGAAACTTACTGTTGCCTCTCTTGTCAAGTAGGATCAAACAGCCTGACTGCTCTCCTGACCATGTGTGTGTTTTAGTTGACCTGTGTGTGTGTGCGGACACTCAGTCTGGTCCACAATCCTCTCCTATTATCGACCAGCAGCAGGGTGTCTTTATCTCCTGCCATGCACCGAGCTCTTCGCTCTGGCAGGCTATTGGACAACCCAGTTGCGCTGGCACAGCATCACAGCCGTGGTTTTGGAAAGAGCTCCACCGCCCCGACACTCCTGGGTAGCGCTGAACTTCTGACCCCTCCTGTCTTGGAGACAAGTGTCACCGCTCTGTAATCTCCTAATCCTTTTTTTTTTTTATTGTCATAACAGCAGAAAATGCACGGTGTTTAAAAACAGGTACAGTCTCGTCTCTGCTTCTGCAGCGAACGCGGCCAAGCTCGTGTCTATTTCAGAAAAAGAAAAACATAATTCCTGTGAGTTTCAGTTTATGGTGGAGAGAAGATGAGTGGGCTCAAATTTTTTCCATCTCTACTTACCATCTGTTGTATCTGCCTCACATTGCCTGTGTGTAAAGTAAAGCCTGTTTCAGCATGTAAAGCTGGGAGAACAGGCGGAGCTGAATGCAGCTGAACGAGTGACCGGCTAATCCCCTTAACACATGGGACAGTGCCGGCACCAGCTCTAATTGATTCCCGAAAATGACTGGGGCTGAACCTGCGAGGGGAGGAAATGAAAGGTTTGAGATTCCTGCGTGGGATGAGGCTTCCAGCGGCAGCAGCAGGAGCCAGGATCTCCAGGTGCTACACGTCTCTATCCACAAACAGGCGATAAGAAATGCAGATTGCCGCTGATGCAATGAACATAAATTTGTGCATTACACTCCTCGCTCCTTTAAGGCTACAAACATTTTCAACTTCTGACTTTCCAAGTGAGGAGACATTCGATTTTTTCTCCCCCTCCCTCCTCGCTTCTTGCTCCCATCATATATTTATAGAATCTCTTTCAGGGGTTGGGAAGGCAGAAAAAGAGATTATGATGGTTCCTCTGAGGACTGTCCTTCGTGCCAAACTTCTCTATTTTTTTCCCTCCTTTTGCATCCAGACATCCCTCCTGATTAGGCTGTCAGATTTTTTTTCTCTCTTTCTCTCTCAGACATCTCAATTTGTAAACATCTGAAAACATTTCCATCTCGCACTGTGTCACTCCTCGTAACAGATGCAAGCAGACGCCGTAAATGAAAGCGCGGCAACATTATTGCTGTCAAATGTGAGCACTTGCCTTGGATTTTTAACACTCACAAATGGAAATTCATATATCACTCTGTAAGTGCGATGAGTGTTTGCATGTGTTTAGTAAAGAAGAGCCATCTTTCAAACCCCTCCTTTATTCACAGCATTAATAGTCGCTGATTGAAATTCCCGTCGGAGCTTCCAAGTATCTCTTTATGACGCGATTCAGCTGCTTTTTAGCAATCAGCTGTTGAATCTTTAGTGCACGTGTGATGTGACATGCAGCCTCTGGATACGCTGCCCTAATTAGTAGTTACTACACACAGTCATGGATCCAATCATGCATAATGCTGTCCTACATTCTTGTATCAATGCTTACTGAGAGTGAGTCAGAGAGTGATTGCGTGTGTGTTCTGTAACTGAGCGCCTGAGGAAAACACACCATCAGCTCCTCTTACACATACAGTGTGTGTTCACTGCCACTTTGAAAGATGAAAAATTATAAATACATAAATAAATAAAAAAGAAATACATTTGAAATGAAAAATGCTAACTGTATTTTTGCATTTATTTATTTATGCATGAATGTAGAGCATTTACACGATACAAGCTGGTTAGCTAAGCTTGGTTATATGGAAGCTCCAAAACTGCATTTCCTCAAACATCCACAAGGCTGGTTACAGAATGACTCAATCTCCATAAGTCTCCATGTTAAAATGTATTACTTCACAGCAGAAATAAACATGTTTACAGCCTGGTACAAAAAATAGTTTTGGTCTCTATAGCTAATTTCCCCGTTCATGACAACTGTACTGAGGGTGAATTTATATACAACTCACCTGTTCAGATTATATTAATGCTTAAAGTTATGCAGAATTAGGTTATGGATGCTTTAATTTTTATCTAATGTTTTTATAGTATTGTATTTTAATTCTTTAGCTTATTCCTATTTGCTGAGCTGACTGGTTCCTCGTCCAACACATTTTATTGTATTGTTGACCCTGTGCTAACCTTGAAACTTTAGCCCGGAGGCGGCAGAGGCAGGACTGCCAAGATGGCGGTGACCAGAGCCACCACACTGAGCTTCATACTGTGGGTGACGTGACTATGTCCATGTTTTGTAAAGTCTATGGGGTTGGATCATAAATATATATATATATATATATATATATATATATATATATATATATATATATATATATATATATATATATATATATAAAATAATCTAAGCAATGGCGTCAGATGGTGGCGGATACTGGACCAGTTTGAAAACAGGAAGTTTCAAATCGATCCAACTGCCACTTTGACCGGAAAAGGTTATTTCATGTTAGCTTATGCTAAATAAATAACTAGCTGAGTGATAATGTCAGCAACTGCAATAACTTAAACTAAATTAGCCTGCCATGTGGTGTTCACTCATTATTTATACAGAAATACATAATAAATGTACAGATGAAGAAATAGCCTTTTCATTACCAAATGTATTTA